>OY728119.1:447473642-448673642 GCA_963277665.1 Viscum album
GTTTATTGGGGATTTATGTTTTTTGTTTAGTGAAATGGCTAATGCATGATAGTTTGGATTTTTAATGAATAAAATGATTTTAAATAAAAATACCCTAAGGGGGGATATAGGAGGGGTAGGGGGTTGTCCAGGTGTGGGGGGATATCTAGTGGGGGGGGGGGGTGTCCAAGGGGGTAGGGGGGCTGCAGGGGGGTAGGGGGGCTATAGGGGTGTGGGGGAGGAGGGTATGGGCTGCCCCAAGGAGGGGTGTGGGCTATCTAGGTGGGTCAGGGTGGGGTGTCCAGGTGGGGCAGGGGTGTGGGGTGTCTAGGGAGGGGGTGGGTTGTCCAGGTGGGGGGGGGGGATGATGGATGTCTAGGTGGGGGGTGGGGGTGGGCTCTCCAAGTAGGGTGGGGGGCTGCAGGGGAGGGGGGGGGTGGGCTGTCCAGGTGGGGGGGGGGGGAGGTGTCCAGGCGGGGGGGGGGGGGGCTATCCAGGCGGGGGAGGGGGGTATGGGTTGTCCAAGGAGGGGGGGGACTGTCCAGTGGGGGGTGTGGGCTATCTAGGTGGGTGGGTGGGTGGGGTGGGGGGGGGGGGGCTATCTAGGGGGCTGTCAGGGGGGGGTAGGGGGCTGTGGGGGAGGGGGGTGGGCTATCCAGGGAGGGGGTGGGTTGTCCAGGGGTGGTGGTGGGTTAGCTATCCAAGTGGGGGGGGGGGGGGCTATCAAGGGGGGGGGGGTGGGCTGTCCATGGGGGGTGGGATGTCCAGGTGGGGGAGGTGGTGGGGTGTTGGTTGTCTAGAGAGGTGGGGGGGGGGGGCTGTCATGGGGGGTGTGGGCTGTCAAGGCGAGGTGGGCTATCCAAGGGGGTGGGGGTGGGCTATCTAGGTAGGGGAGGGGGTGTTGGTTGTCCAAGGGGGGTGGGGGGTGGGCTATCCAGGTGGTGGGGGGGGTTGGCTATCCAAGGGGGTGGGGTGGGCTGTCCTGGACACCTCATACCCCCTAGATAGCCCCCCCAACCCTGGAAAGCCCCCCACCCCTAGACCCCCTGAACCCCCTGGACAACCTCGCCACCCCCATGGACAACCCGTCCACCCCCTGGACACCCCGTACCCCCTGGACAGCCTCCCCACCCTCATGGACAGCCCACCCACCCCCTAGACACCCCGTACCCCCCCTGGACAGCCTCTCCACCCCCGTGGACAACCCGCCCTCCCACCCCATACTCCCCTGGATAGCCCCGCCCACCCCCTGGACACCCCGTACCCCCCTGGACAACCCTGCCACCCCCTTGGACATCCCAACCACCCCCTGGACATCTCGTACCCCCCTGGACAACCCCCACACCTGGAAAGACCCCCCACCCCCCTGGACACCCCCAACCCCCCCTAGACAGCCCTGCCACCCCTATGGATGCCCCCCCACCACCCTTGACAACCCACACCGCCCTGGACAGCCCCCCACCCACGTGGAAAACCCCCCTGGACACCCATCCACTACCCCCTAGACACCCCCAATCCCCCCCAGACAGCCCCACCCCTGTAAAGCCCCCCACCACCTTGACACCCCGACCCCACTGGATAGCCGCACCACTCCCTTGGATAGCCCGACCACCCCCCGTGGACAGCCCGCATACCCCCTGGACAACCCGCCCACCCCCCTGAACACCCCGTACCCCCTGGACAACCCCGTCACCCCCATGGGTAGGCCGCCCACCCCCCTAGACACCCCGTACTCACCTGGATATCCCAACCCACCCCCTGGACACCCTGCTCACCCCCTTGGACAGCCCGCCCACCCCTGGACACCCCCTACCCCCTGGACACCTCCGACCCCTTGGAAAGCTCCGCCACCCCCTGGACACCCTGCACCCCCTAGAAACTCCCTCCCCCTTAGGTAATGTATGTTATCACTCAAATTATCTACTAAAATATAAAATTTCTTTGATCTAAAATTTATTCAACTCCTGAACAATTCTCCTCCATGAGTGTACATGATCTTGTACACTCATGTTTAGTTCTTCAAAGATATTTTGTTATAAATATAGTATTTTGTTGTATTTTATATTATGATTCCCATATAGAGTAGTGTGTCAGTTATGGTTTCATATAAAGTGACCAATTCTCGTTTACTTAAATATATTTTTGATGAAGCTTCAATATTATTGAATTTCTTTTGAAAAAATGACTTATAACAATTATTTTTTCACAGAATGGATAGAAGATGGATGTATGAAACCGATTGGATCTCAAGAAATTTTTAAAAAAAATTGGAGATCTTTTTAGATTTTTCATTTCACAATGCTTCAGATAGTGGTCGCATACACTACCCATGTTCCAATTGTGTTGGCAGACCTTGGTTGATCCATGAAGAAGTCATCTACCATATAACCAAATATAGTTTTCAAGAAAACTACTATGTGTGGTATCAAAATGGGGAGAAAATGAAATCTCAAATTATTGATGATCTAAATGAGAGGACTGGAGTGGAGAATTTTTTATACGACTGGTTTCCATTTATTCATCATCATGAAAAAGAAAGGATTCCGACCCAAGAAGACTTCAATATGAGAACACATGATGCATCTAATGAAAATGATGATGTTTTCAGGGTGAAAATATTGAATGATGCTGCCACGACTCCAGTATATAGATAATGTGATAAAATGAAAAAGATGGAATTTTTAATCCGATTGTTTCATGGGAAAACTATGTATGAGATTTCTAATACAGCAATCGATTACATTCTTACCTTCTTAATGTATTTACTTCTAGATGATGCATATATTCCATCAAACCACTATATGGCATGGAAGTTAGTTGAGGAACTTGGATTTTCAAGAAAAAAATTCATGCTTTCCTGAAAGATTGTAGTTTATTTTGGGAGGAAAACCACTGAACTAAATGATTGTATAAAATATGGCACATCCCGCTGGAAGTCAAAATATGATGGAACACCATCCCGCATGCCATAGAAAGTAATGTGGAAATTTCCATTGATCCACAGACTCCAGAATCTTTTTATGTCTGATGAAATATCAATAAAAATGAGATGACATGATACCGAGAGAAATAATACTAATGATGATTTGGTTCACCTTGAATATGGATTTGTATGGCAGAGATTTGATGCTCAATATCCTAATTTTGCAGCTGACGTGCGCAATGTGAGGATGGGTCTTTCATGTGACGGTTTTAATCCATTTGGGCAGATGCTTACTTTGCACAACACATGGCCAGTTTTTATACAAATTTATAATCTCCCCCCATGGTTGTGTATGGAAAAACATTTCAATTTCATGAGTATACTCATATCTATCCCTTCTGATCCTGCATTGATATTGACATATACATGAAACCTTTAATAAAAGAGTTTAAACTTATTTGGGATGTGGGTGTGCACACACACGATGCATATTCAAAAGACATATTTCAAATGCATGATGCACTTATGTGGATGATCAATGATTTTTTGTCTAATGAAATGATGTCTGGATGGAGCATGATGGGAAAACATGTCATGTCCTATTTGTATGAAGAATACACAATCCAGAAGACTGAAACATTGCAGTAGTTTCTATTTTATGGGACATCGACGATTCTTTCCAATGGACCATACATATAGAAATAATCGTCCAAGATTTGATAATACCATAGATACTGATGATCCACCTCAGCATATGTCTAGAACTGATGTGCTTAATGAATTGAAAGATTTCAGTTTTTCATTTGGGAAGGGTTAAATGAAATCTGTAAAGAGAAAGAATGTTTTCACTGAAACCTGTTACAATTGAAGGTAGAGGAGTATCTTTTTTGATTTTACTTATTGGTCAACCAATTTGTTACATCATTACTTAGATGTAATGCACATTTAAAATAATATATGTGAAATTTTTCTTTCAATACTTCTAAATGTTAAGGGAAAGACAAAAGATGATTTACGGTCTCGGTGTGACTTGGTGGATTGGGGCATCAGACCAGAATTGCATCCTGTGCGTATCAGTTAAAATAAATGGAAAGTTCCATGTGCTTATAATGTGATGAGACCTATGAAAAAAACAATTTCTAGAAGTATTAGAGACTATTAGAGTTCCTGATGGCTATTCTAGCAACATATCTAAATGGGTCAATAGAAGAGAGTTGAAGCTAAAATCTTTGAAGACTCATGATTACACATTCTCTTGCCTGAGTTGATTCCAATAGAAATCCATAATATTTTGTCTAATAATGTAAGGGTGACTGTTATTTGGTTGTGCCATTTGTTTAGAGATCTTTGTGATAAGAAGTTTTCCAAGTATTTCTTGAAAAAAATGTTGACAGATACCCCATAAATATTGTGTGAGTTGAATAAAATTTTTCCTACATAATTTTTCACAAGCATACTACATCTGAATGTCCATATTCCCACTAAAATACTTCTCATAAGACCTGTTTCTTTTTTTGGATGTATCTAATTGAAAGAAATATGTACACATTAAAGTCTTACGTCCGAAACAGAAATCATCCCGAAGGTTCTATTGTGAACGGTTACTTGGCTCAAGAATGTATGAATTTATGCTCAATGTATTTGTCTGATCTTTCTACAAGAATGAACAAAACAATGAGAAATGAATAAGAATAGTATGAGAAAATTGAACCCCTTTTTCCATTACTTCCTCACACAGGAGGAATTGCTGGATCATATACAATGAAGACATTATGCCTTGAAGAGTGGGAGATGGAACATCGCACAGTTTTGTTCAAATGTGATTTGTTTGATGACTACATCAGCTAACTTAATTGAATATGTATATCTTACATATATATCTGTTAATATATTTATATTTTTTATCTATAGGGGACATAAAACAATGATAAATAGAAAGCATCATTCGTTATCTTTGAGAAGGAGGGAGTCTTTTCATAACAAATAGTTTTCTACTTGGGTAAAATTGAAGGTAAATATATTATTGTTTAAAATAATTAAATAAATATTTAATTAAGTTTAATATTCATTTATATTTCAGGTATTGATTTTTCCAGCTGACTCTATCACTGAGGAAATAAGAGCTTTGGCTTTTGGTCCTAATACCGTGGTTTGTGACTGTAAATCAATTGTTATCAATGGGTAAAAATTTATTGTCACTAAACGATCAAAGAACATGAGAACACAACATGATAGTGTTATGGTTACTGCCATAACAGATTGTTATGCTAGTGCATCAAATAGTAGACCACGATTTTAAAATGTGGGTTATTATAGAGCCGTTGAGAAAATATTAATATTGGATTATTACTCTCATGGATGAGTCACAATGATGAAATGCCATTGGTTTGATTCGATGATGAGACAAGGAACATTTATTGATGATTGTGGATTTTGAGTAATTAATATGACTCGCACTCTTGCTACCGAAGAACCATATGTATTGACATCAATGGCTAAACAAGTTTTTTATGTCAAAGAAAAACTTCGACATGAATTTGGTGTCATAGTTGAAGTAATTCCAAGACATATTTTTTATGATGGTGATGATGGAATTGACACTATCCCTACTACTATTGGAACCAATCCATTTATTTCTTTTGATGACTTTAATAGCTCAACTTTCAGAGTTGATTGTGAACCTAAAGTTGTGGTGGAAAATATATAGAATCATCCATCCATGTTCTCAACTCTTTTGGTTTACCTTGAGTTGGTTTGTTAAGGTTGTTACAATTCAAATTGGTTTAATATTTATTACAAATATGTTGTATCCGATTTGACCGTTATGTTCATTTTCAATGTTTATTGGTTGGAATTTTTATTTGAATTGCATTTTGTAATTTGTAATTAAACTATATTTAAACCTACAAAACCAACATTTCTAACTTGGTGAACATTTAAATGCTTCAACTGTGATTTGTATAAAATTTGTATGACTCTAAGACCTCTCTTTAACATTTTACCAGGTAATGAACTTGAAGGTTTGTATTCTTCTACAAAACATGTATTGAAACCTGCATCATCTACCTAAGCTATAGAAATTAAATTTTTCCTTAATTTTGAAAATTAATTCACCACTTATGAATCTGGTAGAATCAATGTTCCATGATTTTAATAGACTGACGACACTTAGTAAATAATAATCCTACTAAAAATTAAATTACTTTATTACAGCTTGTACGATTTATTGGCTTCATTATATATTTGTTCAAGCTCACCCAAACAATGGTTAGTTAAATTATCCATGGATCCACCTATTCACTCTCATTTATTTTGTTTTTTGGGTTACACATTAGTTATAATTTTCTATTTACTTCCATATTTGTTTTCAAATGCAGGAAAATGAAACCAATTGAAGAGAGGTGACAAAAACAGATTATAGAAAACATTCGTCGCATGGCTGAGCTGGGCATTCTATCACTAGTTCCTGCAATGAGTATTTTATTTCAAATATATTTATTTAAATAATATATAATGTCATGTGATTAATTTTTTTAAACATTTTTTCAGGATCCATCTATTAGGCGACAATTATTTTATGAGCAGACTAGTAGTGGTCCCAGTACTCGGGGGGTTCGTATGAGGGGGGGGGGGTGGTGGTGGTATGGGAGCTAGAAGATCTGGTCGGCATACCCGATTAGACCCTGCCCCTCCCACTAACATACCATCCATCCCACATTCTGATCCTAGTGTTCCATTAAGGACACACAAGATATTTAGACCTCCCATGTTTTCCCCACCCTTTACATCTGAGCCTCCTCACCCATCTGCACCATATCCGATGATGATTCCCACTCCCCATCCAGCATTTGGCCAGCCATTCCTGTCATCTTATTTTACTTCTACTTCTTTCTCTCTAGGCTTTTATATTCCATCTTCTTCAACTAATGCTCTACTAGAGTCTGTCCCCACGGAGCATACATTGGGACCCACTCCATCTGTATAAGGTTTTCCATTTGTTTTTGCAGATCTAGTGGTGCCTATTGATCAGACTACCACATGTATACTTATACAACACTAACAAATTATTACACCATTATTTATTTTCATTATAACATGTATTGATAAAATATTTGTTTTTCTTTCATAATAGATACATTTATTGATATGAGGTGGGGTCGGGGGCATACATGCATGAGTTCGGTGTGGAACCACCACACATAGTTGATGGTGGACTACAATGAAGATAGTTAGATGATTGAAAAATCAGGGCAGCAATGTTAGAGTTTTTTGGTGACGCTTTCCAAATACTCTGACATCATTCCTGTCAGCCCGTTCTCATGGAGACAACTGCCAAATGAAGTCAAGGATAAAGCCTGGGCAGAGATATGGGTAAAAAAATCTGTTTTATTTAATGCAATATATTAATTTTTGTATTTATATGAATTAAAATATTGGTTTCAACTGCGGTTTAATTTCCCCGATGGTGAGGGTCCACGGTCAGTGCGTCTAAAGGATTTAGGCGAGCTTTGGAGAGCTTATAAGCATGATTTGTATATTGACTAGCGTGCTAGAGTGGTCATAGAGTTAGAGGGGGTCCCTATCGTAGATGATTGTCTATTAGAATAGTAACGACATATGATTACTCATTGGGTGACTAGTCAATTTACGGTATTAATCAAATTAGAAGTATTTAAATGAAAATTTTCATGTTTTTCATTAATACCAATTATTCAAATTTATTTAGGATACATCTGCAAGAAATAAAAAAACATTGATGCTAAGAAATATGACCACACATTGAGACATACTACGATACCAGATCATGAGAGACAATAAGTATGACAGTTTATAATCTTTCTTTATGACTTGCACTTTCTATTGCTTCCTCCATAATTTATTCGATTTCTAAAGCTGTTATATGATTTTAGTTATGAAATTACTATATTTTTTTGGTATCCTATTTTTTATTATGGTTTTCTACATTCAATTTCATTTTAGAGGAATAAATTGAATATAGAAGGACATGTTCCTCGAGTAAAACTGTTTTTCTCGAGTATAAACAAGAAAGATGGAAGTGCGGTTAATGAACCGACTCAGCAGCAGATTGTAAGTTTTAATTTTTAGATTTAAAATTTTAATCACTATTTGTTAACTTAATAATCTATTTATATTTTTAATAGGAAACTTTAGAGGCCCTTGATGCCCAGGAACCGGACAATATTGGGCCAAACGATCACTTACATCAGGTATTGGGAGATGAGCACCCTGGTAGAGTACACTGCCGACCTGGGAAGAGTATAGTTCTGATGAGGTATTGACCCTCCTCAGGTATGATATTTAGTGCCACCAAGTTGCAGAAGTTTAAGGCACAGATAGAACAGGCTGAAAAAAGGCCCACAGAGACGGTAGAACAGTCTGCTAGGGCAAGCACTGCATTTATGAAACTGATGGAAGTTTTACGTCCAACACTTCCACCAGAGGCTAGCACTATTTGTGATGAATATATGTCATTGATGCGTTTTATATATGGTGAACCGGGTGGAAGTTATAGTGGTGTTCAAGATGATGGAGAGGAGGAGGCCGAGGCGGAGGAGGAGGAGGGTGAGGAGGAGGCTGAGGCCGAGGGGGAGGGTAAGTAGGAGGCCGAGGCGAAGGGGGATGGTGATGAGGAGGCCGAGGATGAGTACGAAGGCAAGGAGGAGGGTGGGAATGATGATGGGGATGATAATGAGGATGAGGGTGAAGGTGATTATGATGGTGATGATAATGATGGTGATGAGGGATAGATTGATCTATTACATTTTTGACTGATATTATTGACCTTTGATGTTTATTGATTTATTGTGCCTGAATATATGTGTGATTATGTTGGTCACATTATCTTTATTTTTTATCTATTTTAATGAAATTTTAATTTTTTAGTGGAATTTAGAAAATTGATGGTCTGATTAGAAGTTGATATATTGAAATTATTTTTTTAACCTCAAAGGAATTTTCTTAGAAAATATGTAAATAACATACCATATGTCTGGGAAAGCCCCCTGGATAGCCCCCCCACCCTCTTCCCTGAACCCTGAATAACCCCCGAAAAACCCCCCAGACAGCCCCCCCGGACAGCCCCCCTCCTCCCTGGACCCCAGACAACCCCCTAGATAGACCCCAAACAGCCCCCTCCTCCCTGGACCCCGGATAACCCCTTGGACAACCCCCACCCTCCTCCCTAGACCCTGGACATCCCCCCTCCTCCTTGGAACCTGGACATCCCCCCACCCTCCTCCCTGGACCCCAAACAGCCCCCGGACAGCCCCCCTGACAGCCCCCCTAACATCCCCCTGGACAGCCCCCGTACATCCCCTCTGACAGCCCCCACCCTCCTCTCTGGACCCTGGATAACACCCCAGGCAGCCCCCTCCTCCCTGGACCCCGGACAACCCCCAATATAACCCCCAAGACAACCCCACACCCCACACCCTCCTCCCTAGACCCCAGACATCCCCCCTCCTCCCCGGACCTTGAACAGCCCCGACTCTCCTCCCTGGACCCCGAAAATCCTCCAGACAGCCCCCCAGACAGCCCCCTAGACAGCCCCCAAACAACCCCCTTGACAGCCCCCCTGACATCCCCCCATCCTCCTCCCTAGAGACAGCCCCCTGGACAGCCCCCACCCTCCTCCCTAGACCCCAGACATCCCCCCTCCTCCCTGGACCCTAGACAGCCCCCACCCTCCTCCCTAGACCCTAGAGAGTCCCCCACCCTCCTCCCTGAACCCTGGACAGCCCCCTGAACAGCCCCCCAAATAGCCCCCTGGATAGCCCCCCAGACAGCCCCCTGACAGACTCCCCACCCTCCTCCTTGGACCCCAGAAAGCCCCTCGGACAGCCCCCACCGTCCTCCCTGGACCTCAGACAGCCCCCCCCCCCCTCCCTGGACCCCGAACAACCCCCCAACCCGACATACCAACATTGGATGAACGGTGATTCAGTATATATAAAACATCATGAAAATTCACAAAAGGCTAAGGAAAACCTACCTTGATTCTGGAGAAAACCACACTCTTTATTTAGCGTCTTGGATCCCAATCTAAGCTCTCTTTAAAATGGACACCCTTTTAAGTAAAAACAACTGGCATACAAAAAACTGACCAAACGTATTTGGATTGTGTTGATACTTTTGCACAAGGATCCATGGGTCATTTTTAATGCATACGAGTCCACCCCATATCAATATGAGGCACGTTGTGGCTGGTACCACTCAAAGTGTCTTACTTTTATTTTAATTGGA
Source organism: Viscum album (assembly GCA_963277665.1). Classification (NCBI taxonomy): domain Eukaryota; kingdom Viridiplantae; phylum Streptophyta; class Magnoliopsida; order Santalales; family Viscaceae; genus Viscum; species Viscum album. Next base: position 447,483,808 of record OY728119.1, read on the forward strand.
CAACATTTTAAGTGAAAACAACAAATGACATATGGAAAACTGACCAAACGCATTTAGATTCTATTAATACTTTAGGAAAACGATACATGGGTCATTTTTGAAGTGTACGAGTTATCCCTGCCTCAATCCGAGGCATAGTGTGGCCGGTACCACTCAAACTGTCTCACTTTTATTTGAAATGAACAAGATTTTAAGTGAAAACAACAACTTGCATACGAAAAACTGACCAAACACATTCATATTCTATTGATAATTTAGGAAAACGATCCATGGGTCATTTTTGATGTGTAAGAGTCAACCCTACCTCAATCCGATGCACAGTGTGACCGGTACCACCCAAACTGTCTCACTTTTATTTGAAATGGACATGATTTTAAGTGAAAAGAACACTTGCATACGGAAAATAGACCAAATGCTTTTTGATTGCATTGATACTTCAGGAAAAAAAAATCCATGGGTCATTTGTGATCTATACGAGTCAACCCCATCTCAATCTGAGGCACGGTGTAGCCGGTATCACTCAAAGTGTCTATCTTTTGTTTAAAATGGACAATGTTTTAAGTAAAAAAGAAAAGACGTACGGAAAACCATCCAAAAATATTCTGATTGTGTTAATAATTTAGAAAAAAGATCCATGGGTCATTTGTGACATGTATGAGTCAACCCCAACTCAATCCGAGGCATTGTGTGGTCAGTACCACTCAAAGTGTCTCACCTTTATTTGAGATAGACCACATTTTAAGTGAAAACAACAACTGGCATACAGAAAACTGACCACACTCATTCTAATTGTGTCGATACTTTAGGAAAACGATCCATGGGTCATATGTGACATGTACGAGTTAACCCCGCCTCAATATGAGGAACAGTGTGGCCGATATCACTTGAAGTGTCTTTCTTTTGTTTAAAATGGACACCCTTTTAAGTAAAAACAAATGGAATAAGGAAAACCGACCAATCGCATTATGATTGTGTTGATACTTTAGCACAATGATCCATGGTTAATTTTTGACATGTACGAGTCAACTTTGCCTCAATCTGAGACACGGTGTGTCTAATACCATTCAAAGTGTCTCACTTTTATTTGAATTAGACACATTTTAAGAGAAAACAACAAATGGAATACAAAAAACCAACCAAATGCATTCATATTCTGTTGATACTTTAGGAAAAAGATCCATGGGTCATTTGTGACATGTAAAAATCAACCCTGCCTCAATTTGAGGCACGGTGTGGTCAATACCACTCAAACTATCTCACTTTTATTTGAAATGGAAAGGATTTTAAGTGAAAACAACAACTTGCATACAGAAAACTGACCAAACACATTTGTATTTAGTTAATAATTTAGTAAAAGGATCCATGGGTCATTTGTGATGTGTAAGAGTCAACCCTGCCTCAATCTGAGGCATGGTGTGGCTGGTACCACTCAAACCGTCTCACATTTATTTGAAATAGACAAGATTTTAAGTGAAAGCAACAACTTGCATATGGAAAACTGACCAAAAGCATTCAGATTATATTGATACTTTAGGAAAACTATCAATGGGTCATTTGTGATGTGTATGAGTCAACCTTACCTCAATCCAAGGCATGGTGTGGCCGGTACCACTCAAATTGTCTCACTTTTATTTTAAATGGATAGGATTTTAAGTGAAAACAACAACTTGCATACAAAAAACTGACCAAACACTTTATGATTATATTGATACTTCAGGAAAACGATCCATTGATCATTGTTGATGTGTAAAAGTCAACCCCTACTTAATCTGAGGCATGGTGTGGCCAATATCACTCAAAGTGTCTCTCTTTTGTTTAAAATGGACACTGTTTTAAGTAAAAACAACAGACATTCAGAAAACTGACCAAACACATTCTAATTGTGTTGATACTTTAGAACAAGGATCCATGGGTCATTTTTGACATGTACGAGTCAACTCTGTCTCCATATGAGGAACGATGTGGCCGATACCACTCAAAGTGTCTCACTTTTATTTGAAATGGACAACATTTTTAGTGTAAACAACAACTGGCATATGGAAAATAGATAAAATGCATTCGGAATCTATTTATACTTTATGAAAACGATGCATGGGTCATTTGGGACGTGTATAGGTCATACCCGCCTCAATTAAAGGCATAATGTGGTCGATACCACTCAAAATGTCTCATTTTTATTTGAAATGGACATGATTTTAAGTTAAAACAACAACTTTCATACGGAAAACTGACCAAATGTATTCAGATTATGTTGATACTTTAGCACAAGGATCCATGGTCCAGCCTCACACAATCCACTTCTCATGTGAGGAACTCCTACCCCTATTCTAAAACACATGACATTTAATATACCAATCCCATATTCAAACAGGGGATTCTAGGACCAAACCAAAGTCCCTTTGGGAACCCAATACCAAAGGCATAATTGAATATTCATACCCACTACCCAATATGGGGATTCATCTCACATCACACCCAGGAGAAAAAATTACAATTATCCACATACCCCCTTATTCTAATTGAAAAGTCTATGAAAAACATGTAGGGTATTCTGGTAACCCATCTCATATGTCGAGATTGGACAATGTTTCCCACTAACACATCAGGAACCTTTTATACATGGATACATATTCATTAAAGGAATATAAGCATCCCATGCATTTCCTATAACTCATCCTAGGTCTATGCACATGACCACTACCATTGTCTATCTTTTGGGTATCATGATCCTTGTCCACTCTACCCAAGTTTTTCTATTGGTTTTATGATAGTCAATCCAAGACCATGAGTAAACATCCCATGTGCCTCCTATAACATTTAGTTTTTTTCTCTTGTGTGTATTGGTGTTGTGGTTTGAGTGAGGAGTGAATTCTAAATTTTGAATACTATTATGGGTGTTATTGACTTTTAATTCTAAAATTTTGAATTCTGGATGTATTGGATTCTAGATGTATTGGTAATGAATTCTAAATTTTGAATACTGTTATGTGTATTGAATTCAAGATGTATTGGATTTTAATTTTGTATTGGTGTTATGGGTGTTATTTCATTTCAATTCTGGATGTATTGGATTGTGGATGTATTGGATTATGGATTTTTCTCTTGTGTTGTGGTTTGAGTGAGGAATCAATTTTAAATTTCTAAATTTCTTAATTCAGGATGAATTTTAAACATCCCATGTATCCTTTTGAATTATGGGTGTATGTGTTCTTGCAGGTCATGGAGAGTTGCAGGTTGGAGGTGGCTGCTGGCTGCTGCTGCTATGGAGCTGCAGCATATGTATACCAATGGTTTTGAAAACCATTGGTATAACATTGTGATGTATATTATACCAACGATTTTTCTATAATCGTTGGTATAAAATTTTACCAATGGTTTTCAAAACTGTTGGTATATTTGGATGTATATTGTACACTATATACTAACAGTTCTAAACCGTTTGTATAAGGGTTGCATATAACAACGGTTTGTGAAACCATTGGTATATCTCTTAATTTAACACATATACCAAAGGTTTACAAAGAACAGTTGGTATAAGATTATACCCATGGATTACTTTTCCATGGTTTGGGAAACCGTTGGTATATAATATACCAACGGTTTCCCAGTCTTTACCAATGGTTCTAAACCATTTGTAAAGGGTAAAATTCTAGTAGTGTCAATACCCATTGATAGGAAAATGAGGACATGAGTAGTCACATACACCTATTCCATATACAGAATGAACGTATATTCCCGTTTTGGTTGCTGAAGTCACCAAACACATCTTATAAACGGTGAAAGAGAAGACACAAATTCCTGCCCATATTCTGGAAGCATGCCAGGATATCATAACAACAACTTTAGCAGTACCAAGGGAACAGACACATAAGACTATCCCCACAATTGGGATGACTCATCGGCATGCCATCTCTGAGCAGATACATACCTCTATTCTAGTCTTTTAGGGACATGGGGCATACTCCCCCATATCATTTGAACAACCTGATCGGTAACATACACCCTTTACAATTGGAGGTAATCATCCCGTTATGATAACCACTCTAAGGCAGGCACATACACCAGCCCATGATAACCAATTTTCCTAGCAAGTGGACCCAACTAAGTGTAAGAGAGTATCTAAGAAGAATTCTCACCAAACATAGTTGTAAAATCAAGAGCCAAGCTGCGATCTGGCTCCTCTTAATGCTGGAGTTCTTAAATCCCTCAGACATTTATCTATCACAGCTCAAGATCTTACCCTATCATTACCAAATTAATGGAGTAGTAGTAGTAATTTTGAAGTTCTCTGTCAGAAACTTCATTATTATGTCTTCCTTCATGAAATTTAGTCAATCCAGAGAGCCTATATTCGGATGAGATCCATGACAACCCTCCACGTGTCTAGAAGACCAAGGAGCAAGAGGATTTATCCCTTTATGTAATCCACCATGGTGGTCCTCCCCACGATGGCATTCACTGTGAAAGTTACTTCAGTATTAGTATTTCACATTGTAAATATAATTCTATAATTAACAATGTAGTAATAAGAAATCCATCTTATCTTGATGCAGTTTCCAACACAAGTTTAGTCATGTCTGATGCCTTGTCATTAATAGGTGAAATACTTTCTCAACCATAAGATATATTAAGGGAACAATCATTCTCTGAAACTCCTTTGGGTTATTTGTATTATAATATAGTAGAGAAAAAAGTGGCTGATTCCATTATTTTTAATAAAATAATCGAGAAGCATCCACTATGGTCAGACCAAGTAGAGAAATCTCTAGTGAAAGATGATGAAGATATGTTAAACATGAGAAAAAAATTGGATAAAGGAGAAGTACCAGTCATGTTATGGACTTTGAAAAATTATCAATATAATATTCCATAATTGATGGTATAAGATTGCATTAATGATGTCATCCTCAACTTATGGAATACTCTTCATCATTTGAAAACCAAAATATTACCATATGATGAATATCAAAATCATGTAAATGTAATATATGGATTGAAACAACAATTTGACTTGGCATCTCTCTCAGTTTCTGGACATCAAAAGGTTGAAAAGAAGCAGAAAGCCCTTCAATGTGCATGCCTCAATGATCTAAAGAGGCTACACTAGCTAATTGCTGATGCCCCATCTGGTGTTCATATCAGAGGATGGGGTGGACATGGAGCATTGCTTTTCTCTATACTCCAGAATCAACAAAGTCCACCAAAAGTGGTATCATGCAATTTTATTTCCCATGGCTGGCTACAATAAATAGATTTTGTATATATTTAAATATACGCTCAAGAATAGGCCTCAACTAGCTCTCATCAGAGCCAGGTCCAAAAAAAAAAGTTGTTGGGTTAATTTTTCATCAAGAATATGAGAATCTTCAGAAGGAATCCCGCTTAGAGGATGTCAGCTATTAGATAACGAGAATATTTTAAATAGTACAATGATCTTCTGAAATAGGTGATTTGAGTGGTTTTGAGACAATGCACCCAGCCAATGTCCGAAACAAAATTCAAAAAATCAAAAGAGTAGTTGCACGAATCTCAACCATTGCAGTTCAAGAGCCACCCTAGCTTGCAGGGCTGGGGGATTGTTTAATTCAACCTTTAAATTCATTAAACAAAATTAAAAGGTTAGAAAAAAAGAACAGGAACAATCCCAACCTGTAGGGATGGGTGATTTTTCACATCTAAATCCCCTCCTCAATGGAAGTCAGTTTTCTCCCAATTAGGGAAGAAACTACAAAGAGAGTGCACAACTGAACTATCCAAGGATTCCCTTTGAGTAACTATTCGCCAAAAAATTCTTGTGAATTCATCATATAGGATAACAAAGTCTCATGGAAGATACAGAAGGATATAATCTTACAAATATACTGACATGATTCTATCAATGCATTATGCATCAATAAATGTCATTAACACCATTACAAAGGATCCTCTAGAAAATGATTCTAGTTCAAGGGAATCAGAAGATGAATTTCTTATCCATATCATAGTACACACTAAAGAAAATGAAGGAGGTGTGCATACCCAAAATTAGAGGCTTACCTAGAATCTAGGTATGACCTCAAATAACCAACTCCCACCCCTCCAAAAGGCATATAACAAGGGGAAAAGTAAAAGTCATATCATATCTCACTTTTCCACTGGAGAAGGTAAACCTCTTTCACTTGAAGAAATATTTTCACAATAATAATAGGAGATGAAATAGTTGAAAAGAATCAATAAAAAGTTACTTCAAAGTAGAATTTCTACTAGACATACTCCCCAGGAAGATCCTCAACTTGCACATCCTATAAGATCTCCTCAACAAAGAGGATTTTTAGTAACTATAGATGTAGATAATGAATTCCCTCCATTGGGTACATATCTAGGGTAGGATCAAACACATCCTTATAGGTCTGTTCCCATGGGTTATCTAAGGAAAATACTAGCAGCACCACCACCAGTGGTTTTTCTAGTTGTTACACCAGTTCAAGCTCTGGCTATTGTACCTGTATAGGTCCCAGCTCATCTGGATATTCCCCAAGTTCTTATGAACACAATTGAGGCATTAACAACTCGATTGGAAGCTATGGAAGAACGATGTGTGCCAGTTCATCCAGAAAATAAATCTCACCCTGAGTGGGTAGATCAGATCCCTCCCCCACCAAATTTTTTGAATACTACATTCCCAATATTTAATGGTTTGGGAGATCCAGAACAACACTTAAGAAATTTTATTTCTCATTGTGATCCCATTATGGGAAATCATTAACAACATGAAGTAGTAAAGCTCAGGTGTTTTGTGCATTCATTACAAGGACTAGATTTTGTTTGGTATGCAAGTTTGCAATCTCGATCAATTACTGGATGAGAAGATCTCCGTCAGAAATTCCTTCTTCAATTCAGCTCAATGCTACCAACGACAACAGTTTTTGATCTTACAAATTTCAAATAAAGAGAGAATGAAATAGTTTCATATTTCATTGCTTGATGAAAAGAATTATCATATTCCTTAAATCTGGCACTCCCTCAAGAAGAGTTGCTGCTAATTTGTGTGGAAAATATGTGTGATGAGTTATACACACCACTGATCCCTGTGAAATACATATGAGGGTTTCAAGACCTTTCTTCAATTGATAAACAAGTAGAATATTACATTATGGAAACTAAAGCTAAAAATCATGTAATTCCATCAGCTCTGGGAAGGAGAATAGGGAAAGAAGAGGCTACTATATTTACACTTAATCAAGAACCTGTACCTGCTTCAACTTCAAAACCTTCATCATATCGAAGGGCTCCACCTCTCAAGCTTCAGCAGCAACGACTGCCTTTCCAAGATGATCAAAGAGATCAAAGGTGGAAATATTTTGAGGAGTTAAAGAACAAAGTTTATTCTCTCCGAATTGAACAAGTTCATGGTTACTTCATCTCAACTATGGATAATAATTTGGTTTGGTTTCCAAGGCCGGAAAAACCAAAAAAATAAGGAGATGAAGATCGTCTGAATTATTGTCCCTTTCACCAGATGTTGGGGCATCTCATTCAGGAGTGTTTTGTTTTTAAACACATCCTACAAAAAATGGTAGACTTTAGAAAAGTAAAAATGAAAATTTCTTCAGCCCAAGTAGCATGTGTTACTGCTATTGATCAAGAGGAAGAAAGAGAATGGTATGAATTCAAAAGTAAAAATGCATAGAAATATGATGTTTGGATGATCAGGAAAATGATCAACCGAACTCATGCCATTTTATGAACACAATTCAATAAACCAATTGTGTCTTCGACTAATTCCACCACAAAAAAACCACCTTCATTAAAAGGTCAATCCTCAAAGAAGTGACATGATCATAAGGAAACAAGAGTAGTCAGAAGAAGATGAGATTTTGTCAAGGCCAAATTTGTATTTGACTCTAGCAGATTTCATGCCATCTGTTTCAAAAGCACGAGAACCACCCTGCTAAACGGCACAACCGGAAATGACCTATCAGGCAGAATCTTCATCAGATGAAGAATTAATCTTTGGTTCTATCAACATGATTCACTTAAAGGATCCCTATGCCAATAGTGATTTTGGTTATAATGAGCCTAAGTTCTCTATACCTAATTGGGGAACCAAATGAAGAGGCCAAAGACAATGATACAAGGGAATAAGTGGGTATTATAGAATCAAATATTTTAACTCTACCACTACTCAAACCATATATACAACATAAAATCATGGGAGAGCCCTTCAGCAGGCTCAATAAGAACAAGGAGATTCTTCCACGCATGGCAGGTTCAGTCCTAACGTGTTTATTTTGGAGGACTGATTAGAGGTTACACCATATTTCTCATAGAAATTAGATATACCTAGTTAGTCTAATATAACAAATCTAGGAGTATTTCTAGTTTATTCTCTAATATAGGGTACATCTACATCATAAGTGTCAGCTTCCAAGGAACCTACAAAACCACATCTCCATGATGGAAAATACAGACCTCTAGACCAAAAATATGATGTCTTGAAACATCTAGTCCAAGTACCGACCATGTTTTCAATTTTGGATGCCTTGAATCTATTAATAGATATTCGAGAAGCACTTATTTAGGCTTTGTCAAGTCCTCAAGAGTTTGAAATTGAAGTTGCTGCTGCAGAGGTTTACCGTATAGAGAATGATCCTATAGGATTCCATACAGTTATATCATTTATAGATGAAGATGAAAATGATGTTGTACATGGACATACCAAGCCCTTATATATATATGGTAGGGTCAATGACATAGACATCCAATGAGCCTTCATTGATAATGGCTCATAATTCAACCTTAATACTATTCGTACACTTCGTCGATTGGGCCTCACCGAATCTGACTTATCTCCTTCTACTTTAATGTTGTAAGAATATGACATGAATGAGCAGGAACCTCTGGATGAGATTACACTTAGAACTCAGTTTGGGGACTTTGTGTCTAATTCAAATTTCATGGTTATTCGTTAGGACACAACCTTTAACATTCTACTTGGAAGGCCTTGGCTACATCAACATGTGGTCATACCTTCGTCATACCACCAATGTCTCAAGTATTGTTTCAATGGTCAAATTGGAACATTGTATGGTGACAATGCTCTGTTCAAAACATTTAAATCTCAAAACATTGAGGTAGAATTTTATCACATGAAGGGAACAAAGTCCATGGAAAAGGAGGCAACCAGAATCAATGCTCTGAATGGATTGGAAAAGATCCCAACAAACCCATTCATACATTTGAGTACAAATTAGGTATTACCTATCAATCAAATTGAAAGGGTAAAACCAAATCCAAGCATTCATCTAGTAACTTACATAATTTCTATTATGGAAATTGAGCCTGACAGCATGGGAGAAATTGTTGATTCACCGGGCAGTGATGGAAGCTTAAATGAAGATCTCTTCATTTCATCTACCAAATTTCAAAAAGCCTCTACTTAGCTAATCATATTAGTATAATATGTAGTGATACTAGAGGAATACAAGGATGTTGATTCACAATCCATCATCTCCTCTTTATTACCCCATTAAGACCCTTTATCATCAGTAGGGTTAGGAATGGTGACCTCTTCTTCAGGATGTTCAAATACTAACTCCTCCCCAAACTCTGGAAGTTTTGCTTCATCATCTACTATACAATTAGAAGTAGAATATGTGACATGTAATGAAGAATAAGAGTAAGATCTCAAATATGCTCCTACAATATTTGAGGAATGTTTTTCTACCACTATGGATGAGTTTAGAGAAATAAATATAGGTACAGAAGAAGATCTACATGCCACTCTAATTAGTGTGGCCATGAATCCTGAAGAGAAAGAGACGTATACCTAATTTATAAAGCAACATCAAGATACATTTTATTGGAATTATAAAGAAATTGTAGGTCTTAATCTCGATGTATCCACTCATCATTTTGGTTTTCCAGAAGAACATTGAGGATTGAAGTAGGTAGTAGGAAGAACACACCCAACTCATGCCTCTGAAATTGAACCTGAAGTTGATAATCTTATAAAGGATAACTTTTTTAAGGAGTTTCAATATCTCAAATGTATAGCCAAAATTTTCCCAGTGAAAAAGATGAATAAGAAAATCATAGTTTTCATTGACTTCAGATATCTTAACTGGCATTTTTTTAATGACGACTTTCCAGTTCCGATCACATATATTTTAATTGATGCAACAACTATCTATGAAGCTCTTTACTTTAGGTATGGTTAATCTGGGTATAATAAAATCTGCATGGCCATAGAGTATGAAGAATATATAGCCTTTATATCCCCTCAAGGTGTGTTTTTTTATCAGGTGATTCCCTTTTTCTTAAAGAATGCAGGTAAAATGTATCAACGTTCCACGAACCATATCTTCATACCCTTATTAGGGAAATTTATAGAATGTTATGTGGATGATTTGGTGGTTAAATACAGACAAAATTTTGATCACTTTTCTAATCTGGAGATCGTATTTAATAATCTTTGGCTACACAATTTGAAGATAAACCTCTTGAAATGTGATTTCGGGGTAACCTCAGAGAAATTCCCCATCTTTGTTGTCCGACATCTTGGCATCAAAGTTGATCTTGAGAAAAAAAATAAATCCTTGATATTTCACCTCCTCGAAATTTAAAATAATTAAGAGGACTTCAAGAAAACTTGGCCTATATTCAGTACTTATCTCCAATTTGGCAGGAAAGTGTTTTCTGTTCACCAGATTAATGAAGAAGGGAGTCACCTATCAATGGACTGAAGACTACCAAGAAGCATTTGATACCCTCAAGAAATATATATTGAGTCCATCAATATTTATTCCACCTATTGAAGGAAGACCACTTATTCTCTATGTGATAACATTATAGTGATCACGGGATGCCTTCCTTTCCCAAAATAATGATACAGGGAATAAAAACATCATTTACTATCTCAGTCAAACTATGCATGATGCAAAGAATCAATATTCAAGTATTGAAAAGTGTTTCCTAGAATTAATATTTGAATTTTAGAAATTAAGGCACTACTTTCAACATCATGAGTTCCAATTGGTGTCTCGCAATAACCCGCTCGAGTTTATCTTCATTTGTCCTATGCTTACAATGCGCCTGGCACAGTGGGTAGTTATTTTGAAACAGTTTGATGTCTAGTTTGTACCTCATAAGGCAATAAAGGACCAAGCAATGACCTAATTCCTTGATGAACACCCATATGTGGAAGATACATCATTAAATACTAAACTTCCTGATAAAGAGATCTTCTCTATTTAAGATAATTCCCAAACATAGGAAATGTACTTTGATGGTGCCTTCATAAGTCCCATAGGGAAAAGAATGGAAAACCCTAAAATCAACAAAGTTGGGTTAGGAATTGTACTTATCTCCCCAGAAAAAGCAGTGTTGCCTTATTCCATCCTATTGTTAGAAGGTGGAGCTAACAATGAGGCAGAATATCAAGATCTCATAGTAGGCCCAGGATTTTCACTTCAGGTACAAGTGAACCACATGAAAGTGAAAGGTGATTCAAAGTTAGTAATCAAACAAATCAATGGGGATTAATTCATTATAAAATAAGAGTTAATCCCTTTGTGTGATTACGTTAGAGGGTTAATGGATGAATTTCCCTAAGAGTTAACATTTTATTATGTATCGTGATCACAAAATTCCCAAGATGATGCACTAGCTAATGCAGATACAACCCTAGAAGATCCAAATCAGGATGAGACAATCATCAGTATAGCCCATCATCATGTGGTATCACCTTTAGTTCAAACTAGAATAGAATAAATTAATGAAATTATCCCTATTTCTGATCCATACAGTTATACCATGGGATGGAGAACACCCATCATGGAATACCTTTACAATGTATTACTTCCACTAGATAGAGATGAAAAAGAACAGATCTGATGATGAGTGACCAATTTTACTCTTTATGATAGTCCATATCACCATAATATCCTATACAAATGAAGCTTTGATGGAATAATTTTTAGGTGTATTGATGGAGAAGAAACTACAACTGTCATGAAAGAAGTACATTCAGGAGCTTGTGGTGCTCACCAGTCAGGGCACAGGCTTTCTGATCAAATCTGAAGGCTTGGATACTTTTGGCCTTCAATGCGTAGGATTGTACAGATTCCACTAAGAAATGTCATCTCTTCCAAGTTTATGCCAACATCATTCATAAAACCCCAGAGTTTTTACATACAGATAAATACTCCTGGCCATTTTCCACATGGGTAATCGATGTAGTAGGGCCTTATACCCTAGCTATGGCTAAGAAGTTCAAGTATATTCTTACTACAACAGACTTCTTCTCCAAATGGGCTGAGGCAGTACCTCTCAAAGAAGTAGGATCCAAAATCATTGTTAGTTTTTTCAAAACTAACATCATCACTACATTTTGTGTCCCTCATACTATATTGACATACAATGGCACTAATATCTATTTTGTTGGGGTAAAGAAATTATATCAGGAGAATAATATTAAATCCAACCATTCATCTCACTATCATGCGGTGACCAATGGACTGATAGAGGAATTCAATAAGACCCTATAAAATATACTCTAGAAGATGGTGGAAAAAGATAATAAATCTTAGCCTGATAAAATTTCACATGATTTATGGGATTATTGGTCTATTACCCATAATTCCACTCAGGAAACACCTTATTCATTGATGTATGGAACAGAAGTAGTTTTTTCAATTAAAATTCAATTTCCTTCACTCAGAATTGAAATATGTGATCAGTTGTCTACAAATGAGAAGTTTCAGAAATGTTTTGATGAGCTGGAATGATTAAATAAAAAAAGATTTCATACTTTGCATCATTTATAAGTCTATAAGAATAGAATAGTGTGATAATTTAACAAAAAAGTTCACCTCTGTTCATTTCTTCAAGGAGAATTGGTATCGGTTCTCAGGACTCCAATGATACTAGTAAAGAAACCTCCAAATCTTGAGACAAAGTGGGAAGAAAATTATTCCATACATAATGTCTACTCAAGTGGAACTTATGCCTTAATCTCAATGGATGGAGATATTATTAAAACTCCAACCAATGCAAGATTCTTGAAGAAATGATTTTTACAATTGAATAATATGTCCTCACTGTAAGTCATTAAACTGTATAGCCCCACATCCTCACAACATGAATCTAAACTGAACATCACAAAGTCCTAGTTTCAAGACCTTAAACTACATAACAATCATAATAATCCATGTTTTATGATGATAGAATGCATATCATCTTTGTCCTTATCGCACAACATTAAAATGCATGACATCATTCTTCCTCGTTACACAACAATAAACTGTATGGTTAATGTATTCTCTTATTGACGTTAGGAGATTCTATATAAAATCATCATTGATATCATTTCTACTCCTTAGTGAAACATGAGTTCCTTTCATCCCTATGTATGAATCAGACCTACATGGGGACCTCATTTGAAGAACTACGTGTGGCCTGATTCTTATCTATTTTAGATACATAGAGATGCCTGGATCTCTAATCTTGGGCCCAGCCACAACCATTTTTTTCTACTCTTATATATGAATCAGATCTATAAAAAGTGTTCCCTTAAGATACATCGGTTTATATTTATACAATTGTTTGTCTTAAGTTTAAACATTATTTTAGAACGTGTCAAAATCCCTCATCTCCCATATCGAACTTTATTGGTGTGGGAAATGATTGTTTCAAGAACTACGTACGGCTTGATTCTCATCTATATGACATACGTAGAGACACCTAGATCTCTAATCTTGGTCCCATCCATGATAAAAAACTCCCTTTATTCTTTATATAATAATCATACCCTCATAGGGAATATTAAAGAACTACATATGGTTTGATTCTTGCCCATAGTAAGACATTTAGTGACACATGGGTTTTATTCCTTGGTCCATCTACAACATGTATTTCTTTTCACATCGGTTCATCTTCATCCTTACTGCATGATGCTAAACTGCATGGAAATCTATGAACTATATTTGGATTGATTCAATCTCCTACAAGATATGTAGTGAGCCTAGGTCCTATGCCTTGGCTCAGCCATCACTTAATCATAATACCCCTTTTCTTCACTTGTATCACCTTCGTGTTACATAATAATCCTTTATTACTCCTTGTTTATCACAATGAGAATAGATCACGTTAGCTTAGGAACTAAGTAAAATGCTTCTCTATATAAATACGGTGTCTCAATTCCTTTTGGGGTTATCAATGGTCCTGGCTGTAAGACCTTAAAAGGTACAACAGACGTCCTCGCCACATGAAAATAAAGCACACAATCCTTTTAAGAACTACGTGTGGCTTGATTCTCATCCCATTGAGATACGTAGTGACAACGATGCCTTAAATCCTAGTACCATCCTTGGGGAAATTTGTTCCCCCCCTCTCTATCATAGGGTAAAACAAATATATGCAGGTAGCTTTTATCTTAGGTCCTCTCCTCTGAGAACCCACTAAGGAAACAAGAATTTCCCCATTTTACATATAGGAGTCAGATCTATGTAAGGGAATCTAAACTCATGGCCAATATTGATTTAAATATTTCTCATATGCATTTAGAATTACCCTTTTCCATATTTCATACTCTTAATCTTGAATATTTTCAAGTCTTCATAATCTTTCTTACAGTTTCTGGTGACAAAGTCTATATTATCTGAGAACTCTTTTGCTTGACTATGAATTATGTGCTCTTAGGTGTCCTTGCATAAGTTTCCTATATAATTGGCCTATTAGTCAAAATATTCCATTATTTTTCTATGCATCATATGCCTTATTTGGCCCTATATAATACAACCCCCATAACGGGTTTGTCAAATGATGGTAATTTTGTTCTTGATTAAAGTGTCTTTTTTTCCCCTTCAAACTTTGATAACAATATAAAAGAATCTATATTTTAAAGTAGTTATTCATGTGTATATGTCCCATTACCTTTCTCTCAATCTAAAAGTCTTCAAGACCATGGTTTACACATTTTCTTCTCCGTGTATTCAAAGTAATATAAAATAACCTTGGATCACTTGACCACATATCATATACTGTTTCCATTTATGGTCCAAGTTGTATGACCTAAAAGAACTACAAACACCATACTTCCTACATTTGGGTTAGACCTTTATAGAATTCCTATTCTTTCGATTCTTTGAAAATCATGATTGGAAATACCCTCTTCATATTCAAGTACCTTTATTCATAAACCAAACTCTATGTTTTGAAAAATCTGAATCTCCAAAAGCATTCTTCGGATTTTGGAAATAAAATGTCGAATTTTTGAGATCTCTTTTGGTTGACTATGCAGTACGTGCCCTTAGGAGGCCTTACATAAGTTTCCTACATAACGGGCCTATCAGTCAAAAGATGTTATTATTTGGCTATACATCATATTCCCCAGTTGGACCTACATAATACAGCCCCCATAATGGGTTTGTAAAATAATGGAAACTTCATTCTTAGAAAATACTTCCTCTAATTCTTTTAGCCCTTTTACTATATCATTATTCAGATCCATAGATTCCCAAATCACAATTTACAATTCTTCCCTTCCATACCTGAATATAGTAGTATGTTTCCAAACAAATTATCAAGAAATTGGGACAGTCTCTTACATTTTTCCAAAGATAAATACCTTAAATTAAATCCAATCAATTTCCTCACTGCATGACTTAAAACTACACAGTACAATGTCCTCACTGCATGACTTAAAACTACACAGTACAATTTCTACACTGCATGACATAAAACTGTACAATTTGATATAAGAAATTCCACTTTCTAATAAATTTTAACCATTCCTTATACACCAAATTTGTATAGAAATAGTTTTCCTATTCATCACATATGTCGGCATAGATAACCCTTTATTCTCAAAATTTGTTTCCTTGGAAAAACCACCCACTGTGGTCTTGAGTCCCCAAAAAATTATTTACCCCTAGTCTATCAACAGTAAAATGTTAAATTCCCTAGAGATATTTTTCTTGACTATGCAGTATGTGCCCTTAGGTGGCCTTGTATAAGTTTCCTATATAACAGGCCTGTTAATCAAAAGATTCCACTATTTGGATATGCAACATATGCCCTATTCGGACCTGCATAACACAGCCCCCATAATGGTTTTATTGAATAATGGTAACCTTGTTCTTGGAAAATGCTTCTTTTATGTTTATACATGTTTTTAGATTTGGTAACCATAAAAATCATGGCACAAGATCCCCCTTGGAAATATTTAAAGAATATTAGAATAATTCTTAGCCACTGAGCCTTGTTTGGAATCTAATTTTAAAATTTATGGTTAAAGCTATTTGACCTTAAACACTATCCCTTTATTATCCAACATGAATGACACTAAATTTCCAACAACAAGAGACGTGGTACTCACCATATTAGGAACCCTTAAATGGAAATATGAACAAAAGTCGAGTCCCATCTCACTAAACGTATATTTTTTAAGATTTAGGTAATATTGGGAAATAGAAAGTAAAAATATACAATTTTTGTGGGGTTGTCCATATAACCCAAGTAAAAATAAAACTATGCTCATTAGGCCCATCATCTTAATAAAAAAATTATGAGCACCCTCATTCTTGTCATTTTAATCATGATTATCCGACATGAAGATTTTATGTTTAAAAAAATAATCATCATCATTAACATTAATATTGCAATAAAAAAGGGCAAGAATAAATACATAAATGATTGAATACAAAATTTCTTTCATTCATATGAAATTAGAGGGACATCAAAAGAATGGAGCCTCTCTATAATGTTTTAAAATAAACTCTCAATATGACTCCTAATTTTTTGAATGACCTCATGGGCCCTATCAAATGCCTGTTTAAGTTGAGACAGTTGAGAAATTTCAGCCTCCTCGACTTGAAAAAGTGCTTCATTAGTAGTTGAAATGGTGGTTATCCCCTCTAATTGGATTTCTATCAGTGTTTGGTTCAATTGCTTGAGTTTTTTGTGAGCAACATCCAGTTTCTGTTGAAGATATAACAACTCCTTCGTGGCTTCTTTAATTTGTTGGTGGATTTCGATCGACATCTTTTTATGACCTACCTCTACCTCAGCTACTGCAGCTTGGAAGCTCTCAATATTAATAATATGTTTAGCCTTTTCAAAAACTTTTCGCAGCTTATGTTCCTACTCTCGTTGGAAAATGGTCTCTTTCATTCATCATATACTGGTCGATAATTAAATCTACCAAATCCCAATACACCGAATAATGCTGGAAGTTTTCTAAAATGGGACAGCGGCTCATCCAAAAGCTTCTTAGAAATTATTCTCCATATTTGTTTCCATGTCTTCTTACGTGCCGTTCCAATAGAATATTGAATCTCTAATTATGAATTTGAGTCACTACCATGGGGTAAAATGTACTCTAGAAACAGATAACTTAAAGAGCTCCCTTGTTCTGCTTCTCTCAAAATAGTAGAAGCTTCACCTTCTGATGATGCCTATGCCAATGTAGAAGATTCACCTTCCGATCAAACTATGGGAGCTGATAATCCTAAATGATAAATAAATATCATTTTCAATTTTATAAAAAAATGGCAGAAAACGGGTATAGTTCAGAAAAATGATAACATTTACCCAATAATAAGTCGTCCACTTGATTGGATTCATCCCTAGTATTCTAAACTTCAGCAATTTGGGTTGTTGTTTCTTGAGAAAGGTCATTATCTTGAGTTTGACCAGTTTTTATAGTTTAAGGTTCTATAACATCTCTCAAGGAGGTTTCCTCAGTAGTAATTTCTCCAACTTCAGTAGAATAAGGATATAGTGGAATGCCCCATTCCTGAAGAGCCTTTGCGACATTTTCTACAGACAAAGCTACATAAGGTGAATTTTGATGTGAATTATCAAGTAAAATAATAACAATTTTGTATGGAATATGAAAAAATAATTACTTACATCCTTGAAATTCCTCATTTAATTCCCCAAACTCCTTGATGGAACCAAGAATATCAATATTTTGATTAAGGGATTCCATCATTTCAGTGTATGAGGCTTGGAATGTTATATAATCCTCACCATTTTAGGTATCCAACAAACGTTGTTTGAATCCCAAATTGGTTCCACTGAAATTCTATTCCGTTGGTTCTTAAATTGGTACAACAACATTAGATCTTTTCAGGTTTGAGTCAACATCAATATTTACTTCAGATTTCCCTAGATCTTTATCCCTTCTTCTTGGAGAAATATTAATATTAGTATTGATTGTTGTAGGATCCATTAGTAAAGACAACTGATATGATATATGTTGAAAAGAATAATATTAGCAAACAATTTAATATTCCAGATAAATTTATTTGATCTTACCATGGATTTTCTCTCTCTCAATAGAGCCAAGAGTGGGTACAACTGAATCTTTTGATGATTTATTTGCTAAGGTAGAAGATCCATCAACATGAACATGGGTTTCTCCTGGGGTTTCCTTCTCTGGTCTTGAAGAATTACCTCTTAGTTCTATGAGAGAGGAGAGAGATACAGATCCTATAAGAGGATAAATGTGATTACCAGAGTGTATCGAGCAAATTATAATTCCCTAAAGAAAATATAAATACTTAATCCTTTGGTGAACACTTTGGACTAATATCATTTATCTCCTGTGTTTATTTTCATAAGCTCGAGGTGAAATCAAAACACTCCTCTTGGTAGGAGAAACTTGCGGTAATGGCTAAGGATTATCTATCTCCATTACCCCAGTCACGATTCTCATTCCTAGAGAAAGTTTTGAAGATCTGGGAGGATCATTTGATGCATTGATAAGAGAACCTGTAGGCCCATACCTTGGTGACCCGAGAACCTATCCGGAGGTACCTTCAATGAATTCAAGATGCAAAAATTCATCTCACCAAGATTAATGATGATGAATGGTAAAACAGAATTGAGAAAAAAGAGAAGGAAAATATGTTCTCAGTATTAACATAAATATCCCATTCCTCATCAGGGTCAATAATTACCCCTTAATGTATTCCTAAGTACATAATATGGGATACTTCTTTAGAGACTAGGATTTTATCATCAGTTTCATATATAAAATCCTTCTACTTTGTAGTATACTCCTATACTTCAGCCAGGTTATTATCCAGATTTCAATTAGAAGGTGCATTAATTTCACCCACATCCGATATTCGAATTCCATGTTGGAAAAATTCCCATGAATCCTTAAGTTCATCGGCCATGATCTCCCAATGGCGAATGGATGAAGGTCGCACATAGCTGGATCTCGGTATGGTTGGTTATGAAAGATATTCAGCACCTTTTAACTGGTGATCCTCTTTAGGCCTCCCTTATTCTTCATAAAGTTCAATAAATGGAAAAGGAATATCTTTCTAATGGCAGTGGCTGGATCGCCTTGGCATCTGAGGTATTTCTTCACTAGCCCTAGTTGACTGATTATACCTCCTGCGAAGATGTTTTGAAGGCTTTGAAACCTTTTAAACTTCTACATCATCTTTAGCCTTGGATTTCTTACCATGATTTCCATGGACAATAGTCATTGTAGCTGCCACTCGATATATTCTTTTTTTCAAATACCCTTGAGGATATGAAGAATCCCAATCTTTAGCATATCCAGCTTCCAATCTGATTGATGCATCTGATGGAGGTAACATAATCGACAATTTATATGTCTCTAAAGCCATTATAATCCATAATAGTCTCGCCACCATTGGGTGTTTCTCATGTCTAACATACGTGGGTGGAAAAGTGTTTGATTTTTGAAGACATATGAACTGACGAGCAAACCTATAGGGGATATAAGCCTCACAGATAATTTCACCATAAATCCTAGTTGATAATACACTATCCCTGAATGCCATCATATAAGACCTTAGCTCATTATTTTCCTCTTTACCATCATCAATAAATGTTCCAGTTGGTGAGTTACCAAAATAAAAGAAGCTGTATTCTTCTAATACATTTAATGATTTTAGCACTAGAGTAGGTATCAAATTTTGAGGTTGAATAACAGAATTTTTTTGAAAAAATGGAGTGAATCGACTATTGGGGACTCTAACTAAATTCAACACTAAGTATAAAGAAAAGTGTGCCACAATCCAGCCCCATAGCACTTGGAATGACCCTATAATTCTAAATAGAGCCTTCCCATTATATAAATGCAGTAGAGAATAGTAAATTTTTGAAAATACAAGAGTTTCTAACACAATATACTTTCCTTATAAAAATTTATCCTTGATGGAAAAAAGTCCCTGGCCTTACACCACCTTCGGACTCACGAACTAGAAGCAAGTAAAAACTTATCCACATGGCAAGGAAGGCAGCTAAACGTGTCTTTGCATCAATATCAGATTTGACTTTATAGCCCCAGGACTTTTAGTTACCTCTCTCCAATGTAGGCCAATATGTGCCTGAATTTCCCCAGTTATCTTCATAAGGACAAATAGTAGGACATCCCCAGGTGGGACCTTTCTCTGTCATTGGTTATAAAAAGGGTCCATCCACACTCTAGCATGAATATATTTCTCATCTTCCGGTAATTTATTTGCTATTTTGAATAGTTCATGAGCTAATAGTGGTGTTCTGGTAACATCATCCCATGTTGTAGCTGAAGGAATAAACTCGTCATACAATTCCCCAAGAATGGGAACCCTAGCTATTTGGTAGATATCCCACAAACTAATTCCAACTTCACCGTGCATGAAATGGAAAGAATTTGTTTGTGGACTCCATCGGCTCAACAATTTAGGAATGAAATATCTTTTATAAACATAATTTTGTCGTATCTAGATAGATTTATAGATATAAACATCTAATAACTTTATCCTGAATTCTACACAAGTACGACGTACCCAAAACACCCACATCAATTCAGGTTTAACCCCCCCCCCAGAACAAAGATCCCAGTCCTCCTTCAAACATTAGAATGATCTGTTTGAGAGGCCCGAAAGTTTGAATCATAACAATGTGGCCTTAGCTCTACAACACGATCTTTGATATCAAGAGTGAAACCACTATGATGCAGGATGGAACCAATAGGGATTGTTCCCACATGAACTGGCATACCCCTTACGGTAATATTCATGAAATTACAATTAACGTATTGAAGAAACCAATTATTTGGGAAGTATTTCTTAATAGATGGAATTTAGGAATCTTGTCAAAGCCCATTACCATATAGGGGTAGGTAAGGACTTTGTGGGTATTCACATTGATATAGAATTAAACCTTTCCATACTTCAAGAAGTGTACTTTCCACAACGTCATAATAATCTAGTCTTAAGATCTTCATCATCTCATTTTGATGAACTTTAGCTTCTTTAGTAGAAGTTATCAAATGATCCATTTCCTACAAAATAATTACCAAACTCCTATTATTAGGTTAAGTAAAAAAAATCAATCAAATATCAACTTAAATGAATTTGAAAATTTGGAAAAGGGAACTCTTCATGTAGGTCCTTAAACAAGTTCCATCGTGCAGGTACTTCAACAAGGATCCTAGTGCAAATCCTTCGACAAAGTCCTTCCACATAGGTCCACCGCTAAAGTAGTTTCACCTTGAGAAAATTACAAGGAAACTACGTGAAGGAACAAAATCTTGAGGCTGGATGAAAGACCTACGTAACGTGAGCCAAAAAATTTGGAAGCGTGGGTGAAGAAAATCACAAAGGATCAAACCTATTTATAGCCAGCTGCAGATCTCCGCAGCATGCTTGCGCAAAAAATCTACACAACATACCTACACAAAGGAGCTCCACGACAAACCTGCATGGTTCAAAAATTAATCTATAGTCTTTTCCCTGCAATTTTACCTCAGGAATCTACCATCTATCTAATCAGATCCAATCTTGAGAGGGGGATTTTGTTGACACTAATTAAGAATACAAATGGACTATAAATATAGACTTGGATATTTCAAAATTCCAATACAAGGTTCGAAGAATTAAAAGGAAAGCCAAAGTCTCAAAAGACCTGTGTGAAAAACCTATGTGGTAGACCTGTGTGACATACCTACGCAACAGTATAATTTCTGTACCCCTATGCGACAGACCTGCACAGAGGACCTGTGAGGCATACCTACATAGAAAACTTTCCTTGGACCAGGTCCCATCCATGCCTATAAATAGCACCCTTGGGCTCCCCATTTCCATGACTGAAAAAATATTAAGGACTTCTTGAAGATCCCATTACACATCTCTTTCACCTAGATCCCTCCAATTGTTTTAGATATCTCTCCAAAAACACGAGAGACGAAATAATTAGATGGGATAAGCATGGTTTGAAATTATTTCACAATTTGAAGCTCACATAGGCTTGGTTTTCCTATGTAAGGTTCTTTTTAGTCATCATAAAGGCCTACGCGGTACAGCTATGCGACACACGTATGTGGGGTACCTATGCAGCATACTTACATGGGGTACCTATGTGGAAGAGTTATGTATAAGGCCTACATATCAGCTTAGGTACCCTCTTTAAGGCCAATCATGGCAGGGTATCTCCTTACTTGGTTCCCTTATTTGAAAGGGACTAAGTTGAAGCCTCCACCAAAACCTCTTGACTTATCAAACCCTTGGGAAAGACACATCAACATGTCTCCTATTTGGGTTTTTTTTCCACAGTCAGAGGTTTCCCACATTTGTTTCACAATGGGGTTAGGATTCATGGAGTGTTTGTGGGTTTGTATATCTGTAGTCACATGGACCTTTCTCCCAGAAATAGTGTTGGGAATCCATCCTGGTGTAAGCCCCTAAACTTCATCACTCCTTCCTTTCATTGGACCCTTGTCCAATGTAAAGAGAACATAGGGAAGGTTGGTCGCCTCTCCCTCATCCACCGTCACTGCTGTAGGCACGCCCTCTTCCACTAGCAGAGGAGGAAAAATGTGATTGCCTTTGTTGAATCTTTGAATCCTATTGTTTCTCACATCGATCATGACTCATGTGGGCTTAGATATTTTTCCTGATCAAAACATTTGCACCACATTGAACTATTAGAACTCTGATTCCCATCATAATTGGGATACATAGGAAGCCTTCTCATGGATGAAGCTCATTGGATATCCTCTTCAGGAATCCAACCCTAATTTCCTTAATCTGGGCATCCTTCTTAGAAATAAGCCCCAAATTAAACCTCCAAATTATAAAGGCATCCTTTTTAGAAAGTAAGCCCAAACTTATTTCTCTAAAAGGACTATACTATCCTATGATACTCATTGAACTAAGTGGGATTTGATTCATATCTAAATGGGATATGCTGGAAGCCTCCTTGAGGTTCAAACCCAACACTTCAAATCAACCCTGTTCTCCTTGGTCCATATTCCCAACAGGGGAAAATATTACTGGGAAACCCATATTCTTTCCAAGTTCCTTGGGTGGCTTAGGTATAAGTCATGCACCAAACATTGACTAAACACCTTTCACTTAGATGTCCTTACCACATGACATTAAACTGTATGGATAGGTCCTTATCAAATGACCTTAAAAGGTATGATGTGTCCCATTAAGTGGCACCAAACTACAAGTGTTCTCATTCCTTTCACAAGGATACGTAGGTAGACCTTTTTATGGGTACGATCCCAATATCAAAATGAAACATCGTCTCCCTGGGTGACAATAAATTCCAAAGTGCCCCATTGAGTGGATTAAAAACCAATTTCATCATAATTATGTTTAAAAGAATCTCTAAGTATTATATGAGAGGATACTATTGATGGAGAACCTTGAATACATACGAATATATCCATTAATAAAGAACCTCAAATACATACATATGATTTTAAATTTTACACATGTTTATAAGTGATTGAAAATTCCAAGGGAAACTTATGCTATAATTGGTAAATTAATATGGATTCATGAAAATATCTTAAATTTATAAAAAGAGTCCTAGAGTAGACAATAATTCA
This sequence comes from Viscum album, assembly GCA_963277665.1. Classification (NCBI taxonomy): domain Eukaryota; kingdom Viridiplantae; phylum Streptophyta; class Magnoliopsida; order Santalales; family Viscaceae; genus Viscum; species Viscum album. The sequence continues at coordinate 447,507,656 of OY728119.1, forward strand.
CCTCAAAAGGGTGTGATGAGTCCGACCTCCCATCCTCTCGACCAATCCAGGTTATTAAGTATCTTAAAGTTTAAAATTAACGAATAATAACCTTTGGAAATTAGGTCCCTTTTAGATAAAGAACAGTTGGGTGTTTTCAGTTCTATTAATAAATATAATGGAAACCACTCGGAAGCAGTGATTCTTAAAACTAGAACACACATTTCAAGGAACTATGAATTTTTTTTTTACAAAAAATAACCTAACTCAACCAAAAATAAACCACCCACATTTGATGGATGAAGCACATAATAATAGGTAAATTACCTTTACTATCCATAAAAAACCAAATGAACATGATTATACCAATTAAAAACCTTCAATTAAACATCCTCGACCATTAGGGTTCATTGGAGGAAACAAAACTAATAGTGAATGTATGTAAGAATAAGATAATAATAATAAGGAACAAGAAAGAGTGATTTACCCTTTTAATATCATTTGAAATATATGGATAATGAGTCTTAGATGAAAATATTAGGATAGGTGAAGATACATATTTATTTAACACACAAAAATGAGAAAAAGGTATGGCCAAAATAACATAAATTGGGTAAGGTTGTAAATGGAATTTTACCTTTTAATAAAAATGGGAAGCTTGTATAGTTTGGGAAAAAACTTTCTTAAACCATGAAACAACCATAAAGTTAATATTATAATGGAACTCAAAACTCACATGATTTGGATAAATAGTTAACCTAACCATGATCCATCCATGTAATCCCCACAACAATCAAGCTACAACACTGTACATGATTTCCTCACACAAATTTCCAAACCTTGGTCAGGTTGTGTGAAAGAAACCCTATTCATATAAATCATATTTATGGTTTCCCTGAAACCCACATTATTTAATAAAACCATGTGCTAGTCATGAACCATAGGAAATATCCATACATAAGGGTCTCTTTCATGATTTACCTTGAAATGTAAGGGTCACCTGCACAATTTACCATAAGTGCATGGTAACTATGAAACAAAGAAAATATTTTAAAACTTTCAATGTTTAAATCCAGAGCTCTAAAAAATTCAAAATTACCCTTAATTATATAATGTTTAATACAATAGTGACATGTGTGTTTCATATTTTATTTCTGAAAAATATCTACATTTAAATATAATGATTTTTATGTCTAAAATATAAGTCAATGCCTAATATTTTCAATAGGAATTTTAATACTACATTACTTGAATATTCATATTCATTTAATATATATTTGAGAGTAAAAGTCTTCCCATGGGTGAACTCCAACTCAACCACACATTTTTCTGATACATTAATGTTTTCAAATCACCAAATATTATGAGTGGTGGTCTCATTCTGGTTTGATTTCAAAATATTAAAAATATAATTTTTATTGAAACAAAATAACCATTTATCACCCCTAGAATAATATTATATCACATGGAGTAATTAATAAACCCCTTTAAATATTTGATCACCTTATCAGTTACACCTAATTTCATGTCACCTAAATTACTTATGTAATTATGTAGTTTTAAAATGATATAGGAAATATCAGGTCATGTACTTGTAATGAATTTCATAAGACACCAAAAAGTGATTTCATATTCTAAATGAGCAATTTATCTCATAATACTTGATAATAACATACTATAAAAAATATAGAGTATAAATTGGTGAATAATTAATTTTTTTTAAGTCTTTTCAATGTGGTGTGATTGTAAAGGAATAATATTTTTATAATTTATAATTATTATAACTTCAATAATAAAATTAGTTTCACTTAAATTTTTATATCAATGTGTTTAGCTAGCACCACTTTTTATTATTTAATTAACTAATGTTAATTCAAATTATCAATATTCCATTAACATGTAAACAAATAATAACATCAATATTACCTTAGAATATTTTATATACACTTTTATCACACTAATTAATCATCAAACCATTTTATAATACCAAATCATTAAATTTATCATGATATTTCATAGCTACTCATTCAAACCAAATTTTTTTAATATAATATTTTCTTTCATGGGAACCAAAAACGCTTTAGTCTACTATGTATACATTTCATCATCAAATTTATCATTCGTGGATATTTTTTTCATCCATTTGGGGATTTTCTTAGTGATATACAAAAGTTAATGTAATAAAGATTCTAATAGAGATATATTTCAAATATTAGAATAAATATATAAATAATTTATTACTACTTCTTTTTTAAATGTCTTTGAAACTCATATAGCCTTATATTTTTAAATTTTTTTAATGATATTTAATTTCCATTAAACTAATTATTTTTAACCAATTATTTGTAAAATTTTTATAACATTATCCAATATCCAAATATTTTTATTTTTTTTAAAATTGAAAACATCATTGATAGATTTATTTTAAAGTGATACATTGAAAGATGAAATGAAATAATTTAAATTTTTTAGATCAAATACCATGTTAAAAAATGTTGAGTTTTAGAAACATCACTCTCATTTTTTTATTTAATAAATTAATTATATAACGCAAACACATATATTTTAGGTATTTTAAGTGGTATGAACCATTAGAAATTTTCTATGGAGACCTTTTTATGACCTTCTTACCATTATCCATATTTCTATATCAGGAGTTTCATTGTAAAGGCACATCAAATATAATATATATTGATTAAAAGAAATATTTTTACAATAACCAAGTTATTATATTTTTTAACCATGACTCTATAAGTTCTATTATGTTTTTCATATACATGATATATTCATTATATACCTATTTCAGCTAACTTTTCCTTTTTATGATTTGAAATAAATTATTACTATTTTAGTACCCTGAATAATTAAAAAAATATAGGATTATTATTCTTTTAAAATTCATATGAAATCAAAATATTCTATTTAGTGGAAACTAAAATGATGATATATTAAGTCTTTAAGGATGTATTTACCATAAAAACATATGATAATCATGATAGATAGTTTATAGAAGTAACTATTTCTATTTATGTTCAATTATTTATATTCAATACATCATTTTGATGTGGTGTATGAAAAATTTATACATCAAGTATAATCTCATGTGATTCAATAAAAGAATTAACCTAATGATAAACACTCTTGTCACTCTTGAGACGTTTTATTTTCATCACATACTATATTTCAACATCAATTAAAAAAAATTACTTAATAATTCATTTCAACATTATTATAAAATAGAAAAATATGGAAATGCATAAAATAATCACAGATAAAAGAAATAAACATTTCTTAATTCCAATGGTGAGTGTAATTATTAGAAACATATGTATTAAATCTAACCAGGAGATACCATATTTTAGATCCTTGATTCATATATTATACATTATTCATTTATTTAAAACATATACATTTATTAGTTATTAATTTCTAATTGTTTACATATGTAATGAAAATAACCCCCTAAATAAACATTTCCTATTTTAATCCCTAGTCAATGTATATCATTGAGTATTAGAGTTGTGATGTAATGTATTGATTGGAATGAATTATAAATTATATTTAAATTTGATTAGTTTGATTATATAAATATATGTTATGAATTCGTATATAAAGACCTATCATAATGATATTACAATGGATTTTATATAGAAATCATTTAATGTCACTATAGTGTTATATGATTATTTTTGCTTAGGAAAAGGGTTAGATAGATTTATAATATGAAATTTTGTGTACCTTTTCACCTATCTTATGTTATTCTTGAGCTTATATAAAAATATGGTAGCATGGTATACTATTAATAATGTAGTGGGGACTAGTTAAATTAAGATGATATTTTCCACTTATAAAATTTGTATACGTCCTTGGGATGGAGTGATGAAGTGTGTGGTCATACCTAGATATTCACATAAGATGTGAAAATACCTGATTTATTATTTCACATATATTTATCATGATATTGAAATCTATTTTTTATATAAATATTTTTATATTAATTTAAATGCTAAATAAATTTTATAATTTCAAATTATTATTATTTTTATGTTTTTTTGGAAAGTTGAATCTTATTTTTTATTTGGAAATGTATATTATAATTTGAAATAAATTATTATAAACCATTCCATGACATGAAACTTTACACATTAATTTTTTCAAGGATATAATACCAGAGACCACGATAGTTCAAAATAATAAACTCACTGTTAGAGTTACACAAAAATAACATAAGTTATTCAATTGATACTCTATGATATTGTTTTGTAGTTAAAACAACATTAATATTTCCAGAGATAAAAAACATTAGAGGATTATTTGATCATTTTCATCTTGAATATAGACTAAACACTTTATGGTGGAATAAGAAAATAAAGATATTATAACAAAATCATGGTCTTTCCCATAGTGGACATATAGATTTTTAAACAGCGAAGATAATGTTATTTTACTTAGTTCAGGGAGGAAATTTAGTTATTCTTTTGAGGTATAACGTTAATACAATGTAGTGACTAGTACCATACCATGTTTTTCCAAAATCAATAAATTAGTGTATTTTAATTTTTAGGTATATTGTTTGGATTCAATGATTTAATACACATATTTTCTATTCCAGAGTAACGTTGTTAAGAATTTTTAATATTAATAGTAACATGTATTAATTTTTCTTCATTTAATTCTCATTTTTTATTCAAGTAGATTCATTTATTCACTTTAGCCCCGAAATTTATGATATTTTAATCATTGATGGATGATTTTCATTCAACCATGAAAGGTTAATTCTTATAAATGGTGGGAGGTCAGTATTGGAAGGGTGTGATCATAATTTATCAATAAAAATAAAAATATGAATTATTTATTTATTAATATTATCACAAGACTTACTATTTAATCCAATTACCTATCAATTATTTGATAAAGAGAGTTATTGAGTTAGTAATTTCAAGATAATAGATAGACAGTGATAATAGTAAATAATTTGAATTCATATTTTTTTCAAAAGGATTGATCTTTATCAAAATTTATATAATTTATCTCTTAATTTAAGAAAACAAAATTAAATAAATTAATTATATTGGATTTGACCATATTAACTCGATTTAAAATTATAACCATGTAAATAATTAATTCATTTAAATTCATATGTTGATGAATATACATATTTTAGAAAACCCATCATTTGAAATTAATCTCTTACTTCTTTTTTTTCATAACAAATTTCAATAAAACATCTTAATATTTTCATTGAAATTAAATCATGACATTTTAATATTATGACTGATTAAAAAATTGCTAAATTATATGTTTTTGGATTTTTTTTGTGTTCTCAAGGGATAGAACATAGATTGATCATATTATTATATTTTAATAGTTTAAGTGTTCATAATAATTACATATAAATTTATAAATTTTTTCTACCATATATTGGAATTAACCACACTTACATGCATTCCATATATCATGAATTTATCTTTATAAGAAATATTTTCACATATCTCAAGCTCATAAAAAATATTAAAAATAGTGGAATGTTTGACTATTATAAAATCTAGGTAATTGTTTAACATTCTTGGAATATAACCTAAGAAAACTAAATTGTGGAATTTCTTTCATAATATATTTCACACATTATTTCTTCCCATTGTTTTTAAGTTTCATTATATATAGCTATAAAGTACTCCATTATAAAATAATTTGGTCATGGAAGGAATAATTTATACCATTGAGAATAAAATCTAAAATTATTAAATTTTATTTATTAGTTTAGAAAAATTAATTTACGTTTTTAAAATAATTTTTTAACTAATAACATATATTTTAGAATCTAGAAAATATAAATTCAATATTAACATCATTATGACATGATTTTTTTTAATAAATTATACCATATAAAAATATAAATCTTTAATATTCACCCTAAAATTATGTTATTCTTAAAAATATTTTCTAACTTCAACCATACCTAATTTTAATATCCTGATTACCAATTCATAATCCATTTTATCAAAATAAATATGTAATTATATGAAATTTAATTAATAAATAAAAAATTTAACTGCATTAAACAATAAATATTTAGGGTAAGAAATATTTTAAAATAATTAAAAAAATTAATATTATGAAAAGAACATATATATTTATATTATAATTTATTGATACATAATTCTTATTTACATATATTTAATCCTTTATTTCCAATGGTTCACATACATTTCTAAAAATTATAGTATTTTTATATTCAATTTTAACATAACTATCACATATTGATACCGATAATGAATACCTTATTCCCTTCTAAATGATATTTATATCTACCTTACATATTAACCCTCTTATGAATTATCTCAAATATAATAAAAAAAAAAAATACCATTCCTTTTATTTTTTCTCTAATTTTGGTTTCTCTTAGAGAAATTTTTAGTTTTATGATAATAATGTTTATTTTCTCATGATTTTGATTCTTATAGATATAATGTTAATTAAGGATTACTGGAAAAGATATTTCCATTTCTTTCTTACTGGTCCTGTATTTATTTGTTGGTCACTTTTGTTTACGAAAGTTATGATAAATGTATATATTTGAATTATATTATTTTATTTTTAAAAATTAACATTCATTTCACATTTTTGATAAAGTGGTTTATACACTATATTTATTTATTTATTTATTTTTATTATAATATATGTATAATATATTTTTTTGGGTATCACATTTATGACCCCCTTTAGGTACATCAATCATATAATTTACCTCACCATGAGGGCCTTGGATTTATCAACCTTTATTTCATATATGTCATTATGGTTCTTCTAGTCATACTCCATTTGAAGTCATTTTTGTAAATACTTGAGGGAAATATCATTTACTTTGTTTAAATACATGATTTACATTTTTTAACGAGGATATAGTTTATATATGACTAATTTCATTATTATTGTTTTATTCTTATACATGATATTTTTCTTCAAATATTTAAGTATTATTTTAATCTCATGATATTATTTTATAATAAATTAATCACTCACAATTATATATTTATTGAATATACTAACAAAAAATCTCTTATATTTATAATCCTCAATGATTTATTAGACATCCAGTGATCCCCATATCACATTTTTTTACATTATTTATTGATATGGGTCATATATGTCTTTGTCTATGGATTTAAGTATGTGACCAAAATATTTTAGAACACTATTCTTCCATGTATGTTAGTGTATATGACTAGAAGGGATTAATACTCAGTTTGAGTAGGTTTAAGAGTATATAAAACATATACCACGTTTAATGTTTTCAAGAAGAGGTGTATCTTATTTTTATATAATGTGAAGATATATTAATCAAATTAATTTAATGTCACCATGTTTTAAAGAATCACTAATTCCATATTAAATAATTTCATTTTTAAATTATGATTGTTTTGGAAACCAATTTATATAATACATACATTGATTTTATTAAATTTAATTGTTAGAAAACATTATAATAAATATCTCCTTAAGAATAAATTCACTCTCAACACACTAGTGATACATTGGGTGTTTAAATAATTTTCATTTGGATACAAAAATAATTTTATCCCATGTAACAAGAGTAAAGTGGATACATTTAATATAACCAAAATATTTCACCATAAGTAGGTTTTTTTAAATATTTATATTAAAACTAAGTGTGAAAAAATATTTATAAGATATTGATAGTGTGGGGTAGTAATATGGTCTTTTTAGAACTTATGTTTTTTTGTTTTTTAGCCCCTAAATAATTTTATCCCTTAGGTTTTAGATATTGGGGATACTTAGGAGGATTATATATATATATATATATATATATAAAATTATAGTCATTAAAATAATAAAAATCAATTTTAATTAATAATTTATATTTTCATCAATAAGAGTCCCTATAAGAAAAATATAAAAAACTCCCAAATAAGGCATCATCTTGATTTTTTTAGTATACTATTATTGAAGGATTTTTTATAAGGTGTCATTATTTTTATATTTTGAGTTATTAACACATAAGAGGACCTTATGCCTCTAAATAGAGCATTGATACTATAATTATCTTCATTTTCATGTTTCTTATGCTGTGTTGGACCCTATAACATTAGAGTGAGTGATGGTGAACTTTATAAGTTTTGATTATTGAATTTATAAAGATCTTAAATTCTTATATGTTTTAATAATTTTATGAATATATAATAAAATGTTTATTTTTTTAACATTAAATTAATTTGATTAAAATTTAAATTAAATTATAAAATCAAAAAAGAAATATGTCAAAGTGTATCTTCCCCACTCTTGTATAACAATGGCATGAAAATATATAGACCATGTCTGTGTCAGTGAAGATAGACCAGAAGTATTCAGGTTGCTGCTAAAATAATGCCACTATCATTATGGGGTGGTGGCATACAAAACAAAAGGAAAAAACTATCAATTTATTTATCCAATTTTTCTAATGTTCGATGGCCAGAGGAAATTAATTTTACCCAAAAACCTATAATACCAAAACCTGTATAACTACTCTAATATTTGAGCTTGGTATGTCACATGGCCTTAAGTGTATTTTTTTATCACCAAAGGTTGACAAATAATGTTTAGGGATAATATATAAACCTCTAGGTAGTGAATTTCCCTCAAAATAAAACAAAACAAACATTATGAAAATGAATCTTTTATTATAACCCAAGTTTTACATTAAACATAATCCTAATTAATCCATAGTGTTGTGGGAATAAATCACATCAATAATAAAGAAAACCCATAAAAAAATATATAAATAGAAAAAATCCCTATCCTTCATGGTTAGCCCAGACAGCTCTATTAGATGTATGGCTGAACACCAACACATCAGTCCGTATAAGAAGATCTAATGACCCATCATTAATTAATAAAAAATATTTTCTCTTTCCTTCATTATAAAAAATAATGTATGACATGAAATGTAATTTATTAAAACAAATAAATATTATGTATCTATCACATTAACTAGAATATAATCACTAGTTTTATTGATATATTATAATATAGTAGAAATTATAGGGTTTAATTTATCACAATGGATAAAAATAGTATTAGAACATGAAGGAAAATGAATGGAATAACTAAAATATGAAAATCCCCTAGCCTATATTATTCCAAAAATATCAACATTAAAAGATGAATAACTATAAAAAAACTATGGGATGAATATTTTTTATAAACTAAGTGAATGATAAGTTTTATTATAGAATAAAGAGAATGTATAAAAAATTTAAGAGGAAAATATTTTTATTGGAATAAAATTTCTAGAATATGATAATTGGAATGTAATTACTATTTGACTATTATTTGACCATTAAAAATAATTTCAGGAAGCCAAAAAAACGATAATTAATAAAAAATGATTTTTTTAATATAAAAAATATAAATAATATGGGAATAATATGGTTAATATTCAGAAAATAAATATGTATTCACTCATAAACATATTTTTTAATTTAGTGTTTTATTTAAAAATTAAGTATACTGAACATAGAAATTTATTTATAAAGAATTAGGCTTAAAATGTTGAATCATCATATTAAAATTTTTTAAGAGTAGATTATTATTTTTTTTGAAAAAGTTTATTTTTTGTATGAATACTAAAAATACATATTGAACATAAAATATTTTTTTTGTCCCTAGTTTTATGGAAAACATGAATGAATTTTTTTTATAATTGTTTTCATGAATCGAAATATGTTTAGTGAGTTTAATAATGTATTTATAATTATTAAATTCATTTTAATAAGAGATAAATTATTTTTTATAGCCTAACCCATATTTTACAATTTTATAAACTATTTATTTATGTAAAAATAGATCTTCCATTGTTAAAATAAATTAGACTATTTTATTTTAATGATGAAATGATCTAACTCATATAAGTTAGTGGTAGTCGATACCTAAAATTATCCCTTGTTTTATATGTTTTCAAATTCCATGTGATATGAAAGCATAAATAAGTGAGTGTAATATACATTTATTGGAACCTATAGGGTTTATATGTGTGTGAGAAAATAGGTGAGACCAAATAGAGTATTGTATGTTACTTTGATTTTAGAGAATTTAAGAGAAACTTTTGATCATGTTTCATGGGATAGAAATGTGTTATGATCCATGATAGTGTTTTCATGCTTAGGTAATCTAATTAGAGGTCTTAGGTGGTCTATTTATATGAGAAGTGGCATATCAATTGAAGCATAGAAATGTATCTGGTGAAATATGATATTATAATCTTGTAATTAACTCATGAATTTGTAATTAGTGGACCGATTTCTTATTGTTAATTTGAGAAATTATCATTGATTGTTATTATTTGGGCCAAGATCGGTCAATCTTGACACATGGTATATTGAGATGTGTGACATATGAAATGGTGTTGGGTAGTTAAGGGTTATGTGTGATGGTTCATGTTATAAAATTTCTATTATTTTGATTTCCATAAAATATTTTTTTGACATCATTTATGGATCTTGCATAACATATATATATGAGTATGTCAAATTTTTTCTTTAGGGGATATTACAATGAAGTTGAAAAAATATATTTACTTTATATTAAGAGTTTTCAAGAATTTTATATGTGCATAACAACTTAGTATTTAAAGAATATTTGTTAGAGGGTAGATATAATAATTCCAAAAAATATTCCAATGATATTATTAAGGATACACCCTAGCCATTGATGATCGATATGAGAGTATAATGACTTGGAGTTGAATACATATATGATGAATAATTTATGGGAGGATCAATTATTCATGTCAAGGCTATCCATGTGTGTGGTCATGAAACCATGATCTATATGACCTGATTTTGGTAATTTTCATCTCAACTCTCAAAAAATGGATGAATCATGTAGTTTTAATCATTATTTATACTTGGTAAGCTTGTGATAATGCAACTATTTGATGAGTATTTACTATTATAACAATCCATCCAAATTTTCTTTTTGGGTATTATGAAAAAAATACTTTTGTAGGTTAAGTGGGAAATCATATAAAAATCACAGCTAGTATATAATCAATAAATCCCGAAAAAATTACCAAACTTAGAACCATCAACACTTATAATCAAATTTCAATCCATTATTTATATCTTGGTATTTCCATGATTTTTTTATCAAATTATATATGGGTCTAATTTTTTTTCAAAGTTTGAGGAAAATAATTCCAAGACCGCTAAGTAGTCATCATAATAAAGGATACCAACTTCAAATTCTAGAAAAATAATATCAAGATGTTAATTATACCATTTCATAAGATCCTTATTGAGGCCTCATAGAGCTTTCTCCCTCTCTATTTTTCATGATCATCTAATGAAAATTCTAATTTGGAATGATTTCCTTTGTTACATTCTTTGTTTTATATTTTTGAAAAATTATCCTAAATATATTTCAACTTTTCATAAAGATGAAAGAGGTACAAGAAGTCATTATGAACCTGACTATCCAAGATATTGCCTTCAAATATAAAGATAGATCAAGGAAATTTAGTAGATAGAGCCTCATCTATCTCCTTATATAATTTTTTTTTGTTTTTTATACTAGGACCCTTTCAACGAGTGGAATTACTAATAGATCTTATCATCATAGGTTTTGTGAGAATGGAATAATCTCTACGACACATTCGTTTCTTCCTAGAATCCACTGAGTAATCTACCATATCTATAAAACCTTTAATAAATTTTCATTCCTTATTAGAAGTAATATTTAGAAATATATTTATCTTTGAAATCAGATAAAACCTGTGGTAAAGCATCTACTCCTTTTCTCTAGTAAGTAGAAACATCGTCTTTCACCACTTGAAAATCGTTCTTATCTTGACCTTCCTATGATCTAATATTATGATCACTCATATTCTTCCTCATAGACACAATAAATTTCTATACCTCATCATCCTTCTTGAGATATCTTTCCTTTATCTCCTCTAAGAGATTCTGAAGCTCTAGTTTAGTGTGAGATACCACCTTTGAAGATAGTTTCCTTAATAAACTAAGGATATGTTCCCTCTTTAAGGCATATATTTAGGTTCTTAATCGTAATAAAATTGCATGAAGTGATCCTCCATATATTACCATCATTGTTATTGATAGGTAGGATATATCATTATAAGAAACAATAACATCAAAAGAATGCCCATCTACCAGTTATGGAGAAATAGAAGATGCTTCCTGGGTCACATCCACCATAATTAAACCTATGTATTTTCTAAATTTAGAGTTTTTAATTATCAGTTTAGTCTTTTATATTTTTTTCCACAAATACCCTCTATATATCACCTTTCAAGTTTAATTATACTTTATTTAATGTATCATTAAGTATCGACCAGGTAGAAGTAGGCACCCCACCGCTCCCATGAAAACATTTCATTAGAAAGTGTGTATAATGGCTCTAAGTAGAGTAGAAAATAGAAAATTATTAAATAAACATCATATTAGTGTTGATACTAACCTTCATGTTTTATCCATATAAAATACATCAAGGGATTTAAAACAATAACCTAAATGGATATCTGAGGGTGATAGGTTGAAACAAAGACCGATTATTCTAATCTAAGAACAAAAACCACCCAATCAAGTTTCATATCACCAAAATAATTAAATGATTATGGAATGGAATGTTTAAGAAAGAAACACATATCATATCTATGAATATGACAGGTAAAGATTCATAAATAGATCAAAAGACAATTTAACCATGTATAACTAAAATTAATTAAAGGAGAGATGGATCTTTGACCACAACTGAACCATTTTATCCTCATAGTTAAAGAAAAGGAAAATAGGAAAAGGGTCAAGATGTTGGATCAATGCATGGTTACAAAATTGTCTAGCCCCATTGATAAAGAAATTTAACTCATTCACCATAGGCCTGTTCTAACCAAAATGCACCAATAGAGTAAAGTCATAAATATACTAAGACGAAATAAATTCTAGGGAGAATTAATAACAATGGTGGTCCAATACTGAAACAAAGGACCTTGGGAAAATAAATATACAAGGTATAATTATAAGTGAATTAATATTGGTAAAGGGATCAAAGGAGTGGGAAAGAGAACTCATCACACCTATAAGAAGTTACCCCCTTTGTTAGGGTAGGTACTGTAACGGTGGTCAACGTCACATAGAGTCATCGAACACTAGCATTTTGTAGATAATGCATCGACCCCTTAATCAAATTTATACTTATATTAAAACTACCTATATGAATAAATCACTATTTATATTTAGTACTTTCATATCATGTTATACATGAAGTCAAATATAATTTAGATTATCATAAGAGATTTTTAGTGGTATTTTTTTTGTACTTACACATTTCACATTCATTATGGTAGGCATGTAAACTTCATGATTTGTGACACAAGTAATGAAAGGAACCTATGATAGATGATTAAGTTGGAGTAGCTTAACGAGGCTTAGGGCATAGTTCTTGGGTAAGGGTTTGAACCTTTCTCCAAAGTATCCTTTACTCATTTCTATTTTTTCTTATACCATGTATATGATCAACTAATTAGATTATCTTTATATTAATGTATTACCTTTATGTTATGTCATGGTTTTATTTTATTATAACATGCTGATATAATATTATTATTGTTTCCTTTACTATATGATTCCATAATTCAATTTGATATTATATATTTTGGTTAATGGTAATCTAATTGAAAGAATAGTCTCCCCTTGACATGAAGCAATCCAACATTTATTATCAATATACATTGATGTATAATGAATCATGATTGAGGTACTATGTAATTATAACTTAGACAAACATATGGGTCCCTAGGAAAAGACATCAAAAAATGGTATAAGATATATTTTTTGATTATATTATTTATTTTAGATTTACATATGAAGATAAACTAAACAATATAGGGAATATAATTTGTACTTGTGACTTTCCAAAACATGTATGGTGAAATATTTGTTACCATGCAGTGGAATTACTATTATTAATCTTTACTATTACTATTTCATTATTTCACAAGAGTAAAATTAGTATGTTTTTATTATTATTTTACTCTTGTATAGACAATAAAAAAGAGTTTTTATACATGTAAAATACTTATGACCCAGGTTTACAGTACATTTTCATGACCATATATAATAATACAAAATTTTTAATTTTTTTATAATTAAAAAAAAATATTAATTTGGATTTAATGAATAAATTATTAGTTTCACATTAATTTAAATGACTCATTATTTAAAATTTCCCTTTTTTTTATTTTTAGATTATGATACTGATATGAAATATGCATGTGATGTAGACTAAACACCAAAGTTGGTTTTATAGGCATGTGGATGCATCAATATAGATGCGAAATTTGAGATGAGGGTGTTGAAATGACAATTTTTGACATTATTTGAGCATAAAATAAAAAAAAATGTCTTCAAAAAATGTGTGTGAAATGTATGAGAGGTGTGAATAGTGTTTTTTTCCTATGAACCTGGTAATAAATTTATATAGACTATACTATATTGGTTGAGTGTGATAGTAGAGTATAATAATATGTATTCCTATTACTACATACATAATTTTGATATCAAGAGTTAAGATAAATGTTTTTTGATTCATGTGAAATAAATATTTAAAATATTCAACAATGATTATGTCCAGCAGAGCACTAGGAAAGTAGAGATGAGATTTATAATATGTGGTGGAATTAGGACCTCCTACTGATAGCCATCTCATGAATATTTTTCTATAAGCGATCCAATTGATGAAGTAGTGGATCCTCAGAGGGAAGTCCACAATTATAGATCTCACCATAGAGTTACAAATATTGAATCTACCCATATTTTTGGTGGAAAATTGACCATTGGGTATAAAGGATTTGATAAAGGAGATCAAATATATATTTAAAAAATAGAGACCCCATAGTAGATAAATATGAATCTAGTGAATTTTGTTTTTTCAAGTAAATCTAGGATTTGTAATAATATATTAATTTAATCTCAGTTATATAAGAGTTTATACAAAGAGGAATTTTATAATCTCTTATTTTAGTAGTTATTTAAATAAATCATAAAAATATATGCTATGGATTTTATAGATTGATAGTAGAGAGAGTTTTCCAAGATAAATTATTCTAACCTTTTAATAGTGTTTCTCAAGTATTATACATTGTTAGGTAATGGATATTCCATGAAGGACTAATATTTACATATTTTTTTTGATTGTTGAATTTCATGTTCATGTTACATTGTTATACTTGATGAAATTTTTATTGGTGGTTAAAAAGGAAATTAAATCTAATATTAATCTTATAAAGAGTAGAAGAATAGGGTAGTTTGAACCCTTTGAAGGATCTAGGAGTGGATCCTTTAGTAGTAAGAAAATTATATTTTATATAATATATCATTGTAGTAGGAGATAAGGTGTCCACTATAGGGGTTTATAACTTTCTCTTTGAGGAAGGACTACTTTAAAGTTTTATTATTTTAGTCAGATGGAATATATCTTACCCTATTAAGATAAGGAGGAAAATGAGTATCTCACAAGTGTATAGATGAGACACTTTCAATGATATTACATGAATGAATCCTATATTTTTAGTGGGGGAGGATTGGGAAAGATATAGGTATCTGAAGTGTTGTAAAGAGTTCTACTATAGAGTATAATACATGTATCATCTAGACAATCAGGACATTGTAGTGGATGATATTTTTACAGATTTCTATAGTAATAGTGGTTTTCCCAGTAGGATAGTTTAATATCTAGTGGAAAAAATCATGGTATAGGATCAAAAAACAATTTTGTAGTATATTAGACACCTTCAATTGATGATGAAGGACCATTTACTCTATGATGAATGATGTTGAGTATGTATTCTCTAGATGAAAGTTTATTTAATATTTCACAACAAACTCTTTTATTTTAGTGTTTAGAGTTCACAGACTTGGGTTATTATTTAAATTTATTAGTGGTATGATGTTTTTTGATTGTCCCTAAGGGAGGATATTGTAGTGATTCATGAAGTGATTTATATATGTCTTAATGTTGAGAAGCTATGAACATTTTATATTTTCTTTTTCTTATCTTTCATAGATTTAATATTATTTTTAGCATAGATTAACTAACTCACTTTCTGGAAAAAATGAAATACTTATAAAGAATAGTGTCTTCCACTTCTCTAATAGGAGGTATTTACACCTTTATTGAGGATTGAGATTTTTAAGTAGGGCACACTAGATGAAATAATCAGTAGCCTGGTATGATCACTTTGTATATGATGGTTATTTATTTGGAAATTGATAAGGTGAAATAATATATTATCTTTAATTACATTATTGATTTATTCTATAATTTCTTTTTTGAGGATTTATTAGGAATACCACCTAAGAGGGAGGCCA
This sequence comes from Viscum album, assembly GCA_963277665.1. Taxonomy (NCBI): domain Eukaryota; kingdom Viridiplantae; phylum Streptophyta; class Magnoliopsida; order Santalales; family Viscaceae; genus Viscum; species Viscum album. The sequence continues at coordinate 447,524,020 of OY728119.1, forward strand.
AGTATATGATTTATTAGGTATATAGTACATATAACATATTGATTTCATCCTGTCATATGGTGCCAAATGAGTTTAGGTAGTTGAATGTCCATATTAAGGACCATGAATCAGATGGATTCATATGATAGGAAAATTTTCCTTGGGGTGATCAAGTATTATTTTATAAGAAGGTACATGGTAGTTTTGTATTTCACATGTATTAATGTATACTAAATCATTCTAGGATTAATAACCAATACACACTTCTATATATTTATCATATATAAGGTCAATTTTTGGGGAGCTTAATGAATATCTATGGGTGATCAGTGATTGTGTTTTCCCCAACTTAGTGTGAGAGCTAAAGAAATTACATAGAAGGTATTTAGGAGAAGATATGGAAAATATATGTTTTTGGTGATTTCATTTGTTATGATAAAAATTCTAAAAGTTTTTATGTACCATATAAACATGATTTTTCATCTATATTTGGAATTATTTTGGTGGTGATCATTGATGATATCTAGGTGTATTCTCAAATATATGGGGATTATGATTGACATTTTAAGGTTGTGTTAGGTATAATTTAGGAGCATTGAGTTTATAGAAATATCTTAAAGTGTCCGCTATAGATTTTATAAGTATTACACTTTTGGAATAATAAATTATACTTTATATTCTATATAGACATTGAGAATTTTAATATAGTAGTTTTTTAGTAGTGACATAAAATAAAATATGATTTCAAGAGATTAAATGTACTCCATGTTTATTATCATATATTTTTCTAATATTTATCATAATATTTTATGCCAATAATGTTTCTAATAAAGAATGTATTGAAACTTAAATGGAATGATTCATATGAGATAACCATTTAGGATCTAGAATAGATGGTTAATTCTATAATTATTCTGATCTTACAAGAGTTGGTTAAGATTTTAATCACAAACCAAGATCCATCAAGAATATTCCATAGAGGACTCTTGATATAGGAGAATAAGTTTAATTCATGTGGTTCTTGGAAATTGACATTAAAGGTGAAGAACTGCCAGACCTATGACTATGAGTTTCCTGTTTTGGTTCATGTAATAATGTGTTGGAGCCACCATCTCATCATTGAAACATTTTTGGCATATATTAACCATAAAATAATTATATATATATATATATATATATATATTTCCTTTTAGTTAAATAAAAATCCTAGGTATGGAAGATGGGTCGAGTACCAAAATTCTTTTAAAATTTAAATTATTTATACCATAGGAAGGGTAACATTGTAGCTGAAAAAATCTACTAGAATATGGAATTATAGTTATCTTTTGACTCTAGCGGGGAGTGTAAATTGATGCTTCTGATATCTATGTTGTGATTAGTTATGAAAAAGGACTATCATATGATGGTTTTGGCTTGTTTTTAAATCATTTTTTCACAATTAGATAGAGTAAAGAAGAAACATGATTCATATTAATACTGTGAGGTTATGAGTGAGATAATTTATTATGTAGTTCACCTTATAGACTAGAAACATTGTGATGAATTCATTTTATGTATTCATGGAATTGTGGTGGTCCAAACCTATATGTGTGAAGAAGTTTTATAGGATTTTTTGGCCTTATGATAGGTGGTACACCATGAGTTGATAAAAAAGTATCATGGTATACATTAATAACCTTTTTGTTTGAGGATGAAGAAGGACATAATAGGATATGTTTAATAGTTCCATACCCATCTGTAGGTAAAGTGTAAGAAAAAAATATCTATAATTGTCTCAAAATTTATCCCCATTCAAATGTGAAAATGGGATGATCACATATTGGTATTCATTAAAGATTATGAAAGGTTACCCCATGTAAAAACATGATCAAGGTAATTATAATAAGCACTATAAGATTTCACACTTTATACTAATAATATTAACCTAGTTAACTAATAAAACATATTATATATATATGATTGATAGTATAATTACATGGGGTTCCTTTGAGAATTGTGTCAAATTGGAATGTAATATTCACATTCTATTTTTAGAAGGTAATTAAAAAATAAATGGGAACTTAGGTGAAGGTATACACAATGTATAACCATAATATTAATTGAAAATATTACCATATAATGAGAATATTATTGGATATGTTGTGGTTGTGTGTAACAAATTTAAGTGGTGAATGGGAATATTTTCCAGATTTAGTGGAGTTATCCTATAATTAATAATAATAATAATAATAATAATAAAACACTTATCAAGATGAAATATTTTTAGGTTATATATAGTAGGAAATGATATTCTACCCTATTTTGGTTAGAGATAGGCAATTCAACTATGATTGTACAAAGTATCATGCACAATGCAATATAGCAAGTACATGTGATCAAAAAATGGTTGGCTATTTATCAAAGAAGAATGTATCTATATATAGACCAATTACATTGACCATTAGAGTCCACCAATGTAAGAACCCAGTTCTTCCTTTGAGGTATGGATCTTTCCCATTCAGTTGGTACTTAAGAAAATGGGGGAAAAGAGGTTGAGGGGCTAGCTGTAGACTTGTTACATGACATGACTAGGAACTACATGCTGTGTACTTATAGGTACATGTCGTGTATATAAGGATAAATTTCTTGTGATCCCGATACACAACTACATAATGGTCGGACAAGTATTTTTATGGAAACAATGTGTAGTCTCAAGTACATGCTGTATATTTTTTATTTATATTGATTAAATCGGGTAGTAGCATCATTTTTGTGAAAAAGGAAGGGGATATTTTAGGTTTGTAAACAATAGTATTGAGGGCTGTTTTTCTTCCCAATTGATCATTTGAACCCTGATTCCTTCACCTTCAGTTGCATTTGAACTTGATCGGTGAGCTATTGATTCCTCTTGAGCCTTTATTCCTGATTTCTTCTCTTGAAGAAGTTATTTAAGGTTGAGATTTTATACACATTTTTTATATCTACTCTATTCTAGGTCGAATCAATGTTCAGTGTTGGATGAGGAGAGTCATAATACAATGAGGTAGGTGGTCTGATGCCTTTTGTTCAATGTCAAGTTATTTGTATGTGCCTTATTGCAATTCTCCCATTTTTAGGGTGTAATATTGAATGAAAATTGTCCCTTGTTATTGCCTAATGATGATTAGGTCATGAATCAAATTAATTCAAGCATCTTTGATCTTGTTGGTTTTATTAAGGGCCACCCCGTGGGTGCATTCCCTTGGAATAACCGTTTATGGATATTTGGATGAGGTTTCCCATGAGGCATGCCTTGTTTTCCCTTATTGGATTGTTAAGTAAAAATTAAAATTATAATTGAATTACAATTATGGTAAATTGTGATTGTTTTGATTAAATGGTTTGGGATTAGTGATTTCCCCTTTTCCCCATGTTATTCCAACTATCGTTTAAGACTTGTGATAGTTTAATTCACTTCTTTCTTGATATATATATATATGATTCCCACATGATTTGTTATATGTTAACCATGTAATAGTGTTATTTATATGTGTTGTTTGTTATGTTGAAATGCTATATTCCATGCTTGACCCAGATTGATTGGTTGTGCCTGTGTGTGAGGATTTGTTATTCTTGTGGGAGAGGATTGGTTATTCTTGTGGGAGAGTATTTGTTTAGACTAAGGGTGAGGATTGGTTATGCCTATGGGTAGGGTTTTCTATGATTTAGGGAAATATGCTGAGTTGAATATTGAAATGGAATGACCTATGACACGTCTGCCAAGACAAAGCACAATCTTATATTTGGTATTCATTTTATTTGTTTAGATAGCCTTTTGAGGTATCTGTTGAGTATTCTTTATATGATGGATTAAAGGGATTAGAGTGGATCTTGAGACCTTTATAATTAAATGTAAATGAATGGTTGAATTGAATATAATGAATGAAAATGGAAAATATGACTTGTAGGATTGTTTACTTTTGAGTACTTCCTAGTTTACTACTTTTCTTTTTGAACACAACTTGTCTCATATACTCACTGACAGACAAGCACAGATATTTGGTTGTTTCCTACTGTGATTTATTTATCACACCCTATTTGGGTCATGATTTTAGACCCAAAAAAATTATATTATTGTAGGTGTCGATAAGGGAATGTCCCCTTTTATTGGTACTTGAGATGCTGTTTAGGAGTAGGAGAGCATGAGACCGATCTGAGGCTTGTGATTCTTATTAATTAATTTTTTTTCTTGTTCTTTTGGAACTTATATTGTGGATTCTTATAGTGTACCTTGTTTGGATGTTTTCCAGAATATATGACATTTGACATAATATTTTTTATTGAATGGTGCTTGGTTATTTATCTTATTAGTCTTCTGCTAATTATTTCCATTATATGATGTTTATTTCTTTTTTTATTGTATATTATTATCCCGATTTGTTTCACTCTTCCAATGAGGTCATAGTTTCTCCACTATCACTCACTCGGCCATCACTACTAGTCGAAAACCTCTGATGTTTGGGGAAATGCACTTGAGACCATATGGTCAACCCGGTATGGCGTACTAGTTGAGTGGCATCTGAATCTGGGACGTTACAAAGTGGTATCAGAGGAGTTTTATTTTTTGGTTTTTCATACTATTTGGTGACATTATAAAGGGATAGGAAAGTAATGTATTTTTGTAATTAGTTGTGCCTAGGAGTATCTACCCTGTGTTTAGGGAAAAGAAAAATTACCTTGAATTGAATTGTGATTATTGGATTTTTAGCTATTATAGTTGATTCAATTTCAGCATTTTGTGACAAAATTGTTTTTTGATATTATTATTGATATAATTTTGGTTCTATTTTGTTTAAACCCAATTATATGGGGGTATTACATCTCATGAATTATATAAACACTTGATATAAATCACATACCATGGATTCTTGGCATGCCATTTAGAGAGCATTACTGATTGCATGCTGTTGTGATAGATGTCATGCTAGATATGCATGATGTTGTGATAGATACCATGGTAGATATGACTACTATTGTGATAGGTAAATTGGTATGTGTTATGGTTGATTTGGATGGATGAAAAACTTTGATCCTTGAGTAGTATGAGCCCTCTTGGATCAGAATTTGGTGGATCACATTTCGGCCATGGGATATAAATTTTGTTATTATGTGTTATATGTGGATTTAGAGCTTTGATTAGTGGAGAGTATGGTCCCCAAAGATTGTAATTTTTCATAACGTTGCTTTAATTCTCAAAAATAGGGGTTTCAGGGAAGTTTATGAGGCTTACTGTCTAGAAACCCAGACAACACATCATGTGGTCCTTTGAACACATGCCATGTGTTCTTATATTTGGGAAGAGAGAACCTTTCTTAAGTAAAAACCATGTACTCAAAGTACATGTCGTGTATTAGATAACTGTGTCACCGACCATGTAATAGGAAACAAAATTTATTATGTTTTGATCAGAACACACCGTGTCCCTTATGTACACCCTGTGTAGTTTTACATTGGCAGACCCGTGTGGCTTTGGCTATTTAAAAATACATAGCCAGGAGAAAATACTTGAGTACATGATGTGTATTAGATGACTTTGTCACCGACTGTGTGATAGAAAACATGATTTATTATGTTTTTATCAGAACACACCGTGTCCATTATTTACACCCTGTGTAGTTTTACATAGGCAGACCCGTGTGGCTTTGGATATGTAAAAGTACATAGCCAGGAGAAAATACATGAGTACACACCGTGTGTCATACTGAAATTCCATGTACCTATGAAGTTTACATGACCAAGACAGGAAAATTTATATGCCCATGTGAGAGTTTAAGGGGACACACCATGTATAGTCTCTACACACCATGTACCTGGCGTGTTTACATGCCTAGTATGACAGGAGTACACCACCATGTAAGGGATTAAGTGTACATGCCGTGTATGGTTATTAAACATAGTGTACTCATATTTTGTGAACTTTTGAGGATTTTCTTCTCCTGTTTAGTTCTTGAGTTATTAAACTGTGTACATTGATGAATAATATTATACTAAGGTGTATGTGTTGGACTTTACAGAGCAATTCCACCATCACAACCTCTAGTTGTACGCTAGGAGAGTGGCAATGAGCATACCCTAGAGGTGGTAGTCCATGGGCTACCAGTGGATCATACAGATGTGACAATCATGACACCATCTATTATAATAGACACAAGTGCAGATGCATAGTTTTGTGAAGGCTTCATGAGGATTATACGGAACTTCCAGAGAGTACCTCAGCCTACCATGTCTATGGAAGAACTGACACGATTATTCCAGTAGCAGTATCCACCTACATTTTTAGGGGATGGTGGACCAAAGGATGTAGAGTCATGGATAAATTCCATGATTATGATCTTCAAGAATCTGGAGACACCTCTTGAGAGGAGGGTGAAGATCACAACTTATATGCTACGTGATATTTCCAAGAGGTGGTGGGATGTTATCACACAGACAGATCATCATCAGGACATGGGATGGAGAGATTTTCTGATGGTCTTCTATGAATACTATTTCCTCGAGATGCTAAGGGACAATAGATCCTGAGAGTTAATGCATCTAGATTATGGCTCTATTTCAGTGATAGATGACTCTTCCCATTTCACCGAGCTTTAGATATTCGTACATATTATGATGGGTGATGATCCATTGAGGGCTAGGCGATTCGAGGATGGTATTAGTTATGAAATCTGATCACATGTGAACGTTTTTAGGTTGCCTTTTATATATGTCATCTTGAATCAAGCACTAACTACCGAATGTAATCTGTAGAAAGCTGGAGGTGCGAACCAGGGTGGTTCGATACTGAGATCTGGTAGTGTCTCGACCAAGAGAAAGAAACATCATATGGATCTTTCTCACAGTGATACGAGCAGTCAGAATGTTTCTTCTGGAATCCAAGTGAGGTGCTATCAGTGCAGCAGAGCTAGGCATATGAGACCGTAGTGTCTGATGGACCCATTCAAGTGACAAGATTGCGGCTAGATGGACCATATACAACGCTAATGTTGGGCGTTTCCACCAGCATCTAGTGAGAGAGGTTCTGCACCGACTCCATGTTCAGGAGTAGGGTTAGTGGCTTCTCATCAGTCAAGAAACTGGAATATGTCAGGCCGCTCAGGTTGAGGTAGTGGTCATGGATGAGATAGCTAGAGTCCAGGTTTTTAGAGACAATAGAGTGGATCAGCTTAGGACAACCATGCTATGCCACAAGTCCACGGTACATGCCATACTTTTGTAGTGTAGTAGACCCAAAAGGAGTAGGATCCCATACTCTCTACTGTGAAAGGTAATATTATAGTTGCCTCCATTTTATCTTCTACACTCTTTGATAAAGGGGATTCACATCGATTTATATCTATGGCCGTTTTAGAGAGCCTTGGACAATATTTTTCTCTTCTAATGAAGTTATAACGCTAGAAACTTCATTAGGGTAAAGGATGGTAGATGTGTATTAGTGTAAGGAGATACCTCTTGAGGTTGGTGGGTATTACTTTGTTTGGGATATCTATGTATTATATATGATAGGATTTAATGTCATCCTCAGAATAGATTGTCTAGTGTCCTTTCAATCCTTTTTAGATTTATATCATTGTAGGGTGAGTTTTACATCACCAGAGGGCGGATCATTTCTACACAAGGGTGAGTGGGATGTCTAGGAAATTTGAGATGGACCTGAGTGACGTGGGCTGAGTGGGATAATACAAAAGATTGGAAATTTATATTTGGATGAACAGGGAACACGTTAGAAATATTTCCCTCCAGTGGTTGATCATTTCAGGGATGTTTTCCTGGATGAATTTTCATGATCACCTCCAGTAAGAGAGGTGGAGTTCTCTATCAAGCTAGTTCTAGGAGTTGCACTGGTATCCATTCCTCCTTATAATATGGCTACAATGGAGCAGCAGGATCCCAAGATCCAACTATAGGATTTAGAGGCAAAGGGTTTTATTTTACCCATTACTTCTCTGTGGGGTTCACTAGTCCTTTTTTCAAAGAAGGTGGACTATACCCTCAGGCTATACATGAAGTATCAGAAACTAAACCAAATGATGGTTAAAAACTGATATCCCTTACCCTAGATAGATGACCTATTTGATCAACTTCGAGGAGCCCAAGTGTTCTTGAAATTTGACTTAAGGTCAATATATCACTAGGTATGTGTTCAATCTTCAAACATACCTCATACTACATTTCGTAGCAGCTATGGTCTATATGAGTATCTGGTTATTCCATTTGGTCTCACGAACACGATAATGGTTTTCAAGGCTCCAATGAACCGAGTGTTTCATCCTTACTTGGATTATTTTGTGGTGGTTTTAGTGGATGATATCTTGGTGTATTCTAATACCTGACACGAACATGACACCCATATTGAGATTGTGTTAAGTACACTGAGAGAGCATTGATTATATTTTATGCTCTAAAAGTTCCACTTTTGGATGAATCATATTCACTTCCTGGGTCACATCATCTCAGAGAAAAGAGTATCAGTGGACCTAGAGAAGGTGATGGCAGTAGTTACCTGGGATAATACCAAGAACGTCTTTGAGGTGTGAAGTTTTCTAGGGCTAGATGGGCACTACATGTATTTCATATAGGTTTTCACACTCTTAGAAATTCCAATGACATGACTCAAAAAAGAAGGGTGTGAAGTATGGTGATCAGATTCTTTTGAGGAAACCTTTTTGAAGTTTAAAGTGAGATTAATGTCAGCAATGATACCGATTTTTCTAGAGCCAGGTAGAAGTTACACTGTGTACTATGATGCATCAGGTATCAGGCTGGGAAAAGTGCTTATGTAGGGTGAAAAAGTCATTGTGTACGGGTCATGGTAGTTGAGGCCACATGAGAGGAACTATCTGACGCACTATCTCATGTTAGTCATGGTTTTTCATGCCTTACGATGTTGGAGAAAATACTTATTGGTGGAGAATTTCATGGTGTACACAGACCACAAAATACTTAAGTACATATTTACTGAACATGATCTAAATCTGATGCATCAAAGGTGGGTGGAATACCTTTAGTCCTTCAACTTCAAGCTTTCCTACACTCTTGGAAAAGGTAATGCAGTGGATGATTCACTGAGTAGGAGGAATCATACGTAGGCAATGTAGGAGGATAATAGCGAGTGGAAGCTTATGGCGTTGTTATTTGAGATGCATTTAGAGGTGCATGATAGTTAAGGACAAACATTCCTTTCTTATTTAGCTACAACTTCTACCCTCCTGGATAGAGTGTGGATGAGACAAATACTAGTTTCTGATGGCCTAGTCCTATGGGAGAATATAGTAGGTTAGGATCCACATCGTGGTTGGACAGTAGGTGATGATGAGATTTTGCAGTTACATGGTCGCGTATGGGTGTCAACAGACATAAAAGATGATGTGGGATTTTCATACTTCAGCTTGGGTAGTTCATCCTAGAGTTACCAAGATGTATTGTGACTTTCATTGTTAGTACTGTTGGTCAGGTATGAAGAGAGAGGTGGCTGGTTTTGTTATGAGGTGTTCCACCCATCAGTAGGTGAAGGAAAAACATCAGCGACCAGCCGAACTTTTATAATAATTTCCTATTCCTGAGTGGAAATTGGATGATTTCATGATGGATTTCATGATGGATTTACTGAGGTCGCCCTGAGGTAATGATGCAATATGAGTAGTTGTTGAAAGAATTACAAAGGTCGGCCACTTCTTACTGATCAAGGAGACCTTTTGAGTTGATGATCTTGGAAAGATATAAATTCATGAGGTGGTAAAACTTCATGGGGTCCCTCATTCTATCACTTCAGATAGGGAAAACCACTTTACATCTCATTTTTGGTAGTATTTTCAGAGAGTGCTCAGTACACAAGTGCTTCTGAGCACAACATACCACCATCAGACTGATGGCCAGTTAGAGCGTACGATACAGGTGCTGGAGGACATGCTTTGAGCATGTGTTCCAAACTTTGGGGGATCTTGGGGGAAGCATATTACCCTGATTGAATTTTCCTACAATAAAAGTTTCCAGGAGATTATAGATATGGTACCTTATGAGGCTTTGTATGGTATTCCATGCCGATCATCCTTGTGCTTGCTGGAGGTGGGTGAGGTGGGTTTACTGGGACCACATCTCGTGTAAGAGACTTCTGAGTTGGTCTAGTTGATTAAGAAGTTGATTGGCACTATGCAGTATCATCATAAATCTTATGCTAATCACCACAGATGGCCTATGAAGTTAGAGGTTAGGGATCATGTTTTCTTACAGGTTGAACTGAGGTTGGGATACAAGAGAATCAGAAGACAGTGTAAGATTTCACAGAGTTACATCAGTCTGTTTGAGATTCTGGAGAAGGTTAGGCCATTTTCCTATTGATTGAAGTTACCTTAGATGTACATGGCTATGCATGATTTCTTCCATGTTTATTAATCGAGACATTAATTTTTGGACCCATCTCACACCTTTCATCCTGAGGAAGTGGAGTTGCAGGAAAATGCATCCTTTGAGGAGAATCCCATTCATATTGTGGATCATATCATGAAGGTTCTCTATGGCTGTTCTGTTCCTTTTGTATGGGTACTATGGCAGCACGACAGAGTGTAGGATGAGACATGGGAGAGGGAGGCCGACGCACGATCATAGTGGCCAGAGTTGTCCTCAGATGTTTCTTCACCACCCTTGGAAGGTAAATCTAGAGACAAATTTCTTTAAGGGGGAATTTTGTAAGAACCCAGTTCTTCCATTAAGGTATGGATCTTTCCCTTTCAGTTGGTATTTAAGAAAATGGGAGAAAAACGGTCAAGGGGCTGGCTACAGGACTGTTACATGATATGATTAGGAACTACACACTGTGTACTTATAGGTACATGTAGTGTATGTAAGGATACACACCATGTAATCCCATTACACGACTATATAATTATTAGGCCTTAATTTTTACGGACACATCATGTAGTCTCAAGTGCATGCTGTGTATATTTTTTATTATTGATTAAATTAGGAAGTAGCGTTGTTTTTGTGAAAATAGGTAGGGGCTCATACAGGTTTTCAAAAATTAGTGCCGAGGGATGTTTTATTCTCGATTGATCATCCAAATCCAAATTCCTTCACTTTCGGTTGCATTTGAACCCAATTGGTGAGCTCTCGATTCCTCTTGATATGTTCTTCCTAATTTCTAATTAGTGAGATCTTAATTCCCCTTGATCCTTTCTTCCTGATTTATTATCTTGATGAAGTTATTTAAGGTTGGGAATTTATACCCATTTTGTAGATCTACTACGTTCTAGATCAAATTGAAGCCCGACACTGGATGAGGAGAGTCATAATACGATGAGGTAGGTGGTATTGTGCCTTTTGTTCAGTGTCGAGTTATTTATATGTGTCGTATTGCCGTTATCCAATGATTAGGGTGTAAACTTGAATATAAATTGACCCTTGTTGTTTTCTAATGATGATTATGTCATGAATTAAATTAATTCAAGCATGTTTGAGCTTGTTGGTTTGATTAAGGGCCACCCCATGGGTGCGTTCCCTTGGAATGACAGTTTATGACCATTTGGATAAGGTTTCCTATGTTGCTTGCCTTGTTTTCCCTTATTGGGTTGTTAAGTATAAATTATAATTATAATAGAATTGAAATTAAGGTAAATTGTGATTGTTTTGATTAAAGGGATTGGGAATAGGGATTTCACCTTTTCCCCATGTTATGCCAATTACCATTTAATCCTTATGATAGTTTAATTCACTTGTTGATTGATATGTATATGATTACCATGTGAGTTGTTATATGTTAAACATGTAATAGTTTAATTTACATGTGTTGTTTGATATGATAAAATGATGATATACTGGTCTAGACCCTGATTGATTGGTTGTGCCTGTGGTAGAGGATTTTTTATGCCTGTGGGTGAGGATTGGTTATGCCTATGAGTGAGAATTCGTTAGTCCTGAGGGTGGGGATTGGTTATGCCTAAAATCAGGGTTTTTCTATGCCTATAGGAAAGATTTTTAGTTGAATATTGAAATGGAATGACCTACGATGTGTCTGCCAAGCCAAAGCAGAAGCTTGGATTCAGTCTTCGCTTTTTTTAGATATCCTTCTAAGGTATCTATTCAGTATTTTTTATATGGGGGATTTATAGGCTTAGAACAGATATTTTGACCTTTATAATTAAATGTAATTGAATGGTTGAACTGAACATAATGAATGAAAATAGAAAACATGAATTATAGGATTTTTTACTTTTGAGTACTTCCAATTTTTCTAATTTTCTTTTTGTACACTACTTTTTGTATATACTCACTGATAGATAGGCATAGATCTTTGGTAGTTACCTATTGGTATTTATTTCTTACACCCTATTTGGGTCATGCTTTTAGACCCAAACAGATTTTATTGTTGTAGGTGTTGATAAGGAAAATTTATCTTCTACAGGTACATGAGATGCTGTTTAGGAGAAGGAGAGCATGGGACCGAGCTGAGTCTTTTGATGCTTCTTAGTTTCCTTTGTTTATTGTGCTTTTGGAACTTATATTGTGTATTCCTATAATGTACCTTGTTTGGATATTTTCCTAGAACATGTGACATATGACTTCATCTTTTGTATTGAATAATGCTTGGTTATTTATCTTATTAGTCTTCTGCTATTTATTTCAGTTATATATTGTTTACTGCTTACACTATTGCATAATATTATCCCATTGTTTTTAACTCGGCCAATGGGGGCATAGTTTCCCCACTATCACACCCTATGCCCTAAATTCTAGGCAGAAGCCTCTGGCGTTTAGGGAAATGCACTTGAGGCCTTGTGGCCAACTGGGTACTGAGGACCGGTTGAATGGCATCCAGATTTGGGATGTTACAACCAAGGGTGATTGGGTATTCCTATAAGTGTCATCATGGCTAGGACACTATAACTTGAGAAGGCATGGGAAGTTGGTGACATGATTAATGGTAATTTGTGAGATTTTATAGAGATTCAATGTCATTAAATATGGATTGGTGTTTCCTTTATGATACAGTGTGATGCATGATGTATTTAACATATCTCAAATAAAAATAGGACTCAAAACCATCACATGTTATTATTGATGATTAAATTGTGATAGTTTTATATTCATTATTTAAAGAACAATCAATGTATGTTTTATATCAGAGAAAAAAGTTTCTTTTAAGGAATACAATTTGTGAACCAAGGTTATCTAAATATAAAATTATGGAACATGTATTTTAAAATAGATGGAATATTATAATATTTTTTATTGAATTCCATTTGGATTGGTATAATGACTTGGAGAATTTTGTAAGAGATTTGATATATTTGAAGGTAATTTTATTATAGAATAAAAAATCACAGTGCAACTATACTGGCCATGCTATGAAGGATATGACATATGTTTAAACCAAAGTTAAGGTCAGCCAATCGTAATGAAATAATGATGTTGTTCCATAATAGAAGAGGTTTCTCTGTAAGTAATACCCAATGAAAATATCATGCTAACTTGATTAGGATGGATAAATTTATCACCCTTAAATCCATACACAATATTAAGATAATAAAGATCATATCATATTTAAATTTTGGGATATGATATTTTTGTGTATCAATAGTTGGATCTAGAATATTGTATCACACTATAACATGGTGGGTCATACCACGATGGGTTTGAGATCAGTTAAAATTTAGGGTATCATAACATAATTTTCCAAGAGTTTTAACTTGTATTTAAATTTTATTTTATGTATATATAGCTGACATTAAATCACATTGTATCTTGGTATATCTTGGAATAATCATATTGAAGTAGAAGTTTGTCATCCTAAACAAGGGGCATAACACTATGTTTTTTGGAATTTCAAACAACATTGAAAATGTTTATTATTTTTAAAACTAGGAGAGATTATTTTTTTTCATTGAATTTTTATTTCATTGATTATGGATGGTTTTGATTTCCAATCACCATAAGATGTCAAAAATTTAACGAGGATGAAAATTTGATGTTATATTAAGAGTGAAGAATATTTTTGTGATGATACACATAAAATTCAAGTAGGATTTATAAATATAGAATTCAAAATTTTAAGTACTAATATTATGGGAAAACTATTTGAAGATTCATATTTGAAAGAGGATATTAACATATAGGGATAACACTATTACTATTTGATGTTACTAATATCTATGTAAATCACTATTAGAAACTAGCATATCAATATCTTCTTATGTACTTTGTCTCAAAGGTGGGTAGAGAGATAAGTAGGGGAAATTTCCATAGTATTGGAAATTATCCTATCATAAACTTGGTATCCACCATAATGGATTATAATTTTTGTATACTGACACATATTTTAGGTATAATCTTTATATATAGCCCTTAGTGGTGAACCAAGTAAAATATGAGTGTTATAGAATTCAATTTATTTTGATGTTGTAGCTATGTTATTAATATTGAAAAGTTAAACTTTTTTTACATTGTGAGAAATAGATCCATTATAATTTAAATAAGAATAATTAACATGTTGTCACCCCATATTTGGGTGTGTATGGGAAGCTGTTGTCACAAAAAGTAGTATCTATCAAAAATGTCCATCTTGATAAATTTTACACTGAGTGATATTTGATATGGGTAATTGATTAATTTTTAAATTATTCTCATTTTTCAATTCCTATAATGATTATATTTGAAAAAAATATAATGAGATCTAATTTATGATTAATCTAAGTGGATGTTTTCTCTAGTACTATTCATGAAGTTCATGTGAGTGATGGTAAAAACTTGTCTATAGTCAAAGTAGATAGAAAATTTCTCAATGCTAATGAAAAGACACAAAACAATATATATATATATATATTTTTATAGATATATATAATTTAATGTGATGAGTTTTACATCTAATAAAATAAATTTAGAAAATCTAGAAAACCACTATTAAGGAGAGAACACAATGAGAGAGGAAAAGCTTTTGGTTTTTCATAATGAATTTAATGATTTGTGGATGATTTAAAATTCAAAAATCAATGTTTTATTCAACTAAATCATTGTGGTTGATGGATATATTCATGGAATTAGTGATGAGATAAATAATGATGATATTATTTATTAAACTATGAAAGGATTTATAGCTTTGTACAATCTAATGGTATCAACAAATGAATATGGAAACCTTGTGAAGAAATCTCTCTATGATTTTAATAAAAAAATTATAGCACAACAAATCATGTGAATAAAAAAAAATTCATCGATCCATTCATCAAAAGAAATGTAATTTAAGGATATATAAAAATAAGATTTAAATAAAAGGAGATATGAAAGAAAATATAAAAGTGATGAATTTCTATCACTATCGTAAAAAAATTAAATTAAGGAATGGAATATTTTTAGGTATTCTACCATTGTATCACCTTAATTATGAAAAGGTTTGACACATTACTATGATATTTCTAAGAAGACTCACAGGAGAAGGATTTAATGTTGAATAAACCCAAAATTTATATATGGAGTTTCCCAAATTGAAACTTCAAATCTGATATTTTTAGAAAGAGGCTCTATTGAAAAATCTTGGTAAGTAAGAAAGAATATGATAGTGAAATTTTCTATAAAGAAGGTGAAAAAAATAAAATTTATTTAAAGGATTTTATGATAGAAATGGTTAAGAAAGAATAATTTAAAATAGTGGAATAAAATTTTCAAGAAGTTGTTGCTGATCTCAAAGTAAAAATAAAAGGAGTTATTGAGGAGTTTGATTAAAATTAAAAGTATAATTAACAGATTATATGCCCATTTTATGAATAATTAGAGTTCATTGTAAAACTTAAAGATGAAACAACTCGATTAGAGAAGGTTATTGAGGAATAAGGATTCATTAAGGAAGGATATAAATAAGTACTTGATTTAAAATTAAAAATTAAAGAATAATATAATATTATCAATGAAATTAAAGCTTATATCAAGGAGAAAACAAATAATAATGGATTTAAATATTTTTTTTGTGATACAGGTAAAGAAAAAAAATGCTCAAATAAAAATAGGTTATTTAGAGAAGAAGCTATAATTTTTGATATTTTTTTATGTATACCTGAAAGATAAGGAATAATGAGGAATAAGGAATAATGATAAAGTGTTAAATGATTAAAGAAATCACTACATGGGTAAAATTAAACATGGATTTGAAGATAAAATAAAAAAACTACGTAATTTAATGTAGATAATAAAGGTAATAAAAAGTTAACGAATATCTTTCAATCATATAAAGAATATAAAAAAATATAGAGGCTACTCTAAGGCTAGAAATACAAGGAGAGATGGCGATAAAATAACACCTTATGCAATGATAAGTCTATGGCTGTCATAGTCATACCATGATCTATTATTAAGATATTAAAAGTCACTTGAATAGGAAAACACCCAAAATTCAACATTGGTAGATGAGAATATATCCTTCATCTCAAATAAAAATAATTATTTTTGGAATACAGTTTCTATTATGCTATCTTTGGTTATAAATATGTAGATTTATAGAATTATAGAGTGGAAATGTTTTAAATAATGGAAAAAAGGAGAATGGAGAAAATACCTATAAATATTATTCCTTTGTGAAACCATTTTCCCCTTTATAAAAGGAGGAATATTAGTACACTATGTTGAAGAGAATGAGGATAAACCATTATATGTATCAAGTAAACTTACCATTTCATGGGAGGAAAGTAAGAATAAGGGTAAATTGATCTTAGATAACCTTTTTTATAATGAAATTAAGAATTTAAGTATCTATATTCTTGATAGTGGGTGTTCATCCCATATAATTAAGAAAATAAACATTTAAAAAAAATTTAAAATCCAAGTTTATTGATTCATTTGACTTGGGAATGATAGAAAATTTAATATCAAATGAACTGGGAAAATGAGGCTTATAACTAGCAAGTTGAAAATTACAAAATTTATTTATATATTTGAACTTCAAAAAATATTTTGAGCTTGAGTCAACATTTTTAATTGTGAATAGAATTATTGTTCAAATGAAAGGTTCACCTTATCAAAGGAAAAAAGAAGAAAGATATTGATAAAGGGTTGGAAAAAAATGATAATCTATATCATGTAGATATAAAGAAGATAAATTGTGTCCTTACAATATAAGAAGAAATGGTTATTTCCTCAAAGGATCAGGCATATGTGTTAACAAAACATGGAGAATTTATCCTAGATAAAGGCTATGGTTTCCATTTCTATTTTGTAGCATGGTAAATTTTATGAGATATAATATGGTTATAAATCCTTAATAACCAATGAATAAAAGGTCATAAAACTTCATATACATGGTTTATAATGATTTTCATGGTCCTATAGAACATTATTGGATTCATTTTGAGAATATCATTTCAATTTATTAATGATTATAGTAGGATGGGTTTTATTATATTCATAAAAACAATAAAGGAATTCATAGAGTTCATAAAACATTTTTAAATTTGATATGGAAATTAAATTGGAAGATAAATAAATATTCTATAAACAAATAATATAAAAAGTAAAATTTAATTTAGGTGGAGAATTATTTAGAGAAACATTGTATAAATAATAAAGTTTCTTTAATAGGAACACCATAGAAAAATGGATTCATATAAAGTAGAAATTAAATGGAAAACTCCCTGGAAAAGATATTTCTTATTGAGAGTGGAATATATTGAAATTTAGGTAATGATTTACTTCAAGTGGTGGTTTACAAAAAAAACTAGTAATTGTTAAGTTATAGAGAGAAGATAACACCTTATGTGATATGGTATGAAAGGAATCCAATACATAAACACTTTAGGGTGGTTGGAATAATATTATATATTCAGAAAAAATAATGAAATTAGGGAAAGTATGAAGATGTGGTTGATGATGGAATTTTATAGGTTACTCTACCATGAATAAATCATATATATACTAGATTAAGAGATTGCACAAAATTATAGAGGGAAATGATACCATTACAATTTAAGAGAAGAATGAATGAAAACATTGATATTTTAATTTTTTTTAAAAATTATAATGATGAAGATGCGGAAAAAATTATAGAGGTTTTTTATGTTTAACACATGATAAGGATTTTAATGTTTAATTGGATGAGGTGGAGGATAATAAAGAGAGTAAACCATTCACTCAAATATAAAATAGAAGTGATGAGGTTAATGGATTGAAAATTTGTATAAATAAAACAAACCAAACTCAAACTTGTAGGATGAGGAGTATATATAACCCTACTCAATTATTATAAGTGTAACTGACATATTTGAAGGTAGTAGTAAAGGAAGAGAAATAGGTAAAGTCAATGAATGTGGAATTGGATCATGTTGAGAAAAATCATACATGGGAGTTTGTGAGAAGACTAAATGATCACAATATGAAACACCCTGACCTGAACCATTGGTTCTAAACCGAGTTCCACATGAACTCATGCGTTCCACCCCATACGCAAGAGTTTTCCATCTAGTAGTGAGATCCTACATAACATCTTGTGGAGTCTATACCATCGATACTAGGTAAAAATTAGAGTAAAAATGAGGAAGAAAAAAAAAAGAATAAATCAATAACCATCAGAATTGAAACATATAAAAATAAACCATACTGTACTGTAATAATATGAAATGTAATACATATAAACCAAAAATAAATAAGGGATTTAAATTATAAGATAAATCCAATAAATAAATATTGCATAAGACATCCCGCCTGAACTCCATCCAAATTCAATTTCATCTTCCCACTCAACCTGCTCAACCATACACTATAAGGGATTTTAAATTAGTTGGATCCCTAAACATGAAATGTACAAGAACAATGAAATTCCAGGGTAGGGTGTGAGTACAAGACTGAATATAATACCACAAAAGACCCTTAACATAAGTGAATAAGATATAAATGTGAATTCCATGTAAATAGATATAAGTAGTAAGTATATCACAAAAGAACAATAAATATGCTGGATACTTGGATATCAGATCTACCTGCTCTGATACCATGTTGGATGAAACATAAATTGGATACCAAACCTCCCCTCAATGGGATATTCCAAAAACATAGCTAAAACACCACTTCGATGGGATAATCTAATGAAATATGAGCAATTTTCTAACATGTCCCTCTTGAGGGATAGTCTACTGGGATCAACCTGTATGCTCATATATAGAAGACATAAGAATAACACAAATATATGATACAAGATACAAAGAACTAATCAAAAATCAGGTATAATTAACCATGAATTATATTCATCAAAATACACATGGAAGAATCCAAATAAAGGGACAAAAATCACATGATTAAGAATCAAGAAAGGTCTAACAGGGCTAAACCCGCATGCCAAAAAATTATCCATGATCCTATATAAAGCATGTGCTAAAATCAAGGGCTTCCTACCTGAGGTATAATTAAAATTAATGTAAAGGGTAACCTTTTGAGTGTCAAAGAACTGAAAACTCATAAAACTATACCCATATTTTTATCATATACTAGGATTAGGGATAAGAAAAAACCACACCCCAAAGGTAGTTCAAGGTCAACCAAACCCAATACAATTACCTTCCAACAATGATCTTGATCTAAAGGTTGTAAAGAATCCAAAACCTTGAATCTAGGTATTGATTATATCAAAGATACATGAATACCATGATATATCATAAAAAACCTTATATTTAATGAATTCATCAAGAATATAATCGGGTTTGATCAAAGATAAGAGAAGGTAAGTGGTGAGGAAAACTACAAAATTTCTAAAGAGGGTTTCTAGGGTGTTGGTAGTCTAATGGAGTCTGATATAATAAAAAAAGTGAGTGGATTTCTATTTTAGAAAATTCCTATAAACTTGGCATCACCAGTGGTCTTCGTGGAACAGAATTGTCTTGTCGGTGGCCTATATCAAATACCCAATGGTCACTATATAGATAAGATTATTTCTAATAAAACCACTATCTTGATAGTGGATTATGATCATAATCACTTATTCCCAAGAGAAACAGTAGTGAGATGTTGGATTCCCACTGGTTGGACAATTAGACCGATGTGACTTGAAATATTATAGTATGTCCACCAGCCCTACCTCAACCTGATTTTGACCTCCTAAATTCCTATAGACAACCTCTAAATGATAAGATATTATCTCAAAATATACTTAAAAACTATTTTTTACCTGAAATAGAGGTTTCACAATTCTCTCACTCTTATAACTTCTCATCCTTTAGAATCATCCCCAGAGGATTTATTTAACAACTCAGTCCACTGTGCCCAAATGTGTTCTTCCCACCACCACTTCTCTTCCCAAAAACGCATGTACTACCATAGAACCTGAACAAGAGGAATGATATTTCATCATAATACCTTCTCACTTTGATCCATTATCTGAACATGTCATTCCACAAAATATGCATCATGATCTATCTTAACATCCTCATAGTCGACCATATTCATAGGATTAGGTCCATACTTATGAAGTTGAGACATATAGAATACATTAAGGATACCTTAATATCGTGGAGGAAGGTCCAACCAAGATGACACAATCCCAATAAATTTTAAGATCTCAAATGAATCAAAATACTATGATACTGATTTTCCTTGATCCCTCAATGCATATTCCCTAATCGAAGGGACATAGGTAAGAAGACCTTGTCACCCATGATGAACTCCAAGGGTCATCTCCTTGGGTAAAAATAAAAATTACACCTATTATAAGCTATAAAAAATAATTTTCAAATCAACTACCCCCACTTTGATGTCTCTGATACCATACTTGGTCAAACAATGGAAGACTCACCCACCTCATGCCAACATAATAGTGATCGTCATGGCTTCCCATATAAGGCCTCATATAGAGCAATATGAATCAAAGACCGAAACAGATTATTGAAGGGGAACTATACCAAATCCAAATGATTAACCCAGGATCCTATAAAATCTAAAATACATGATTTAAGTATATAATTTAATTTCGAGATAATTCTTTTTGACTGCTCACCAGACTGAGGATGGAAGGTCGTACTCAGTTTCAAATGAGTACACATTGCCTTCTACAGGCCATGCCAAAACCATGAGGTAAACTAGGTGACTCTTTAAAATACCATTATTGAAGGAACTCCATGAAGCTTTACAAAATCTTGAAAATATAACAAGATTATATTATCCAATTAATTCTTCTATTGGATAAGTATGGAGTGATCTACCTTGGTCAACCAATCCACTACCATCCAAATGGAGTCTCGACCTCTCAGGTTCTTGGGAAACCTTATCATGAAGTATGTTTTCACCTCATCCCACTTCAATAAAATCACTAGAAGTTGGTGAGGCAAACCTCCAAGTCTCTAATGCTTGAATTTAGTCTTCTAAGATATCAAAAAATGGGAGAAAAATCCTACAATGTCTTACTCCATGGAGGCCCCCCAGAATTTCCACTTGACATCATGATATATTTTGTTCGAAGATGGGTGGAATTCTCCCTTTGAAGAATAAGAGGCTCTTATTAGCTACTCTCTCATGGAATATGGAAACCTCACCCTTCCATGAACCAAAATTAATTTCCATTTGTCCATTTCACATATTGAAATTGAAACTCCTACAACTAAATTATCACACATCACACCACATTTTGTATCAAGCTATTGATTAGCCTACACTTTTTCTAACAATGGGGATGTGATCACTACATGTGCAACAACTACTTCCCCTAAATCCTCAACTAGGCCAGCCTTCCCTCATGAAAATAAATCCAGGAGGTTCTATCTTTCATCTGTTATCTGTCCACCCATTTCTAATGTCTTCATGGTTAGTGGATCTGAAACTACATTTCCTTTCCCTAGAGAATATTCCATCACAGTTTCAAACATCTATATGTACTCTAACCAATATCTCTGATTAAGGTTCAAGTAACACTGGGATAATATATATCTTAGACTCTTAAGATCAATATTTATGATAATTATATCACCTAAGAGGTAGTTTGACAAAAATTTCAATGCATAGACCAATTCCTCCAACTCTAAGTCATAGGTAGAGTAGTTCTGCTTGTGGGGTTGAAGATGGTGATACCCTTAAGAAACTACCTTATCAACAAGTATTATAACAACTATTAAACCAATGTCAAATGTTTTTCAAAAAGCTATATACCCAATATTAGGATTAGGAAGAATCAGGAACAAATATAACATCATCCTATTCTTCATATATAGGAATACTTCATCACACTGATCTATCTATTAAAACATGACATCCCTTTTTCATTATCAACTTCATGAGTGCTTCCAAGTGATAAAAGTCTTGAATGAACATACTATAGTACCTAACCAACCCATGAAAACTTCATATCTTGAAAACATTCTTTATCTGTGTAAAAGAAATGATTTTTTTCAACCTTATATGGATCAAATGATAATACTTCTTGAGAAACCATGTTCTCAAGGAAGAACACATCATGTATCCAAATGTTACACTTCGAGTACTAGTTGTAAATATGATGTACCTGATTCATACAAAACATTACATCTCGATGTCTAATATGTGATTATGACATCTTGTAATAGATAAGGACGTCATGAATGTATAAAATGATGAAGGATTCCAATTATGGGTGAAATATCGTGTTCATGAGGACCATAAAAACCACAAGATCATTCATTTTACCAAAAGGCATAACATGATACTAATAAAACCCGTACTTGATCCTAAATATTTTACTTAGTATGTCCTCACCCATGAAATGATGATAAAGGTAGATTTTATGTAGATAAATCTTATAAAACCACTAGGATACCATAAATTGATCTAACAAGTCATTAATGATCCGTAAAAGGTACATTTTAAGAGTGATTTGATTTAGCTTTCGATAGTCTACACAAAGCCAAAGAATACCATCCACCTTCTTGGAGAACAACACCAGAGCACCCCAAGGGGATATACATGGTCTGATGAATCCTTTATCCTCAATATAATCCAACTACACATTGAGATCTTTTAACTTATCTGGTTCTATGCAATATGATGGAATCGATATGGGATATACACCTAGAAGAAGCTCTATCTCAAACTCAACTCATATGTGTGGAGGTAAACCTAATAAATCCTATGAAAAGATATCTCAGTACAAGTTTACCACTAGAGGAAAAGTTGAGTGAGTCACAATATGATCCACTAAAAAGATCATACTATCCACCTATTCTAAAAATACCTCAATCTTACAAGGGTCTAGTCCCACTCTTCCTTCGTTAATGTCATATTCATAGGTTAGTATGAAAATCCCCCCTAGGTGATGAAAAGGTCACTCGTATCTGATAATAATAGATGTGTTATCTATATTTGGTAAACCAATCCATTATAAGGATCATGTTGAAACATATCATATCTAGTATTGTTAATCTTTAAACATTCTCAATGCTAGAAACCACCATCTGGCCATCCAAACATGCATATAGTTGGTCCGCTTTTCTTCTTCAGTTTTTATCATTAGACATAATCTCAGAAGGGAATTTAACTAGTAAATTCATTCCAAAAAATACTTAACCTGATATAAAATAATGGTATGTGCCTATTTCAAACAAAGGAATAGATATATTAGAATAAACTGGGATCATACCATGAACTATAGAAGCTCTCTCTCCACTTTCGACTGAAGCTTGCTTAACCACATAATCCTTTCAAGCCACAACTCCCTGATTCCCAATAGGTTCATGAGTTACCTGATTTAACAAACCTTATAGGGTCTTCACCTGATGATAAGGTCCTATTCATACACCTATGGAGCATATCCTCAAAGGTCTATCATATAACCACTTTATCTGGGTTGTATTTCCACACTAGTGTCAAGTATTGAGTGAATAGGTATAATCCTTGAGAAATTATCCCTTACAGACAATTATCACACTTAGTGGAGGGATTTGAGGAATCACTTATTTTATCTAAATGATGACCACTACCCTAGATTCAATCCTACAACTTTCTATTCTTATTCCTAGAATAGGAAACTGGTACTACACCAGAGAAAGTACCCGTCAATCCACATATATACGGAAGTATACCCACAACTCTTTATTCCTTAATTCCCTTCTCCATCACCAGTGCATTATGATAACTACAAAAATTTTTGTTAGATTAAAATTCCTAAACTAATATTTTTACTCTAGGAAAATATCAATCTTGAACTTTATGTCCTTCTATTACTCTTTTCCACTATAACAAGGAAAAATGAATCAACACTATGAAACATTATGAATAGAAATACACCGTCATCATCCCTTTCTAGAACTCCATGAAATCTTGAGAATGATCTTGCTTCAGTACAACATGGAATAAATCCTCAAAGAATATATTCTTAAAGGTTTACCAAGTTATCTATTCTTGTATACTATCCTGCAACATGACATCCCCCATCATCCAGATGCACCTTGAAGCATAATTGTGGAAATATTAACCTTATTATACTATATGGTCACTATTAGGTAAAAACTACTATCAATGAATTGAATATAGTACTATGAATACTTAGGGACTCCAGTTCTTTATAATAATATGGGATTCTATATCTTTATATCTTGAGTAGAATTGAATATCATCATTATTCCAATGTGGGATGCTCTGCCCTGAATAGGCACTAGTTGAAAGAGTCCTAGATGGGAAGGTTCCATTACTTTCCCTATAAGAGAAACTAAGGGAACATGCTCAGTTGTGTCCTTCTACATAGAATGGGGTAAAAATGGCTACCAAATATGTTAATGGGACAAATTTACTAAAATTTCATAAAAAACCTTAGAGAAAGCCATATCTTAAAAAACCTGATAACAACTACATATACACAGAAGGGTTCCCAACATGGTTCAACCAAAGTGGATAACCACACAGACAATGCATAACCCCCTAAGAACCACTCATAACCAAATACTAGCCTATATTACCTAAACTTTAGTTATAACCATAGATAAACACTCAATCCTAGAATATAAAAAGCTCAAATAAAGAATGCATGAACTAATTCACCAAGTAAATATCACAATTTCAATAGTAATTTTATTATTTGGGATCTATTTAATGGAAAAAACATGTATATAGAATTTTATCTTATGTTCCAAACATAATGCAAGAATACACACTAAATTCCATAACTCAGTACACCAATATCTTATGCATCACCTAAGGTGAATTTAATCAATGGTAATATCAAGCATTAAGAACACAAATTCCAATTTTATCTAAACTCAGAGGTCCACTATACAGTGTTGGATACACACTAACATAATTACCCTTCCCATGTCCCAAAAATCCTAACTTCTATCCCAAATCAAGACAAGAGAAGAAATATGTTAGTAAACCTGGTGCTCTGATACAATTTTTTTAACACCCCGACCTGAACCACTAGGTCCAAGCTGGAGTTCCACACGACTTCATACATGGATCCTTATAGGAAAGAGGTTTCTAACTAGTGGTGAGGGCCTATGGAACATCAAGAGAAGAATATTACATTGGTAAAAGGTGAAAATTAGAGTAAAAATGAGGAAGAGATAAAAATAAACAAAAATAATGAATAAATCAATAACAATTAGAGTAGTAACATATAAAAATAAACTGACCCAAGAAATAACAATTTGGCTTGTCATATAAAAAAAACTAAACATGGCATACAAATTATGATATAAATACATTAAATAAATGTAGAAACATACATATCACCTAAAATCCATCCAGCAATGTCCACACCCTCTTGACCAACCTACTCAATTTTCAACCACAAGGCCTTTTTCATTCATTGGAACCCTATTCAATAAATCTAAAACTGCACTGAAATGAATGAGTATGGTGTGATTTCAAGACTCAACAGGACACCACCAATGACCCTTAACATATGTTCATAAAATATATAAGTTTATGTCCTGAAATTAATCATGTATAAGAAGAAAGTATATCATAGATGTACAATACATATGTTGGGTCCTTGGAAACTAGATCTAAGAACTTCAACAACATTCCAAAATAAAATTTAAATGGTATCCCAACAAAAACCCCTCCATGGGATATTCAAAACACATAGATGAACCATTATTTTTGATGGGACGGTCAAATACATGATAACTAATTGCCTAACACATATTTATTAGAGGATATTCTACTAGGATTAACCTGAACACTCATCGATAAATGACAGATGAAAAACACAAAAATATCAAACATGATTCAAATAATAGATAAAAAGTCCTGTAAAATCAACAAGGTACCCTAATCATCATAGTACACATGAAAGAAACATAGTCATATATCAACAATCATATGATTAAGGTTCAAAAACGGGCTCATAGGGGTATACAGACATGCCAAAAATCATTCCAAGAACCTATATAAAACATGCTCTAAAATCAAGGGCTTCCTACATTAGGTGCAATAAGGATCTAGGGAAAGGATCACCATGTGAGTATAAAATCATCACAAAAAATGAAAACCATACCTAAATCAACATGATTCATAATCCTATGATCAATCATAAAATGAAACCACACCATAAAGGTAGTTCAATGTCAAACATACCTAAGAAAATCTACTAATAATAAAGATCTTAATCCAAAGGTTATACATATGCCAAAACCTTCAATTTATGTTTTAATTCTATCAATTATCCAAAACTAACTCATTATATCATACCAAAACTCTTAGTTTTG
Organism: Viscum album; assembly: GCA_963277665.1. Lineage (NCBI taxonomy): Eukaryota > Viridiplantae > Streptophyta > Magnoliopsida > Santalales > Viscaceae > Viscum > Viscum album. The sequence goes on from OY728119.1 coordinate 447,550,644, forward strand.
ATTAATTCATCAATAATTTAATTGATTTTTTCTCAAATAGAAGATAAGGGAAGAAATCAAGATTAAGAAGGAACTCACTAGATTAATAATTTTGGATCAAATCACTATATAAGAAACAAGAATAGGATTTGTAAGGGGATATGAGCTCCTAAAAATAATTTGAGAGGGTTCTTAGGGTGTTGGGAGTCAAATGGGGTTAAAGAGAATAAGAAATAGTGAGTGGAGGTCCTTTTTTTAAAAATACCTATAACCTCAGCATTCCTAGTGGTCTCTGTTGAGTGCCACTATCTACCCAATAGACACTGGGAAGATGAGGTTCTCCCTAGAGAACCGATGGCTAGACAGTGACTTTTAGGAAGAATCAATTCATCCCAAGAGCTCCACCATCAAGTTAAAGGCTTCCCACTGGCTAGCCGGTGGGCTTGATGTAACTTGAAATGTTAAAATAGGTCCACCTGCCCTACCTCAGCCAAATTATCAACTCTTTAATGCCTCTAGTCCACCACTAAAATCTTAAAAATAATCTCAAAATATATTAACAAATTAAAAAAATATGTACCTCAAATTTGGGAGTCACAAAATATCATTGGAACTGAATGGGTATTCAAGAAAAAATATTACATGAATGAAAATGTGATTGAAATAAGACAAGATTATAATTCATGGGGTATAAAAAAAATTAACGAATAACCAAGGAAGATATGTTTTCATTAGTTTTCATAACTGGGTAAATAATATTTTTTTTAATATTATAATTCAAAGTGGATTCAAGGTTTTATAGATGGACGTGAAGAAGAAATTATTGAATGGAGTCCTCAAGAAATAATAATATATTAAATAATTCATGTGTTTTAAAATTTGTGAAGATAAATAAAATATATTTCAATTGAAGGAATATTTTAAAAATTAAATCTAACACGTTGTTCATGGTATGCTCTATTAGAAACATGAGAATATTAAAATTATGGAGAGGTTATTCTTATCACAACACCTCTATGAAATAATCCATGGAAGATATGTTTATGTTATTTATCTATGTTATTGACATCATTTTTGATGTAATAAAGTAGAAATCAGTAGATTAATTTTATAAATTGATTTTTTTAGAGTTATAAATATTTATGATTTGAGATATTATATACATTTTCATATTTAAAGTGAGTAAAAATAAAAAATATACATTTATCTCTTAAGAAAAATATATAAGGTAGATACTAAAGTAGTTCATATTAAATGAGAGAAAATTAGTTTCAACATTAATTATTATTTGAAAAAACTGAAAATTAGAAATAAGGGAGATTTATTAATCCAACACAATGCTAGAAAATTATCAATAATTTTTTATACCTAATATCAAAAGTTATGGAAATCATTTACTGTACATGTTTGTCTACTCAGTTCCAAATAAATTTGAAGTACAAATATCTCCTTACTATAAATATAATCACGATATACATTTGAGGCACTCTTGGTTATGGTATAATGTTTGATGTATGGAATGTATAATATTTGATGGAAAATTGAAATATAAACTGGGTTGGGTGGATAAAATATCCACAAGGGATTATATTTATTTGTTGTAATAAAGTTAATTGGATGGATAAGTAATAAACACGAGTGAACATATATTATAATCATGGTAGAAAAATATATTTTAGTTGTGAAGAAATGTACTTGGTTTCTAAAGATGAAGAAATAAAAGGAGTATATTAGTGAACATGTGAAAGAGTCTATGATGATAAATAATGAAAACAAGAGTTCCATTGAGATAATGAGGATCCCAATACATCATCCACATATGAATCACATAGAAATTATATACAATTTTATTATGGAAAAGGTTGATCAAGGAATTATTAAGATAGATTATATGGGTATAAATCAACAAGTGAAATATTGTATTATAAAACTATTAGGCACACTGTTGTTTTAGATGAAATGGTTGAACCTTGGAATTCAACCACCACCCTCAACTCGATGAGGTATGGAAATTACCTTCTCAATATATGAATTTATTATTTAAATTGGAAGATAATTTTTCAAAATACTTTTAACATTAGGTTTATTATAAAAGGGGGATAAATTAGAAACTGCAATTTGGAAAAAATTAGTTGGATTTAGTAAATATTCATAACTTTTATTTATCAATGTCGATATCAAGAAGTTCAAAAAATTAATTTAGTATAGAATTCACATATCATAGCGGAGTCCAACTATGAGTGGAGTTTTTTATATGATATATAATGAGAGATATAATACATGGGGATTATCTAGAGGAATATTCATATGTTTTAATTTAGGGGATATAGATGTCTCTAAAAGTTTAAAAACAAGTGATTGAGAGAAATCATGAAGGAATTAATGTCATGAATAATATTCACTATCGATCTATTATTCTCTACAAAGATCATTTCTCATGAATCCATAGAGTGATGAAAGAGTTATTATACAACTATTTTATATTTTATGGATTTTATAGGTTATAAATTTATCTTAGGTAATTGGTGACACTTGATTTTTAGGAAACCTAAAGGGGGAGAATACTAGACCTAAGGACATAAAACATAGATAATGATGAAACTTGTATTGTTTAATTGAGGTAATGTTAGAAGATTTTAGTTGGAAGAGGTTCTGTGATTGATATCAATTATATTTGGATTGGTATAATTTCATAGATAATTTTGTCAGATAATAAAATTTTTTTTATGTGATTTCACGATATAATAAAAAATCACAATACAACCATGTTGGTCACACCATGACTGATGTAATTTATAAATAAAACACTATAATGTCTAGTCATTAATTACACAATTATTAGGTTTTTAAATAATATAAGAGGTTTCACCTTGAGGAAGAACCACTAAAAATATTATATAGGGTTTTTTAGGTTGGCTGAAGTTGTCATGACACAAATCCATACGCCAAAATGTAATTTTTATTTTTTAAAGATGATAGAAAACATGTAACATCATAATTTTGGGTCATGAATTATTAGTGTTTCTAGGGTTAGATTTAGAATAGTGTATCATTCTAAAACATGGAGGGTCATGGTGTAATGGGTTATATTTTAGTAAAAATTTGGAAGATCATGCAATGATTTCAAAGAAGTATAAAATATGATTTGAATAAGATTTTGTGGATCTAAAGTTAGAATAAAATAATATTGTAAGAAATTATGTCACACAATAATCATTTTAAGTGGAAATATATCACTTCATAATGAAGGGAATTATGTATTTATTTAAGACATTATATTTGTTTTTTGAAAAATTTGGAATATTTTTTGAATTTAGAGATTTTACCTTTGATCTTGGGGGTTTATTTCATCAATTATTGATATTTTTGGTTGAAGTTATCATGGGAAACATTTTAAATTAAAATTTAATTAGAATTAAAAGTTAATATAAAGAGGAAAGAATATTTTTTAAGTGATACATAGAATGTAAAAACATGATTAAAAAATATGGAATTTAAATGGTGGATAATTTTTCTATAGGAAAACTATATTGAAGGTATGTATTTGATAGAAAATTTTGAATTATATAAATAAAAAAATTACCATTTGGTTTTTATCATTTGTTTTGTAAATACTTATAAGTGACCATAATGTTGAAATCTTCTTATGTTTTCTTTTTTATATAGTGGGTGAAGAGATAAGTATAAGGAGTTTCTATAAGATCAATTTTGATACATTCATAAAACTTGTAATAACAACAACGTATAGTGATTTTAGTATATCAAAAAATTATCAATATATGTTCCTCATATATTTCCCTTAGTAATAAACTGATTAAAGTATTTATGTCATTGTATTTATATTATTTATTTGGATGTTGTGGTTATATTATTTAGATTCACAACTTTAGAGTGTTCTCACTAATGTGAGAAAAAGATCTATTGAATATTGAAGAAAAAATAATTCACACCATAATTTACCATCCTCTTATGGTGTGGTTAGGATGCTATTGTTACAATAGATATCACCCATAGTATTGTTTGAGTTTTGACATAGGAGAAATTGGTAGATAACAGATCCTAGTGGTTGTTTCTAATCATTGAGGATGCTCGATAACACTTCTCTAAATTGATAAATACTATGTTAGGGATTTTATACAAGAATTGATTTTTTTATATATGATTCGAATATAATTTTGAACCTTAAATATTAAATTGTTAATTATTTTATATGAATTTATGTATTTTAGAGGTAAATTGTGGAGTTTATGGGTGAAATAGGTGTGGTGGTGCTATAATTATGATGAAAACAACATCAAGTTCTGGGTGGGACTACTAGGTAAACTATCTATATCTAGAGGGGACAAAAAGTTTACTATTTTGGTAATATCTTGATGGTGGCCTTATATCTGGAAGTCAATGGGATAATGGGTACCTAGTGGGCTCATCAAATACCCAGTGTCCTGTGACTCTATATAAAATTAATTGATATTTTATAATATTCTAAGTGTTTTTTTGTAAAACCCTTCCTTTTCTTCCCCTTTCACTCCTAATGTGAAATATAGAGCCACTTTCCTATTGGTGTTATTCTACCATAAGAGATCCATAATTCTTATATATGCATAGAATCTAGTGTTGTAATTTCTGTTAATCCCGTCTAGGTAATATTAACACTATATATATTCTAGTCATGATTTTATTTCATTATTTAATGAATCATAGCTCTGAATTCATATTTTTTCTTTTTGAAAAATTTCTCAATGTTCATTGATTATTTATGGATTTATTTTTTATTTTAAAGTGATAAATAATTTTTATAAAGGTAGTTGGTATATATAATTCTCCATGGTTTTATTTATTTTTCATTTTCTACATCACATATAAACATGGATAAGTAGGTGGGATGGAATTAGATGGGAACCAAGAGGGTTTTGATGTGTGTGAGAAAATTAATGGGACCTATTATAGTTTTTTTGTTGATATATACACATTATTTTAATTTTATTATCTTCGGATGACTATTTTGACTTTTATCCATGTGGTAGATATGAGTGAGGACCCCATGATGGATTGTAATGGAATAGTAAACTAATGAGAGACCTCAAATAGCCTATTGAGTTGAAAAGTGGAAAATAATCATTGGTAGTGATTTATATCAATAGCTAGATTGTAATTTCATATGGGAATAAATTGTAAAATTTTAATTAGATACCAATATGCCCAATTCTTATCTAAAAGGTGGTCATTGTGTGTTGTGGTATGTGACTAGAGTTATTGAGATAAGAACATGGCTTAATAGTATGTACGATACATGAAATTGGACTATGTTTTTAAGGGATATATATGGTGGGTCATGTTATTCTATGTTTATTTTTTCTTTCCCTTAAATTTCAATATTTATGTGATTGAATTATTATACCTATGAGATATATATGAGTAATCTAGGTCCATTATTCATTGGAAGATTCCCTAGATTTTGAAAATCCAACCAACCTAATATTAGGAGGACTTACCAAAATTAGATACATTGGTGAAAACTAAATATTCAGAGAACATTGAATAAAGGTATGATATAAGTATGCCAACTTACTATTATAAGGATTGTTTTGAGGCATGAATCAATAAAAATAAGAATAATACAAGATTATTATTCCCTGATCATGGATATATACATGTAAACTCATTTTTAGGTGGGTAGGTTATTGATATTTTTGGATATACATGTGTGTGGTGGTTCCACTATGATCAATATAATTTGAATATGGGAATTATCATAGTAACTCTCCATTATTTCCTAAAATAGTTAGTTTCAGTCATCATTTTTATTTGGTAAGCACATGATGATATGAATATATGATGCATGTTGAGTGTTATTCATTTCAAATTATAATGTATATGAACTTATATACATGTTAGATTCTCCTTTAGTACTTTTGATGGTGTCCTATTGAGTTTTATATTGACACCTTACTCCTACATCTTGGAGGATGTATATAATTCACAATTCATGATATAGGTAATGGTAAGAACCCTTTGATTAATAATTTAGCTATAAATTTTTAATATAGAATATGATATGGATGGTTGGAGATGTATTATACCTTTTTAAATATTCCCCTTTATTATTTTTTATTTTTATATATTCCATGTATATGATTGAATCACTAGAAAATAATTTTGTTGATTTTTTTATTTTTAAAACAAAACTTGTGATTTAGTTTTTATAGCTCAGTGAAATGTTATTAATCGGGTTGGATTTTTCTATGATTCCATTTAAAGTTATATGTGATATATCATTATTTTTTCCATTAATTATTATTTTTTATGGGTATTTAATTAAATATAAAGTCTCTATATGATATTGATTAGAATCTCATCACTAGTTTCCCCCCTCTAGCATATTAGGAAGGATGCATGGGTTCCTTTGGTGTTTCGTCTCAGGCTAGAGAATGTGCAACCTAGTAAGAAAATTATGTCATCTTCTTTATTATATTCCCCATATTTACCTTAAAGAATATATTAGAATATTGTGTACTTCTCCTTCAAATTATAGGAAGTGATACTCTAGGTAAGGGTACTTTCCCTCTATTTATCATTTTCATTTATAATTCATTTATAATTTACCTTTAATATTTAAATTCATACTAAATGTTTTTCTTATATACATTATATTATTATCCATTTATTATAATATACATATGATTATCCCATATCATTTTATTATATTCCATTCATATGATTATTAATATAATTTAATAATCCTTGTTAATTCTAGTAAACCCTTTTATATAAATCTCTAGAATATCACACATTTGTGTTGTTGTGGATATGAAATTTTTGATATGGGGGATATATCTATGTGGGGCTAAGTTATATCTAGTTTAAAATTTATTATGACCATAAAAGGAGTGATCCTTAAATTTGGAATAGCGAATATTTAGTATTAATGCTAATAATACTCAGAGTTATTTATTTAAGGGTTTAATATCCCAAAGGGAATCAAATATATATAAACATACTATAAATTTATGAGGATATTTATCCATTATTTATTTTGTCTTACCTTATTATAATCCTTTATAAAATATTATCTAATCATAGTGATAATTTTTATTCTAATTCATATCCTTTTGAAATCCATGATTGTCTACCCTCCTTGAGAGTTGAATTTTGACAAGATCAAGGTTCATTTTTAAAGGTGAGGAAGAAAAGGATAACAATTTATATGGATAATTATCAGGTTTTTTATATATCCAATTAGTTTCATAAAATTAATAAGCCATATTTATGTTTATACTTTAAATGGAGTACTTTCAAAAAATAAACTGACGTATATCACTAAATGCTCAGATAATTTCAATTCTTAGGAACTATGCATAATATAGGGAAATTTTTTATTAATCAAATGGAAATTAATTTTAACCCACTTAATCTTCTTCAAATTATTATTATCCTAGGAAAAAGGTATTTTAAGGATTTATAAAGAGTTGGGAATTATAAAGGAGAAAGAGACAACACCGTTTACTAGGGGAACCCCAACTACAATGTGGTAGTAATAAAATTTTGTCATGGTTTTCCATATACAAAATCATTAAAATTTATACCATAAATGATGAATATTCCATTAAAAATGATTTTTTTAAAATATTTACTTAACATAACTTTAACCACAAATATAAATAATCTATGGTATATATAAATTACACATTTCTCATTAGTAGAGTTATCCATTGCTAAAATAAAATACACCTTAACTTGTTCCATATACAAAAAATATTTTACCCCTCAGACTAAAAACATGGCTAGGTCACCATAAACAATTTCATATAATTCCATCCTATTTCTTATAGTATATAACTTAAAATAACTCTAAATGAATCCATCCCAATAACCAAAAACCATTCATTAAGCATTATCGTAACCCCATTCTAACAAACCATGCTGAAAATTGTTCCATTAAAGATTCAATATCCATGTTTCATATATACCTAAATCTAAACACCTATTTAAAAAATTCAATTGTAAATTTTGTAATGTTAAAACCAAGATTAACCCATTTTTTCAAGGGACAAAAAAATTTGAAATTTTTTCTTAAATTTGATCCACATAGAGATGGTGTAGGCTCACTTTGAGGCCACACATTACACCACCCCATAATTGATTTCATGGACTATAAAATACTATTAAATAATTAATAAAAACTATACTTATCATTATTTTCTAAATAGAGTTATAAAAATGCCTAAAAACTAGAATAAAAAACATTACATGTTCCTTATAATCATTTTTGGTATTTATGTTAGAAAAATGTACCAAGCCCAATAATCTCCATAGTTTCTAACATATCACATCTAATTTCATAGTGGTTAAATAATAAACAAACCAAAAATTATATAACTAAACCATATATAAACAATCCAAATTCTTACAAATCCACACCATGGTTTTCAAATATTTGTGTATGAAATTTATTCAAAAATCATAGTTACTATGTGTTCATTTGTGACATCTCCCAAAAACTTCAACTCCCCACTTAGTATAAAGGATTCAATGATATAGGAATTGAGAAAGATCAATTTTGGGTATATTTTAGATGATATAAATGTAGATATTTAATATATCACAATAGATTTTATGAACACAATATTTTTTTCCATGATATAGATTGATTATACTAGGGAAGATGCTAATGAAAGGTAAGAATTCAAGAATTTGGGGTACTTTTAGGATGGATTTGAGATATTTCCCACATAATCAACTTTGTTATTGGTTCAAAAAATTGAAATACCTTAACCTAAATAGTGTTTTCTCATGATGGATACTATTTTAAACTATGGCCATGCTACCTTTAAAATAACAGATATCAAGGACCCTACATTATGCATCATTAAAGGATTTATCACTACCACTTAATTGTTTAAAGGTGAGAGGTAAGGGGTAGTGGATTATTGGGATGTTATTATCCTCTATTAAATAATATAAGGATTTTTTTTCTGAAATTGTAAATTATTTTTGTAAACTACCTGTTGGGATTAAAGAACAAGTCAACATAGATGATAACAGGGGATGAAAATTTATCAAAAACATGAGTATATAGATTTATATTTATGAGGAGGTGCTTCCCCTAATTACTTTTGGAAAGTATGAGTCTATATTTATTCTCATTATAATACCCAATCCCGATGAATGTATTTCTAAGATAATAATGAGTTAGAGTGTGAATCATTAAGCTGAACTTCAATAGACCATGTGTTGGTGATAAGAACCTCAGGTATATCCTCATACAAATATGGGTGGAATTATTCCTTTTAAATAAAATTACCACATTACCATAATTATAAAATTAAATATCTTAAGCCACAATAAATGAATAATCTATATTATATAAATTCTTCTTAATATAATTCCAATACTAATGGTTCAAAACTACCACAAAACCTAATATATTTTCTATACCTATGACAAGATATAAGGCAACATTCCACCTCTAGTAAATCTCGCATGTGTATATCTAAGGTTTTCCAATTCCACAACCAAATATATTCCAACGATCTAAAAAATAATTTATATAATAAAAGTGTGAGTATATAAATATACTAATTAGTTTACTCCCTAAGACTCTAATGTATCCACATGAATGAATAATACTAATGTAACTATGAATAAAATAAATAAAATAATATAATAAATCAATCACCCTTAAAATAAACCACTAAACCTAATTCATACAATGACTTATAATCAAAACAATTATCATAGCTAAATTCCACATAGATCTAACCATAACAAAACAAAAAATCCATAATATCAACAAAATCAATCAAATCCTCCTCTTATAAGGACCTCAATATAAATTTATAATGGTTGAGTGACATTCTAACCACATATATTCTTTATTTTTCTAGGTTTCCACCCATAAAGAGTCACCCCACCATAACCCCCTCCTCAAACAAAGAACATATTTCCAATAATAGTTGGGGAGTAGTTGACACATAAATAATATCACTATTAATTTATATCCAACAACATAAATTATCTCCACCTCAACTAGTATCCAACCCAAAATAATTGTTAATAAATTATACACCCACTTGGACACTCATTATTTATATATTTATACTCATTGGGATTCTTCCCACCACATCTTGAGTCATCATCACTATATCATCACATATCCACTATATTTCAATTGTTTATTAGTTTTCCTCCCATAATGAAGTTCATTGTTACCCAAAATACACCCATAAGTACTATTTTTTTTATTAATTTAAATCATTGGGCTACATATCTATAACCACCAACACATATCACAATCCACCACTAAAAAAACCACAACATCAATATAATCATCATTGAGATTTCTAACTAGATTCAGTACACCATAATTCATTAATTAACCTCCCAAATAATTTTAAACACATCCCTATGAAATGTAAATGAATTTTTACCCCCACTATCCATTATATATCTCACCTCAGACACTCATACATATAATATTCCTAAGGTATATTATTATACCAGATAGATTTACCACACCTCCACCCAGGTCTTCAAAAAACAAGATCCAAGGACTAATCATCCAATTTATATTGTTAATCATATCCTAATCACAAAAAAGATTCAAAATACCTTTACTATCTATATAATATAAGTATTTAACTATATAAAGTCTCTATATTAATTTAATCCTTCCACATATACCACTATACGATCCGATAAATGAGTTTATGGAATTCTTAGAATATCCTAGCCCTCACATTAATATTGAAAATCCTCATGCGTAAGTGGCTTAAACCATGTAAAATAAACATTAACCAAGGTTACCTAATTATAAAAATTACCACTTCACCATATAATGTTATGATCCCCTTGTAACACATGTATGCTTTATATCATGTTATCACTGCCACATGAAGAAAATTCTCCTAAAATTTTCATGGAAATTATGTTAATTTGGAATAACATATTCCAAAGTTTATACATTCACAATTAATGAAACTTATAGTATTTATAAAAATATATCATCATTTTTAGATTAATATTCAATGTCATGTCCTATAAAATAATTCATATATAGTCATAAAAAATTTATTTTCCTGAAATCCATTATAAAAAATATTCAATATAATATTCCCTTATATAGGATTTCTTAACACCTTAGAAAAATCATTTATAATCAACCAAAATTATAAAAAATAAATTTATATATTCATAGAATATATTATCTCAACAAATCTCATATTTAATTTTTAATTTTTATCATTTTCTTACCATTATTCAATATATCATATTTTATAATCATTACAAATATTCATAAAGATTTTTTATTTCATTAATATAATATTAATTAGACTAAGTTTTAATTCAATAATATACTCTTTATCAAGAATTATTTTGAACTATCCACCCATTACAGAAGATCAAAAGAATGCTAGATTCTTAGGGATTATAAAAAATGTGAATCTCAAGTCACCTACCTTAATTCAATGATTATCATAAATCCTCAATTAACTAATGACCAGTCATCTATATTATATTTTTCATTTAAAATTTTCATTAATCCATTACCCAATATAGATTTCAAAAAGTCTATTGATAGGAAAAAGAAGAAAATTAGAGAAATTATATTGGTGTAAAGATAGTTAGAATCATATATAAGAGACTAATTTTCTCCCCATCAAACCATGATAGAACCATCTATAAATTTCCCCTACCGCTTTCTCTTTATAATTACCCATTAATTTATTGAATGGAAAATTATACATGTTATTTAAAAATAAAATATCCCTACATAAATTATTTTAACATCCCATGAAAATTAAACTATATAAATAAAACAAAATAATTATATAAACAATCCTAAAAAATTGAAATAAATAAATTCAAAAAACACCGAACATTTACTAAAAAATTTCTTATACCTCATAAAATTATCTAATTTAAACCTAAGGGAAAAAACCACATCCCAAATCCAATAAATAACTTAAAATTTCATTTTAATACTAATAAGGTTTCACTTTTAACTTTAAAAAACAAAAGTACCAACATACTCTCAATAATTTGAAAAAAACCTACAAAACAATTTCCAATATCTACATCACACAACCCCTTGAAAACATTCCATCCTAGAAAATATTAATTCATAATAAAAACAAGGAAATAATATTATAATAATTATAATTATTCAAACACAATCATTATAACAAGGTTACACATCAAAATAGAATAAAAAACATAAAATAATATAGTATATCACACTCGCATATGTGATTACAATTCCCAAGTGATTTCATCCACTCCACCTAGTTTCTAAATTAATTTTAGTTATTAAATAAAACATACATGAAATAATTTGTCTCTGTGATCTATCATTTACATCAGATACTCAATTAATGTTATATATACCTTAATGTTATTATCACCCAAAATAAATAACATGAAAAGTATAATGATAATACTTCTAATACTAGGACACATGGAACACATCATGAATCCTTTATAACTATATGGCCAGTTAGAATATGTAAGATACATATGTAACTCACTCCAACACCTATAATGTAATAATGAATCTAGGATAAAGCTTCATTTTATCACCAATACTCCACTTTATGTTTCAAGGATAAACTCATGATAAAAAATAATATCTACCCAAAAACTATAATAGTCACCTCATTCGATATAAATAGGATTTATATCCACTATAACCAGTCCTCATAAAATAAAAACTACCATATAAAAGTTTTTCTTCCCATGTAAAATATCTAACCCAACTATATATACCTCACTAACACTGACCCAACATAGTGGTGATAACATAGTAAATTATACAAAGCCTCATAAGGATTGATACTAATAGAAGTATGATAACTAGTATTGCAATACAATTCTATTAATTAACAATTACCCACCCATGATCCCTTAAAATTTATGATACACACCCTCAAAACATCCTTTTATATTTGAATTGTCTTCTCAGTTTTACCGTAGGTCTGTGGATGAAATGAATTTATAAGTAAAAACTGGGCACAAAAATCATGTTTTAATCCTCTCTACATACATAATGTAAACTGAGAATTAGGGTAAGATACTTATTTTATTATAAATCCATGAAACTTTGTTATCTCCCTCACATAAAATATTATCATAATATCTATTAAAATTTATTCCTTAATTGGTAGGAAATGTGATGAATTCAATAATTCATCCATGATAATCCATATAAGATAAGACTCTATAAGCATGTAGGGTAGTATTTTATACTTCATCCCACTTACACTAGGGAATATCCAAGGGGTGAAACAAAACAATTTTAACTTAATGTTAATTATTCAATTATTGGCATACAAGATATCTAGATACAAACTTTTCCACCAAATTTTTTATCCCAGATCACCAAAACTACTTCTTTAAAGGATATCATATCTTTAAAATACTTGTATTTACCACTAATGATGAATATTAAAAATATGAAATTTTTTATTCCTCATACTCTTTAGAAAAAATAACTCTCTATTATTTTTTTCTGATAATCATTATCCTTAGTCCAATTATAAAGTGAATCACCCTTAATTGTCCAATATATTTAGACATATAACACTGAGACTTATAAATAAGACTCATTTACTTGTAAAATCAAAAAATAGGTATCTATAAATAGATAAATAAATTCCCCTCATTAATCCCCTAATCATCAAGATAAACATATGCAAACACCTTTATTGATTTTCATTCCTTGATTGTTTATTGGGAAACATCACTATACGACTTGGATCAAAGAATCATCTATGGAATTATCATTTCTAGAGGTATATGTGATCTATGAGTCATAATTCATTATAAATTACCCATATTATATTACAAATATTAAAATCCATCCATGATAAGATATGTCATAAACTATTATAATTAATATAACGAAAAAAGTATTTACCAAGAAATTTTTTTGTAATGACTCAAAATTATATCAATGTAAATTCACCTCTTATAATTATTTAATATATTATAAATCAAATAAAATCACATTAATAACACAATAAAAACTTTATAAATGAATAATTAATGAAATAAGTGGTAGTTCTGTAAGTTAAGGATACCATACCATTGAAATAGTTACTTGACCATTGGAATAGTAATATGACCCTTATAAATAGTAAACCAACCAATAGAATAGTAAACTCACCCATGAAAGTATAAATAAACTTTATGCATCTTATGAATGAAAATATTATATCATTATATTATAGTATAAGAAAATAAATGGTTTAAAAATAATTAATTTGGTGTAGGTGTTTTTGTAAGTCATAAATATTAAATTACAATTTTATGATTAAGTTAATAATTTGAAAGAAAATTTATTTCCATAAAATGTATTGGAAAATTAATATGCTGTTATCTTATTATTATAATATAATTTTATGAGTCCTTAATTAATTTTTCAAAGTGTTACAAATTTATTTATAATTTTAAAATTGGTATCTTCCAAGTAAATAACAATTTTAATTAAAAATTAAATTTATTATATACATAGAAAATTATTTTCATAAAAGTTAATTCATTTTTGTATTATAAACATTGAAAAATGGTTAGGGTTATTTTTTGGGGATTTTTCTAAAATATTTTAATTTTTAGTGAATACTAAAATATGATAATTTTTTTATAAATGATAAATACATGAATTTTTGAGTCATTATTGATGCAAGGATGAGGTTAGAACCATTATTTAGAACTCAAATTCATTATTTACTTAATTTAGTTACATTAATCAATAATATTTCTTGTGTTGAGCAAAAATAATAAACTAATGATTAAAATAATGAGAAAATACCCCTCTCCTCCTCTATAATTACCACCCCTCACCACATCTTCACCTCACATCTTAAAAGTTTATATACTTGTAAAAATTCTACCCAATAATCTTTCTAATACCTTCTCCTAAATTCAAGATATCTTGGTCTCTTCAAAAGACCAAAACCTTTTCCCTAAGGAGGTTTTCAAGGAAGAGAAATTCAAGAGGTAAATTACTCTTTCCTTTTCTTTTAATTTATTTTGAAGTTATTTTTTTATTCTCTCCTCACCTACCATCATAAAAATGGTATGATTAATCCATTACCACACATATACTAGAATTATATTATTCTAATTGAATAATCCAGCATTAAACCCCTCAGTTATCTCTTTTATTCTAAAAATGAAAACGTCTTTCGAGAGGTGTTAATTTATCCCCTTCAAGGATGAAAATTTTAAATTTTCAATTAATTCCTTAAATGATAGTCATAAAACAATTTTTATGGTTAAATAAATTATAATATATTTATTACATCCTATTTAATGTTCTGGTATCATTATATACACATGATGTTAAATATTAAAACAAAACAAGTTCATTGTGAGTGAAAACAACCAAAAATATTCCAAACGATTATCCCAAACATATTATCTAATGATACATACTCAACCAAAATAACCAAATGAATTTTATAAAAATTTAAACTTATATATTTTAATTAATATCTTATAACTTCAATTATGGGTTTTTATTTCTATTTTACACGAACTTCCATACTCTTATACAAGCGAACAGATCATGAAAATTAAGAAAACGAGCACTCTCAAACGATGAAATTGAACACTATAACTCATAAAAAAGTCTATAAATGAACTTAATAAAATTATAATAAATCAATTAAATGTATAAAATATTATCAATTAGTTAATTAATAGATTTAATTTGATTATCCAGGATATTAAGATCAAGTGCAGAATCATTTTGGACATAAGGTAAGAGATTCTTTCTGAACCTCCGTTTTACCTTTGGGTTACATTTTATCTCACTTTACCAAAATGTAATGCATATTTATTTTTATTTAATTATTATAAATTATTCTTATATGTTCTAAAATTATGTATCCATATGAGATCATACCTCTTTAATGAGGTAATACATGTTTTAGAAAGGTTCCCTTTTCAATTATTCCCGATAAGCAAGCCCGATTCAAGGGAACTTTCTGATTTATTACCCTCTTGTAAGTGCACTCCATAATCTGTTTTAAGACACCATTATTTTCCCAAAATCACTCATTTTATCATAAAAAAAATATCTTAGTTAATTTATGGTTTTATGAAAACAAATATGCATCTCATCTTTAAATTCCCTTTAATATTTTCCTTAAACCGCACTAAAATGCTTCATTTATAAAGTTTCTTAGAAACTCATTTTACATGTTTAAAATTAATTTGGACATGAATTATGATGATAAATGACTATTTTTACTTATTAATGTCCATGTATGTTTTTAATCCATTCTTTAAAGGAATTGTTTTTGGTATTCTCATTTTTTATGTCTTGCGACAAGATTATGATACACATTTCTTTCCATGGGTAAACCTCAAGTTTATTCTTCATGTGGAACACATATTCATGAAAATGTTATGATGGTTTTGCCTAGATATCACTCCAATGCATTGGGTAATGTTTTTTCTCATGATATGTCATGTTGGGACAGGGAGTGAACTTAATTATTTTATGGGAATTTGTCCACCATGTCTTGACAGTTAGCCTTGAATTCTGTTTATGTCATGTTATATATTGTTTCCACATTCCTATGATTCTATGAATATATATTCCCATGTTATACATGTTATTATTCTTTATTTTTATTCATGTTCCATTCCTTTTATTCCATCATTATATGCCTTCTAACCCATGTGATATATTTTATTCCTATGCTTATTTTCTTAAAGGGAAATTTAGCTCACCACTTTATTCATGTATTCCATAAGTTATACTATGAAGATGTAAGAGATCAGTGGAAGTTAGGATATCATTATTATAATTAAATAAAAGATGTTTTTATTTTGGTTTCATGATATCTAATTATTCACCTAATCTTCCAAAGACACCAGACTTTAAGATCCTTGGATTTTTATTAGATGTTTAATTATGGTTAAAATAATGTCATAAAATGTGTTAAAGGATAGGGTCATAATAGTTTATATCAGAGGGAAGTCTAGTTATTTTTACTATTATGAATAGAAATATTTAACTAAAGCTATAGAGATAAGACTGAGTATGAGAAAAAATCCCTAAATTTTTGTTAGTATAGAGTAAGTGGTTTATCAAGAAAATACATCTCTATATGGATATTACAAGTGGATGTGGTTCTGGAACATATATGCATAGGAGTAACAACTATGAAAAGGTGTTTCGTACCTGAATCAGGGTAACATAGTATATGAAAATGGGCCTTACTACCCAATTTGTTTTACACTCCTAGGGAATATGCTTTGGTAAATTCATAATCACATTACAAACAATTATTAAGGGAAAAAATCCCATAAGAATATTTGTTAGGAAATATATCATGGATAACCTAGATTGAAACCTAGGGAATTACAAGTTAGTATATAATTTTCCTTTATAATTTTATCCTTTTTTGTTTAAAGTTTCATTTTATATGCTTATTAGATAAGTATTAAATCCCACTAATTTCACCTTATTTTTATAAGTTAATAGAGAGAAATAGAAGAACACATATCAATAGTCAATGTGATAGGAAATGTGATGATTTCCCTAATGAAATTCCAAATATGATGGGAATAGGTTCTCAAAACATTATTAAAGTACTTGCTCACCCGGCTCAAGTTATAAATAATAACTTGAATCATGTGGAATTCCATCCTTATACTAAGAAAGAAAAAGTTTTCATGGAATCCTTCATTCAAAAAAGGCCTCCAATGTCTAGTGGATCTTCCAATACCCTCCTCATAGAATAATGGATTTACTCCATTGAGAAGATATTCTCTATCCTCTAGTTCTCAAAATAATAAAAATCCATGTTGGTGGTCTATCATTTTAATGGGGAAGATGATCGGTGGTTGTCACCGATCAAGAGCACAAAGTCCAAAGTGGAAATTGATTTCATGGATTGGGAGTAATTCAAGATTTTTTTTAATAAATATTTTCCTAAAACCCTTCATATTAATATGGTAATGTAATTCCTTAGACTAAATTAGATGGATGATGAGTCTATGAAGCCATATGAGTAAAACTTCACAATGATTACACGATACACCTATGGATTTGTCATGAATACTAAAACCAATGTGGATCTCTTCTTTAGTGGACTAAAGCTGAGTCTATAAAAAGAATTGGTGATTTGAGACTTCAATAATTATGAGAAGATTTTCTGTTGTTACCTTAATGTTGAAATGGATATCAGATAATATCCATGGTCTCATGGGACAAGTGCCAAAAAGAGGTAAATAGAGTTTAATATGGGTGGATCAACAGATAAATCCCTTGGTATAAAGAATACTCAACATTCCACATGTCAAAAGTGTTGGAAGAAGAATCCTAGAAATTTCTTAAAGGGAACCAAGAGATGCATCAAATGTGGAAGATAAGGGAATATATAAAATAACTATAGAAGGGATACGAAACATCCCACTAAAAAGGAAGAAGAAAGGATGGTTTAGATCAATTCTCATTTTATAGTGGAGTGTTTTAATGGAAAGGAAAATGGAAATAATATGATCCATTTCCCTAGGCAAAGGGTTGTTGGAGGTAATAAAGAACAACAATCTCCAAGGCAACAAGGAAGAGAATATTCTATCAATACTTCTAAGGTAGAACCAAATAGTGATATATTGATAGGTATAATGGTTATTCATTTAAGAGTAGTGAACGTACAATTTGATTTTGGTTCTAAATATTCTTTCATATCTTGTATATTTAGTAGAACCATTCAATCACCACCTCAAAATTTGGAGGTTGAATTATCTGTGGGAAAAAAATGGGTAAATTATTGTATCAAAAGTTTATATCTCCACCCCGGTTAATGTTTGTAGACTAAACCTCCCATAAAATATTATCATACTCACTTTGGTAGAGTTTGAAGCTATATTGGGAATGGATTGGCTATCTTTATACAAATCCAATATCAACTGTGAGGAAAGGGAGATAAATCTTTACATCCCAAAGCATTCTATAATTTTGTATATGTTTATGGAGGATGATAAATATACTTCTGAATAATCATCTCAATTTTCAGTATTGCTTCCTTATGATAAATCATATCTAGATCAAATAATTGAGATAAATGAGAGAATCAATCTTGAAGACATGAACAATGTGAGGGAATATGATGATGTGTTCCTCAAATAGTTTTTTAACCTTTATCCTGATCAAGATGTTGAGTTATTAATTGAACTTATTTTTGGATCCTTACCGGTATCAAATAAACCTTATAGAATAGACACTGTCGATCTGGAAGAAATAAATAAGTAGTTACAGGATAATCTGGAAAAGGGTTTTATATACCCAAGTACTTCACCATGGGGTGTTCCAGTCCTCTTTGTCAGGAAGAAGGATGGATCAACGCATATCTTCATTAATTATCTTGAACTCAACAAAATCACAATAAAGAACAAGTATCCCCTGACACAGATAGAATACTTGTTCAATCATCTATATGGGGAAATTTATTTATATAAGGTGGACCATTGGTTAGGATATCCCTAATTAAAGGTAGAGAAGGAAGATATTCCCAACACTTCCTTTAAAATGATGTATGAAAACTATGTATTCATAGTAATTCCCTTCAGACTCACTAAAGCTCCATCAATTTTCATGGATTTATAAACATTATCCTTATCCTAGTTGGTGAGGTCTCTCTAAGTGCATTCATGAGACCCAGGTTCAAAACCCAGCAGAGGTATAATTTCGCGGTACTGTAGCACTACTGTAGCAGGTACTGTAGTAGGTACTGTTCGATACTGTAGCAGCTAGAACTATTCACCATGGGCCACTGGTGGGCTTGGAGTCCTTAAGGCCTTTAGGCCACCCAGGACTTCAGGTCAGTAAGGCATTCCGGCCATCTCATGGCCTTCGGGCCACCTCAAGGCCTTTAGGGCCACCTGATTTGCAGTTCCATAGACAGATTCTACAAGGAACCGCTCCAGAGGAGGAAAGAGAAGGGCACATTCACTAGAGAAAGGCAAAAAAGTCTTAGTAATAATGAGAGAGTATATAATTTTCCATCGGTACCGTGCCTGTGCACCTATGCACATGGACATGCTAGTCGAATGGTCTTGCAAAGGTGGAGAGTTGTCCACGATGCAAATGCTGGGGAGGAGCAGTTTCAAGTAGTCATAGTCTGTGTGATTTCTTTAAGACCTACGTGTCCTATAATATCTCCAAGCCTACGGGAAATGTAATACTTAAGACTATGGTCCTTTTAAGGGTTCCCCCTCATCCCTTTAAAGGAGGGTTATCAGAAAATTAATAAAAAATGAAGGCCTTTGGGCCATTCAGTTAATGAATAGAGTCTTTAGAGATTATCTTAACGAATTTTTGGTAGTCTTTATTGATGATATTATGATATACTCCAAGAGAAGGAGGAACATTAGGATAATTTGAGTACAATGCTTTCTAAGGGAGAAAATATATTCATAGTATAGAAAATGTGAGTTTTGGATGGAGGAAGTATCATTCTTGGGGTATGTAATCACCAGAAAAGGGATATTTATAGACCCTTCCAAGGTAAATAAAATTAAAGAGTGGGCCAGGACAACATCTGTAATAGTGATATGTAGTTTCCTTGGTCTATTTGGGTATTACCGATGATTTTTTAATAAATTATCACAATTTTTGAACCCTCTAACCAAGATGACACATAAAGGAGATTTTTTTTGGACTAGTGAATGTGAATACCTCTTCAACGAGATGAAGAAGAGGCCTATAACGACACCAATAATCACACTTCTAAAATGCAGATAACTCTTTACAATGTAAAATGATTCTTAAAATAATGTCTTAGGTTGTGTAAAGATTTAAAATGATAATGTGAGAGCCTACTCCTTAGGGAAGCTGAAAATTCATGAGCAAAACTATCCCACACACGATCTGGAGTTGGTAGCTGTGGTCTTTGTGTTGAAAATCTAGCAGCATTATCTCTATAGGGAGAAGTGTGAGATATATATTTATCACAAGAGTATCAAATATATATTCACATAGAAAGATCTTAATATTATCCAACTAAGATGGTTAGAGCTCATTAAATATTATGACTACTCAATCTGCTACTATCTCGGTAAAGAAAATAATGTGGAATATGATCTAAGTAAAAATGATCACACATCTTTATCAAGGATGATAATTGAGAAATATGTAATCATATTAGACCTAAAAAGGATAGACATGGGAATTTTTAAGGAAGGAACATAATCAATCCTTTCTCAAATGATTGATCATCCATCCCTTATGGAAAAAATAAAGGATTCTCAAAGAAATGATGTAGAAATTCAGAATTGGGTAGAAGTTATCACAAATGGGGAATCATCCGAGGTTAAGATTAATGAGGATGGATTCATAATATTTGGGCCATGAATATGTGTACCATCCAATCAAGAGATAAATAAAGATCTTCTGAATTATGCACATATCCCAACCTTCTTTATTCACACTACTACAAAATTGAAATTTAACAGCACTAGAAAAGGCCTTTATCAGTGCTCAAAAAGAGCTAATAATCAAAGCACAGTTAAATTCTTGAAACTTTTATCAGATCTAAAAAAGTTCTATTAAATTCCCCCTTTAACAATGCTAAAAATGCATTGTTAAAAGGGTACTTTAACAATTTTTTTTAGCGTTGATAAACTACCCGTTGATAAAAGAGTATATAATTTTATTTCATGGCCCACCTAACCCCCATTATCAACACCCCCAACCCATTTATCAGCACTTTCCCCACCCCTTTATTAGTGCTTTAGATAATCTCAGCCACCCATGAACACCCCTACCTCCAGCAAGTTTCAAACTCTAGAAATCCAATATATACACCAACGACTTTACCACTTCACTTTACTATTTTGTTTTTCATTTTATGATATATCTATATACTTATAAATATTTCATCACATTATTTTATCCATATATTTATATATAATTATATATATATTTTTATATATTAATAAATATATTTTATATGTAAATATGTTTAATGATTTATTTATAAAATTAAATTTTTATGTCTGTATATATAAAAAAATATATTGTTATATATTTGATTATAAATAAAATTATTTTATGAAAAATGATAAAATTTAAAAGCCATAATATCAATATGAATTTAATCCATGGGAATAAATTTAGTCCTCACCGAAAAATGGGAAAAATACCCCCATAAATGTGGCTTAAAATCCATTGAAAGTTAAAAAATGGTGTACTCCAACTAAAAGCTCAGTTTTTGAAGATATTTATGCCTTTTTGGCCTAAAAATGAGATATATGGTTTCTTTTCTTATCCAAAACATAGATCCTGTTGTTGGATTTGATTTTATATGTGGTATAGGTCAAACAGATACTTGTGTCAAACGTTATGACTGTTTGAAGTTAGAGATACCTTTTTATCTAATTTTAGTTTTTTTTTATTTTTTGAATTTTTTTATCTTTAAGTTGATATTAAATGACTATTACTGGGTAATAATAAGAAAATTATTAATTAAAAATATTTTTTTAGTAATTTTATAATCCATTTTCACTAAATATATTATATATTACGTGTAAATGCCTATTTACCTCATCTAAAACATTTTTATAAAAATATATAATATATTTATATAAATATAAATATATTTATATATTAATATATATTTTAATGAAGTTTATATTTTTTTGAAGTATACTTTTATGAGTTCTTGTAAAAAAGAACACATAAATGGGTTTCATTATCAAATCTTCTAAAAAAGCGCTATTGAAAACCCTCTTTATCAGGACTTTTTTACAAGCACTGAAAAAATATCTAATTTTCAGAGCTTCTAAAAAAGCTCTAATAAAGGTTTCCATTTAACAATTCTAAAAAAATCACTGTTAAAGACCCCTTTTAATAATAATTTTTTTATGCTGACAAAGGGGGTCTTTAACATCATTTTTAGCTAGCACTATTAAAAACCTAGTGTTGAATAAACCCAGAATTGTAGTAGTGTCAGCTAGGGAGCACAAATATGTATAGATATATCCAAGAGAAATATTAATGGGACAATATGAAGAAGGAAATCACTAACTATACATCAAAGTTCCTGGTATGTCTGCAAGTGAAGGATAAAAGGAAAAAGTCCATAGGGATGACCAACCATTACCCATACCAACATAGAAATGGGAAAACATCACCATGGACATTTTCACTAGGATTTTGAATACATCCATTGAAAATGATTCTATATGGGTTGTTTTGGATCATCTTACAATGATAGATCACTTTATTTCCATTTGAGATGACTTCTCACTAGATCAACTTGCACGAATACACATCAGAGAAGTTGTGCGACTGCATGGAGTACCACTATCAATTGAATATAATAGAGATAAAATATTCACTTATATATTTTTTAAAAGTTTCTAACATTCTCTAAACACTGATATGAACTTTAGTACGCCTTATCATCCTCAAATTGATGGCCAATCTGAGCGAACTATTCAAAAACTGGAAGATATGTTGAGTGTGTGTTCTATGTAATTCAAAGGAGTATGGGACCAATATTTTAAACTAGTCATATTCTCCTACAATAATAGTTTCCACTCCAGCATCTAAATGAATCCATGTGTATCCCTCTATGGGAAAATATGCAGAACACTGGAATTCTAGGATGAATTTGGTGGACAAATGCTGCTAGTACTAGAAATGGTCAAAGAAATGGTGAAGAAGGTGAAAAACATTCACCAGCACATCAATGTAGCACATAGTTGAAAAAAGTGCAATGAAGATAATCATTTATGAGACCTCTAGTTTATGGTTGGATACATGGTATTCCTTTGCATATCTCAATGGAAGAGAATCATGAGATTTTGAAAGAAAGGAAAGCTAAGTCCCAGGTACATAAATCCCTTTGAGATCCTTGACCATGTTAGAGTTGTGGCCTATCAACTAGCACTTCCACCAGCCATGTCTCAACACTACTAAAAAACTATTGTTTAATAGCGCTAGTATTTATCAGTGCTAGAAGAAAGAACTGATAAGTGGAACCTTTATTAGCATTGATAAATTTAACCATTTATCAGCTCTATATTTTTAGCATTCATAAAGGATTCCTTTATCAATGATTTTTTAGCCGTGATAATGGTTCGAATAAATAAAATGATATAATTAAATAAATAAATAAAAATAAAAAATGAGTTTATTAAAAAAATATTACAAATTTTATTAATTAAATAATTAATGATAAAAATTAATAAATTGATTACAATATATATAAATTATATATACTAAAAAATAGTATGTATTAAATATATAGATATGAAAAATAAAAATTAAACAAATTAAAGTTAAAAATAATTAAATTGAGAAAAATATTAAACATTTTATTAATTTGATGATTATTGGTAATGTTAATAAATAGTGTATATTAAATATATATATATATATATATATATATATATATATATTAATGTATGTAAATATGATTTATATATTTCAAAATATTTGTGCGCTTTACATTTAATAGTCATATATTTAGAGAATAATGGTTTATAATTAAAAATTAATATCAATTAAAATCAATGACTAATTACATAGATTAATGGATATATAATTAAATATCATTTTAATTTTTCAATTTAACATAGATCAAATGTGTTAGGTCCACAAGGCTGAATACCCTGAGAGGGGGGCGGGGTGAATCAGGGTATGACTAATTTAAAATTAAAGCATGTTCTGATCTTGTTTTGCTGTTAAGAAAAACACTCTTCTCTCTCTTACCCAGTGCACAATATAAACAGAAAGTAAAGCATGAACATGATAGAACGGTTTTTACTTGGTTCACCCTCACTAGGCAACGTCCAAGGAGCATACAAAAACAATGTGCCGATGTACCAAATCCACTAAAAGCGCACTGCTGTTTACAAGGTTCGAGATAGATCAATTCTATTCCCAGGCTCACTGCCTTTACAATATTTAGGTTCAGCTCACTGCTTTCCGATGGGTCACTTCCTGTTTCTCTCTCTCTGGCTCACTGCCGGTGGAGAGGATCACCTTCTTCCTCTTCCTTTCTCACTGCTCTGGAAAGGATCCACTCATAGTTTATAGACCTGTATGTCTCTTCATTATCGCTGATGAATACATCCTCTGTTGTATGTAGATGCTCTGTTGAAGTCCAGCTTTCACCCATAGATGAATCTCACTATGCACCAAAGGTATCAGGAAAACTTCTAGCTTTCACGCAGCCCAGAATCACTACCGTAAATCAACCATACCTGGTGACCTTCTTCAATCCAACGTGCAAGTCTCAGCACACAAGTTATAACTGGTGCGCAAGTTCACCTCAACCACATGTGAGACACAAGCTTCTGCAAATCCAAACCGGCACGACACACACTCTTTTACGCCCAAAATAATATTGGCGCGCAACCACCAACTATCGCGCTTCTTCAAAACTTGGCGTGCAAGTGTCTCCAAACTACTTTAATGACACCCCCATCTTCAACTCAAAACTTGGGCGACTCCCTTCCTTTCTCTCCCAAATCTCCTTGGGCGCACAACAAAAAACTAGCGCACAACTTCTACCTGTGCGACCACACCACCACTTGTGTGACCACCACACCTGCGTGGCGGGATATCTAATTTTCTCTAAGTGTTAAACTCGTACAGAATGAGGAGGGGTCAACCTCTATTTATAGGCATTTGGACACCCTGTGCGATGGCGTGCAAGTCACTTGCGCGACCAAAACTAAAACTTGTGTGACCCTTTACCCTTTTCCATATTTTGATGTTATGATCTTGAAAAACTTATAGCGCATAAGTTTCCTATCCTCCAAGACCTTGGTATGAAAGTACCTTTTCCAAAAATAATTTTCTTCATTTGTTGACTCTGAGGCCCAAAAATTTGGCAAACACTAGAAAATGGCACCACCTTATATCTTCTCTTTTTGTACTGACTCCAGATCATCCATTCCTTTTTCGTCGTTCTTGAATCAAACATGGATCATTAACCACATCCCTTGAACTCGACATGCCTCCATGGAATCCCCTTTGTGAACAGACTTGTATGTCATGGTTTTCTTTGTCAACAAACACAACACAGATGTCCACTTTGTCAACAAACACAATCACCTCAAAAATGATTCAATGATACCTTGAGAGATTTTTTCCCAACTATCTCCCCCTTTGGGTTTGTTGAAA
This sequence comes from Viscum album, assembly GCA_963277665.1. NCBI lineage: Eukaryota > Viridiplantae > Streptophyta > Magnoliopsida > Santalales > Viscaceae > Viscum > Viscum album. The sequence goes on from OY728119.1 coordinate 447,576,775, forward strand.
ACTCTTCCATAAAAAGATACATCATTAATTCTTCATCCACCATTTGCCTATTTTGATTCTGATAGCGATCAAAGATTTACTCAACACATACTCTAAGACCACATGAGCAATGCTCTATGTGAGAAACAAGATTAAATTAAAATTTCATCAATGAATCACTTCAACTCTGACACCCATTGTTGACACCAAACTGATACCAATTTTTGAAAATATTTTTTCCACATTCCAACACCACTATTATCTTTTATCATGATCCTCAGCTATCGTGATATCTATTCTTTGATCGATCACATCTAGAATTGTCAGATTTAATACTCTCCCTACCCGATTACAACTTTAACTCTTGTCAGCTGAAAATCCTCTTCAGCACTATTGCCGGTGTTGTCCAAGCTAAGGTCTAACTAAGCACGTTCAACTAGCTTTAACTCCCCCAATCTGGATGCTCCACCTATCCCTATCTGCCTGCTCCACCTATCTTATTCTCCCCGTATCATTCATGATTTCTCAAATAGCCACACTGTCTCCCCCTTGAACAATCTCTATTTTGTCCCCCTTTGTTAACAAACCCAAAGGTCATTACTTTATAGTCTGTAACAGAGTATAGAACACATATCAGTACATTCGGGAAAACACATCATACATTGGGGAGAGGGGGCAGCCCCACATCCATACTTTTCAAGTGTGGGGAGTCGACTGGACTCCCAGAGCCAGCCGATGCCTCTAAAAATATTCTTTGGGTAAGGCCTTTGTCAGAATAACTTCAACCTGTAGCTCTGTAGGCACATACACCAACTACACAAGCCCTTGCTCCACCATCTCCTTGATGAAATGATATTTGATCTCAATGTTCTTTATCCTTGAGCGATGAACTGGATTTTTGCTGAGATTGATAGCGCTTGAGTTATCACACTGGATTCTGATCAGAGACTTCACTTCAACTCCCATATCTTCAAGCTACTGCTTCATCCACAATAACTGTGTGCATGCTTGAGTGGCCGCAATATACTCAGCTTCTGCGGTGCTTAATGAAATGCAATCATGCTTCTTGCTTAACCAATTAATACATAGTTCACCATGATAGAATGAACCTCTAGATATTGATTTCCTATCATCCACTGAAACGGCCTAGTCTGCATCAGTATATCCCAATAACTCTGTCTGAGATTTGTCATTATATTTCAAACCGAAGTCCATCGTTCCCATGATATAAAAAAGTATTCTTTTCACTGTATTCATGTGGATTTAATTGGTATTACTCTGATATATCGCTACTTGGCATATGGCGAAAACAAATTTAGGCCTTGTTACGGTCAAGTACAACAAACTTCCAATAATTTGCTTGTATTCTGTGATATTAACTACCTTGCCATCCTCATATTTTGATAATTTTATCCAGGTAGCAACCAGAGTCTTCATCTCCTTGGAATTATCCATTCCAGACCTTCTTAAAACCTCCTTGGACTATTTGGATTGAGAAATTAATGTTCCATTCCTTCCTTTTGTCACCTGTAGACCAAGGAAAAATGTTATCTCTCCAATCATTGACATTTCAAACTCATTTTTCATGAATTCAGAAAACTGTCTGCACTGAGCTTCATCTGATCTGCCAAATATTATGTCATCGACATAAACCAACAACATCATCCTTTTATTACTGTCATTACTGAAATAGAGATTGTAATCAACTCCACCACGTTGAAAACCAAGATTCTTCAAGTACTGATCAAGCCATGGGTACTATGATCTTGGTGCTTGTTTCAGCCCATACAATGCCTTCTTCAATTTAAAAACTTTTTTATCATACTCATGAATGAGAAAACCATCTGGCTGTTTAATATACACTTCCTCCTCTAGAACCCCATTCAAGAATGCAGATTTGACATCCATCTGGAACACTTTGAACTTCCATTGCACTACAATGACTAAAAATAATCTGATTGTCTCCAGCCTTGAAACTGGTACAAATGTCTCATCAACATCAATGCCCTCTATTTGGGAGTATCATTTACACACCATTCGTGCTTTGTTTCGAATCACTGCGCCATCTTCGTTCATATTGTTGCGAAAAACCCATTTAGTCCCGATGGCGTTCTTATCTGCTAGCCTTGAAACAATCTCCCATGTCTGGTTCTTCTCAATCTAATCAAGATCTTCATTCATTGCCTGAACCCAGTTTCCAACTTCAACTGCATTAGCAAAGCATTTTGGCTCCACCTGAGATAGAAAAGATTTCTGCTGCAGTGACTTCATTCTTCTTGTTTGAACTGGAGCTGTCTGATCACCAATGATATTCTGCCTATCAATTTCAGCTCGACTCTTTGGCTTCCTTACAGACACAGACTTGACACTTTCTTATTCATCATCAGTTTCTTCTTCTAAGTTAGTATCTTCCACTTCTTCTCCTCCTGTGTTACTTTCCTCTTCATCAATTTTATTATGAAACTATTCACTATGCTATTGAATATTCTCTTCATTTTCTATTATAGTGACATCATTGCTGTCAAAAATTTTTCCCAGCCTTTTGTTGAAGCATTTATATGCTTTTCTTTTTCCTGAGTTTCCAAGGAATATCCCCTCATCTCCTCATGACTCAAACTTCATGTGGTTTTCTTTGTTGAGAATGAAACACTTAATTCCAAAGATCCGAAAGTATTTCAACATTGGTTTCTTTCCATAACACATTTCATACGGAGTCTTCCATTCTTTCGGACACAACAGAGCCCTGTTCGAAATATAGACCGATGTCAAAACTGCTTCCTTTCAAAATTTCTCTGGTAGGAATTTTTCAATAAGAATTGTTATGTCCATGTTGTTGATGATCCTATTTATCCTTTCAACTACTCCATTCTGTTAGGGAGTTCTCACTAATGAAACTTGATTCCTTATCTCATGTTTCTCAAGATTGTCTTCTACTTGACTGTTTGTGAATTCTGTACCGTTATCAGTATGAAACTTCAGAATTTTATGCCCAAGAATCCTTTCTGATTCCTTCCTATACTGCTTAATACAAATGAACACTTCTGTCTTATGGGTAATGAAAAATACCCAAGCAATTTTACTATAATAATCAATGAAAATGATATAGTACCTTTTCCCATTTATGGCTCGTGGTGAGATAGGTCCACAAACATCAGCATGCCCCAATTCGAGCACTCTGGTTGATTTCTGTTCCATTGTCTTGTATGTCTTTCTGATGGTCTTCCCTTGTTGGAAAACATCGCACGTATGAGTGAGATCACGTGATATTTTGGGAAGGTCTCTAACAACATCATACATTACAAGATCTTCCATAGATGGTTGGAATAGATGACCAAGTCACTTATGCCACAACTTGTTTTATTCCTCTCTAGATAAAAGACACATATCTTCTTCCCCACTTTCAAGGTAAAGATTTAACTTTCTCCTTTTTACTTATAGAACAACTAATCCATATTTTCCTTTCACAACACACATCTTCTTGGTAAACTGGATAGAGTGCCCAGAGTCACATAGTTGAATGACACTGAGCAAGTTATGACTGAGGCCCTCTACAACCAAGATATCATCACGTCTCATTTCTTTCCCCCCAAATTTAGCCTTTACGGAACCAATAATATTCATCCCTTCATCATTCCAAAACTTGAAAACACCTTCTTTGTCATATTTAATGCCTGTAATGAGATCCTTGTTACCTGTCATATGGGATGTGCAACCACTATCAAGGATCCATAATCCTGAACGATCTGAAGCTTTAAGGGCAATTTCCGAAACTACTACCTTCTCATCATTTTTCTTTTTGATCTATGTCTTTGACTTTACACTTGGGGTGGTTTGGAGAAGTTGATATTCCTTAGATTATGATGGACCAGCTTCATCCTGTAGAGATACAAATCGTTTTTTGTGTTTTCATCTCACTTGTCGATTCCCTAACTTGCTGCTTACGACTACTCAAGTTTTGTTTTGGTACATTCCTTTGTATGATTGATGTGAAATATCTATCTATGTTCCCAAATCCTCCACACAAAAAACAATGACCTTAAAAGGATGTCCTATAATATTGAGCTCTATTTGGCTGCCACTATTGTTCTTGTGACCTTCAATATCTCTTGGTTATAGAACACACATTTTGTGAGTGTCCCATATTTCCACAACAATAACACCTAATGTAAAGAGAATTCATGTGTATCACTTCTGCACTACTGGTTTTACCTTGTGATATTCTAATATTCTGTTTTGTACCCAAATATATCTTCACTCTCAGAATGGGTGCTTGAGTTCTGACATCAATATTCACAGTTTTTTGTTTTTGATCGTGCCCCAATTTAGCCTTAGAATCTGAGCTCGATTTCTGCTTCTTTCCTGCTGAACTAATAGACTCCTCTATCATCTTTTCTGTCCTCTGAATGACCTGATTTCCTGATATCACATTGGGAGTCAAGATGTTTTCTTAATCCTTCATTTTTCGTTGCAGAATGACCACTTCTTCTTCAAGTTCATTGATACACTTGACTTGATCTTTCACTTTTATATTCAAGACATCGATCTGCCTTTTTCTATTCTTTAATCTTGATTTTACACTCACTAACTGATTCTGAGTTCTCTGATGTTGATAACTTGAATTTCTCAATTTCTTCCATCAACTCAGACTTCTCTTCTTCCTACTGCTGTATATAGAGTTTGGCATCACGAACAACCTTGTTATCATTCTTTGTTTTGGCTCTCCAAAAATCTATTTCCTCAAGAGCATCCTCTAACTCAGCTTTCATATATATTATTCCATTAACTTCTTCTTCTTCATCATCACCTCTGGTTTCGTTCTTCTCCTAAGAACTACCGATGACTGCTACCATAGCATTTTCTCCATGATCTTTGCAATTTTCAATCTCCTCAACCTCTTCAGCCTCAGACTCATCTGAACTGTATATTTCTTGTGAAAGAAGATTCTTCTTCTTGAAGAAATTTCTCATGAACTACTTCTTCCCTTTCATATAGGCTAAATATTTCTTCTTGGGAATTTCATCATCATCTTCATCATTTTTTTCTTGAAACTTTTTGGGGGTATCTTACTGTGAGATATACAACCTTTCCACATCTAAAACATACAAGTAAAAGTTTCCCTTTGAACTTTCCTTTTCCACTTTGATGATTTTAGGAGAGGAATGACATTACCTCGTATATCTATTCTTCCTCCTAAGAATTTTCAATGGTGAGATTCTTCAAGGCCTTAAATGACACCTCTTTCGATTTACCCTTTTATACAGCCTCGTTATCATCATTCCTCATTTCATAGGCAACCAAGGTACTGTGAAAATTGTCCAGTGTCAGCTCTTTGAACTGAGGTGGAAGCTTCCTCAAGATGCACTTTATGATCTTTATGTATTCAATTAATTCACCAAGACCTCATATATCTTCCAAAACAATATTTACCTTGTCAAAGAATGCATCAACAAACTCATTCGGGTTCATCTTCAGATCTTCATATTTATTTCACAATACTTACAGCTTTGCCTCTCTGACCTTTATATCTCCTTCATATATATTCAATAGCTTTTCCCACATGTCATGTGACGTTTTGCATGAAATTACCTTTGTATAGATAGGATTGGATAGAGCTCCCCCTAAGGCATTAATTTCTTTGGAATTTGCATCCAACTCTCTACGTTCAGCCTCTAATAATGCACCACTATTAATATCAGCTGTTATACCATGCATTGCTGCTGTGAATACATCCATTCCCAAATATCAGAAGTAGTGTTGCATCTGATTCTTCCATAGCTGAAAATTGTTCCCGTTGAAGATCCGAATCCCTTTATGATTGGTGACCTCCATTTGAGAGAGAACCACTGATATTAACCTTTCCCTCTGATACCAATTGTTAAGTCCACAAGGCTAAATACCCTGAGAGGGGGGGGGGGTGAATTAGGGTATGAATAATTTAAAATTAAAGCCCGTTCTGATCTTGTTTCGTTGTTAAGAAAAACACTCTTCTCTCTCTTTCCCGATGCATAATATAAACAGAAAGTAAAGCATGCACATAACACAAATTTTTTTACTTGGTTCACCCTCACTGGGCTACGTCCACAGAGCATACACCGACAATGTGATGATGTACCAAATCCACTAAAAGCACACTGGTGTTTACAAGGTTCGGGATAGATCACTTCTATTCCAAGGATCACTGACTTTAAAATGTTTAGGGTCATCTCACTGCTTTTCCAAGGGTCACTCCCTGTTTCACTCTCTCTAGGTCACTACCAGTGGAGAGGATCACCTTCTTGCTTTTCCTTTGCTCACTAATATGGAAAGGATCCACTCATAGTTTATAGACCTGTATGTCTCTTCATTATCGCTAATTAATACATCCTCTGTTGTATGTAGATACTCTGTTGAAGTCCAGCTTTCACTCGTAGATGAAACTCACTTTGCACCGATGGTATCGGGAAAACTTCCAGCTTTCACGCAGCCCTGAATCACTACTGTGAATCAACCATACATGGCGTCCTTCTCCAAGACGGCACACAAGTCTCGGCGCGCAAGTTATAACTGGTGTGAAAGTTCATCTCAACCACCTGTGCGACACAAACTTCTGCAACTCTAAACCTGTGCAACACACACCTTTTACACCCAAACCAATATTGGCGTGCAACCACCAACTATCGCGCTTCTTCAAAACTTGGCGTGCAAGTGTCTCCAAACTACTTGCGCAACACCCCCTTCTTCAACTCAAAACATGGGCGGCTCCCTTGATTTCTCTCACCCAAACCTATTTGGGCGTGCAACAAACAACTGGCACACAACTTCTACCTGCACAACCACACCACCACTTGCGCGACCACCACACCTGCACGACGTGAGCTCTGATTTTCACTGAGTGTTGAACTTGTACAGAATTAGGAGGGGTCGACCTCTATTTATAGGCATTGGGACACCCTACATGATGGCATGAAAGTCTTTCCTCGGCATACAAGTTTCGGCGTGCAAGTCTCTACCGCGTAAGTCACATGCGTGACCAACACTAAAACTTGCGCGACCCTTTACCCTTTGCCATATTTTGATGTTCTGATCTTGAAAAACATATGGCGCACAAGTTTCCAATCCTCCAAGACCTCAGCGCACAAGTCCCTTTGCAAAAATTTTTTTTCTTCATTTGTCGACTTTGAGGCCCAAAAATTTGGCAAACACTGGAAAACGACGCCACCTTATATCTTCTCTTTTTGTACAACCTCCTGATCATCCATTCCTTTTTCATCTTTCTTGAATCAAACATGGATTGTTAACCACAACCCTTGAACTCAACATGCCACCATGGAATCCCCTTTGTCAAGAAACTTGTATGTCATGGTTTTCTTTGTCAACAAACACAACACAAATGTCCACTTTGTCAATAAACACAATCAGCTCCAAAATGCTTCAATGATACCTTGTGGGATTTTCCCCCAACAAAATGTGTGTTATATTGATTTCTCATATATGTAATTAATATATTTTTATATACAATGTACATACACCAAAATTATCCAATTTTCAATATTATTAAAGTGTACTTATTTTTAATTTATTCAATTTCACTCATTTTTAGCACACATGCACTTCAAATTAGATATTCATTAATAATTTTAAAAAAATAATTCTAAACAAATATTTATAAAAAATATTTTTAAAAAAATATATTGATAAATAAATATATTAAAAAATGTACATACTATATATATAAAATTATATATTTACAATTATAAACAAATAAATATTTTTTAATGTATTTATATAATTATAAATAAATAATTATATATCTTTAAATAATTATTAAATTTATTATTAATTTACATTAATAATCAGTGTATTTACTATATTTATATGTATACATATTTATTAAATATATATATATATATATAATTATATAACTATATATAATGGTATAAATATTATTTTTAAAAAATATTTATATAATTATAAATAAATAATTATAAAATTATAATTAATATATTTAAATAAGGAATATATATACTATATTTATATTTATATATATTTCTTAAGTATATTTATATATATATTAACAATTTTTTATTTATAATTATAATTATAAATCCATTATCAATGCTTAAGTAATAAGCACTGATAAAATAAATCTTTATCAATGCTAAAAATAGAATTGATAAAAGTCATACATATCTGTGATAAAACTTTATCATTGATAAATATGTATTTTTTCAGTGTTAAAACTTTAGCACAGATAAAAACCAACATTTATCAGTGCTTAAAAAGTATTGATAAATATTTATTTTATTAGTGATTAAATAATAAGCACTGATAAAAGGACTCTGTATCAACAATTTTAAAAAATCACTGATAAAAGTGTCCTAAACTATTTAGAAAACCTAACCCATTGCGAACTCGTCATGATATCAGATGGTTTTTGCGAAAGCCACCCATTATCAATGCTCATTATTGAATTGAAGCTCGAATCACACAAAGCCACTCGATTCACACAAACCCACTGCCTCCAGTTGCTTGAACATCATCCAACATCCAGTGTTAAGTTACAGTTAGGGTTTCCAAAGAAAAAATCGAGATCTAGATCTGAGGGCCTCATATTTTTTTAAACCTAGCAAGGTAGGCCAATTTTTTTCCTTTTTACATTCATTTTTCTATATATATTTTTCATTTCATGATCTAGATCCTCAGGTTTTTAATTTTCATTAGTAGGTTCCAGTTTTATTTCTATATATGTGATCTGGTTGTTTTATTATGTTTTTCTTCTATTTATGATTCCTTGTTTACTTGACTATTGTTTTCGATATCCAATTTTGGCCTTTTTAAATTGTTGTGCTGAATCAATTTTCTTCACTATCTACATCTATACCTCATATTTCTTCTCTATTTTGAATCAGTTTCCTTTTTAGGTTTTGATTAAATTCATTATGCAAACCAATTCTCAGTATGATGATGGTGAGAAGCAGCAAAAGAAACTTCTTTTATGCAATTCATGTAAGGGTATTTATTTATTTAAATTTTGTTTTAATGTTCTGATATAAGGTTTTTCCCTTAAAAATAAATTTTCTCATAATTGTATTTTTTTATTTTATGATAATCTTAATAAGGGTGATAATATATTTATTTATTTTCAATGGCTCTATATTTTCAAAATTATTATGGTGTTGTATTTATTTTACTATATTGTGATATTCTGTTGTAAGGGTTACATATATTTTTATAAATTTAAGATTATTTTATAAATACACACACACACACATATATATATGTAAATGTACATCTTTATATCTATTTACACGCATTTTTAAAATGTATAATGTAAAGTTGATTTTATAATTATTTATTCACAAAATTGTGGTTCTGGATTTCCAAATTAGGAAGGGATTATATTTATTTTCATTAAAAATTATGTTTAAATGTGCTTTTATTTTTCAATTATGTGTATTATAATTTCAATTATATATATATATATATATGTTTAAATGTGTATGAGATAGACATTGAAAAAGTTAGGGTGTTTTTATCCTTTGTTTCTGATATATCTTATTGATGTGTATTATTTCATTATGACAACTTCTTTACGGACCTCCCCAGAATCTCAAGGATGGATAAATGCATATTAAATGGACTCCATAAAATCATTAGGAAGCTACATCATTTGTTCCAAAAACTAGAATGGAAGTTATTAGATTCTATACACTAGAAATTATTTATAGGTTTTTATAATTTTAGGTCTATACTTAATAACTAATTGGTGTGTTTTTATACTTAATAACTAATAAAATATTGTAAAATCATGTTAATTTCAAAATAAATAAATTAAGTAACTATATATATATATATTTTCAATTATTAATCTTTCCAAAATTTAAATAAATATATTTTATACAAAATTACCCTAAATAATAATTATTTACAATTAATATAATTTAAAAATTATTATTAATAGTATTATTTAGTTTAATTGGAAAAAATAGTATTATATATATATACATAGAATAATATATTGTATATTTAAAAAAATTTAAATTTGATAAATAATATATATATTCTTATATTCAAATAAAGTGACTCAATGTGTCCGTTTACAGTTTAAAATCGAAATTTTAGTTCAAAAAGTATAACTCACTGAAAATTGAACAAATGTGCTCATATTTTCTTTATAATTTAGGGAAACGATTCATAATTAATTTGTGATGTGTTGGAATCTATTTCACATAAAACTGATACACGATGTGATCATAATGAGTCAAAAGTATGTGTTTTAATCTTAAAATGACATTTTAGTAAAAAATAGAAGTGATGTAATCAAAACTAAGAAAAAAATTCATAATATTATGATACTTTAGAAAAAATATCCATGCATGGTTTGGAACGTGATGGAATCATCCGCACCACAATCCAACACATGGTCTGACCGTTATGACTCTAAGTGCGTCTTTATATAAAATTGACATCAATTTTAGTAAAAAAACTAACCTACTCAAAACTGAACAAAAACATTAATATTGATTTGATAATTTAGGAAAACGATCCATAAGTGATTTGAGAAGTGCATGAATCAGCCACTCCTTAATCCAGCTCACGGTGTGACCGGTTTGACTTCCAGTGTGTGTGTTTATTTAAAATTGACATCAATTTTAGTAAAAAGACCAACTTACCTACTCAAAAATGATTAAATACATTCAAATTGTTTAAATACTTTTGTAAAATGATCCATAAGTCATTTTTATGTGTAGGAATCATCCACACCTCAATACTATATGAAATGTGATTAGTATGAGTCAAAGTTCATATTTCAATTTTAAAATGACATTTTAGTAAAAAGGAAAGTGATATACTCAAAACCAGGAAAACACATTCATATTGTTTTGATACTTTATAAAAACAATCCATAAGTCATTTGGTATGTGTATGAATCAACTACACCTTAATCTGATGAATAGTGTGACCGGTATGACTAAAAGCTCATCTTTTTATTTAAAATTGCCAACAATTTTAGTAAAATGGAGAATTGTCCTACTCAAAACTAAGAAAACACATTTGGATTCTTTTGAAAATTTAAGAAAATGATCCATATGTCATTTTTGATGTGTAGTAATCAACCTCACCTCAATCCAATACATGACGTGCCAAGTATGACTCAAAGTGTCCATTATCAGTTTAAAATCAACATTTTAGTTCAAAAGGTACCACCCACTGGAAACTAATCAAATACAATCAAATTTTCTTTATAATTTAGGATAAGGATTCATAATTCATTTTTGATGTTTATTAATCTTTTTCATGTCGAACTGATTCATGATGTGATCATAATGAGTCAAAAGAGCGTGTTTCCTGTTTAAAACAACATTTAAAAAAAAAGACATATGACATAATCAAAACTGAGAAGAAACATTAAGATTGTTTTGGAAATTTAGGAAAATGATCCACAAGTCATTAGATATGTTTTGGAATTATCCACAACTCAATTTGATGCATGGTGTGACCGGTATGACTCCAAGTATGTCTTTTTATTTAAAATTGACATCAATTTTAGTAAAATTAACACTTTTTATTTATTTATTTATTTATATTTTTACTAACATAAAAATTATTTCCTTATACAGGTGTATTATTTTGTTTAGTAAGGGGCGGTTTGTTTGGAAATAACATGAGTCAAGTCAAGATTAAAATACAAAGTAACATTTATGTTTTTGAATGTATGTAATAATTTGTATTTATGTAATTGTATAAACCAATGTTTCAAATGTATATAATATAGTGATTTTTTCTTGTGTGTGTGTTATAAATTACATTTAATTTAAATCCTATATTGGGAATTGTTTTTGTTGATATCTGGTGTGTTCTAGATGCTATTTTGTTCTATTATAACACACTATAGTATGGCCCTTTATCAGTTCTTTTATAAGCCCAGATAAAGGTAAACGTTATCAGCACTTCTATAAGAAATGATAAAAGACCCTTTATCAACACTTTTATTAGCACTGATAAATCGTATCTTTAGTGTTGATAAATTAAAGAGTTGATAAAGGTCCCATATATCAGTGCTTTTTTTAGGGCTGATAAATGACACCTTTATCAGTTCTTTTTCAGTGATGATAAAAGACCATGGATTTTTACCTCTCTCATGTAGTTTGTGCTTTTCTAGCACAAATAAATGCCATTTCTAGAGTTGTTAAAGTCCTATTATGGAGTATTTTAAGTACATTATGTATTCCATATATCACTCTTGTGGATGTACATACCAGATCCCTCACATTTACTAAATTCATAGGTTATATAGTTGGAAAATGAACCCTCTTACGAGGAGCAGTAAGTGAAATATTGGATTGTAGAGATAATGTTATATGCAATAAGAACACTCACCTAGTAAAATTACTATGGTGGAACCATAAGTAAGAAGAGGAAACATGAGAACCTTAGGATGTGATAAAGGATAATTACCAATATGTTTTTTCAACTTAGAATGTAAAATGAAATTTTGAGGGTGAAATTTATAAGGGGGAAGAGTGTACCAACCCAAAATTATATCAATAGAAATTCCCTTCTTATTATAATTTAATGTCGTATAAATCACATAAAATCACATTAATAACATAATTAAAACTTTAAAAATGAATAATTAATAAATTATAAATTCAATTCTATGTTACAATTTCTATTTTACATGATCTTCCATACTCTTATACAAGCGAACTGACCCTGAAAACCAAGAAAGAGAGCACTCCCAAATGATGAAATTGAAAAATATAACTCATAAAAGAGTCCATAAATGATGTTAATAAAATCATGATAAATAAATTACATGTATGAGAGGTTATTAATTAATTAATTAATTAATGGATTTAATTTGATTATCCAGGATATTAAGATCAAGTGCAGAACCATTTCAGACATAAGGTAAGATATTCCTTCCGAACCACCATTTTACCTTCAGATTACTCTTTCTATCTCTTTACCCCAAAGTAATGCTTATTTTTTTTATAATTCTTCTAAATTCTAATTATATGTTCCAAAATCATGTATCTATATAGGATCACACTCTTTTATGGGGTAATACATGTTTTAGAATGGCTCCCTTTTAAACTCTTCCCGATAAGTTAGATCGATTCAAGGAAACTTCCCAATTTATTACCTGATTCCAAGTGCACTACATAATCAATTTTAATCCACCATTATTTTCCTAAAATCAATTATTTTATCATGAAAAACTATCTTGGTTCATTTATAGTTTTATTAAAAACAAATATGCCTTTTCTACATTAAATTCCCTTTATTATTTTCCTTAAACCACAGTAAAATGTTTCATTTCTAAAGTTTCTTAAACACTCCTTTTACATGTTTCCACTTCAATTGGAAATAAATTATCATGATACATGCCTATTTTTCTTTATGAATGTCCATGTGTGTTTTGAATCCATTATTTCATGGAAACATTTATGATTTGATCATTTTTTATGCCTTGTGACACGATTATGATCCCCATTTCATTCAATGGGTAACCATTTTGTTTATTCTTCATGAGGCACACATATTCATGAACACGTTATGATGGGTGTTACTAGATGAAAATCCAATGAATTGGGTAATTTTAATTCTCATGAGACGTCATTTTGGGATAGAGAGTGAACCTGATTCCTTTTTGGGACTTTGTCCACCATGTCTTGGCAATTATCCCTGACTCATGTTTATGTCATGTTATGTGTTGTTCCCAAATTCCTACGATTAAATGATTATATGTTCCCATGTTATTAATATTATTATTCCTTATATTTATTCATATTCAATTCCTTTTATTCCATCATGTTATTCCATCTAACCCATGTGCTATGTTTTATTCCTATGCTTATTTCCTTACTGGGCTCTTTAGCTCATCCCTCAATTCATGTGTTCCACATGTTATCCTATGTAGATATAAGGGATAAATGGAAGTTAGGATATCATTATATAGATTTAATTAAAGTTGTTTTTATTTTGGTTTCATGATGTTTAATTATGTACCTAATCTTACAATGACACTAGACTTTACGATCCTTTGATTGTAATTAGATCATTAATTATGCTTAAAATCATGTAATAGTATGTGTAAAAGGATAGGGTCTCTATATAATGCTTCCATAACATAAAAAACATTACTATTGTAACCTATAAATGATAATTTTTATAGTTACATTGATGAGAATGAAAATATATATACCCATAAGAAATTATTTCACTACTATTATAAATCACATCCAAGACCCCTAATGAGATGTGTCACTTTATTAAACATAAGGAATACCCTATTTGGGTAGTTTATGAGTTTAATCACTCATCAAATTCAACTTAAAAAATTTAAAAATAATCATAATACTCATTTATACATGAAATAATATTACATTTCTTAATAAATTTTGATAAAATATTTTTAATATAATAAAACCTAGGAATGGACTTTCAATAATAAATAGCCAATCAGAATAAGCTCCACTACTTAGAAACATTATTTTGTTTTATTTAAGAAATAAAGACATCTATTTTAATGGGGTCCACTACTACACCATGATTTTAAATGACATGCCTCAAATAATAAAACTCACTTGTCTCTAATTGATACTTATAAATATGTTTATACTGTTGGTGTTCTTTAAAAATGTACAACATTATTTTGAGATTATTTGTTTAATCCTACTACACCTTCAAGTTAATCAAAATATAATTGATGAATAAGATAAAATATCCTAATTTAATAGATAAAACACCCTATTAAAACCCCCATAAAAATAGCTAGAAAATTAAACACTCTAAATGGGATTAATATAAACTCAAAATGCCTATATTGACATAAAAATATAATATTAGTGATATACTAATCATTATTATTTATAGGGTGAATCATGATCATAAATTCAGCTTAGAAAAATAGCTACCCATTTTTCACAAGTCAAACAAAATCATATATCATAGGAAGAAGGTAATGATTCTTCATCATCACCTCATTCAACCACTAATTATCTATATATAACCTCAATCTCTTAATTTCCTTCTTCATGAATAACAAAAGAGTTACCCATTATGTAGAACTATGTTGAAAAATATCCCACTAAAACAAATAAAAAATTTGAATCCTCAACTGTAAAATATCCATTACACTGAAAATTAGAGAATAATCCTAATATAACTAAACCTTAAACAATATCTCTCATATCATAGGTAATATTGTAACTTAATCTTAGAAAATATCAATATAAACCCTCAAATATTGAGAGAAAACCTCCATATTTATCTATGATTCGCAACGAATCAAATTCAAAAACTATGGTGTAATACTCTATGGTTCAATCAACTTATTCACCCTATAAAAATATATTTATACAACAGACACCACATGATAACAATCCATGTTATATAATACAACCTTTAATAAATAATAATCAACATAATATTATATTGATTTAAATTTAAAAATAATAACACTATATGGTTACATTTTTAAAAAGAATAAATCACAAAAAAATAATTCTTATCCAACAACTAGCTCAAAACATCACACATTAGATAAACTCATCTAACCTCTAACTACAATAGTATATCCTATTGGACTTTGGAGCTTCTCTTCTAGAAGTTTAAACCTGTAATATGGGAGGGAGGTGATAAATGTATGTAAATCACTAATATTAATCAAAAAAATAAATAGTCAGGTAAATAAAAATCATACATTGAACTACCATTGGTCTATCCACCTATTAAAAATTCTCAACTTAGAGTTGTCTTGTACCAAATATTCCTCCTCTTCACCTCTTTATCCTACCACTACATCATCTCTAGTAATATTTCTACACAAAATCATGTTGAGCTCATCCACGATGTTCTATAACATAACCTATCTATAAATATAACACTAAATTCCATTTATCTAATTTATAAAATAAAAATTTTCTTGTGAGTTAAATAAAATAACTAATATGTTAGACCTTTAATTGTCACATGCTTCTCATTCCACCTCATACACCAACAAAATATGGTCATATAGATTGGATATGGCCCATAATGCTATATAAGAAACATTAAATTACATAGATCCTACTAAATTACTATTTATTACCTATAATAGAGAAATGAGATCATGTTGGTATCTAATTTCCATGACAATTCCCAAACATCAATTTCATTGATAACCAAGGCCTTCCACCCTCAACTACACCTTGAGAACTTCTATATAAGAAAATATACTAAAATAATCCTAACCTATAAAAAACATTATTTTCTATCACTAACTTCTATAATATATCTATAAAATAACTTAAGAAAATATTTACAATTACCAATGAATATCATTCCTTTAATTCCTCTATAAATAATGAGTACAGAAATTATCATCAATTATAAATTTTAGGGAATATAAAAAAACTCCAAATACCTCACAACAAAATCCCAATTAAAAAAAATTCCTCTTATAAATCACTAAGATATTTTTTTCCACTCAACTCTAGAAGTATTATATAAGATATCATTCTTGAATACCTCTAAAAGTCAATTCTATATCATGATCTCAAATTCTTATTAAATACCACTATTACACTAAACATCACAATAAAATCACCTCTAAAGGAACATAGTGATCATCTTAGATCTTGATTAATTGGAAAGAAATATCTACTAATTCAAACCAATGGTTTTTATTAAGTTCTTACTATAAAACCTCATATTGAAACATAAACACAAAAAATATAAATATAAATATATTGGAATATATGATTTCATTTGTAATAAGAATAAGTCTCAAAAAATAAATCATGTACTATAAATAGATCACAACTTCATACCTTAGAAAATATCATATAACTTCCAATTAGGGTAGTCAATTCCTTTAGCCTATTATATTTCTCTCCTATAAGTGGTAAAATATAATATTATGAAGGCATTATAAGAAAAGTGATGAACTGATATTAATAAAAATAAAATAAAGTGTTAAATAAATGAAAATTATACCTTGATCTACATAAGGTCCCTCAACGTATTGAAATTTTATAGCTTGGAATTTTCATCCACCAAATCCTCCTCCTCTCCAACTATGTTTCCTACTTCTACATATTATCTAGTACACTATTTTTCCCTTAGAACGTGTCAATCCTTTTTGATATTCTATCACAAAATGCCAATATTCTAGTATTCCCAATGTATATTTATAATTTTATTTCTATGAAAAATATTTATCAAAAGGGTGAAGAAATAAATAACATAATATGTCAATATAAATACTCTACTCATTCCATCTATCTAAATTATGAAAAGAAGGGAATACATGCTTGATATAACCTTTTCCACCATAATCGAAACAATTAATCCCCCAATCCCCTTAAAATAGATTAATACTACCCACACTAGATAAATTATATATTCTTAGTAGTTCATATCCATGATGATGATTGAACTTCAGTTGCTTCAAAAATAAAGAGATTAAACCTCTAAATCTATAAGAGCATTGCTCTATTGAAAAAGCTTTAAAAAATATCCCATCATAGTTTACAAATTCTCCAATATATATAGTTTATCTATTAAAAAAATAAACGAACTTAGAAAAAAATTCCTAAAAACTTCAAGATCTCAAGACATAGACCCCTTTGGAAATGTTTAGATGTAATATTATCATCAATCATAATACTAAGAGAATATTATAATATCTCCATAAGCCTCACACCAAACCCCCAAATAGAGGATTTATTCAGCTAAATCACTGGATGCTTTTACTATCACTAAAATATAAATATATAAAATGATAAATATTTACTAATAATCTATAAAGACATAGTTAATATGATTTATTATACATCATGATCTCCTAAGAAAATCATCCACCATTAAAATGATAAACATCATAATAAAATATTTTCTAAATGAAAATGGTGGTCATCTACCTTCTATATAAATTAAAAAGAAATATATACCTCTTATAACCAATTATTAGTCTCTTTAAAAGTGATAAACGCATCATAAATTGGTAACATATAGTTTTAGAACTTGGTTGAGGATATCTTCTATGAATTTCTAACATCTAGATCTATCATACGATGCACAACCTCAACTGATTTTGAAACTCTTTTTTCTAAACCTCATAATGTAATCACCCAAATAACATAACTATAAATACATATTATGTACCAATTTAAAGGTTTATATAGAAGTAATTCTTAATAATACAATCACATAATGAACCCCCAAATGAACCATTAACTATGTTTAATATACACATTCATCGTGAACTATAACTATACAATTCATGAATCTACACATTTAATGTTATATTTTTGCAATATTATATTCCATGAATACTGATCCATTGGTTGAAAATTATTCTCTTTAATTTCTGAGGCACTTTTATAAACCATATAGGTTTATCTAATCTACTTTAGATACAATATTAATTTAATATTATTTCCTTATAATCCATAAATTACAAATAAGTTACCACTCCAAAATCTATTCTAAAAACACTCTCTTTGAAACCACTTTTTTATGACCTATCCAAATTCAAGATTTTTTAGAAAATAATAAGAGATAATGTGACCCCAAAAACACAGTTTTAATGGACCATAGGTTGGAAAAGGCACCAAGTGTATCTCATCGCAGTAAAATGGAACACATTTTCTATTTTAAATGAAAACACCACATCGACATAATGTTAACATTTGATAAACTAAACTATTATATATGAATAATATATATCAAATAAATTTTATGTAATAAAAATCCAATACTATAGTAGAAAAAAACTACAAAAAACATAACATCTTTTTAATACCCTAATAATGTATTGTGTAACACACTACCTCTAACATGTATACTGAGTCCAAATTTAGATTATTTTTACACCACCAAATAATATAACAAGATAATGTAATAAATATTATATATAAAGTAAGAGTGGATATAAAAATATATGCATTATGATCCTCTTTAAAACTATAATATGTCAACATGAATGAATCACACTAATGAATATATTAAAGAAGTAAATAAAAAAAGATTGTTATGATATTATAACATCTTTGACTGGTCTAGGTACAAACTTGAATTAATTTTCACCAAAAAATAAAACTTGTTTTATTTTTATATTGAAATATATATATATATATATATATATCAAAATTTAAGGATATTAAATGATGATCAGGTATTCAAATATATATTTTTAGATTATATCTTAGATTAAACATTGGAATTACGGTATCATGGATGTGTCTAGGATGTTGTAATTTAGTTAGGTAAGAAATTATTGGGGATCAGAGCTATATTTTTCTAAAAACTTTTAGCGGCTACTAGTTTATATGTTGTTCTGTAGGTGATGAAATAAATTGCGTTTATTTGAAGTAAATTTGGGTGTTTTTCTTGGAGTTCTGGTGATTTTATGAAAAATCGTAAAACTCCCATGCATAAGGGTAACCATAAGTATGAGCCACCCTATCTTGAGTTACTCTTAAGAATAGGTATCCCATATAGAAGAGTAACCACTATGTGTGTCCAAAAATCTTATTTTGGTTGGTGTACCCTATAAACACAAGGGTTAGTAAATCATAATGGGTGATCTATAAAAAGTAAAACCCCCTGATACGTAAAACTAACATAACAACAAAGGAATATTTAAGGTTATTTACTTTACATAGAAAATGGATGGGTATTAGAATCTCTTATATATATAATAGTAACTCTAGTATATGTAACATCCCTATCATTTGTGGGATTCAAATATGTAATGAGATGACTATGATATGTAAGAGAAACCCCATATGTAAGGTTACGAATTTGGTAATTTACTAGAGTCACCCTATGGTGTATAAAGGTAAAACCATGATAACTAAGGGTATTCACAATGATAAAAGGTAGTCCATAAGAGTAAATTACTCTTATATTTATGGATTCTATACTTTCCAAATTTGATGATGTATAAGGGTCCTCAAGCAATAGAAATTAGCAAAGACCCATGGGGGGGGGGGGGGGTCTTGTGATGTATAAGTGTCATTATGTGTGAGAAGACTCTTATGTATGGGTTTCCCATATATAATGGCCTTCTTTCTCAAAAAATGGTTATGGTTTGGATCATATTTAGGTTTATGTGTCATTGGAATGATACATAATGGTTAGGGCATATGTGGAAAATTTATTTTGATTGATTTTGTAGATTTTTATAAAAAAAATAAAATGTTTAAATAAAGTAATAAATTATATTTATTTAATTTTATTATAGAATACTGTAAATACACCAATAGTCCCTTATCTATGACATGATTCATTTTTTGAGTAATATCTTAATCAATTCTTACATGAATCGAGTTCCATTGGATTTGGGTGATAGCTAAATGTAAATATATTACTCTATAATGATTCTTTCTTGGTTTATTATCCTATTTCTAATTTTTTGATTTACCATGACTTAGAAAGGGATCCAATAACGATTCCATTAGAACATGATGGAATCGGGGCAAGATGATGGAGATGTTTTTTGGATTCACTAGAGTGGATTCCATGAGGATAAATGAACTAGTTTTTTTCTAGATCCATTAAGGCATGTCACTACCATAACCTTTTTAGGGTTTTCCCATCATTTAGGGAGAATTTGATGGGTGTTATGAATTGGAAAATTTGTTCCTTTATACACTAAAGGTTCAGGTGTATTTTGAGGATGGTTCACACATATTTTCTTTAAGGATTTGGTAATGGGATATCACTCATTGAGTTATTCTTGGATTATATCATATATAATTATTATGGAATTAATATTTGTTTGTTTTATAAATTTATTATATTTATTTTATAATTATTTAACATTTTTTTGATGGATCTAGGGCCTCATGTGAATGTGTGAAGTCCCTTTGATCATGGAAAAGAATAAGAGAGGGTGGCTAAGCCTCCTTTAATAAAATAATTTCATGATTTAGGTAGGTTGTTACTAAACAACAACCCATGGTTATGAATTTTATTATGATAATATGATGTGTGATCTCTCCCATTGTGTACAATCAACCATAAAATTAAATATTAACTGTTTCCTTTAAAATATCACATATAAAAAAATGTATTAGGCCTCGATGGACCCTAGAAGAGTATAAATTTGATAAATAGGATATAATGGACCTTGAGATAGTTTTCTTTAACTTCGTCAAAGTAGGGGAGTGTAATGGTTCTTAAATTGTAATCTTTAGGCTATGACATGGAAATGATTTAGTTATAGGTTGGGTATTATAGGACACAAAAAATAGATATTGGAAATGATATGGATTTTATTCCATCTATAAAGATAGATTAATGAGTTATATTAATAGTATAACAAATTAGACCATTATGTGTGTAGGATCGAATATGTATAATGAGATTCTCAAATACAAGAGGGGGGGGGGGGGGTGAATTGTGTTCTTTAAAAATTCCTTTTAACCATTTGAGTTTTATATAAAACATTATTAAAGAAAGTTTCTTAACCTTAAAGAAATCTGTTTCTTAAGGCCAACCTTTAACTTTAAGAAAACTTATTTTAACAATGTTAAACAAACATTCACAAAACCTCTTAAAGTGACCTTTTCATAAACTTACAACCATAAGATAAAAACTTAAGAAATATTTTCTTAAAGGAAATATTCTATCTTAAAGTATATATAATCTTTAATACAATCAGAGTAATTGAATTACAAAGTATAAGAAAATTATACTTTCTAACTTTAACAAAGTTAAAATAGAAGTGGAATTAAAAAAACTTGAAAAAAAGTAACAATAAGATTATTTTAACTCAAAGAGAAGGGTATCCAATAACCATGGATAAAGGTTCCTTGATTTATACTTTCAATAAAGACTATCTTACCCAAACCCATATAAGCCCTCAATCTGAAGATCAATATCTTTCGTGCTATCCCTGAAAGCCCTCGATTTAAAAGGAAATTGCAACCTCTATCTTCCAAACCTGGAATCCCATGATCAGCACGATTAGAGTCTACACAAAGAAAGTCTGAACAAGTTATTCATGCCTAAAAAAGTTGTTCACAACATCCGCATGAAGCACTGAGAGTTGTAAGAGCCTCTCTCTCTAGAAATCACTTCACAAAATTTGATCACTTTTTCATTCACTATTCATTCTCATTCTCCATTGTTTTTTGCTCATTCAAATGGACTTGTATTTATAAGAAATACTTCCCAATGGCCGGCTCTACTCTAATGTTTATATTTTCCTTAAATTTAGAAGGGACCTAGACACGTGTCAAACATAAAATGGTTAGTTTGTAATATATTGTACGAAATCATTTCAAGTATAATAAAAGATGTTAAGTTAAAGATAAATGTTATTTATAAGAAAACTTAGAATCCGATAATATTGGAATGATACATTAAATAACTCTAACATTATCATGAAAATAGATTCTTAAGAAAAAGTAAATTGGATTTTGAAAACATTATCACATTTTTATCGGAATCGGTATCATGAAACAGAATGACTTTTATACCAGATTCATAATCATAAAATGGAATGAATTTTTTACTGGATTCAAAATCATAAAAAAGAAAGAATTTTGTACTGGATTTGGAATCATAAAACAAAATGACTTTTGTACCAGATTCAGAATCATAAAACAAAATGACTTTTGTACCAGATTTGGAATCATAAAATGGAATAAGAATTCTGTAAGTAAAACAGAATGAAAAATACGGAACTTAAGAAAAAATTCAAAACATAAGAAAATATGTTTGTGATTTTCAAAAAATAAATCCATAAGGAATGTAAAAGTCATGAGATAACCTTATTGACTCAAAAATATCCCCCTTTTTAGAAAGCACAAACAACATTGATAAAGAAGAATATATTGAATTTGATAAACAAGTATGAATAAACTTATCTCCCCCTTTGAATGAGATTTAGGATGAATACAACTAATGCCCCCTTAGGTTATGTTTCCCATAGATCATATTCTTAATATTTAGCATCTGGTTGTCTTTCTTAAGAAAAGAAAAATCCCCCCTTAGATAAACACCCCTTTTTTAAAGAAACTTCCCCTTAGGAATTATTATTTCTTACTATACTCCCCCTTAATATATTCTACCCATTTGGAGTCTTCATTAAATTCTTCCTTCAAATAAATTCTCCCCCTTTGTAATTTTCAAAAATTAATGGAGAAGAATAAGACGTACTTGCAAGGGTTACAGAAATATACATGTTAAAAAATAGAATATGCAAGAAACATCTTAAGGATATTTTGGAAATAAATTTTAGATTAAAACAAAACATCAAAATAAAAAAAACCAACCATCCATCTTTTAATCTGACATCATTTTATTTATCAAAGTTTTGAGTTTCTTTACTTCCTTATGATCTTCTTGAAGCTTCTTCAGTAAGATCTCTAGATCCTGGTTCTTCATTTCTAAGGAAAAGATCCTTTATTCTTGATATTTGATTCTAATATCTTGATTCTTAATGAAATCCTCTTGAGAGGCCACTTTTTTCAATAATCTGGCTCTGACTTCCTTCTCACTACTTACAGATCAAGCAACAGAATTGATTTGACTAACCTTCTCAGAGATTGATGCCTTGAACTTGTTGAACACAGTTTCAAAAGCATTGAAAGCTCCATTTTTTGAATCCATGAAGTCAGTAAACTGTCTGAGCTCTTAATTTATGGTTTTGGTGTGGCTAAAGACTTTCTTACAAGTCACATTCTCAGCTTTTTAATCAATCAAAATATTACTAAAGTATGCTTCTTTATTGACCACCATGTCCACAATCATATTGGTCGATTCCATCTTTGGATTCAGGGTTTCTTACATCATTTGACTCTGGGAATCTATATTTTCAAGAACCGGAATGGTGCTGACCAACTTTATTAAAGATAGATTGAAAAATTCATGTTCAACAGATGATGAGGATTCAGAACCTGAAATATCTTTTCCTTTCGCAACTCCTCTTAGAGTTAAGGATGCTAGTTTCACTATTCTATTAGAAGAATTATGAGGTGTTTCCTTATTAGATGAGGTAATTAAAACATTCTTCCCTTTGTTAGGATTTCGAACTGGGGATTGTTCATCAGATACTTTGATAACATTAATATCTTCCTATTCATATTCATCCCCTTAAAACTCATGATGTTGAGATCCTTCTTGTCTTTCTTCTTCCTGAATTTCTTTCTCTTCACGACCTTGTTGATCAACCTCTTATTTATCTTCTTCTTCCATTTCAACTTCAACTTGTTCTTCATCTTCAACTTTTACATCTTCCTCAAATTCTTCTTCAACTTCTTCTTAAACTTCTTCTTCAACTTGTTATTCAAAAATATATTTAGAAACTAAACTTAGAGTAGTTCTAATGTAATCTTCCACTTCCCTTAAAACATCATCACTATGACAACCCTACTTTTATTACAAACTTAAACATGATTTATTACGTAAACTATTCACTTGATACAACATGGAAGATTGCGAGGTATAGTGTCTTTTGGGCTTAGGATTATTACTTAACAACTTAAAACATGAAATAAAATATCTTTATTGAAAACTTCATTTGCATGACCACTACATTCCCTCATACTTAGCATTGCATGGGATAACCTGAGGACATGCATAAGAAAAGGGTGAGCTATAAAGCCCAGTAAGGGATTAAAAATTGAATACATGAGGAGTAAAAAAACATGTTAGAAAATAGGTATATAAATAGATATCAAGAGAAACATGAACATAAAGGCATGATAAAGCATGATAATCATGACATGGAAATGTGGCAACAACAAATAACATGGAATTAGCCTGAGCCAAGGCTCATTGCACATAGTGCATGAGTAAATCCTCATTGCACATGAATCATGAGTAAACCCTAGTTGAACTTGAATTATCTTGAGTAAACACTCATTTCACATGACTTATCATGATACTATACTTACCCAATGCATTGGAGCGCTATAAGGGCACACCCTTATTAAACATTTCATTTCATGCATAAGTGTGCCACATGGATCATAAAACATGGATTCATAAAAAATAATCATTTATTCCATGATAAAGGAATGTGGAATTCATACATGAAACTTTATAATCAATAACTAAATGTGCATAAAGGTGAATACCCATGATGGAGAAATGGGCATGGTATTCACTACACAATGACATTGGCTTAGAAAATCGGTGCGATTTCGGCAGCGTAACGGCGTGACATAAGAATTCATTAAAATGGTTGATGAGAGAGAAAGGGGTTACTCATCATATTTACATGAAATGGAAAGTAAGGAGGTCATATAGATACATGTCCCAATAATTTTAATGGAATTTATATTCATGATACAAAAGTATTTCTTGAATGTAAATGAGGAGAGATGAGTTCCTTTCGAAATTTTAGCATAGTAACGGGTGTACATGCGAAGCATTTAATGAGAGATAAAGGGGTCTAAAATAATTCAAACATAATTAGGGCAGTATGAGGTAGGTGTGAAACCATACCTCAACATTCATAATTTAAATTAAAAGGGCCAAATAACTTAAAGAAAATTTGACAAAAATGAGAAAGGAAGAAAAAACCCTTACTTTGAAGTGTGCTTCCAAAGGCTAGAGAGAGGCTTGTGAAAGGCTTCTTGTGAGCTTGGGGCACCTTAGGAGGATTCTAGAGAGAGTAGGGAAGAGTTTGGACGAACTCCAAAGGCTTTGAGTGAGTAGAAAGTGGGAGCTTGGGTGGGTTTATAAAGGAAAGGTGAGGGAATTCTTTATTATTTAGGTTTGGGACCCCTTATATTAAATTAATCCAAACCACAAACAATCCCATGGTTTTTGCCCATGGTTTTTGGAAAAGGAAAGATGAAAACAATATTTTATAAGGACAAAGTCCGAACTTCTTAAAATAATAGGGTTGCTTATGTGGAGGTGAGTCACACTCCCATGGAAAACAATTTAAAAAGACAAGGTGTTTAATAAGTCGTGAGGGGTCCATTAATGCTTTGAACAGTAAGTCAAACAAACAAAAAATTAAATTATTTTAATGGTAAAATATATATTGGCCGAACATAAAGATTATAGAATTTTATTACATCACTATTGGGTCATTATGATGTCATAAAACACATTATATATTTAAACGGTATTTAATTTTTACCCAAAAATTTGACTGTCTCAGAAAATTATGAAAAATTCACCATTGGATAATTTCGATGTCCTGGTTCTAGAAATAACATTTATTTTATCTAAATAGTTTTCTATATATGTTAATTTCCATTTTTAAAATAAAAACTGACATTTATCGAAAATTCAGGGGTTTTGACAAAAATGGCTTTCAAGCCTTAATAAAAATTATAATTGCATTCATAAAATTATAAGATCATTTATATTTAATAAAAATTAATTTAATAATAATAATAATATTTTATTAAAATAATATTTTATTCAAAAAATCCCTTAATTTTAAAAAATAGAATTCTTAATTAAATAACAATTAAAAACACTATTTGTAATTTAAAAACTATTTACAATGTATCAATAACGAAAAGAAATTATATACAAAAAAAATGATGTACATGAACGTAGTACTAGTGATTTGTTACATAAACCCTTAAAACAACTGCATAAGACCTAAGGGTAAGGTTTGCGATGGTGACAGACTCTTGGGGTGACTCAGATAACATCGCTCGAGTGGTAATTTCTATCAACTTCCACTTCTCCCGTAGATAGTCTCGTTCGAGCTTGACATGATGAAGCTCAGCTTGGGCTTGGTCAAGAGTGAAGCCCAAGGACACCACCTCTTTTCTGAGCTCTGACAAATGGGCTTCGTATAGAGCAATTCTACCGGATGAGGTCATCGCTTCTTTTGTATGAGTAAATTGGATTTGTTAAAGACCTATATTTATACTAATCATGTGATCACTGTTCAATGGCTATAAAAGTAATTCTCATAATTCTTAACATAAAACCAAAGAAGTTGACATTTTATACAAACATTTTACAAAAAGAGACATTTAACTAGATCAAGAGGGATTTCCATTAGTGAAACTTTGGGTCATTACAATATTCCCCTCTTAAGAAATTTCACCCTTGAAATTTTCCTTTTCCCACACTAAAACAGATGTGGGTAACTTAGCTTCATCATTTCCTCTGATTCCCAAGTCGCTTCTTTAAACTTGTGGTTCCTCCACAACACCTTGACGAGGGGCATTGTCTTATTTCATAGAACTTTTTCTCTACGATCTAAGATCTTCACTGGCTACTCTTCGTAAGAAATATCATCTTCCAATTTTACCACCTCAGAAGAGAGTACATGTGAAGGGTCTAGTATGTACTTCCATAAGAGGGATACATGAAAGACATCATGTACTTTGGCCATGGTAGGTGGAAGTTCTAGTCGATAGGCCACAACCCCGACATGATCAAGAATCTCAAAGGGGCTGATGTACCTTGGACTTAACTTTCCTTTCTTTCCAAACCTCATGAACTTCTTCCACGGAGATATGTGTAGAAACACCATGTCTCCAACTTTAAACTGAAGGTCTCGTCGATGGTTATCTGCATAACTCTTCTATAGACTCCGGGCTAGCTTGATATGATGTTGAATGGTTTTCACCTTCTCCACTATTTCTTAGACCATTTCCGGTACAAGCAGCTTACATTCACTGACCTCATCCCAACACGCCGGTGTTCTACACCTTTTCCCATAAAAGGCTTCATATGGTGCCATTTGGATGCTTGAGTGGAAACTGTTATTATAAGAGAACTCAGCCAGAGGAAGATGTTGATCCCATCCTCCTTTAAAGTCCATTGAGTATTATCTCAACATGTCCTCAAGTGTTTGGATAGTCCGCTTGGATTGGCCCTATGTTTGAGGATGATAGGCCGTACTGATGTTCAGTTCAATATTCAGAGCCTGTTGAAGACTCTCCCAAAACATAGAGGTGAATCTTAGATCTCGGTCAGACATAATAGATAGTGTTACTCCATGATGCCTTACCACTTCCCTGATATATATCCGTTCCAGTTGATCCAAAGAGAAATCCTCTCGAATAGTAATGAAGTGTGCAGTCTCTGTAAGACGATCCACAACAACCCATATTGCATTTTTGCCTTTGGATGTCCTTGGAAGTCCGGTGACAAAGTCCATAGTGATGTTCTCCCATTTCCATTCTGGTATGGGCAATAGTTGCATCATCCCCTTATACTTCTACCTCTCTGCCTTCACTTGCTGACACACCAGGAACTTTGATGTATATTCAGCGATCTACTTCTTCATATTATCCCACCAAAATTTTTCTCGGAGATCTCGATACATCTTTGTGCTCCCTGGGTGAATAGATAAATTTGAACTATGTGCATCATCCAAAAGTTCCTTCTTCTGCTCTAGACTCGATGGAACACATAGTCTTTTCCCAAATCGCACAATTCCTTCGTCATTAACATTAAACTATAAGGATTTCCCTTTTTTGATAGCTTCCTATTTTTCCTGAATTCCCACATCATCCTTTTTAGCATCCTTTAACCTTTCCAAAAGAGACGGTTGAGCAATAATTTGTGAAAGGATTGATGATGTTCCCTTTTTTATGATTCCCATGTCCATCTTCATCAAGTATAAGAAGATTGGATCCTTCTCAATTCTCATCATTGATAGAATCGCTGGGTCCTTTCTACTTAGGGCATCTTCCACCTTGTTCACTTTCCCAGGGTGGTAATGTATTGAACAATCATAATCTTTGATGAGCTCTATCCATCTTCACTGGCGCATATTAAGATCTTTCTATGTGAATATATATTTTGAGACTCTTGTGGTCAATATATATCCCACATTTCTCCCCATAGAGATAATGCCGCCAGATTTTCAAGGTAAATATCACCGTCGCCAACTCCAGATCATGTGTTGGATAGTTTCGCTAATGTATTTTCAACTTCCTTGAGGCATATGATATCACTTTATCATTCTGCATTAGCACACAACCTAAGCCCTTCTTCGAAGCATCACTGAATACCACAAAAATTTCCCCACTTGTGGGTAAAGTGAGCA
The DNA here is from genome assembly GCA_963277665.1 of Viscum album. Taxonomy (NCBI): domain Eukaryota; kingdom Viridiplantae; phylum Streptophyta; class Magnoliopsida; order Santalales; family Viscaceae; genus Viscum; species Viscum album. The sequence continues at coordinate 447,605,720 of OY728119.1, forward strand.
CGAGAGAAGTGATAATCCTCCTTGAAGCTTTCTTCACATTCATCACTCCAAGAAAAATTTACTCCCTTTTGAGTTATCTTGGTACGAGGGTTGGACAATCGTGAGAAATTACTCACAAATCGTTGATAATATCCAGCTAACCCCAAGAATTTTCGGATATCTGTTACCGATGTTGGCCTAAGCCATCCCTCAATTGTATCTATTTTGGAGGGACCCATAGATATCCCATTGCCTGTGAAGATATGGCCCAAGAATGAGACCTCATTCAACCAGAACTCACACTTGCTGTACTTTTCATAGAGCTTCTCCTTGCGCAAAGTCTCTAGTACTGTTCTTAAATTCTCCTCATGATCCTCCTTGGTTTTGGAGTATATTAGAATATCATCTATAAAGAATACCACAAATTTGTCGAGGTAATCTCTAAAGACTCTATTCATTAAGTCCATGAAGATTTCTAGAGAATTAGTGAGTCTGAAAGGAATTACAATGAATTCATAGTGCCCATATCTTGTGTGAAAAGCAGTCTTGGGGATATCTTCCTTCTTCTCCCTTACTTGATAATATCCCGACCACAAGTCTACCTTGGAAAAGTATTGTGATCCACGTAGCTGATCGAAAAAGTCATCAATTTGTCGGAGGGGATACTTGTTCTTTGTCGTGATTTTGTTAAGTTCACGATAATTGATGCAAAGCTAGATTGACCCATCCTTCTTCTTGATGAAGAGGACTGGTGCCCACCATGGTGAAGCACTTGGGTGTATAAACCCTTTATCCAGATTCTCCTATAGTTGTTTCTTTAATTCTTCAAGCTCTACAACAACCATTCTATGTGGAGTCTTGGATATTGGTAAAGCGCCGGGTATAAGTTCAATTGAGAATTCAACATCTCTTCTAGGAGGAAGACCAGGCAGTTCCTCGGGAAACACTTCAGTGAATTCCCTTACAATAGGCATATTCTCAAGGATGGTTTCTTCCTTGGACTCAATCATCCGAGCCAGATACGCGTTCTCATAGGGCGGTAATATCCATGCTTGAGATTATTGAACTAAAGGAGATTCATCTTCCTCCTTACACTTCTAAAGAATCGGGGGTTGATTCTTCATATGGAGTGTGATTTCCCTCTCCCGAAAATTTATGTTGGCTCTATATAAGGAAAGCCAATCCATGCCAAGAATTGCATCAAATTCCACCAGAGGGAGGATGACGAGGTTCTCTGGGAAATTCAATCCACAGATTATAACAGGGGAGGACTTATATTCATGGGATGCAATGATTTCCCCATTTTCCGTACCCACCGATATCTTTACTTCCACGATTTGTGGTGTTGCTGGGATTTTTCTACTAAACATTCGAGATATAAAATAATGCGTAAAACCTGAATCAAAAAGTACGTTCACTATTCTTGAATGAATAATTAGCGTACCTGTCACCACTTCGTTTTCGGTGTTCACTTCAGTAGAAGTGATGGAAAAGTCTCTTTTTTGCTTCCTTGGAGGTTGTTGGTTGCCTCCGAAAACCCTTGAATTAGGGAACTAATTTCCAAAATGACCTGGTTCTTTGCATTTGTAGCATTGAACAACGCGTTGAGGTTCAAACGGAGTGTTCTTCTCCTCTGTCGTAGCAGCAACTCTTTCTTGCTGACAATTTAACGCTAGGTTCCCTTTTCTTCCACACCTAAAGCATTTCCTCGTCCCCTTGAGGCAATTTCCAGGGTGCTTCTTTCCGCTCTTTTGGAAAGTGGGGTGCTGGATCTTCTTAGCACCATTGGATTTATCCATCAGACCGCCAGAATTGAAGTCTACCTTATGATTCTTGTCCCCATGATACCGCTGTGATTCTCGGATCTCCATTTTGACCTTGAGGGCACATCAGACAATTTCCTCATAGCTGTCAAAGTCACATATTGCTAATGCTTTTCATAGGCAAGGATTCAACCCACCAAAGAAGCAGTCAACTTCGCATTATGGGGTAACGAAAAAGCCGGAAGTGTATCATTAAAGCCTTGTGAAGTTTTCCTCATACGCTCCAACAGATTCTTCATCTTTTTTCTTTAGGGAAAGGAAGTCCCTTTCGATCTTAATCCGGAGGGTGAGCGGAAAATATTTATCGAAAAACATCTTCCGGAAATCCTTCCATTCCAACACCTCAATCTCCTCCTCAGGCTTCGTATTTTTGATCAACGTCCACCATTGATCAGCTTCACCCTCCATACAATAAGCCGCCAGGAGAACCTTCTCTTGTTCAGAACATTGAAGGATGAAGAAGATCTTTTCGATGGAGTTGATCCATTGTTCAGCGATCGTGGGATCAGATGATCCAGTAAAAGTAGGATGCCATTGTCTCATGAAGCTCTCGTTAGCAACTTGTTCCTTCTTAGGTGGGTTTGGAAGTTTTTCTTGACCCGTGTTTCTATTCAAAACTTGAGTTAGCTGAGAGAGAAGCGTGACAAAGTTCGCGATTCCCGCTCCCATTGGATTGGGCATCTCATTAGTACAGTCATCCCACTGATCTTCACAACAGTTGTTAGCCCGAGTCCTCCTATTACCGACCATTTTCTGGAATAAAAGTAAAGTTAGGGGTAACACATAAAGGGTAATCCAAAGACAAAAGTTGATGACTTATAAATAAACTTTTATTTCCTTAACTCATGATTCTATAGGCTTCAATATAGGCTTTTCATGATCTAATTTCTGACATATATTCTTAGGGGCATTTTTTTTAATTCCCTTAATAAGGGTTCATACTAAGCTTGTGAATTTATCAAAACATATCCCCCGTGAGTGTCGTAACCAAGAGTGCAGCAAGACCCGTTTTCATGCACCAGTTCCCATTCGAGTCTAGCTCAAAGTGGTGTTTTTGGGTTTTACCCCTAGGATACATCTGTGCCAGAGCCACCTCTACCTTCTCGTATCCAGACATGGATGTATTTTCTTGATAAACCACTTACTCAATACTCACCAAAACATAGGGACGTTTATATTGTACTTAGTCTTGTCTCTAAGGATTTACTAGGGTTTTCTAATCCTAATCCCAAAAATAATTAAACCTCTCCTCTGATACCAACTATGACAACCCGACTTTTATTACAAACTTAAACATGATTTATTACATAAACTATTCAATTGATACAACATGGAAGATTGAGAGGTCTAGTGTCTTTGGGGATTAGGATTATTACATAACAACTTAAAACATGAAATACAACATCTTTATTGAAAACTTCTTTTACATGACCACTAAATTCCCTCGTACTTAACATTGCATGGGATAACATGAGGACATGCATAAGAAAAGGGCGAGCTATAAAGCCCAATAAGGGAATAAACATTGAATACATGAGGAGTAAAATACATGTTAGACAATAGGCATATAAATAGATCATAAGATAAACATGAACATAAAGGAATGATAAAGCATGATAATCATAACAGGGAAATGTGGCAACAACACTTAACATGGAATTAGCGTGAGCCAAGGCTCATTGCACATAGAGCATGAGTAAATCCTCATTGCACATGAAACATGAGTAAAACCTCGTTACACTTGAATTAGCATGAGTCAACACTCATTGCACATGACGTATCATGATACTATACTTTACCTAATGCATTGGAGCGCTATAAGGGCGCACCCTTCTTAAAAATTTCATTTCATGCATAAGTGTGCCACATGGATCATAAAACATTGATTCATAAAACCATATAATTTATTCCATGATAAAGAAATATGGAATTAATAAATGAAAATTTATAATCAATATGTAAATGTGCATAAAGGTGAATACCATTGATGGAGAAATGGACATGGTATTCACTACACAATGGCATTGGCTTAGAAAATCGGTGCGATTTCGGCAGCGTAACGGCGCGACATAAGAATTCATAAAAACAGTTGATGTGAGAGAAAGGGGTTCCTCATAATATTTAAATGTAATGGATAGTAAAGAGGTCATATAGATACATGTACCAAATTTTTTAATGGAATTTATATTCATGATACAAAAGTATTGCTTGAATGTTTTTTTAAAGGTTGGGGCCGAAGCCTCATTTTTATTAATAAAGCAAAGCAAAGACCTCTTTTAACTGGGTAGAGGGAGACCCATTACATAGCCCGAAGGCCCAGGAATTTAATGAGAGAGAAAGGGGTATCACATCATTAAAACATAAATAGGGAAGTATGAGAGAGGTGTGAAACCATACCCCAACATTAATAATTGAAATTAAAATAGCAAAACAACTTATAGAAAATTTGACAAAAATTAGAAAGGAAGAAAAAACCCTTACTTGGAAGTGTGCTTCCAAAGGCTAGAGAGAGGCTTGTGAGGGGCTTCTTGAGAGCTTGGGGAACCTTGGGAGGATTCTATAGAGACTAGGTCAGATGTTGGATGAACTCCAAAGGCTTTGAGTGAGGTGTATGTGGGATCTTGGGTGGGTTTATATAGGAAAGGTGAGGGAATTCTTTATTATTTAGGTTTGGGACCCCTTATATTAAATTAATCCAAACCAAAAACCATCCCATGATTTTTGCCCATGTTTTTTGAAAAAGGGAAGAGGAAAAAAATATTTTAAAAGGCCAAAGTATGAACTTATTAAAATAATAGGGTTGCTTATGTGGAGGTGAGTCACACTCTCATGGAAAACAATTTAAAAAGACAAGGTGTTTAATAAGTCTTGAGGGGTCCATTAATGCTTTGAAAAGTAAGTCAAACAAACCCAAAATCACATAATTTTAATGGTAAAATATATATTGGCCGAACATAAAGATTATAGTATTTTATTACATCACTATTGGGTCATTATGATGTCATAAAACACATTATATATTTAAACAGTATTTAATTTTTACCCAAAAATTTATCTGTCTCAGAAAATTATAAAAAATTCACCGTTGGATAATTTTGACTTCCTGATTCCAGAAATAACATTTATTTTATCTAAATAATTTTCGAAATATGTTAATTTTCACTTTTAAAATAAAAATCGATATTTATTGAAAATTCACGGGTTTTGACAGAAATGGCTTTTAAGCCTTAATAAAAATTATAATTGCATTCATAAAATTATAAGATCATTTAAATTTAATAAAAATTAATTTAATAATAACAATAATATTTTATTAAAAAATTATTTAATTCAAAAAATCCCTTAATTTTTAAAAAATAGAATTCTTAATTAAATAATAAGTAAAAACACTATTTGTACTTTAAAAACTATTTACAATGTATCAATAACGAAAAGAAAGTATATACATTATTATATTAAAAAAAAATAATGTACATGAACATAGTACTAGTGTTTTGTTACATAACCCCTTAAAATAGCCGCATAAGACCTAAGGGTAAGGTGTGCGATGGTGACAGACTCTTGGGGTGGCTCGGATAACATCGCTCGAGTGGTAATTTCTATCAACTTCAACTTCTCCCGTAGACGGTCCCGTTAGAGCTTGACATGATGAAGCTCAGCTTGGGCTTGGTTAAGAGCGAAGCCCAAGGACGCCACCTCTTTTCCGAGCACTGACAAATGGGCTTCATATGGAGAAATTCTACCGGATGAAGCCATCTCTTCATTTGTCTGAGTAAATTGGATTTGTTAAAGCCCTATATTTATACTAATCACGTGATCACTGTTCAACGACTATAAAAGTAACGATCACAATTCTTAACATAAAACAAAAGAAGTTGACATTTTATATAAAAATTTTACATAAAGAGACATTTAACTAGATCAAGATGGATTTCCATTGGTGAAACATTGGGTCATTACAATCACAATCTTCTTGAATAGTATGATCTTATATTTCTTGAACAGGTTCTGATAAAGATAAAACTTTCTTGGATTTATGTTTTTCAGAGTGAAAACTGACTTCTTATGGAGAACTTGAGGTTCAGGTACTTCTTAAGATTTCTTTTCTATAGATTTTAGTAAGGACTGACACACTTGAGCTTCCAAGGATTTCTTCTTCAGGATTTTATCCTTTTCTTTCTCAAGATTTTTAGCTCGCTCGATTTTTAAGGCCTTAGCCTCTGCATGGTTTAGGCCAAAGGAAGGATCTCCTTTCTTTTTGGTAGCTTTCATTTCTCTTCACTTTGAAACTTTTTCATCGGAATAGGCTTTTGGTTTCATTGCAGGAGGAGGTGATGATACCAGGACATCAAGAAATGGTACTGGAAAAGCTTGGTTCTTCATGTTTCCTTTTCTTGTGTACTGATTTTGAAGATTCCAAAACATCACCTTTTTTCTAGAAAACCCTTTCTTCAAAACTTTTGTATTTCTATATAAAATCTACCTTCATCCTCCTTAGAGTGTCATCACTGATCAAAAAAATCTTGAAAGGCTTTGAGACTGATCAACATGGTACATTCAATTATTGAAGGCACATAACAATTATCCTGGAGATAGTTTCCAGATACATAAGAATCTTAGATCTGGTGGTTCCGTCTTTTATTTACTGGATGGTGATAAAGATGAACTTAACCAAGTCGATCTTCCTTATGTTGAAAAAAATCTAAAATAATGATATCACATATCTTTAGAGAGTCTTTATCTCCTTTTTTTGGAATAAAAAAGCCCTGTATCCAGAGATCTACCATCTTATGATTTGTTGTACGATTCGTAATCTTTGGATTCTTAACATACTTAAGACCAAGATAATCCAAAGCCATGACTTTTTCAAAAGAACCTTCCTCCTCAGGATGTTTTGAGAGCATAGAATAACTTCCCCTTCATGCAGTATATTGATAAAATTTGCTGCCTTCTTATAGGAAACTGTATAAGACTTATCATAAAATTTGAACTTAAACAAGTCCTTTCCATCCTTTTGAAAGAATGTAATAGATTCGTAGAACTGAATAACTAGATTAGGGAAAACCGGATCCTGACTTTTCTCCTTATCCACACAAACGCTTTCCCAACCGTTAGTTCTTACCACCTTAGAGATGACAGAGTCATATTTTGAAAAGAAATTAGGGCATACCAACCTTTCCCTAAATATTGACCAATACTTTATTTCCTTGATAATCAGAATTTGATCTGCTGAGGATTCAAGAGTCATTCGGGATAAAAGAGACAAAGGAATCAGAACGAATACTTTGATGGAAATAAAACTTCGGAACAGAGGTCTGTAAGATTGGTGCGGCACTTATAAATGATTCACCCCTTATATTGAAGTATTGATGACCTTTTAACTTATATAATATAATAAAACGACTAAAAAATAACCTGATCTCATCTGACGGTTAAGGATTATTATAGAAAATTTGAATTCTGATCTTTTGTAGTAAGGTAAACCAGAATTCAAAATTTTGAAATACCAACTCTTCTTTTAAAAGGGAATTCCCATGTGTGGCCTTTTCGAACCTCCACACATGGAAACCACCCTCCCCCATGAAGAGGTCATTTATGCCTCAGCTGGGGAATGAGCCGTTGCCAGCCGAGATGGCAGAGCATCCCGGAGGGTGACGACCAGGCAACAATGGTCCATCAAGCGATCCGTCAGCGATTGGGTCGCGCCTCTAATTTTGAAATACCAACAATTGAAACTTGAATAAGAAAATAAAGAGTAATAAAAATGTAACTTTTGGAATACTCTGAATAATTTATCGGTATTATAAGAATTCTCTTGGAAGTTTTAGATTCCAGGATTTTAATTCTGAGAATTTTAGTTACGAAAAGAAAGATAAAATTTTCTTAAGGAAAGATAAAATTTTTAATAAAGAAAAGTTTTATTAAGAAAAAAATAAGAAGGAAAAACAAACAAGCATATGAAGTCCCCCTGAAATAAGGAGTAGTGCTTAAGGCCTTTTACAAAAAAGAACTTTTAAAATAATAGCTTTACTAAGAAGAACAATGTTACCTATACCAAAAATTTCTCCTTGAGATTTATCTCCAAAGGTTACTTTTACTCCTTTAGTCTTTAAAATATTTATGAATTAGTCTTTGTTACTAGTCATGTGCTGGGAACATCCAATATCCATGTACCAGAAGTTGTTGGTACTTTCTTCATTATCCTGAAATAGAAAGAGTTAGGTTTTCAGAATCCAAAATTGCTTGGATCTAAAATTGTTAGATAATAAAAACTTGGGTAACCATATTTATTTAGTAAAGTAAGATTTATGAAACCCAAGGGATTTAACTTTATTTAAAGAAAAGTTCTTCTTCCAATGCCCATCACTTTGACATTTAGTACTAAAAGGGGAACTTTAAGGAACAAAGTTACTGTTTATAAAAATATGGTTTTCATGAGAATAACCTAAAGCCTGATTATTACCAAGAGGTCAGATCTAAGAATACATCTTGTCAAAATTTTCCTTACCAGAATTAAAATTTGAAAGTAGTTTCTTCAAAAAAAATATTTCATATTTTAGTCTCAGGACTAAATTCTTATCCTCAAGAATAATAGATTTAGATTTAAGATTATCCTCTAAAACATATTTTTCTAAAAATAGATTTTTAATATCCTTAGAAAGTTTATCCTTCTCAGAATTAACTTACTCAAGTTTCTTAGAAATATTTTCTAAAACACCATTTTTTCTATCAAGATCTTTGGTAAGATTCAAATTTTATTTTGGTAAAATAGATTCTATAGAGTTTTCCTTTTCAATTTTCTTAGAAAATTTACAATTTCTATTTTCAAGAGACTTAGAAAATCTATAAACTTCCTCATAGGAAGGAAAATAATTATAATTATCTGATGAAGAAGATTATTCAACTGAAGAAAAACCTATATCCGGAATATTTTCACTTAAAGACATATTGGTTAAGGATTCAATAGTTCGTACCTTTTCCATAAGATAGTGATTTTGAAATGGAGCTCTGGATATTAGACCAATATTATTTTTCTCAGAAGATTTATAATATGAAGAATCATCAGAAGAATATTCACCACTAGAACTCTAAGTGTCATTGGATTTCAAGACATTCTTATACTTTGATCTATAGAACTTCTTATTTTTTCTTTCATAATTCCTATCTTTCTTGTCTCTTTTCTTAAGCAAGGGACAATCAGGTCTAATATGACCTGTTTTTATACATTCATAGCATGCCACTTCACTATCTTTATTATCTTTTCCATCTTTCTTTTTGTATCTATATTGAATGTTCTTATATCAAACAATATTGTTCATCCTCCAAGCAAGATTTACTAACTCTTTTTCGAAAGCTTCACTTTCACTATATTCAGATTGAATAAAAACCTTCTTAGATTTAGATCTTGTAATTCTATCAGGAGTCTTGGATTTCATATGATTTGAAGAAGTTGTAAAATAAGAACCTCCATTTCCATTCTTATTATTAATATTATCAGCATCAATCTTCATTCTGGTTTCATGATGCAGAAGAGTTCCAAATAGTTCATCAAGAGAAATCTACGTGACTTTACTATTGTCATCTATAGTAGTCCTCTTGGATTCCCATTCATTGAGAATGATATCTATAATATTTTCTATAAGAATCTCATCATGTAAAACTTTCTCTCCCATGGATTATAAACTATTGAAAATAGTCATAAATCTTTGTAGTACCTTACATATAGGTTCTCCATAAGGAAAGCAGAAACCATGATACTCAGCTTTGAGCATAACTCTTCTAGTTTTGATGACTTTGGAAGTTCCAAAGTGAGATACTTAATGCTTTTTAGAAATACTATTTGCAGCTTCAAGAGATGAAATTTGGGTGTATATATTTCTTTTCACTGAATAAAGAAAAGTATTTCATACCTTAAAGTTCAGCTGGTATTCCACCTTTTCTGGATTATTAAAGGTTTTAAGTTCCTTATCATGAATCTTATAATCTCTAGTTAACATAATGTAGTTGTCTACACCCATGTTTATCACAAATGTATTCATTCTGTATCTCTAGTACTCATAGTCATTTCCATCGAAGATTGGTGGTCTAGTAGGGTTGAGATTGTCTAGAGATCCAACATGAATGCATGCCATACCAAACGAAAAAAAACTTTTTCTACAAAACATGTTAGAAGTAAAAATTTATAAAAAAATAAGAAAAAGAAAACTTGATCAAGAAAACCTATATATGGATATAAGTATTTCAGAGACCTCCTCTGATACCAATTTTAGGATCAAATATGTATAATGAGATGATCAAATACAAGAGGGGGGTGGGGGGTGAATTGTATTATTTAAAAATTACTTTGAAACCTTTAAAGTCGATATAAAACTTTCTTAAAGAATGTTTCTTAACCTTAAAGAAATCTATTTCTTAAGGTGAGATTTTAACTTTATGAAAACTTATTTTAACAAAGTTAAACAAACATTCACAAAACCTCTTAATGAGAAATTTTCTTAAACTAACAACCTTAAGATAAAAACATAAAAAATATTTTATTAAAGGAAATATTCTATCTTAATGCGTATATAATATTTAATACAATTAGAGTAATGGAATTACAAATTATAATAAAATTATACTTTCTAACTTTAACAAAGTTAAAATAGCAGTAGAATTAAAACAACTTGAAAACAAGTAACAATAATATTCTTTTAATCCAAAGAGAAGGGTATCCAACAACCTTGGATAAAGGTTCCTTGATTTATACTTTCAAGAAAGTATTTCTTACCCAAAACCAGGTAAGCTCCCAATTTGAAGATTGGTATCTGACTTGTTATCCCTGTAATCCCTCTATTTAGAAGGAAATCAGAACCTCTGTCTTCCAAACCCGGAAGCCCACAATCAGTATGATCGGAGTCTGCACAAAGCATGTCTGAACAAGTTGTTCACGACATCCGCACGAAGAATTGAGAGTTGTAAGAGACTCTATCTCTAGAAATCACTTCAGAAACTTTGATCACTTTTTTATTCACTATTCATTCCTATTCTCCGTTGTTTTTTCTCATTCAAATGAACTTGTATTTATAGGAAAAACGTCCCAATGGTCAGCTCCACTCTAACAGTCATATTTTCCTTAAATTTCGGAGGGACATAGACACAAGTCAAACATACAACGATTAGTTTGTAACAGATTGTATTACACCATTTCAAGTATAAGAAACGATATTAAGTTAATGATTAATGTTAATTATAAGAAACCTTATAATCTAATAATATTGGAATGATACATTAAACAACTCTAACATTATCAGGAAAACACATTCTTAAGAAAAAGTAAATCAGATTGTGAAAACAATATAACATATGTACCAGAATCGGTATCATGAAACAGAATGATTTTTGTACCGGATTCGGAATCATAAAATGGAATGAATTTTGTACCAGATTCAGAATCATAAAACAGAATGACTTTTGTACTAGATTCGAAATCATAAAATAGAATGACTTTTTTACCGAATTCGGAATCATAAAACGGAATGACATTTGTACCGGATTCAGAATCATAAAACAGAATGACTTTTGTATCAGATTTGAAATCATAAAATAGAATGAGAATTTTGTACATAAAACAGAATGAAAAATACATAACTTAAGAAAAAAATTCAGAACATAAGAAAAAGTGTTTGTGATTTTGAAAACATAAAACCATAAGGAATGAAGGAGTAATTAGATAACCTTATTGACTAAACAATGTGAGCATGGTTATGTTGAGGTATTATATTACCTCTACGTATTAGAATTGAATTTTGGAGTCAGGGAATGAGATAGATGATCCATGTAGAGTTTTAGTATCATAATGTAATCTAGGATACTATTGTGGTGTAACATCCCTAAATTGGATTCCATTGAAATGTTCCTCGAGCTCGATTGGCCACATGGTCTCAAGCGCATCTCCCCAAACATCAAAGGATTCCAACTAGAAGTGAGGGCCTAATTTTTGTATATAGAGAGGCTATTTCCTCTTATCAGAGTGTAACAAAACAATAGTAGTTTACAATCAATAGTAGAAGCAGTAAACTAATCTAATAATAGACAACCGAACAAAATATAGACATCCAAAGATAGATACATACAACAATGCTAGAAGTAATCTCATATACAGATGGTATTTTATGTCATGTATACAAAGAATCCAAAATAGGTGTACATACAACGGTACAATGTATATAACAAATACCTAAAAGACCAAAATATATCCTGTCTAGAATCAAAATCCTTAGCTCAGTCTTATGCCCCCCTGGTCCTCTAAAGTAATAAAAAACCTATAGTAGAGTGCTTTCCCTTTTCCATACCTGTATTCATATAATCTTCTCAAGTACCAAAGGTATCCCGAGTAGTATGTGAGTTAAAATCTCAATAGTCCACCACCAATGGTGTCTAATTCCATCCAGTCAGTGAATATATAGTAAAAATAGCGTGCATAGAGTATTATAATATATAGGGGAAGTTCTGAATTTAAGCATCCCATAAAGGTCCGGGTTTGCATGGACACCCATCCTCTACCACCTGGTTCGACCTTAGATGAAAATAACTAAATAAAAATTCATTCCTATAGAATTTTATAATAAAATTAATTTAATTAATCAATCTCATTTAATAAATAATTTTCCAGACCTAGAACGTATCCCAACATCCCCCATAAAGATGTGATCAAGAGGTACATTATAAGGACATAGATACAATATAATTCCATGACCAAATATAATCTTTTTATTCATATTAGAAGACATGTTGTATAAATCATTTCATTAATTAATCAATTAATAACTTGAGACCTTCCTTTACATTATTTATTTTGAATCCAGGTATTGCTGCATGAGTAGCATAAATCAAACACCCTAACAAACTTTCCATGGATAACCTCTTGATAATATAGGTATTACTCTAGGTGTGGTATAACATCACCACTCACTAAGTCCTTCCTTGGTTTTATACTAAGGGAGATATAGTGTCACCCATGGAATATATAATAAACTTCCCTTTGAGTAATCCTTGGAAAACCATAAGGATTCTAAGTGTCACTCGAGTGTATAATGAACCAACCCTCTAAGTCTTTCCTTGGCAGTCCATATAAGGGTTCCAGGTGTCACTATGGCATATGAAAGATAGTGGCCAAATGAGCCCATTTATTGCATTCATATATGAACCCATGTTTCACCTAAGGTATATAAGCATTCAATCAATATCATTTAACTATTTATAAGGTCATAACCATGATAATTTCATTTAAACATCACCTTAGAAGGTTTCTCCAGTATGGGATAAGCATGATGGCTTAGAATCTTAATTGTATCGCATGATAATTTCAATATATTAGGAAACTCATGCTTAAAAAAAAAATTACATGGACATAGGTGAGGTACATGGTCTCCCATTCCCTTATTTTAATAAATTCAAATTACAATTAAATTCATAATTCAATTCATCTTTTAACATCCCATAGTGAGGGGTAATGGTACACTTAAAAGAGATCAATTCATATTCCACCCATGGTGGTCTGTTTAATGAAACAACACACCCAAGGAGTGGCACCAATTAAAGGATCCTAACCCTTTAATCATTTACCAATTGTCTAATTCATTATACAGGTTATACCTATCCATTTATGTTAAGGATTAAAGTCAATTTCAAGGGATTCACTCTAAAAAATATGTTGTGCGACACAAAAACATATATATATAAACCTTTAATTTGAGGGAAAATCACAGGACCACATACCTTAGGTCCATGGTAGAGTTCTTGTCCACTAGAAGCTTCTGATTTGACTCAGATCAGGAGAAAAATGAAGAACATAAAAAGTACATAAAAAATGGAATATTATCTTACACCTAATTAGTGTAGATGATACCAAGATAAATAAATGAAAACAGAAAATTAATTGAGTACTTACCGACATGGATCTAATGACACTGATGATGCTTGATTCTGAGATCGAATAGAGGAGAGGGATCAAAATATATGATTTAGATTCAAGAGGAGCTCCAATGGTCTACTATCAAACATAATAGGAGAATAGAAATAAAAATTATGTTAAATATAATTTTAAGGAAAAAATAGTAATTTCCACAAAATTTATTAGGCTGCACGGTTGGCCAAACCATGCACCAACCATGCACCCTTCAATTTTGGGAGGGGCATCTCACATGGTTAGAGACCACGATTTTCTAGACAATTTACAAATATTGTGATTAGGATCTACTAAAAAATAAAGGTTACCTATATTGGTGTGCACCTCTATCCATAATATTTCCTCAAACCATGTGGTATATAACTCCCTAATATCTAGCCTCACACAGTTAGTAGTAAATATGTGACCTTCACTGCATGGTTTCTACTAACCATGTGACTTGTCCTTTTCTTCCAAAAACTTAGGCTTCAGGATCTAAAAAAGCCCCAAACACCCCCAAAACACCCATAACCTCAACGGTTAATCACATTAGTCCATAAATATGCATTAAAATTGAAAAATGATAGAAAGAAAAAGATTTCATACCACAAGAAAGAACAAGGTTCTTAAATACTTCCCCCCTTAAATAAATTCATCCCTAAATTTACCTTCTAAGGGTGGTAAAGCATCATCTATGAAAAAATATAGCCACTTTGATCATACATTAGTCTTATACTCCCAGTTCTCATCCTATACATGGTTTTACTTCCATATTACATGTACTGTAGGAACTAACTGGCCTCAAATATCCTTTGTTATATGATACACAATATGAATTGGATGCTCCCCAAAGAATGTATCTACATGTAACTCAACCGCATCAAGCTAAAAATCACGAGTCAGGTCCGAATGTTAATAGTGTAGTTGAGATACCAGGAATATGTTGTGCATGGATCAATACCTATGAGGTAACTGCAACCAATAGGTTATTTAACTGAATATATCTAGAATTTAAAAAGGCCTGATATATTACGGTTTAAGTTTACCATGTATCATGATCTTATTGTGTCCCAATCTCAATAAGAAGTGTAAAGAGACCTAATCCTAAACCTCAAACTCTATAGGTTATCAATGACGATCAATGTAGTATTTCTATCAATACTATATAGTAACCATCTACTTTTTAATCAATTAAACCTTCATTGTAGTCCCCTACATGATATGAGGTCCAATCATTACTACCTCTCATATCTCTAACCAGTACAGGGGTGATTAGTATGATATACCCTAAAAATCCTCCCAAGGTTCCATCTATACAGTACCTGAAAGATATTGTTGTAGGAAAATTCAACTAGGGGTATTGACTCTCCCAAGATCCCCTAAAATCTAGGACGCATTCTCATAGTATTTCATCAAGCACTTGTATTATGTTCTCTGACTATCCATCAGTCTGAGGGTGTTATGCTGTGTTTAGAAGTACCTATTTACCCAATTCCCTCTACAACCCTTGCTAGAACCTTGATGTGAACCATGTATCCCTATCTGAAAGGATAGTATGAGGGACCCCATGAAGTCTTACTATCTCACAAATGTAAAATCTCCCATGATCATATACTAAAAAGGTCTCATTGATGGGTAGGAGATGAGAAACCTTTTTGAGCCTATCAATAACTTCCCTAAAAACATCATTTCCCCATGGTGGCCTTGGTAACTCGGTCATAAAATCTATTGAAATTTCATCCAATTTCCACTCAGGAATGGGAAAATTTTGTAAATGTATGACTGGCCATTGGTGTTCTGCCTTCACCTGTTGATATGTGGAACAACTCATGAAAAAACTAGCTACATAACTTTTCATACCTAGCCACAATTATTGGTGATGTAAATCTCAATACATCTTAGTGATGTCAGGATGAACTTCCCAAGTTAAAGCATGAAAGTATCACATCATTTCCTCATGCCTATCTACTAAAACCCATGCGTGATCATGTAAATGTCTAAATTCATTTTCACTTGCTATCCAACTAGGAGGGGGGGGGGGGGGTTCTCACCTACCACACTATCATGTTGTACTAGGCCCTCATAATTTAATAGCTACCTCATCCTCACTCTATCCATAAGGGTATATGTCACAACTAGGGTTGAAATAAAAGTTCACCCTTGACTATCCTACACCTCTAATTAAATCTCAAAGAACAAATCCATAATCCTCCACTCATTAATGGACTCTAAAACTACATGTATCTAAGTCCTCCTATTCTGTGCATCAACCACTGTATTAAATTTATAAGGCGTATTTTCAAGATTGAATTCAAAATAATGTAGGTACTAAACCCACCTTCGATATTCGAAATTAAGATCACATTGTGTAAAGATGTTTTTGAGGATTTTTTGGCACATGTTCACCACAAAATGATCTCCTAGTAAATTGTGTCTCCAGTAGAATAAAACATGTAAAATCAAAACTAATTCTATATCATTCATCAAGTAGTACATATTATGTGGTCTCAACTAATGAGACCCATACATCATGACTCTCTCCTCTCGCATTAGAACAGCTTGAAGCCTGATACCCAATGCATATTAGTAAAAAATATAACTCCTTCTTGGTTATGAAGAAATTAGTATCAGTGATGAAGTTAATCTCCCTTTCATCTCCGGAAAGGATAAATCACATACACCTAACCATAAAATCTTCAAACCCTTCTTAGTCAAGCCCATGAGTTGTGCTGCTAGGAATGAGAAGTCCTATATGAAATGCATTTAATATCCATCCAACCCCAAAAACTCCGTATATCAAAGAATTTATTGGGATTCTCCCAGGAAACTAAAACTCTATCATTATTTGGGTCAACTGATACTCTTTTCATTAAGATAATGTGACATGGGAAGTAAATTTGATAAATTTATCAGTGGTACTTTGTGATATTAGCATACAATTGATTCTATCTCATTGCATCCAATACAATCTCAAGATTTTTGTCATTGTTGTTTTGCGTGTGAGGATACACCAAGATATCATCCATGCAAAACACCACAAATTAATCCATATAAGGATGGAAAATTTGGTTCCTGAGTTTCATGAAAATACCAGGGAATTCATGAGACTAAAAAACATAAATAGATACTCATATAGACCATACCTACTATGAAAGGTTGTGCAAGGTATGTATGATATTATAACATGCACATGATGATAAAACGATCTCAAATCAATCTTTGAGAACATCTGAGATCCATGGAACTGGTCAAAGAGTTCATCTATCCGTGGTAGAGGATAAAGGTTCTTAACTCTCAGTTGGTTCAATTTCTAATTATCCACACATAACCTTAGAGTTTCATTTTCCTTTTTCACAAATGAACGGGTGAACCCCATAGATAAATACTGAGTTAGATAAAACCCTTTGACTCTAAATCCTCCAAATTCCTATTTAGATCTTTCATATCAATAGTAGACATCCTATAAGGAGGAATGGATACTGGTGAAACTTCTAGCCCTAGCTCGATTGAGGACTCCACATATCTCACTAGAGGTAATACTGAAAAATTATCCATGAAAGGGTACATAAAATAATCAACCACTGGAGGGAAATATCTCGAATGTGTTCCCTAATCATCAAGATATAAACTCACAATCTAGGCTATCACCCTGTCCAATTCACAATGCTTGAGTCTTGCACAAATTTCTTAGAAATATCATTCACACATTTTAATAAAATCTCTACCCTCTGGTGATGTTAAGGTCACCCTATGATGATAAAAATCAATGAAATCATGAAAAAAACCAACCATTTCATACAAAAAATTAGGTAAAGACTTGTCATCTTGTGGAAAAAGAGGTCCCATACGAATTGACACCCTCCAATCTCAAGGGGGAACTCCCTTTATCATTGTACATCCTTAGTTTGAATTCCAAACAGTGTATCAAGTGTCATAAAACCATCAAAACACTGAACGTTGAGCCCAAGGATCTCCACAATGGGTATATATATAAAGCTATGTGAGGTGCCTATATAAAAAATAGAAGATTCTAAATTAGAGGCTATTAGAATAGTATATCTCACAATAGAAGTCCTGGTATTCTATTCCTCTGGTTTCGGTTTCACTGCATATATCTAGCCTGATCTGAAGCCCTATGATATATCCTGGCTACCCTAAGAAGACCCGCTTTACCATCACTCAAAATCTGGTGTCTGACTACCACAACCATGACCACCACCTTGGATGGATTGGCCAACTATACTCTAGATCAATGCCTGATGAGAAGTTTTTGACCCCACTTCTACACATGGAGTAAATATAGAACCTCTCTCACTAACAATCAGAGGAAAATTTCTACAGAAGTACTATAGATGGCCCATATTGCTACAGGATCAACACTTGACTGGGTATGTCGTTCAATGAGTTCTCATATGTCCTCATCTACCACACTGGTGGCACCTCACCTGGCTACCTAAGTATTTTTTCTAGTTACTAATATCACTGCATGGAATCTCTAGATGATTCTTCCAACTACTAGTTGATGTATCACATGATCTAGGCATTGAACTACCCTTAATTTTACCCCAACCCTCTATCAGGTTACTCTATATGATAAGAACTAGATTTTCTACTTCAGAAATAAAATTCAGCCAAAATACATTATCATGTGATCATATTTTATACCTAATATGATCCTCAAATTTTCTAGCTTTAGATAACTCATCACCCATCAGAATAGGTGAAAAACACTGGAGCTCTATAAAATGGGCTAAATAATCCATGAAATATAACACAACCTATTACAATTTCATGAACTCTCAGGATTTATAATCCCTCAACATCTCAGGATATAAGAAGTTATATAATACTGTATGGAAATATCTCTAATACATCTTCTAATTATGATCTTTTTGAGTAATTACATCCCACCATCTCTTGGGAGAATCACATAACATATAAGTAGTGAGATTTACCCTCCTCTTAGGAGGCATCTCTATATGATCGAATATAGATAGCATGGACCCTAGTCATGAATCTATAGCCTACAGTTTTCCATCCCCCACAAATATGGGTGGATGCTACTGATGGAACACACATATCAACTCATCCATAGTCAGGGAAGTCTACAGTGCTCCCTAAAAGGTTGGAATGACGTAGAAAAACCCCTCATAGAACTATTCCTTATCACCTATATCTGGTAAAACTACTGGTGATGCAGCTGGTACTATAGAAGGATCCATCAGTATCCCATGAACCACCATCTCTAGAACATGGTCATCACTACCCTCTGGGCATACGACTGGAGGTCTTCATGGTGGCATGTCTATACAATGCTAAATAGACACCTCAGAAAATAACATTATCAAAGTTCACAACTCAAAGCGTGGATATTGAAATAGTATAGGTACAAGCCTTCCTATATATGAATCAAACCCCTATGCCTACTCCTTGAGTTAGGTTTGGGTGATGTTCATATCATAAGAAAGAAAGAGATACTTTGTACTTCCTACTACTAAGGTCGAGTTTGGTTCA
The DNA here is from genome assembly GCA_963277665.1 of Viscum album. Lineage (NCBI taxonomy): Eukaryota > Viridiplantae > Streptophyta > Magnoliopsida > Santalales > Viscaceae > Viscum > Viscum album. The sequence continues at coordinate 447,624,965 of OY728119.1, forward strand.
AGCTCTATGCTATAAGAAATTTATTTTCTATTTCATTTCATATTAATTTTTATTATATCACATTTCATTTTAATCATTTTAACCAATTGGTTAACCAAATTATGATCCATAAGGTCCCACACTCCTCATGAACCAAAACATGGAGTCCATGAACCCACACTATAACACCTTCCAGTCCATGAAACCCATGGTCCATGAATCAATGTTCCATAATTGTATTCTTAGGGTGTCTTCGATAGCCTAATCAGGAACAAAATTCATCAGTTATTGGATGTAATTGAATTACTGACCATTTTTTCTGATTCCCTACATAATAATTTATCCAGAAATAATTATATTAATCATTAAACTTGACTCAATAACATGAAATCAAGAAATGAATCATATATATAAGGAAATATAGCATGACATGTGAATTATTATAGGTGCCTAAAATGATGCATGAGATGGAATAAACTCATCTCATTGGGTTTAAAAAAAAATAACCGATGATCATATCGATAATAACATTAAAATTCAAGTACATCACCCAATGGTGGAATCAAATCAACTGCAATAGCCAACATCTAGAAGCAAAAAATTTCATTTGAGACAATTTGGCTTTTTCTTTTATGTAGGTTAGCTACACCTAGAAAAAAATCATTACCAAATTTTCACTCCTTCCAATCCCTTTCTATTATCTCAAAATATTAAAGAAAATTTTAAAATAAATGATTTGATACCACTTCGTAACATCCCATACCAAAATGCCATTGAATGGTTCCCCAAGCCCGATTGGCCACATGGCCTCAAGTGCATCTCCCCAAACTCTAGAGGTTGACGACTAACAACGAGGGAATAGGGTGTGTCTATAGGAAGACTATTCCCTCTTATATATGTGTAACACATTAGTAGCAGACATAAAATCAATATCAGAATAATAAAATCAATCAGACAATAGATAACTAAACATGAGATAAATATCCAAATATATAAACATACAACAATTCCAAAAGTAATCTCATATATAAATGTTATGTCATGTCATGTATACAAAGCAGCCAAAACATGTGAACATTCAATAGTACAATACATGTAACAAGTTCCCAAAATACTAAAATCTATTCTAGCTAGAATCATGAGACTCAGCTCGGTCCTATGCTCCCCTTCTCCAAACCATCAATCAAAAACCTATATCATGGAACTTTCCCTTATCCATACCTACGGTCATATAATTCTCTCAGGCACCAAAGGAAGCCTAAGTAGGGTGTGTGATAAAATCCATGTAGACCTCCACCAGTAGTGTCCAATGCCATATAATTATGGAATATATAGTAATAATAGTGTGAACTAAGTAATCGAATATGCAAGGGAAGTATTGAAAGTAAAAAACCCATAAAGGCATGGGTTCGCATGGACACCCATCCTCTATTACCTGCTTCAGTCTTATCTAGAAATATCTGAGTAAAGAGTTAGTCCTGTACTATTTTATATTCAAATTCATTTAATTAATAAGTCTCATTTAATAAATAATTCTTAGCACCTGTCACATATCCCATCTCCCCCATAAGGATGTGATCAACATGCCCCTAACAAGACAATCAATATGGTATAAGTCTCTGACCGAATCCAAGATTGTGATTTGTCTTGGTAGAAGCATCCCATAAATCATTTCATTAATTAGTCAATTAATAACTTGAGATCATCCTTGGAATTCCTTATTTGGAATCCAGGTATCGCTCTAGGTGTAGCATGAATGAAAAACCCTATAAATCCTTCCATGGAGACCCTCAGAGTACCCAGATGTCAGTTTAGGTGTAGTATAACATCACTTCTCATTGAGTCCATCCTTGGTGTTCCACTTAGGGAGCCCAAGTGTTACCTATGGGGTATAAAATCAAATAACTTCTGAGACCATCCTTGTAAAACCATAAGGATTCCAAGTATCACTCAGGCGTATAGTGAATCAACTCTCTGATTCCTTCCTTGACAGTCCATATAAGGAGTCCAAGTGTCACTCAGACATAATAAAGGCGATAGACAAATGAGTATGTCCATGGCATTCATATATGTACCCATGTGTCACCCAAGGCATATAATCATTTAATAAATATCATTTAATGATTTCAAAGGTCATCATCGTGATCATTTCATTTAAACCTCACCTGATATGGTGGCTCAAGCATGGGCTATGCATAGAAGGCATAGCCTCTTAATTATCACACATGGGTATTTAATTTAAGAGTCAAATCATGATTAAACAAGAAAATAAATGGCTATAGCCTAGGTATATGGCCATCCATTCCCTTCCTTTAATCAATTCAAATTGAAATTCAATTAATAATTTAATTATTCATTTAACATCCCATATAAAGGGGTAATTACACACTTAAAAGTGGTCAATTCATATACTAGCCATGGTGGTCCATTTAATTAAACAACACACCCAATGGGTGGCTCCAATTCAAGTGTCATAACCCTTTAATCATTTTTAATGGTCTCATTAATTATATTTGTTATACTTATCCATTTAATTCAAGGATTAAAATCCATTTCAAAGGATTCACTCAGAAAATAGGGCTCGTGGTACAACGACATATATATAAAGACCTAAAAAATTAATGGAAAAGAATGAGACTATCTATTGTAGTCCTATAGTATAGTTCTCTTCCAGTATCAGCTCCTAATTTGACTCATATCAGAAGAAAAACGAAGAGTGAATGAAGAACCTAGAAATAGGGGATATTATCTTGAACCTAAATAGTGCATCCAATACCCAAACAAATGAATAAAAACACAAAATGAATTGAGTACTCACTGATTAAGATCTAATGATACCAATGATTCTTGATTCTGATATTGGATGGAGGATAGGAATCAAAATATACGATTCAGGTTCAAGAGGATATCCAATGGGATGTTGTCCAACATAAGTGGAGAAGAGAAATATAGATCAGGTTAAGTAGAATTTTAATAGAAAATTGATAATTTCCCCAAAGATTCGTGGGAAACATGGTTTGGCCTCACAATTGGACAAATTGTGAACCAATTGTGCACCCTTCACTGTAAAAATGATAATCTCACATGGTTAGTGGGCATGATTTTCCAAACTGTATACAACCCATGTGATTCAAATCTACTAAAACCTACATTTCCACACTTGGGCATGTACCTCTGTCTACATAGTTTCCTCTATTGGTGTCACTAGTAGATCCCCACTTTCCAATCTCACATGGTTAGTAGTAACTATGCGAACTTCCCCACACAGTTTCTATTAACTATGCAACTTGTCCTTTTTTCCCAAAAAGTCAGGCTATGGGTCTCGAACAAGACCCAGACACCTTGAAGATACCCATGAAATCAAAGGGTAATCACATTAGGATATAAATACACATTTAAATTAAAAATTTATGGAAAGAGAAAGATCATGTACCTCAAGAAATAGTTGGGTTCTTATAAACTTCCCACTTTAAAGTAATTCATCTCTGCATTTCCCTTCCAAGGATATTGATGCTTCATTTGTGAAAAAATCTGGCCACTATGATCATCCATTGTTCTCCCTCTCCCAAGTCTCATCTGGTACATGAACGTGCTTCTATATCACCCATAATAGAGGAATTGATTGTCCTTAGATAACCTTTTTCATGCGATCCACAATACGAATAGGGTTCTCCTCAAAGGACGCATCTACCTATAACTCAAAGTCCTTGGGTTGAAAACCATGAGATGGGTCTAAATGATAATGATGCAGCTGATATACATGAAATAAGTCATGCATGGCTAGGTACCTCTAAGGTAACTTTAGCAGATAGGCTACCATCCCAAATCTCTCTAGAATCTTAAATGGATTAACATATCATGATAAATGTTTACCATATCTCCTAATCCTCATATGTCCCAATATCAGTGAGGCATGTAAAAAACCCAATCCCCAAACTTGAAATCTAGAGGTCCTTGATGATGATCAGTATAATATTTCTATCGTGACTATACAATATCCATCCATTTGTGAATCCATTGAACCTGATCTATAGACTCTTACATGAGACAAGGTCCAAGAATAGATGGTTATCCTGACTCTAACCAACATAGGGGTGATCAAAATGGACCACCATACAAAGCATCATAAGGTAACATCTGTATAGTATTATGAATGGTTTTTAGTGAATTCAATCAGCAGTACATGACTCTATCAAGAGCCTCCAAAATCTACGATGCATCCTCACAGTATGTCCTCAAGCACCTATATCACATTATCTGACTGGCCATCAACCTAAGGGTTTTATGTTGTGATCACAAGAACCTATGTACAACCCGTTACAGAATCATTTGGTGAACCGAGATTCCCAATTTGAAATGATAGTATGAGGGAACCTGTGATGTTATACTATCTCAGGGATATACAACTTCCCAAGATCATCTACCAAAAAGGTATCCTTGATGGTTATGAAATGAGAAACCTCTGTGAGACTTTTAAAAACAATCGAAATGGAATCATTACCTATTTGTGACCTCAATAAAATAGTCATGAAATCCATTGCAAGATCATCCCATTTCCACTTGGGAATGGTAAGCTGCTATAAAAGTCAGGCTGGTCACTAGTGTTTTCCCTTCACCTGCTGACAGGTGGAACACCTCATGAAAAAATAGCTACATCTATTTTAATACCTAGAAATTGATATTGGAAATGTAAATCCCAATACTTCTTAGTGATTTTGGGATGAACTTCCCAATATGAATCATAAAAGTATCATATCAGTTCATCACTCATGTCTACTGAAACCCATACATGGCCATGTAAACACAATAATTTATCTTCTCCTATGGTTCAACTAGGAAGAGGGTCCTCTACTTCCACACTATCCTATTGGACTAGTACCTTATAATCGTAAACCCGCCTCATCCTAAATCTATCTAGAAGGGTTTAAGTTATAGATAAATATTAAGGAAAAGTCTACCCCTAATTGTCCTGCACCTCCAAGTGAATCTTAGAGAAAAAATACATAAGCTACCACTTGCTACTAGCCTCTAGAACTGCTTGTATCTAATCCCTTATGATTAGTACATTAGACACTACATTTACTTTACCATGTGTATTGGAACACTCGAAGTAAAAATAATGTAGGTACCCAACCCACCTTCAATATCTTAAATTCAGATCACACCGTGTATAGATGTATTTAAGGATTTTGTTGTCTGTGTACACCAAAAAGCTATCTCCCAGTAAATAGTGTCTCCAACAGTGCAAGACATGACAATCATAGCTAATTTGAGATCATACATCAGGTAGTTCCTCTCATGTGGCCTCGACTGATGATATATATACACCATGAATCTATCCTCCTACATCAGAACAACTCCAAGCCCGATACCTGATACATCATACTAAATAGTGTATCTTATTCCTGGTTCTGGAGAAATCTATATCAGTGGTAAATTCAATCTCATTTTTAGCTCTTTAAAGGTTGAATCGCATGAATCTATCCATACAAAATTCACACCCTTCTTAGTAAATCCCTTGAGTGGTTCTTCTAGGCATGATAAGTCCTGTATAAAATTCCTATAATATCCAACTAGCCAAAAGAAACTCTATATCTCAAAGATATTAATTAGATACTCTAAAAAAACTATAGCTCTCACCTTCTTTGGGTCAACTGATACTCTTTTCACTAAGATAATGTAACCCATTAAGTGAATTTGATCCATCCATAAGTGGAAATTTGTGATCTTAGAATATAGATGATTCTCTCTCAGTGTATCCAATTTGATCTCAATATGTTTAGCATGGTCTAGTTGATTGTGAGAATACACAAAGATATCATCCAAAAAAACACCAAAAATGTTTCTAAATAAGGATGGAAAACTCAGTTCATCAGTTCCATGAAAAATACTGGTACGATATATGTCTGATAGTCTAACACACACTTAATAATAACCAAATCTCAAATCAATATTTGAGAACTCCTAAGATCCATAGATCTGGTCGAAGAGATCATCTATCCATGAAATATGATACTAGTTCTTAACCATCAATTGGTTCAATTTCTGATAATTTACACATTTCCAGAGAGTTCCATCCACATTTTTTCAAAAAAAAGGACAGGTGAACCCCACAGATAAGTACTGGGTGGGATAAACCCATTTTCCTTTAAATCTTGTAGCTTCCTATTGAGCTCCAAAATCTCAGTATTATCCATCCTGTAAGGAGAAATAGATATCGGTTCAACTCTTGTAATATATAGATAGATAAATCTACCTCTATCACTAGAGGTAATCATGAGAAGTAATCCAAGAAAATTTCCCAGAAACATGTAACCATCAAAGGGAAATCTTCCTGACATGTTCACTGATCATCCATATATAAACTCAAAATCTATGGTACTCTTCCACCTATCCCATGATGCTTAGGTTTAGCTTGGTTCACCTAGAGATCCCATTCACACCTATGAATAATCTCTCTACCCTCTAGGGATGTGAAGGCCACCCAAAAATGATATAAATCAACAAAATAATGAAAGGCTACTAACTGGTCCATCCAGAGAATGATTTCAAAACCTATCATATCAAGGATAAATATGTCCCATATAAAGTGACACCCTCCAATATCAAGGGGGAACACCCTACACTAACGTATAACATCTATTCAAATTCCCAATGGTGTATCAAGCATCATAAAACCATCATAAAACTAAATGATGATCCCAAGTATCTCCAAAACATGTACATATATAAATCTTTTCATGGAACCTATATAAAAAAGAGAAGATGCTAAAGTAGAGGGTACTAGAATAGAACCTCTCATAATATAAGGTCTAGGATTCTGATCCTTAGTTTTTGGTTGTATTTCTTATATCTATCCTAATATGTGGCCCTATGATACAACCTAACTACCATACGGAGATCTGCTCTGCTGTTGCTACAAATATGGGGTCTGACTATCATGACCATGACCACCACATCGGCCTGATCGGCCAGCTGTTCTACAGATCTCATTCTGAAAAGAAGCTTCTGACCCTTCTTCTACATGTGGAGTTGGTGAAGACCCTCTCCCTATATTCTAGAGGAAAATATCTACATAATCACTATAGATGGTCTATATTTCTGTATGATCAACACTCGACTAGGAATCTCATGCACTAAGGTATCATATGTCCCGATCTACCACACTGGTAGAACCGCACCTGGCTACATGAGTATTTGATATGGATACTAATATCACCAGGTAGAATCTTCAGATGATGCTTCCTATTACTACTCAATTTATCTCTAGATCCAAGTACTGAACTTCCCTGACTTGCATCCCCATCCTCTCTCAGGATACACTCTATGATAAGTGCTTGATTCACTATTCCAAAAATGGTAGGCATCAAAAATATATTCACCTATGATCTAATTTCATACATGAGACAATATTCAAATTCCCTAGCTTTAGATAACTCAACACCCATCAGAATAAGTGCAAAGTGACGAAGATATGTAAAACGATATGAATAATCCATGACTGATAACACACCCTACTTAAAGTGAATGAAATCATGTTCTCTACCATCCATTAGTGCATTAGGATAAAATTAGTTATATAAGGTTGTACGAAAATCCCTCTAATCCATCTATCTATGATGGCATGTCTGATAAATGAAATCCCACCATCTCTTGGTGGAATAAAACAACATATAAGTATCAAGCTATACCCTACTCTCTAGAGGCATCTATAGATTCTTGAAGATAGATATCATGACCTCTCTCTATTAATTTGTAGCCTGAGGTCCTCCATCCCCCAAAAACATGGGCACATGATGCTACTGGAACACACGTGTCAACTCAACCATAGTCGGGGTAGGCTATAATGCTCCTCAGAAAGTCTGCATAAAGGGGAAAACCCCTCATGGAACTATTCTTCAACACCCATGTCTGGTAAAACTATTGGTTCCATAGCTGGAACTATAAGAGGATCCACCAGTAGCCCATGTACCACCACCTCTAGAGCATGGATGTCACCACCCTCCTAGTGTAAGATTGGAGGTCATCGTGGTGACATGTCTCTACAATGCTAAACACATGCCTCAGAAAAAAATATTATCAAAGTTTTTAGCTAAAAGTGTAGATATTGAAATTAGATAGGTAAAAGACTTCCTATATAAGAATAAAACCCCTATTCTCACTCAAAGAGTTAGGTCTGTGTTATATACAAATCACAAGAATGAAAGAGATACTTCCTACTACCCACTACTAAGGCCGAGTCTAGGTCAAGCACTCTTCTATAAGAAATTCAATCACTACGGGAAAAATGGGTATTTGCGACGGGTTATTTGTGACGGGAATAAATCCCGTCACAAATAGCCCCGTGAAAAACTTATTTGCGACGGGGGTATTTACCCGTCGCAAATAAGTAGGCTTTTGCGACGGGATTGCTTTCCCCGCCGCAAAAGACCTGGCGCGCGTTGCGCGCCAAATCGCGGGAAAACTATTTGTGACGGGGGAATATTCTCGTCGCAAATAACCGGCGGCGGTAAAAGGTATTTGCGACGGGAATATTCCCCCATCGCAAATAGTATGTCGGCAGGTGGTTATTTGCGACGGGACCCGTCGCAAATAACTATTTAACCATTGACCATAATAAATGTTGGCTAAGGTATTTGTGACTGTACCCGTCGCAAATAACTCTATTTGCGACGGGAATCCCGTTGCAAATGGACCCGTCGCAAATAATCTAACCTATAAATACCCCCATCCGTTTTTTCAAATCATTCTCAAACTTCATCTTCTTCTTCTCTCAAAGTTGTATTTCTAAAGTTCAGTTTTTCTCCAGTTTAATTTTTTTCTCCGGAGTTGATATTAAAGTTTTGAAGAACGATCAGAGCAGATCAATTTTCAAGGTATTTATGTTCATTTTAATTTAATATTTATTTTTAATTTTTTATTAGTTTTAATTATTCTTAATTAGTTGTAATTTAATTATGTTTACATTGTTTTGTTACTTAATAAATTTAAATTATTAGTATTGTTCATAATTAATGGTAATTAGGAATAATTAGTAATAATTTTTAATAATTAAGAATAAATATTAATAATTAATAATAAATACTAATAATTAGGAATAATAACATTATTACATTATTAGTATATTTTATTATTAATATTAAAATAATATAATTTTTTATATATATACAATTCTCTTTTCATCTGTGTGTTTGCTGTCTTCACATGTATTATTTGTATGTGGAGATAGAAAACGCACAGATGAAAGGAGAATTGTATATAAATTAGAAAATTATATTATTTTAATATTAATAATAAAATATACTAATAATGTTATTATTTGTAATTATTGGTAATTATTCCTAATTATTGGAGTACATGCGCCGACTCACTCATGCTTTAGGGATGGAGTTTCCTCCACCACCATCTGCAGATCCCCCACCTCCCCCCCCTCCTTCAGATTAGAGTTTGTATTTATGTTATAAAATTTTGGAAATCAAAATATTTTTTTTTCTATTCTTAGTTTTTGTCTCATTATAAAATATTAATAATATTATATTTTTAAATAACAATATTAATATGAATAATAATATTATTTATATTTTATAATATTAAATTATATATATATATTAAAATTTTATAATATTATAATTTAATTATATTTTTTGTAATACTTGAATTATTTTAATATTTGAATGTAAAACAATTCTATTATTTTTATATTAATTAAAATAACTTATTAATATTTTTTTTATTTATGAATTATAATTCTAATATTATTATATTAATTAAATCATTTATTAATATTCTATTATTTTTTATTTTTGAATTATAATTCTATTATTATTATATTAATTAAAATAATTTATTATTTTTATTTGTGAATTATAATTCTATTATTATATTAATTAAAATAATTTATTAATAATTTATTTTTTTTATTTTTTTATAGTATTTGCGACGGGATACTATGCCCGTCGCAAATACTAGTATTATTATATGCATTAAAATAATTTATTAATAGTTTTTTATTTTTTTAAAAAAATAGTGTTTGCGACGGGTCCCGTCGCAAAAGCTAATTGCGACGGGTCCCGTCGCAAATACTAGTTTAAAAGTTTTTTACAAATATACGGAGTACTATTTGTGACGGGGAAAATAACCGTCGCAAAAAAAGGCTTTAGCGACGGGCCCGTCGCAAATAAGTGTTGTTGCGACGCCGTTTTCAGCAACGGGTCATTTGCGACGGGATCCCATCGCAAAAATCCATTTGCGACAGGATCCCGTCGCAAATGACCCGTCGCAAATACCTGTTTTTTTAGTAGTGAATTTCCATTTCATTTCATATTCATTTCCATTATATCCTAATTAATTTTAAATGGTTGAATCAAATGGTTCTCCCAATTCTGACCTATAAGGGCCCATACTATTCATAAACTGAAATATGGCATCTAAATAATCCACACCATAATGCGTTCTAGTGTGTGGGACTCATGGTCCATTAATCAATGCCCCAAAATTAACTGTTTAGGATGTCTGTTGTATGCTAATCAAGAAAACACTACTTAGGTTATTCAAGGAACTCTATGTACTAACCATGTTCTCTGATTCCCTAAATAATCATTTATCAAGTTGTAGGTATGTCAATCATGGAACTTATCCAAACAATATGTAATAAAATAATTAATCCTATGTGTAATGACATAATGAATTGAATGTGAATTCTAAAAGGTTCCTAAAATGATGTATGATATGGAATACCCTCATCTCATCAGGTTGAAAAAAATAAAACCAACAACCATATCAATAATAACATCACAATTCAAGTGCATCACCCAACGGTGGAATCAAATACACTATAATAGCCAAAATCCAAAAATATAAATTTTCATGAGAGATAATTTGGATTTTCCCTATATGTGGGTTAGTTACACCAAAAAACAACTCATTACCAAATTTATACCCCTACCCATCCCTTTATATTGTTTGAGAATAGTAATGAAAACTAGAAAAGAAATGCTCTGATAGCACTTTGTAACATCCCAAACCCAGATGCCACTGAGAGGTTCCCTGAGCTTGGTTGGCCACACGGCCTCAAGCACATCTCCCCAAATACTAGAGATTATTGGCTAGTAGAGAGGGCTTAAGATTTGTCTATATGGACACTATTCCCTTTTATCAGAGTGTAACTTAGTGGTATCAGTCATAAAATCAATAGCGGACACTGTAAATTAGTCAAACAATAGATAACTAAATATGAGATAAACATCTAATGATAGATACATACAATAATGCCAGAAGTAATCTCATATATAGATTATATTTCACGTCATGTCTACAAAGAATCCAAAACAGGTGTACATAAAATAGTACAATACATGTAAAAAATACCCAAAAGACCAAAAGATATCCCAGCTTACATCACAAGCCTCATCTCGGTCCTATTCTCCCATGCTTCAAATAAAAAATCAAAAACCTATAATAGGTAACTTTCCATTATCCATACCAGTAGTTATATAATATTATTGGGTACCAAAGGCAGTCTGAGTAGGTTGTGAGATAAAATCCTAGTAGACCACCACTAACAGTGTCCAATTCCATACGGTTAGTGAATATATAGAAATAAAAGTGTGTATAAAGTAATAAAATATGTAAAGTAAGTATTAAAAGTAAACAACCCATAAATGTCTAGGTTCGCATGGACACACAACCTCTGCTACCTGCTTCGACCTTTGATAGAAATCACTAAATAAACAGTTAGTCCTGTACCATTTTATAATCAAATTCATTTAATTAATTAGTATCATTTAATAAACAAGTCTCGGGACCTAGAACATATCCCCATATCCCTCATAAGGATGTGATAGAGAGGTTTCTAACAAGGCCATCAATATGGTAGAAGTCTCTAACCGAATCCAAGCGTGTGCTTTGTCTTGGAAAATGTTTTGTATAAATCATTTCATTAATTAATCAATTAAGAACTTGTGCCCATCCTTGTAATTCTTTATTTGGAATCCAAGTATCACCCCATGTGTATCATAAACCAAACACCCTATAAGCCTATCTATGGTGATCCTCATCAAACCTAGGTATCTCTCTAGGTGTGGTATAACATCACCACTCACTGAGTCCGTCCTTATCGGCCCACTAAGGGATCCCAAGTGTCACCCATTGTGGTGATAATCAAATTCCCTCTAAGTATGTCCTTTTAAAACCATAAGGAGTCCATGTATCACTCAATCATATAGTTAATCAACCCTCTAAGTATGTCTTTGGTAGTCCATATAAGGAGTCCAAGTGTCACTTAGGCGTAATCAAGGTAGTTTCCAAATGATTCTATCCATGACATTCATATATGAACCCACATGTTTCCCAAGGCATATAAACATTCAATCAATATCATTTAAATATTTTAAATGTCATCACCATGAACATTTCATTTAAACCTCACATCCAAAGGTGGATTAAGAACATGCTAAGCATATAACACTTATCCTCTTAAGTGTCTCACATAGGCATTTCAATATAAGAGGAAACTAATGCTTAAACAAGAAAATACTTGACCATTTCCTAGAGAAATAGTCTTCACTTCCCTTCCTTTAATCAATTAAAATTACAATTCAATTCATAATTCAATTAATCATTTAACATCCCATAGAAATAGGTAACAGTACACTTAAAAGTGATCAATTCATATGCCACCCATGGTGGTCCATTTAATTAAATAACACACCCAAGTGGTGGCTCCACCTCAAGGCTCATAACCCTTAATAATTTATAAACCATCTCATTAATTATATAGGTTATACTGATCCATTTATTTTAAGGAATAAAATACATTTCAAGTTCACCACTCAAAAAATCAGATGTTTGACACAAGGAAATATATATAAACACCTCAACTTTGAGGGAAAATTATGAGACCACCTATTGTAGGTCCATAGTAGAGTGCTCATCTAGTATCATCTCTTGATTTGTCTTAGATTGGGAGAAAAATAAAGAATAGAAAAATAACATGGAAATAAAACCTATAGTTTTACGCCAAAATAGTGTAGTTGATACCATGAAAAATAAATAATGACACAAAAAGAATTGAATACTCACTGAAATGGATCTAACAAGACCAACGATGCTTGAATCCAATATCAAATAGAGGATAAGGATAAAAATATATGATTTATCTTTAAGAGGACATCCAATGGGATTTTTTACAATGTAGAAGGATAAGAGAAATATAAATTAGGTTAAATATAATTTTTGGTGGAAAATGGTATTTTCCCTAAAATTTCCTGGGCTGAATGGTTTGGCTGCACGGTTGGCCAAACCGTGTTCCCTTCACTATAATGAGGGGCATCAATCCTGGTTAGTGTGAATTTTTTTACAGTCCATGCACTAAAAATTTGATTCCCCTATACTAAAATTGTAGGTTCCCCACATGGGTGTGCACCACCTTCTGCACAGTTTCATCAAACCATATGGCATGTAGCTCCCTACTGTCTAGCCTCACAGGGTTAGTAGTAACCATGCGACCTTCCCAGTACAATTTGTACTAATGGAACAATTTTTCCTTCTCTTCAAAAAAGATAGGATCTAGCCTCCTAAAAAGCCTTGTACACCCCTAAAACACTACTGACCTCAATGGGTAATCAAATTAAGCCATAAATATGCATTTGAACTAAAACCTTTGAAAATAAAAAATATATCATACCTCAAGAAAGAAACAGGTTCTTGTTAGTGGGTTCCCCAATCCATTTTTAAACCTATAGAGTATAAATATATTAATTCTAGTATAGTGATCACCTAGAATGGATATGGGGGCGGGGATGAGTTATGTGCATGAGAGGAAAAATTGGGAAGTGCATATTGGACTTAGGTGTGTAGAAATCCCCATGAATTGTGAGGTATGCTATATGAGGTTTTGGGGAGAGTGTATAGACCCAAGTGTATGAAGATATATTTTTCTAGTTTTGGGATCCATTCTACCTAATGATGATATGGATATACATTTCCAAAGTTGGGCATCATCATATCTGATGATTACATGCATGCATGTTTCAAGGGTTGGGAACATTCCCCCAAATGATTATATTGAAATATATTTCTAGGTAATGGATTAATTCTCTCAGATTTGGTATTTGATTATAGGGAGGCTCATATTCCCCTTAATTATATATGATGGTAGTACAAGAAATTCAGTATTCCACATGATAACATTTGATGATTTTATATAATAAGCTTTATTCCCAATAGTATGTTATCTAATTATAAGGTGATTGTTATCCCCCCTGATGATATATGATGGTATTATATGTCATGTATTATTCCCCCTAATATGATATGTGATTTTGGGGTGGGAACTATTCCACCAAATAATATTGATGGTACTATGGGTGGACTCATATTCGAACCCTTGTATGGTTATGTAACTTTCTCAGAGACATTGGAAACTAGACCTATAAGGTCTTTTCAACCAATAGTGTCATCTTAGAACCAAGGGATTTATGTTTTCATGTTATGATGTTAAAAAATTTATTTATTTTCTAGGAATATCTCATTGTTCATACATTTACTATCTTTTTATGTCAAGGACACCATTTTTTATTGCCTAATAAGTTATAATCACACCCAAATTGGGAAACCTTGAAATTTTTATACCCATGAATACCACATGATCAAAATTAAAAGTAAGGTAGAGGACCTATATTGGATTACTAAGATAGAAAAATTAGATGGATATAAGATATGGGACTAAGGAAAGACTCTAGACAAGGTTAGAGTTTCAATTATTTAATTTTTCATTAGATTTATATATAGTCTTCCCATGGGATATCTGATTGATGTTTTCCTAATGTGTGTAGAATTTTAGTTAGTTCATTTTTTTACTACACGACATGTATTTACATTTATGAAGGATTCAGTCATGACGTTCCTTTTCTTTTAGGATAATATGTTGATTGATTGTGTGTAATTTTTAAAATTTTGTACTACTTTTATATGAGCATATAATCTCCCCACAATAATACCTTTGACCCTCGCAACTTTTTGACATCCATTGGTGTATATGGAGGTGCACATTAGGCCAGACAAAGAACTAGTATGGTTATAATTGAGTAAACCGATCCAGAACATTACAAAGTGGTGTTAGAAAGTTCTTTTATCTTACTATTTGGGATTTGGTAGACTAGATATTGAACTAGTTAAAACGTAATATAGATGATATATCTTATCCCTAGCCCACACTTATATAAAATAAAATCAAATTTACATGTGAGTTGGGATTTATGATCCAATTTTTTATATAAATTTATAGTTAATTATAATTTAAATGAAATTTATTATTTTTTGGTTTGTTCATTTTTTTCTCTTGGAGCGAGGTGGAAAGAGGGGTGTGTTCATGTATTATATTGGGCATGTAGGTTTAATGAAATGTTAAAAATTGTGTATGATTGTGATACTGGTTCTAAAAAATAAAGTTAGATAACAAAATAGGTTTGGTTATATCATGTTTCAAAAAAACCTATATGGTTTTTCCTATATAGAATCTTTGTGGAATTCTACTTAATCGAACCACATGGGTACAATAGATTCTAGAAAAGAAATAGTTTTTAGTTATTGAAAGTATAATAAAATACTTATTTATTGTTCTTTATAATAATTTTTTGTTGAAATTCTACTTAACAGAACCATATGAATATAATTTTACATGATACAAATCATTATAATATAATTTCATTATGTGAATATGTATAGTACCTTCATCCTCAAGGTTAATCTACTAATCAGATTCATAGTAAGGATTAATAACCTAGAGTGGGTATTTGACTTGCGTACGATATACCAAATGTGTGTGTGAGTGTGTGTTTGACAACCCTAAATTGGGTGTTTTGGAACATAGGATTCCTTGTGATATTTAAAATTGTAGTGGAGATGATATTATATGAGTTTTTGACAATGTGTTATGTGTCCTATGGACAAGGTGGGAGATCCTAGTAACTTTGAGATATGACTTAGGATTTTATTGATTTGGGTTTTATAACTAAATAGTAGGAAAATTTCATGTTTTTAATGAGATGAGTTGTGATATATGAAGGTAACCTGATATTAGGGTTAGCCCAGGTTATAGAGTGAATCTAAAAATGTAAACATATGTGTAGTGATGTTATTTTGATAGGTTTGGAAAGAATTAAAGGCATATTTAGCTGTTTGGTGAGGAACATGAAATAATAATTGATGGGATACAACTTCATAAGGAATGAATTAAGTTGTATAGATTTGTAGTATTGGGGTTTATTCTTTATTTTTCATGCTTGGTTTGAAAAATGGGGAATTGAGAACCATTATGAGATTGGTTAAAGTATAATCCCTTAAAAACAGTCAATAAAATGAGATTTTGGTTAACCAATTAAGTAGGTAGATTGACGTGACCAAAGATTAACCTAATGAAGGTGGGATTGTTGAGTAATTATTCATGAGTGGACTTGAAGAACATATTGTAAATGTCATTGGGTATATTTTTAGAAAAATATGGGATAAGTAGATAAAGTCGTTTGGGTTATTTTACTTATGTATTGAGATCATGATATTGATTTAATATTCATAGTAGACATATTTTATTCCATCTAGTGTATATGAAAAATGGTTTTATAAGTTGGTTTTGATATAAATGGCTTGTATAAATGGTGATTTTTAAATTGTTTGAGATTATTTAGTCCTGGAAAAAATGAGGTAAATGATATTTAAATTGGGTTTTATAGTGTCTTTTAAAAAAGGTTCATTTTTTTCTTAAATAAAGAACAAAATAGGTAGGGAATTTGGACATTTTTGTTTTTTTATGAAAACCCTTGGATTTAAAGGGCTTTGAGAAAATTTGGGTAAGTTTTTGTGTTTATAAGAAAATGTTTTGAGGTAGTTTAAGAAGTCAATTAATTCTGTTATAGACTATTTATAACTCTATTTTGAATCTATATTTTCATGAGTTTTATATGTTAATTCATTGAATATTGATTCATTGAATATGAGATTCATTCCAGATTTTAATGTCTTATGTATTTTTACAGAAGGACTAACAATATTGTAGAATCAGGGGAAATTTGGTTGTAAACATGAAAATATTGGAATATGCACACACTTCACACCTATTCATGAATAAGAACAGTGAAAAACTAGTAAAATAATGATGATTATGAGATAGTGGATTGAAGCACAAACTAATATTGAAGGTGGATTAATGAGGATCCACACTGTAGAATGTTAGAGAGAATGATTTATGCCATATAAATCTTCATTGAGGAAACTTTTTGATGGGAGTATCATATTTATGATGAGTGAAGTTGCATGATTTATGACATAAATCATTTAATTACATCATCGGTTCTTTATGGATGTAGACTAATAGAAGATGAAGCCATAATATTAATATCATAAATCATTTATTTACATAATAATTCCAAATTCAATATAAAATTAAATGATATGATATTTCATATTATTGGATAATTAAATCCAATTTGACTGGTGTGATTCAAATATTATTTGGGTGCCGTTATAAGGAGGATTCGACCATAGAGGATAGATTGTTTTTCCACCAGTACGAGCTGCTGCCACCAGGGTTCTGACCCACAGATCATTCTCTACAGTTAGTTTTTTTAATTCTATCTTTCTTTTCTTATTTTTTAAATAATTTTTTATGATTCTTATTTTTTTTCTTCAATTATTTTATTATATTCTCTATTCTATGGGTATTGGGTTATTCATTATTTGCGATCAGTCAACGGTGATTGGATAGACCAGAGGGGAGAGTGGAATCATTCAAAATGGGAACATACCAAATTGTTTTATTTATTTCATCACATGTGAAATGATTTGATTTAATTAGTATTGTGTTTTGAATCGCTATTTTTATATATGTTATTAAATTAGGGATCAAGTTTGTTTAATAGTATACAAAACACCACATGATTGAAATAATTAATTCTTGACCATTGAATGAGAGTATTCTTTTGAAAATGAAATATAGTGCTAATATATTATATTTATTTTAATTCATCAGACCAATATTAATTGAGTTTATAGGGTAGATTGATAGGGATGGACCATTTCTTCTTTTGAATAAATCAATTGATTTCATATCCAATAAATGTAATTATTTTTCATGTGTAGTTGAAATTATTATTTTCTAAGTCCTCGCATTAAAATAGATTTCTCTCTCTAGAGATTTTTAATTCGAATTTATTTATTTAATTTTTATCATTAATTTATTTTAATAAAATAAATTAAAATTTGGGAATCATAACCTTTGGTCAAAATTTTAATGTTGAGTTCCTCTATATCAGTGGGATCAACCCCATATTTCCACTATGATACTCCATTATAGCTAGCATAGTTTGGGACATTATAAATTTCTAATTTGATTCTACTAGGGGATGTAATGAAATCCATTGGACATATCTAATGAGTTAGCTTGATTTTCTAAGATCAATATAGAATGACCTGAGTGGTTGAGTGGTTCATTTAGAAGGCATGTCAAGTTCACATTTAGAGATCCACTTGTTTTAAGATTATGGGATTGATGTTTTATGTGGGTATCATGAAGCTAGAAATAAGTATAAGGATTATATGGTTAGGACTGCTTGATGTGTGTTTTCATATGCGATTCTTATGATGGGGAGAACTATTATTTATAATTGGCCATTATAAGTAGAGTCTTATACCATGGTGCACTATAGTCCTTGGTCTCTATCGGTTGTCGATCCATTAGTTCCCAGGATTTACTAGTGTAATAGTGTACTATCTCGGAATTTTAGAATTGGTTGTGTGAATGGTGTTCATAGAATTGGTTTCATAATTTGATAGAATTATTATTATATTTGGGTGAAATAATTATATTTAGGTAGTAATGATCTTTTTTTGACCAGTGTTACTCTTACAGGAATGGTGGCATGATGTTTTGATGTGTATGTGAAGTGTTGTATCTATAACAAGAGATAACATTGTGAATGGTTAGATTATATTGGTTTGGATGATCCTAGCTTAGTCCTGGATAGGAGTAGTCATTTATTGGATAAGAATTGGTCAATAGAAGGATCACATCTGAAATGTGGGAACTTGTTGGGAGTTGTGATCATGGATTGGTAATAAATAATATCCTTTGGTGGAGATCACACTATAGATGAAATTAATGAATAATTATCATTTAGAGAAGTTTATGGTGAATTCCAAGAGTGATGTGTTGATGGACCCAAACCATTGGTGGCCATAGTTATTTTATGGTTCTTGGATGTAGGAATTCTAGTTATGTGAATTTAATTAAGAATACAAAGATATGGGTATCATTTGAAGGAAAATATTAAAAGCTAGTATGTTAAGAAATTTAAAGCTATTAGATGCAAGATATTGTTTTTCTAGTATTAAATGATATATGTTTCATGTATAAGATGATGGAGAAATAGATTATGTATAATATTATTTATTTTGGATAGCATAAAAACATTTACATTGTGGTGGGGATATGTTTTATGGATATAGTCTTAGAATAAAAATGAAAAATTTTATGCGAAGGGATAGGTGATGATTTGAAACGATTTTGAGTGAATTATGGTATTGTAAAAATTATTTTAATTAGTACATTGTGTGTGGAATCAAAAATTGAAATTCAAAAATTCCACTAGGAGTTGGGTATTTTTGTTGAATTGGTGTAAATATGTGGCACTACGATGCATAGACTGGTGGAGCCTTTAGCAATGGATCTGGTTTGAGTGTGGGGTTAAAATGACCATAACTCGTGGGAGACATAATATTTCAGTCATGAATCATCCTCGATGACCAATTTATTTTATTGAGGATGCATGTGGAGACTTATCTGGGATGAAAAATGTCATGGAAGGGTGGATATAGCATCCTAGAACAATCTAAGTAAAAAATCATTTGAAAATTCACTAAAAAATATGTAGGTTTGAATTTTGGAAAATATATATATATATTTAAATATTGAATGTTTTAAATGACGTTCAGTTATTCATAAATGGTGTTTTGGGTTGGATCATAGATCAAACATGGATATTGGGACCTTTCATATTTGCTAGAGGTGTTGTAATTTGGTTAGGAATCAAGTATCATGAATTTACCATGCTTGAGGATATATTGTGCTTCTTTTTTTCTATTGTTGTAGGTCTATAGGTGGGATCATATGTGATGAAATTAATTTATTCTTTTTGATTGAATTAGGGTTTTTTAGAGTTGTAATTATTTTATAAAAAATTGGATAACTATATTACATTAGTTTAACCACATAAAAGAGTCACCTTGTGAAGAGTTACTCTTACATATGGGTACCCATACATAATAGTAACCCACATATATGTCTAAAGATTTAATTAAGAGAGGATACCCAATATATGTATGGGTAATGAAATCATAAATAGAGATATTTAAAATTAATCCCCAAATTAATACTAGTAACTGATTGAAAAATTAATATGTAATTATCATTACCTTACCCAAAAAATTGATAAGTGTCGAAGTACTCTTGTGTGAGATGAACAAAAAAATTAAAAATGTTTTTTTTAACTTCTATTAGTAGAATGAGAATTTATTGGGTGTTTATATACCCTTGTTAACTAATTTTATGTCTAACTCATTGATGACTAGGGAGTAAACTATAAAATTTTTCTAATTGATATATCACATCTTGATTTTAATTTGGTTTATTTTTATGTTCATTTATCGAGTTCTTAGGAGTTTTTTTATGTTTGGAAGGATTTTTTTTATTTTTTATGGTTTTACGAGGTTTAAACTTAGAGAAAAGTTTGGTAAACTATGTTACATAGCAATTCAACTATCCAACGAAAAATTAGTTCCTCTGGTATGGGTACAACATGGTTAAAAAATCCATGTATATTTTAGGAGGAACCTTGTAGGGTGACTTAGTATATAAGTATCTTTCACATGTTTAGTGAATTTATCGGAGAAAATGTTGGATATATAGCATGTAAACTAGTACTGGTGGAATAATTGGTGAATAGTTTGGTAAACTGTTTGACCAAACCTTACACATTCCATGGTTTTTAAAAATATGATGTTCTTATTACACCCTATATAATTTGGTAATCCCTTTGGCCTCCCTCTTCCCCCATTAACATGAGGAATTCAGGAATGATCCTTGGTCATGAATCCCCTCTCTTCCTCCATTGATCCTTTTCTACTTTTCTTGGGACAATGTGTATTATTCAAGGATATACCATCATTTCTCATCTCATTCATTTTATTTTTTCCTGTTTCTTCTTCTTATTTAAAAGCGAGGCTATAGTTTTTGAACACTAGGAATTGGGTTTAGTACAACCTTGAAATTTTTGGTGTATAGGGGTTAGGAATATCATCTTGAGAATTTTCTACCAATGTTATTCAAAGGTGATGTTTTCCCTTGGGTTTTAGATAGGTTACTTCATGTATAATTCATTAAGCTTAAAGAAATTTATTTCTTGACTAATTTATTTCAACCTTTGATTTAAATTTATTGAAGGTTGTGTATTGTGAAGTTTATTATACTAATACTGATGATTTTTAGGTTTTTAAAATGTTATTTTAATGAGTTTTTGTCTATATATAGTTTAAAATTTATTCTAAAACCCTCAGGGAATTTGATAAAATTCCTCAATGTATTTTTTAAGAAATCCATGTTTTAAAAAGGAATTTTTTTAATATTTAATGACTTTGAAATGTTTTTCAGTGGTAAAAATATAAATTTTTATTTATTTTCCAAATAAAATGGAGTATTTTTTAATTTATTTAGTGCTCCTTGGTTATTTTTATCATGATTAATATTATTTTGTTTTATTTTTATTATGTTTAGTGATATTGTTTTTTGTTTTTTGGATTTATTATTATGTTTTTAAATGTATTTATATTATAATCAAGTTTTATTTTTAGTTTAGAAATATTGATTTCAAAGTATTCAACCGTGTTTGGTTTTCAAGAGGCATGACATGATTTTAGTTCTCAATGACTTGGCAATGAAATGATTGGAATATTATAAAATGAACTTGGATTGATCCCCTTTTCTTTGAGTTATGATTTGAGTTTTATTTTTATGAGAGAAACATTTTTTCCATGTGTAACATGTTATGATTTTTATAAAAGGGGATACTTTAGGAAAAGGAGTTATTAGAGAGGAGGTGAGTGGTATTTTATTTTTATAAAAGTGATGTTTTATATTATTGAGTTTTGAATTTTTTACTCACCTCCATTAAATTTTTCATGGTACCCTTAGAGAATAGGTAAGTAATAATTACAAAATTACTGCTTGGTATGGTGCATCATACCTAGCCTCAAACAAAACTAAAACATTAAGTAATCATTATTATAATATTTATAGTTTTCCAAATTATTGAATGAACCCTTTTCACTATAAATTGAGATAATTCTCCATAAAAACTTGCACATAATTGATTATGTTTTTTCTAGGTTTCCATGACCTTAGGTTATTTGGGTCACTCCTATGAATATAGTTTACATTTATTTTCTTTTATTTTATTGTTTTTAATTTCAATTATTTCATTTCATTTTCTTGAGTGGCTCTTATTATGGTTTACTTCTAGTTTTATGTAAATATTTCTTTCCAGCTGTATAATTTTTAGGGATAGATATTTTATAAAAGTTATAGTTGTATCTATTAATTATGAGGATTTTTTTTAATTTTAAAGGTATGGTTTAGAACAATTGTGTTATATTGTAATAAATTCATGAAAAAGGGTTATTTTAAAATGTTTATTATTTATCCTTTATTTTTGAAATGAAACTATTAAATGGTTCTTGAAATAATTTTGTTTCTTAAAATGTAATATATTATTAAAATATTTAAAAAATTAGTTTTGATTTAAACTGGGAATTTTTTTTGAAAGAATAAAATTACTTTAATGGTTACATATGATTTTTTAAGTAAATTGATAGATTATTTAAGTGGTTTATTTTTAAACTAGCATAAACTGTTTTACTTTTAAATATTATGCATGGTGTTTGGGGAGGATACCGACTATGCTTTGATATCATGAAAATTTATATTTCATGAAGCTTTCTGGATCATGCCTTTGGATAACTCCTTCTATAGGATTTTACTTACCTAATTTTTTATGAAGTATTCTTGGTGGTGATGTTAGTGGGTGATGTCGAGTCATCACGAGATATTTTTTCATTTTAGTATTTGAGTTTTTATTTTATTATTATTTCATGGATGCATAAACAACTTTTTATTCCTTTTATTTTATGTTTTATTTTTTTTACAGTAGTATCTATTTATTTTATATTCATGTGGCTTTGTTTTTATTTTTTTCCATTCCATATTTGGTTTGTTACTTATTTTGAAACTTTATATTTGGTTGACATGGCCACCCACTCACAAATGTGTCATTCCATATCATCTAAAATTTTATGCTACATATTTAACTATGATTATTGGGAAAATCTTTCCCACTTCTTTTCATTTCATTCTTAGGCACTATTTTATTAAAAATGGGGATCGGGAAATCCCTTTGGGCCTTTCCATATAAATCTCGGGTTCTCGAATTACGAGTGGACTAGGATGATAGGTGAAAAAATGGTATCAAAGTGATATTTATTATTTAGTATGTTATAGTAGATTAGAGATAGGAATGTCAAACCATGGAAGGTTGTTATGAGGAAAGATTATATAACTCTACCCCATTTAGAGACTTTAGTTGCAATGGGTTTTTGAGTAGAGAGTCATGATTTTGAGTTTGTTTATCATTTATTTTTGATATATTTTGGTTTATATTGACATATTCTTGAATCATTGTTGACGCTCCTTTCTGTCATAGAGCTTAACGAATGGAAAATGGGAATACCTTAACCACAAAGAGAGTCATACTTTGAAGAACATCAGAAATTGACAAAGACACGAACAATGAACTCTTTAAGCATGGGTCGCCCAAGTTTCATTATGGTCGCACAAGTGTACTTTCACGCCACATATGGGTAGCACAAGTATACTTGCGCACCCTATTATTTTTTCACCCAAGGTCCTCAATTTCCAATAAATACCCCCTGTGGGCCCCCCATTTGAAGGACGAAAAATCCAAAACTTAGATTCAAGCTCTAGTCGCCCAATTCTCCATCTAAAGTATTCTGAACCCTTAGAAGGCAATTATTTACTTATAATTGAATCTCTAAAGAGGAAGAATAAGGCCTAAGTATTAGAACTCATCAATACTTGTGCACCTAAGCGTCCACCCCTTAAGGGAAGTGATGATTCATGCACGCTGCCTTTCCCTCTCAAGGAAACTTGCGCGCCACCTGAAATCCTCTAGAGATGATACTAAGGGCTCCAATTCAAAGTCGCCCAAGTATCAATTCACAGGTTCTTCATCGCCCAAGTGAACTCATGTTTCGCAAGTATAATTTCACAACTAGGACTTGCGTGCCATACCAATACTTGTGCGCCTCCTTCCAATTCACTTCCTTTCCTCAAATCCACCTTTCCTCTTTAAGGACAGCCTTCAAAACCTTCTTAAAAGCCATGTATGGCATGGTTTTTTTGTTGATTTCCTTATCTGAAAGGAATTATGTGGAACATATCTCAAAACTTTATGATTTACAAAACTTTATGTCACTAAGGTTAGAGATTTACTTCATTCAACCTCATCCTTTAAGATGAGAAGATCTTTAATCTGGGCATCCTCTTTAGGAGTAAGCCCCAAGTTCACTAATTTGGGAATCCTCTTTAGGAGTAAGCCCTAAGTTCCCTATTCATGGAAATCCTCTTTAGGAGTAAGCCCCAATCATAATTTCCTTTAACCTGGGCCTCCTTTTCAGGAGTAAGCCCCATGCATAATTTCTTTTGACTTGGGATTCCTTATCAGGAATAAAACCCAATAATTAGTTCCTCTCTAATTTAGGTATCCTTCTCAGGAGTAATCCCTAAGTTAAGTATTCAAATCCCCATAAAGCACATATACCTTTATGGACCTTGTTCCCAGGTTTCTTCCAGGAAGTAAATCTCAATCCTCATATATCTTGGGCAGTCACACATATATAGTCCCCACATCATTTCTTATGATTGCATCTTTCAGGGCACAATCGTCGGGTTTTACTAATACCTCTTGTTTCTCACACCGAGAATGACTCACGTGATCTTAGAGTGTAAAAGTAATTATGACATCTATTTTTGAGCCATTAATCATGCAAAACCCTCATAATTCTTCACTCAAACTACGTGGGTTCTAATTCCTTTTCTAATAAGGATATGTAGGTAGCCCATATGTGGGTATGATCCCAACTCTAAAATAATCCATGTCCTTCTGAACGACAATAAACATCAAGTTCCCCATTGAGTGGCTTTAAAACCAGTATGGTTATCATAATGACCAAGATATTTCTTTATAATGTGTCAAATGATACCATTGCCTAAGAATCTCTAATAAATACAGATGATTCTCTATAGATGAAGAACCTAAAATACATATACAAGATCCTCTAAATCTCATACATATCAATCATTTATTGTCAGATCTAAAGGAAAGCTCATTTTCATACTTGGTAAATTAATAAGGATTCATGAACATAACTCAAATCTATAAAGAGAGTCCCGAAGTAGACAATAATTCCCCCCAAAAAGGTCTGATGAGTCTGACCTCCCATCCTTTCGATCAATGAAAATTCTTAAGCCTCATCGTTCTATAAATAATGAGAACCTACCTTTGGAAAGAAGGTCCAAATGGATATAGAATCATTGAATATTTCCAGTTCTATGAATAAACCCGTTAGAAACCGATTAGAATGTTTGAACCTTTGTTGACGCTCCTTTCCATCACAGAGTCTAACAAACTGAAAAGGGAAATACCTTGAACCAAAAGTGATTCATCCTTTGAAAAAACATCAAAAATTGACAAAGTCATAAACAAAGATTCAAATGCACTTGGGTTGTACAAGTTCCACCAGTGTCACGCAAGTATACTTGCGCGCCGCGTAGGTGACTTGTGCGTCCTCTTTGAATTTCGCCCAGGGTCTTCTCCAGCCTATAAATACCTCCGGTGGGCCCCCCATTTTAGGAGGTGAAATTCTAGAAACTCATATTTGATCTCACAGCGCCCTAGTCTCTTCTCAATGCTTCCAAACACTTATAAGGTAATTTCTTACCTAGAAATGGAAGATCTAAAGAGGGGGAGTAAGGCCTAAGTGTTGAAACTCATCAACACTTGCATTCCTAGGTGGCCAGCCCTTAAGAGAAATGGCCCCACTTGCACGCCGCCTTACCCCTTCTACACAACTTGCATGCCTCTCTTCTGGAAGTCTCTAGGGGTAATATTAAAGGCTTGAGCCAAGCCTCTCCCAAGTTCTACCCTAATGATTGACCATCGCACAAGTACCCATGTGTCATGCAGGTACACCTGCGCGACCTGGACTTGCGCGCCCACACAGTACTTGCACGCCCACACAGGACATGTGTGCCCATGCAGGACTTGCGCGCCACCTTCTTTTTGGTGCCCCTCCTGCCTATTTCACCTCTCCTATGTTTATCCACCTATCCTTTTCAATATTAAGCCTTTAGAATCCTCTCCAAATTCATTTATGACATGATTTCTTTGTTGGCTTTCTTATCTGAAAGGAATTCTATGGAACATCTATTAAAACCTAGTGATTTACATATCCTCATGTCACTAATGTCAGAGATTTCATTCATTTCAACCTCATCCTTTAAAGATGAGAGAATCCTTAACCTGGCTGTCCTTTTCAGGAGTAAGCCCTAGTCCATGTCCTCATTAATCTGGGCATCCTCCTTAGGAGTAAGCCCCATGTCCTCATTAATATTGGGCATTCTCTTTAGGAGTAAGCCCCGAGTTCCTTAACCTGGGTTTCCTTTTCAAGAGTAAGCCCCAATCTCAAAGTTCCCAAAATATGGGCATCCTCCTTAGAAGTAAGCCCCAACCATAATTCCCTTAACCCAGGCTTCCTTTTCAGGAGTAAGCCCCAGTCTCAAATATGGGCATCCTCCTTAGGAGTAATCCCCAAGTCCCTTAATTTTTTTCCCTTTCACCTTGTCCTCCTTCTCAGGAGTAAGAACCAGTCTTAATTTCTCTTAACCAGTATTAATTTACTTTTGATCTGGGTTTCCTTCTCAGGAGTAGAACCCAATCAAAAATCCCCCTCCTAATTTGGGCATCTTCCTCAGGAGTAAGCCCCATGTTAGAGTATCCAAATCTCCATGAAGTACATATACCTTTATGGACCTTGTTTCTGGGTTTCTTCCCTGAAGTAAATCCTAATCTTCATCTTTTTGGGTAGTCATACATACATAAGCCCCACATAATTGCATCTTTCGTGGAATAATTGTCTGGTTTCACCAATACCTCTTGTTTCTTAGACTGAGCATGACTCACATGAGATTAGAGTGTAAAATTAATCATGACATCTTTCTTGGATCCATCAATCATGCATAAACATCATACTACCTCACTCGAACTACGTGGGTTCTGATTCCCTTTTTAAATAAAGGATACATAGGTATCCCATCTACGGGTACGATCCCAACTCTGAAATAATCAATGTCCTTCTGAATGACAATAAACTTCAAGTGCCCCACTGAGTGGCTTTAAAACTCGCATGTTCATCATAATGACCAAGAGACTTTTATGTATTAAAGGATACCATTGATTAAGAATCTCTAACAAATACAGATGATTCTCTATCAATGAAGAACCTTGAATACATATAGAAGACTCTCAAAATCTCCTACATATCAATCATTGATTGTCAGATCTAAAGGAAATCCCATTTTATAATTGGTAATGTAATAAGGATTCACAAACATAAAATAAATCTATAAAGAGAGTCCCTGAGTAGACAATAATTCCCCTCAAAAAGGTGTGATGAGTCTGACCTCCTATCCTCTCGACCAATGCAAATTCCTAAGCCTCACCAGTCCACAACTAATGAGCGCCTACCTTTGTAAAGTAGGTCCAAATGGATATGGAATCATTTGATGTTTCCGGTTCTATGAATAAACCCATTAGAAACCGATTGGAATGTTTGAACTTTTAATCAACGAGTCATCCCCAATTCCAGAGGGAACAAAAAATGGTAAACCCGAGGTGAATCCTTTACCAAGTTAAAGTGATGTTTTACCTATTTGTTAGGCCCCTATTTAAACTCAATGAGAGGGCCAACAAAGTAATCAATAATATATGTGCTCATCCAAAATATGTAGCAGCCGAACTTATCTTGATTATGTTTGTTATATCAAACATGCACTCTTTTCCAAGATCTTATGCATTACAAGAATGAATTTTCTTAAGTTCACTGCTGTGAATACCTCTGCTATGAAAACCTCTATTGTGAATGCATCAGCTACTACTCCTGCTGGATTTTTGTCCACTTTGAGGACGACATCACCTACTCAGCATCTTCAAAAATGGGTATCAAATGCAATGGTTAAGGAATACCATCAAAACTGTACTATTCCAACTTTGGAGGCCACTAAACAAGCCCTCTAAGTGAATAACTCACCCTGGTCATCTAGACAGCGACAACCAGCGATCAAGAAGAAGGTGGTGCTAACTACCGTCTCCAACCGTTTTGGGTCGTTATCCACGGAATGAAATCACCATTCTCTCCCATATTATGGGGAGGTGAATGAGTAGGTCCCTCCGGGCATTAACTCAGAGAGACAAGAGTCCTTCCCAAGGGCTCCCATCAACAATAGCCGCTAGACTCGTGTGGTAGTGCGCCCTCAACATGATGAGGGTGTCGTCTCTAGGAGTTCGGATCTGGTTCCTCGAACCCGAGAAGGCAAGACGAACCACTAGAGGCGACGACCGGTTAACAGTGAGTAGGTTCTCATCTCTGCCATTTCTGGAGAAGTCCACTAACCTAACTTGGTGGCAAGCAACCAGCGGGCACACACACCCATCCGTTTTAATTCCACTGTCCAGCAGACTGGTCTGGAAGTAGCACACCAATCCCGCCAGGCAATTCCAGCGTAGTACTACAGACAGGAACATAAACCTGTTTATAAATCATCAGCTGGTCAGTAGGCTCGTCTGACTACATATGATGAAGCCCGCTAACCCAATGTGTTGACAATGGGTAAACAGGCACATACACCTACTTACACTCATCAATCCTGCTGGAAACCTCATCTGTTAGTATTGAAGGAAGATCATCAACCATGTTCAGAGGAGTGAAATCATCAGGAAAATACACCTTCTAGTATTGATCAATCCTACCAACAGTCTCATTTGGTAGCATTCAGAAAATTCAGTCGGAAATATCCAGTGACAAACAGGAGGCAGACTCAACTCTCTGCCCCAATATTTAAGTACTGCCAGAATTCACCAACAGGAAAAGGAGGACAGAAGCAGGCACATACACCTACTCCAAGCACAGAATGGACGTATATCACCATTCCGGCCACTGAAGTCACCAAGCACATTCTGTCAATGGTGAAAGAGAAGAAACAAATCCCTGCTCATATTCTGGATGCCTGCCAGGATATTATAACAGCTTTAGTAGCATCTTTGGGAAAGACACATAAATCTATCCCTGGAAATGGAGTGACACATCAACAGTTCACTCCGGAACGGACACACAAATCTGTTCTAGTCCAAGAGGGTTGTGGGGAATACTCCCCCATATCGTACGGGCATCCAAGTCAGACACATACACCTGATTTGAGTGAAGATAATCAGCCTAACCTGATCATTTCTCCTGTATAGGCACATACATCTGCCCATAATGACCACTTTCATCAACAAGTGGTTCCAAAAGTGAGTAAGAAGGTGTCTAAGATGAAGACCCGCCCAGAAAAGTCACGAAATCAAGGGCCAATCTGTAATAAGGCCTTACTCAATGCTAGAGTTCTTGATGCACCCAGACAATTTTCTGTTTCAACTCAAAATTCTACTCTCTCAGTTCCCAATAGTGGGAACATTAATTCCGAAGGTCTGCATCAGATAATTCCTCATGAAGTCTTACTTCATGACAATTCGGTTGATCTCGAAGTTTCATCTTCAGATGAGAGCCACAAGAACCTTCTATGTGGGCAGAAGATCACAGAGCATAATGTTTCTTCTTTTGTTATAACCCACCATGGTGGTCCTCCCCATGATGATGAATTTAGCTGCGAAATTCCTCTCCGTAGTAGTGATTCACATTGCTTGGAAAATTCTCCAACAGACAATGTAGTGATGAGAAAGCCCTCTTATCTTGAGGCACTTGAAAATGTGAAGTCAGTTATGTCTGATGCTTTACCATTAGAAGGTGAAATACTTTCTCAACCAGAAGATATCCCAGGGTGTAGGTCATTCTACGATCCACCCCTATGTCATGCATCTTCTAGTTTGATAAGTGATTTCTCTACAAATCATGTTGAATCCGATGAAGCAACAAGGAAGCACCAGATCTGCTCTAATCAGGTAGAATAATCTTCATTGAATAATAAAGTGGAAGTACTGAAATGAGAAAACAACTGGAGAAAGGTGAAGTGCCAGTTATGTTTTGGCCTCTGGTTGATTCTCAGTACGACATTCCAAATATGTTGATGGAAGATGCAATTCATGATATTCGTCTCAACATATGGAAAAATCTTTGTCGGTTGAAAAAGAAAATATTATCTTATGATGAATATGAAAATCATGTTAAGATAATAGAAGGGTTAAAATTCCAAGTTTATTTGGCATCTCTCTCAGTTTCTCGATATCTGAAGGCTAAAAAGTAGCAGAGAGCCCTTCAGCGTTCATGCCTTGGCACACTAAGAAGATTGCACCAGTTAATTTCCAATGCCCCATCTGGTATTCATATTAGGGGATGGGGTTTTCATGGAGTGCTACATTTCACTGTAATCTCCAGTCAGTAAAGCCCGCTGAAAATGGTCTCATGCAATGTTATTTCCCATAACCGGCCACAGTCAATGGGTTTTGTTTGTAATCAAAAGCATTCCCAAGAACAAGCCTCAACTAGTTCCTCTCAAAATCAAGCATACAGAGAAGAAGTTATTGAATTACTCCTACATCAAGAAAACAAGAATATTGAACAAGCCTCTTGTTTAGAGCAAGAACATCATCAAGTGACAGAAGTGTTAGAAATCATCCAACTGTCTTTTGATCCAGGTGATAAAAGTGGATACAGGTTGATGCATCCAGCCAATTTCTGAACTAAAGTCTGTAAGATCAGGAGAGGTTTCCAGAAGGTCTCAGATATAGCATGTCAAGAACCACCCCAGCTTTCCAGACTGGGGACTCTTTTAACCCAACCCTTGGAATCAACAAATAGGATTCGAGGAGTTGAGAAAGAACAACCCCAGTCCACAGGACTGGGGAATTTTTCAAATCATCAATCTCTCCCTCAGAGAAAGTCAGTCTTCTCTTGATTAGGTAAGAAGCCTCAAGAGGAACGAAGAACCAAATTATCAGGAGATTCCCTCCAAATTACTGTTTGCCAATAATTTCCTGAGGGATCGAATCAACAAAAGGGAATGTCTCATCAAGGACATGAAAAAAGGCATTATCGTAGAAATTCCAATAGAAGAGATGCAATGCATTATGCATCAATTAATGTCATTAATGCTATTGTTGCTGATCTACCAGATGAGGTTCGCTCAGAGGGATCAGATGAAGAGGTTCCTGCTCAAGAAGTTGTACACACAGACTCAAATGAAGAAGGTGTGCGTACACGAAATCAAAGGATTAGTCAGAACCTAGGTAATCCTTTAAGTAACACACTTCCCCCTATTTGAAAGGTTTCCAATAAGGGGAGAGGAAAGAATCAGGTTACATACCCTTCCTTTGGAGAAGGCCAATCACTCTCACTAGAGCAAAGATTCACACAACAAGAGGAAGAGATGAAGGAATTGAGGAGGTTGAATGCAGAACTACTTAAAAGTAGTCTTCCTCCTAAACATGATGCAGTCAGTCAGCCAAGAGAATTTGTTGTGGCTACTGAGATGGATCAAGAATATCCTCGTCTACCAGTACACCCTCATAGGTCTAATCCTACGGGTCAAGTGCACAACTAATTGGTAGTGATACCATCAGTTGCAGCACCAGCCACCACATATGTCCAAGCTCCAATCATTGCACATATTCAGGTCCAAGCCCAACCGGATGTTTCTCAAAAGTTAATAACTACTATTGAGTCATTAACATCTCGTTTGGAAGATATGGAGGGAAAGTGGGCTCAAATTCAACCAGAAAAGAGAGCTTACCTTGAATGGGTTGATGCAATTCCTCCCCCATCAAATTTTGAAAGTACCACTTTCCCAATCTTTAATGGTTCTGGAGACCCATAACAACACTTAACACATTTTATTTCTTGCTGATATCCTATGATGGGAACCCCTCAGCAACAGGAAGCAGTTAATCTCAGGTGTTTTGTACAGTCATTACAAGGGCCTGCTTTTGTTTGGTACACAAGCTTTCAATCCCGGCTAATTACCAGATGGGAGGATCTCCGCCAATGATTACTTCTTCAATTCAGCTCAACTTTTCCAAAGACAACAGTTTTTGATCTTACAAACTGTAAGAAAAGGGAGATTGAAAGGGTTTCATATTTCATTGCTCGCTGGAAGGGATTAACATATTCCATAAGCTTAGCACTCCCTTAAGAGGAATTTTTGCCAATCTGTGTGGTGAATTTACGTGATGAGTTGTGCACACCACTGATCCCTGTGAAATACACAGGAGGGTTTCGAGACCTTACTTCAATTGCTCAAAAAATTGAAGACTCTCTTATAAGGACTAAGGATAAAGCTCATGCAATTCCATCAGCTCTAGGAAGGAGAATAGTTAAAGCAGAGACTACTACAATTATGCTTAAACAAGCACCTATACCTGCTTCTACTTCAAGGCCTTCATCTTCTCGAAGGGCTCCGCTTCCTGAACATCAACAATAGAGGCCGTTTCGTCAAGATGATCAAAGAGATAAAATACAGAAACAATTTGAGGATTTGAAGAGAAAATTTTACTCTTTCCGAAATGAACAAGTTCCTAGTTACTTCATTTTGGCTCTGGAAAATAATTTGGTTCAATTTCCAAGGCTCAAGAGGCTGAATAAAGAAGGAGATGAATACCATCCCAATTATTGCCCATTTCATCAGATGTTGGGGCATCCCATTCAGGAGTGTTTTGTTTTCAAGGACCTCCTGCAAAAAAAGTTCGACTTGGGACAAGATAAACTGAAAGGTTCTTCAGCTCAGGTAGCATGCAATACTGCTACAGATCCAGAGGAGGAGGGAGAGTGACAAGAAGTCAAGAACAAAAATGTGCAAAAATATGATAATTGGCTGGTTAGAAAAATGATCAACCGAACTCATGACATTTTGCGAACACAATTGAAGAAACCAATTGTGTCTTCTTCCATGAATGCCGCAAAAAAACCATCTTCATCAGAGGGAAAATCCTCAAAGAAACGACATGATTCAAAGAAAGAAGAAGAATCAGAATATGATGAGTATGTGTCAAAGCCCAAGTTGTCTTTGACTATGGAGGATTTTATGCCATCTACTTCGAAGCCACAGACACTACCAAACCAAATGGAACAGCTTAAATAGGCTAATCAAGAAGAGTATTCATCGGATGAAGAGTAGATCTTTGGTTCTATTAATATGATTCAATTAACAGATCCATATGCCAGTCTCAATTTTGATTTTGATGAGCCCGAATTCCCTGTATCAAGAAAAGGAATCAGTGGAAGTTCAAGAGGATCAGGATACAAGGGAAGACGTGGATCTTTCATGGGCCACT
This sequence comes from Viscum album, assembly GCA_963277665.1. NCBI lineage: Eukaryota > Viridiplantae > Streptophyta > Magnoliopsida > Santalales > Viscaceae > Viscum > Viscum album. The sequence continues at coordinate 447,658,663 of OY728119.1, forward strand.
ATTCAAATTCTACCCCTTCTAGAATTGTGTATGTGGCAGAAACTCAGGGCAGAGCCCTTCAACGAGCTCCACAAGAATAAGAAAGTTCCTCCACACAAGGCAGACTCAGCCCTAGTACAATTATTATGGAAGATCGGTTGAAGGTTCCATCTTCTTCTTCTCAGAAAGTAAATAGACCTAATCGGTCTAATATTTCAAAGCCAAGAGTGTTACCAACTCCTATCCCGATGCAAGATGCATCAACTTCAAAAGAATCAACTTCCAAGTCACCTGATAAACCACATGTTCTTATTGGAAAACGCAGACCTTTGGATAAAAGTATGATGTATTGAAACACTTGGCCCACGTACTGGACAAGTTATCAATTTTGGATGCCTTGAATTTATGAAAGGATCTTTGGGATGCACTCATCGAGGTTTTTTCAAGTCCTCAGGAGTTTGAAATTGAAATTGCTGTGGATGAAGCCTAGCATGTTGAGAATAATCCTGCAAAATGCCATGTAGGGATATATTTCACAGATGAAGATGAAGTTGATGTTTTGTATGGACATATCAGACCTTTATACTTATCTTGAAAGATCAATGGTGTATACGTCTGAAGAGTCTTCATTGATAATGGTTTAGGAGTCAACCTCATCCCCATTCGTACACTTCGTCTATTGGGCCTCTTAGAATCTGATTTATCTCCTTATACATTGATGTTACAAGGATATAATAAAAATGGACAAGAACCACTGGGCAAGATTACACTCAGAACTCAGTTTTGAGATCTTGTATCCAATTTAGATTTCATGGTTTTTGATCAAGACTCAGCCTTCAACATCTTTCTTGGAAGACCCTGGCTACATCGGCATGTGGCTATCCCTTCATCATACCATCAATGTCTCAAATATTGTTTCGATGGTCAAATTGGGACATTATATGGTGATAATTCCTCATTCAAGACATGTGAATCTCAATACATTTAGGCGGAATTCTATCACATGAAGGGAAAAGAGAAATCCAAAACAAGGGAGATTAACAAAGTTAATGCTCCATATGGTTTGGAAAAGATTTCAGTAAACCCATTCACGCATGTGAGTACAAATTATGTATTGCCTATCAGTCAGATTGACCGGATAGACTCAAATCAAAATACTCTTATGGAAACTTCCATAATTTCAATTATGGAAATCAAGCCAGACAACATGGGAGAAATTGGTGATTCACTAAGCATTGATGAAAGCTCAAATGGGGATGTCTTCATTTCATCTGCTAAAATTCAGCAAGTCTATACTTCGCCAATCAGGTCAGAGCAAGTTATATAAATCTTAGAGGAAAACGATGATGTAAATTCTTAATCCATCATCTCCTCTTTATTACCCAAGGAATACCCTTCATCATCAGTTGGGTTGGAAATGGAAGCTTCTTCTTCTAGATGTTAAAATTTTAACATCTCTTCTGATCATGAAAATTATACTTCATCATCTACTATGAAAGTAGAAAGAAAATAAATTACACATGTTGAAGAAGAAGAAGAATAAGATCAAAGGGATACTCCTCCAGCATTTGAAGAGGGTATCTCTACCACCGTGGATGAACTCAGAGAAATAAATCTGGGTACAAAAGATGATCCACGCCCCACTTTAATTAGTGCGGCCATGACTCTTGAAGAGAAAGAGATGTATATTTCCTTTCTAAAGAAAAATCGAGATATATTTTCTTGGAACTATACAGAGATGCCAGGTCTTGATCCTGATGTTTCCACTCATCATTTGGGTTTTCCAAAAGAACATCAAGGATTCAAACAAGCGGCTAGAAGAACACACCCAACCCATGCTTCCAAAACTGAAGCTGAAGTGGATAATCTCATGAATTCTAATTTCATCAGAGAAGTTAAATATCCCAAGTGGTTGGATAATATAGTCCCAGTGAAAAAGAAGAATGGGAAAATTAGAGTTTGCATTGATTTCAGGGATCTTAATCAGCATTTTCCTAAGGATGATTTTCCAGTACCAATTACAGAACTCTTAATTTATGCAACAGCTGGCTATGAAGCACTTTCCTTCATGGATGGATATTCTGGATATAATCAAATCCTAATGGTACCAAAAGATGAGGAATCTATAGCTTTTAGAGCCCCTCAGGGTGTGTTTTTCTATCGGGTAATGCCCTTTGGCCTAAAGAATGCAGGTGCAACATATCAGACAACATGGTAGAAATTGTTGATTCATCAAGATAAACCCAAATCCAAATACTCTCATGGAAACATCCATAATGTCAATTATGGAAACCAAGCCAAACAACATGGTAGAAATTGTTGATTCATCAGGCAATGATGAAAGCTCAAATGGAGATGTCTTCATTTCATCCACTGAAATCCAGCAATTCTATTCTTCATCAACCAGGACAGAAGAAGTTATAGCAATGTCAGTGGTGAAAAATGATGTCGATTATTAATCCTTCATCTCCTATTTATTTCCCAAGGAAGACCCTTCATCATTAATAGGTTCAGAAATGATAGTCTCTTCTTCAAGATGTTCAAATTTTAACTTCTCCCCTTACCATGGAAATTCTGCTTCATCACCTACTATGCAAGTAGAAACAGAAAAAGTAACACATATTGAAGAAGAAGAGGAAGATACCAGGGATGCTCCTCCAGCATTTGAAGAGGGTATATCTACCACTGTGGATGAGCTCAGAGAAATAAATCTAGGTACAAAAGAAGATCCACGCCCTAATTTAATTAGTTCGACCATGACTCTTGAAGAGCAAGAAATGTATACTTCTTTTTTAAAGAAAAATTGAGATGTATTTTCTTGGAATTATACAAAAATTCCAGGTCTTGATCCTGATGTTTCCACTCATCATTTGGGTTTTCCAGAAGAACGTCAAGGATTCAAGAAAGCTGTAAGAATAAAACACCCAACTTATGCTTCCAAAATTGACGCTAAAGTGGATAATATTATCAAGGATAACTTCGTCAGAGAAGTTCAATATCCCAAATAGATAGATAATATTATCCCTGTGAAAAAGAATAATAGACAAATTAGTGTTTTCATTGATTTCATAGATCTTAATTGGCATTGTCCCAAGGATGATTTTCCAGTTCCGACCACAGAACTCTTAATTGATGCAATAGCTGGATATGAAGCACTTTCCTTCATGGATGGATATTCTGGGTATAATCAAATCTGAATATCCCCAGAGGATGAGTAGTCTACAGCTTTCAGAGCCCCTCAAGGTGTGTTTTTCTATTGGGTAATGCCCTTTGGCCTGAAGAATGCAGGTGAAATGTATCAATGTACCATGCACCATATTTTCATACCCTTTTTAGGGAAATTTTTTGAATGTTATGTGGATGATTTTGTGGTTAAATCCAGACAACGTTTAGATCCTTTAGCTGATCTGGAAATCATATTCCAAAAACTTCAACAACACAATTTGAAGATAAACCCCTTGAAATGTGCATTTGGGGTAACCTTAGGAAAATTTCTCAATTTTGTTGTATGCCATCATGGTATCGAAGTTGATATTGAGAAGAAAAAATAAACCTGTGGTATGTCACCTCCTCGAAATTTGAAATAATTGAGAGGACTTGAAGGAAACTTGGCCTATATTCGGTGTTTCATCACCAATTTGGTAGGTAAGTGTTTACCCTTCACAAAATTCATGTAGAAGGGAGTCACCTACAAGTGGAATGAAGAATGTCAAGAAGCATTCAATATTATCAAGAAATATCTCTTGAGTCTATAGGTATTAATGCCACCTGTTAAAGGAAGAAAACTTATCCTTAAAGAGACAACTTTAGAGTGATCATTGGGTGAATTAATTTCCCAAAAGAATAATTATGGGAATGAAAACAACCTTTACTATCTCAGTCGAACTATGCTTGAGGCAGAAACTCGATATTCAGGTATTGAAATGTGCTTCCTGGCATTAATCTTTGCAGTTCAGAAATTAAGACACTACCTGCAACATAATGAGGTCCAATTAGTATCTTGTAATAACCCGCTAAAATTTATCCTTAGTCGTCCAATGCTTACAAGACGTCTGGCAAGGTGGCAAGTTATTTTGTATAGGTTTGATATCTAGTACGTGTCTCAAAAGGAAATAAAGAGCCAAGATCTAGCTGATTTATTTACTGAACACCCTTCAGTAGAAGACACATCTTTAGATACTGAACTTCCTGATGAGAAAGTCTTCTGTATTCAAGATAATATTCAAACAAGGGAAATGTACTTTGATGGTGCTTCCAGAAGTCCAACATGAATGAAATTGGAAGATCCTAAATTCAAAATTCAACAAATTTGGGTTGGGAATTGTGCTTATTTCCCAAAAAAAGGCAGTGCTACCCTATTCCTTCTTATTGTTGGGAGGTGGTATAAACAATGAAGTAGAATATCAAGCTCTCATTATAGGATTGGAGTTGGCACTTCAGGCACAAGTGAATCACTTAAAGGTGAAAGGTGATTCAGACCTGGTAATCAAACAAGTTAATGGGGATTATTCCATCATAAAAGAAGAGTTAATACCTTTCTAAGATTATGTCAGAGAGTTAATGGTGGAATTTCCTTCAGAACCGACATTTTCTTATGTCCCGCGATCACAAAATGCTCAAGCTGATGCACTGGATAAGGTAGCCACAGCTCTGGAAGATCCAAATCGGGATGAAAAAATCATCAGTATTGCCCACCGTCGTACATTTTCACCTTATGTTCAAATCAGAACAGAGGAAATCAATGAAATTAGTCCCATTTCTAAACCATATGGTCATACTACAGGATGGATGACACATATTGGGGAATACCTTCAAAATGGAATACACCCACCTTATAAAGCTGAGAAAGAACAACTTCGGTGACGTGTAGTTAATTTTAATCTTTATGATAGCCCAGATCACCAAAATATTCTCTAAAAACAAGGTTTTATGGAATTCTCTTCAGATGTATTGATGGTGAAGAGACAATGGCTATCCTAAAAGAAGTACATGTAGGAGTCTGTGGTGCCCACTAGTCTGGACATATATTGTCTAATCAAGCTTGAAGGCTTGGATAATTCTGAACTTCAATGATACAATATTGTGTTGATTTAACTAAGAAGTGTCATTCTTTCCAGGTATATACCAATTTCATTCATCAAACCCCATATTTTCTTCATACAACTAAGTACTCATGGCCATATTCCATATAGGGAATCGATGTTGTAGGACCTTACCCTTCGGCTACATCCAAGCAGTTTAAGTATATTCTTACTGCTACTGACTTCTATTCCAAATGGGAAGAGGCAATACCTCTAAAAGAAGTTAGTTCTAAAATCATTTTTATCTTCATCAAGTCTAACATCATTACTATATTTGGTGTCCCTCATACCATATTGACGGATAATGGCACAAACTTCTGTTCATCTGAGGTAAGTAAGTTGAATCAAGAATACAACATCAAATCCAACCATTCATCTCGGTATCATGCAATGACCAATGGAAAAATAGAGGCCTTCAATAGGACTCTTTCCAACATACTACCAAAGATGATGGATAAATATAAGAAATCATGGCCTGAAAAACCTTTTCATGTTTTATGGGCTTATCGAACAACCACACACACTACTATGTGGTCAACTCCATATTATTTGGTATATGGAACAGAAGTAGTCTTGACCATTGAGGATCAATTAACTTTTCCCAGAGTAGCCATTTTTGATCAGTCATCTATATATGAACAATCTAAAAATCGATTGGATGAATTGTAACGATTATATGAAAAAATATTGTGCACCATGCACCACTTGGAAGTCTATCATAATCGAATAACACAGGCTTTCAACAAAAAGTTCATCATAGTTCATTCATTCAAGGAGAATTGGTATTGGTTATTAGAACTCCAATGATACCAGGAAAGAAACCTTGAAAGCTTGAGCCAAAATGGGAAGGACCTTACTCAGTACATAAGTTCTACTCCAATGGAGCTTATTCTTTAATCTCAATGGATGGGGAACTCATCACAACTCCAACCAATGCAAGATTCTTGAATAATTATTTTGTGTAACAAAAATACATATTCGTCCAACATGACATTAAATTGTGTTTTCCTAGATATATGATGCTAAACTATGCAGCACTGGTCCATGCATATGACCTTAAACTACCATAGTCCTTACTCTAAGACTTTAAACTGCACAGCCCCCATTGTCCTTACTGCATGACATTAAACTGCATAGACCCCTCTTTCGTCCAACATGACATTAAACTATGTCCTGTCCCTTTTGTCCTACATGACATTAAACTATTCATCATTAGGGTTGTTTCTACCTCTTGTTTCTCACACCGAGTGTGACTCACATAAGCTTAGAGTAAACTTCAACCATAACACCCTCTTTCGGCTGCTAATCATGCGTAAGTCCCAACACCATATTCGGGTTGTCCTCAAGTACAACTCAATCATTAATTTATTCTTTAATTGAACTACGTGGACTTTGATCCTTGACTTTTGGCTGGGTAAGTAGGCAACCTCCCAAGGTTCAAGCCCAAAAACAACCTCTTCACCTCAGTTCACCTTCGTCTCATACGATGTTGATCCGTGAAGCAGCCCAAAACAAATCTCTTCATGTCAGTTCACCTACCTCCCACATGAAGTTAAACTGTGTACGTCCCTTTTGTCCCTGCTACATCACACTAAACTGTGCAGCACCATCGTCCTTGCTATATGAAATTAAACTATACAATCCCCCATTGTCCCTTGCCCAAGAGGGAATCATCATTGACATTGATCTCCAATCATGTCATATTTCAAAGACTACGTGCATACATGGAAATGATCGAACCTTTAATCTTGGATCCACCCATCATTGTAATAAAGTCCCCTTTCACCCTTCACTTGTACGAACCAAATATGTACAAATGGTATTTCAAGAACTATGTATGGATTGATTCCCATCCTTATGGGATACATATAAATGTTTGAGCGTCCCTCGAACCCAGCCCCAAGTCTTTGGGCCTAACCCCAAATTCCCCTTTCAGTCCCTTGGATGAAAAGTTACCCTGTGAAAACATGAATGTGGTATGAAAACCCTAGTCTTTATTCACATTAGGTTTATAAAACAGACAATGTGTATTCCTCATTATGGTCTGAGCTCTAAGACCCTAAACTAATATCTCCTACATTCTCATCCCACATGACGTTAAAATATATTTCAGGAACTACGTGTGGCTTGATTCCCATTCTTATGTGATACATAGTGAAGTTCAAAATCTCAATTCAGGACCCAACCACAACATGATTATGGTTAGCATTGGTCTATGTATCTCATTCAGGAATTGGACAATACCCATTTTCACGTGTCATACTCCTAACCTTAAATACTTCCATATCTACATAACCTTTTTCTTGACTTCTGGTCACAAAATGTCTAATACCTGGGAATTCTTTTTCCTGTCTATGCAACACGTGCCCTTAGGCGGCCTTGCATAAGTAGTCTACATAACGGACCTGTCAGCCAAAGGATGTTATTATTTGACTATACATCCAATGCCCTTAAATGGACCTGCATAATTCAACCCCCTAATGTGTTGGTTAAATAGTGCTCATTTCATTCTTGGGAGGAAAACCACTTTTCTCTTTATTGATCTTAAAAACAATATATAGGGATCCGAAAAAATATCGATCCTTACCATATTTTTCTCATACTCATTTTCATGATATGAAAGTATTCAAGTCTATGGTTTATATTTTCCTTCCCTACGTTTGGGTCAAACCTTCACAGGAGTGACATTCATCCAATTCTTTGACAATCTTGATTCGAAATATCCTCTCCATATTCATGTACCTTTCTCCATATAGCAGACTTTGTGATTTGGAAAATTTGAATCTCCATAAACTTCCAATGGCTTTTTTAGCAATAGAAAAGTAAAATTTCTGAGAGTTCTTTTGCCTGACTATGCAACACATGCCCATAGGTGGCCTTGCATAAGTATTCTACATAACAGACCTGTCATCCAAAAGATTCTATTATTTGACTATGCAGCCAATGCCCTTAAATGGCCCTGCATAATTCAACCCCCTAACGGGTTTGTTAAATAGTGGTAACTTCACTCTTAGGAAATACTTCCTCCAATGCCTTTTAGCCCTTTTTCATATCATCCCTCAGATTCAAAATTTCTTAGGTTATAGTTTACATGTTTTCCTCCATACTCGAATGTGGTAATATGTTTTCAAACAAATTATCAAGGAATTGAGTCAATTTTAATCAATTCGGTCAAAGCTATTTGACCTTAAACATTAGCCTTTTCATGTCCGATGTGAATGACTTTAAACTGCCAACAAAAGACGAAGGAACTTTGAACAAAATCCGAGTCCCAGCTCACTAAACGTACATATTGTATGATTTAGGCAATATTGAGCATCAAAATATGCAAAGTTTGTGGGGGTTTTTTGTATCACCCTAGAAAAAAATCAAACTATACTTACTAGGCCCATTGGATTAGGTAAAATTAATTAAAGTAAGTAGAAAGAGAATGCAGACACAAATGATTGAAGATGAAAGCGTTTTTCATTGATGTACAAGAGTTATAAGGACATCCAAAGATTGGAGTCTCTTCTCTTTTTCAAGAATTACAAGAGGATTTCAACATAACTCTTCATTTGATTTACGAAATTCCGAGCTTCATCAGCAACCAACTGGAATTTATTCATTCAACTAGATACAATAAGAGACATAGTGATATCATCTCTTCATGGAACTATTGTAAAAGAATGTTCTTGAGTGCAGTTTGAGAAAATTTTCTGCTGATCAAACAGTGACTCTGTTTATATCCAAGAGACTTAGAAGATGGATACATGGATTTGAGAATGGAGCATTGGAAGTAAAGAGCCATTTGGAGATAGTACTCTTTTCAAATATTGTTCTACTGTCATAATAGTCTTCTCTCCACCAACTAGCAGCAGAAAACATATCATCCCATGGGTTATCCATTTTCATATCTGCAAGGAAATGGAATGGAGGAAAAATTTGAAAGTTCACACCATTGTTGTTGCTCTTAATGCACAACATAACTGAAATAGAGGGATAACAGTGCAGCTGCATCTCGAGCATATGATGTTTCAGATCTGGGGCACAAGGGCTATGATGCATTATGTAAACCTTATCCACTGTTACAGCATTAAAAAATGATCCTGCAACTGAAACATTTGCTGAAGAAAAGTTGGTGTAAGTCTGAAACCAAGAATGCAGGAGATAGTTCTTTGGCTCTGGAATATTGACTCCTTGCAGATGAACATGGCCATATAAAGGAAAATAAATGCTCTGTGGGAAATTAAGATGATACTTCTTCAATTACTTGGCCAAATATTGAAAATTTCTATCACATATATCATAGTAATCATGGCCAACGATGTTTATCATGTCATCAATTCTCTTGCTTTCTAGTTCATCAGCCGATCCAATTCTTTTGGGAGCCATTTAATCTGCACAAACATCAGATAATTAACTTTTAAGAAAGTTTATTTTTCATAAAATTTGTGAAGAAATTCGAAAAAAATGGATAAGTATTTAAGAAGTGAAAGTCCCATATTGGCGCACAAGTACAAGTTGGTCACGCAAGTTTTACCGTGCTAGTACTGGCGAGCAAGTCAGAAACTCACTACAGATGTGTGACACGAACAAAAGCATGTACAAGAGGAAAGCTGAGTCACTTGAGTGAATGAGAGCTCACTTGCACTACGAGAGAGAGGTTCTTTGAAAGTGGGGTGCTTTGCGCGAGAGTATCACCCATATTTATAGGTGAGGTCATACCCTTGTGCACCGGACCCTGCGCACCTAGTACTTGCGCACTGCAATATCTTATTTCTTGTTTTCCTCAGAGTAAAATCCTCCTTCATTTTTCAGATCCAACTCTGAGGGGGGACTTTTGTTGATGCTCCTTTCTGTCACAGATTTTAACGAATGGAAAATGGAAATAACTTAACTACAAAGAGATTCATCCTTTGAAGAACATCAGAAATTGACAAAGGCATGAACAAAGAACTCTTTAAGCATGGGTTGCGCAAGTTTCATTATGGTCACACAAGTATACTTGCGCTCCACATATGGGTCGCACAAGTATACTTGTGTGCACTGTTCTTTTTTCTCCCAAGGTCCTTAATGGCCTATAAATACCCCCTGTGGGCCCCCCATTTGAAGGACGAAAAATCCAAAACTCAGATTCAAGCTCTGGTCACCCAAGTCTCCGTCTGAAGTCTTCCGAACACTTCTAAGGTAATTATTTACTTATAATGGAAGCTCTTAAGAGGAAGAATAAGGACTAAGTATTATAACTCATCAATACTTGTGCACCTAAGTGTCCACCCCTTAATGGAAGTGATGATACTTGCGCTCTGCCTTTCCCTCTCAAGGAAACTTGCACGCCATCTATCTGAAAGCCTCTAGAGATGATACTAAGGGCTCCAATTCAAAGTCACCCATGTATCACTTTATAGGTTCTTCATTTCCCAACTTAACTCATGTCACGCAAGTATACTTGTGCGACCAGGACTTGCGCACCAGACCAATACTTGCGCGCCTCCTTCAAATTCACCTCCTTTACTCAAATCCACCTTTCTTCTTCAAGGATAGCCTTCAAAACCTTCTTCAAAGCAATTTATGGCATGGTTCCTTTGTTGGTTTCCTTATCTGAAAGGAATTATGTGGAAAATCTCTCAAAACATCATGATTTACATAACATTGTTTCACTAAGGTTAGGGATTTCCATCATTAAACCTAATCCTTTAAGATGAGAAGATCTTTAATCTGGGCATCCTCTTTAGGAGTAACCCCAAGTTCCCTAATCTGGGCATCCTCCTTAGGAGTAAGCCCCATGTTCCCTGTTCATGGGCTTCCTCTTTAGGAGTAAGCCCCAATCATAATTTCCCTTAACCTGGGCCACCTATTCAGGATTAAGCCCCAGGATTAATTTCTTTTGAGTTGGGATTCCTTCTCAGAAATAAAACCCAATCATTAGTCCCTCTCTAATTTAGGTATCCTTCTCAGGAATAAGCACTATGTTAAGTATTGAAATATCCATAAAGCACATATAACTTTAAGGACCATGTTCCCGGGTTTCTTCCCTGAATTAAATCTAGATCCTCATATATATTGGGCGGTCACACATACATAAGACCCACATTATTTCTTATGATTTCATCTTTCGCGGAACAGTCGTCAAGTTTTACTAATACCTCCTGTTTCTCACAATGATCATGACTCACATGATCTTAGAGTGTAAAAGTAAATATGACATCTCTCTTTGATCCATTAATCATGCATAACCCTCATAATTCTTCACTCTAACTACGTGGGTTCTGATTCCTTTTCTATCAAGGATACATAAGTAGCCCATTTGTGGGTACGATCCCAACTCTAAAATAATCCCTTTCCTTCTGAACGACAATAAACTTCAAGTTCCCCACTGAGTGGCTTTAAAACCAGTATGGTTATCATAATGACCAAGATATTTCTATATAATGTGTTGAAGGATAGAATTGAATAAGAATCTCTAATAAATACGTATGATTATCTGTCGATGAAGAACCTAATATACATATACTAGATTCTCTAAATCTCATACATACCAATCATTGATTTTCAGATCTAAAGGAAAACTCATTTTCATACTTGGTAAATTAATAAGGATTCACGAACCTAACTCAAATCTTTAAAGAGAGTCCTAGAGTAGACAATAATTCCCCCGAAAAAGGTGTGATGAGTCTGAACTCCCATCCTCTCGACCAATGAAAATTCTTAAGCCTCATCGGTCCATAACTAATGAGCACCTACCTTCAGAAAATAGGTCCAAATGGATATAGAATCATTGGATGTTTCTGGTTCTACGAATAAACCCATTAGAAATCGATTGGAATTTTTGAACATTAAACAAACAAGGTCATCCACATTTATAGAAGAAACAATCATATTGATGTTATGTAGTTTTTTTAAAATTATCCATGTTTTGGGGTGAAAATGGGAGTTGAAATAAGGGTTCATGGTTATCTTGCAAGGTCTAGTAAACTGTGTAGAGCCCGTGCACATGGTTCTCAGAAACTCTCAAAAACTATCGCATGGATGGTGTATTTTACAACAAAAAATAAAGCCAAACTATACAAAACCACTAAACCCCATTTAAATTTTATATCAGTCCCCTTATCCTTCCAAGACACTTTTGATAATTATTGGTTATAATTGTTATGAAATAAAAAGATTTTATATAATGATTTAATGTTATTTGGTTATATTTTTTGGCGATTTGTGTTGAAAATATTGTTTTAAATGATAAGGGATATGTTTTGAAAATAATAAATAGTTTTTAAAATGATTTTAAATCTATTAGGTGATTTTTATATTCAAAATGTTTTTAATTAATAAATTTTGAAATTATAGAGTGATTTTTAAATGATGTTTTGAAATTAATAAAGTGGTATTATAAAAATAATTTATAGGAATTTGATGTTTTGATTTTTAAATAGAATATTACGATTTTGAATAAAATTTGATATATTCTAAAATTCAATTTTAAAAAGGATTTTAAAATATAAGTTGAATGATTTTAGATTTTTTTGATAATATTTTCATTTTAATGGAAAATTCCTATTTTGAAAATTATAATGGAATCTTATGAAACTGATTGAAATATTCTTGATGTTTTGGGATGTGTTAATGATTTTAATGAAAAACTTGTTAATTTAAAACATTGATTTGTAAAAAATATCATGGTTTCAAGGATACTAAAATAGACCATAAAATATTTCTCAATTATTGATTCTTTGAGTGGTGGTTATGATTTTCTTAATTGGGTTATTTCTTTTGACATATGATTCATTTGGTTTAGGATGAGTTTAAATTGTAGTTGTTTTTATTGTGTTTTTTGGTTGTAATTATTTTATGTGACCGACCAAAAATATTTTAATGATTTTTTAAATATTTTTATTAGGGAATATTTCCTAGATTTTTTTATTGGTTAGAGTGTGGTCCTTTCCTGTTTTTGAATCTACATAGTCTTCTATTAGAGTGGTAGAGTAGGTCCATTATTGATGTTTTAGGCTTAACTGAGAGTTTTTTATTTATCATTCACCTATATTTCATGGAATAAATTTAAGAATTAGATTAGAAATGTTTTCATCTAGTATATCCTTGTTTTATATTACAGTTAACAAGGTCTTGATGGAGGATTCGACCTCATGAAGGGAGCCCGTGATCGGTGTTGCCTTTGTTTCTTATCATTGGAAAGAGTCTTCTATCTCATGAGGAGTATAGAGAGGATTAAATGATTTAGAGAAGTAGGACGATTCAGGATAATCTAATCATCCTGTTATTATCCTCTCATATAGAAGTGAATTTATGTATCATCCTAGTTTATTGATATTTGGTTTTATAAGACCGCATATTTGAAAATTATGATATCGTGTCCTCATTAGGATTAATTGATTCCTTTTGTAACTTTTTTGAGTTTGGGTGTTGTGGATAGAATCATAATAGTAGTTTGATGGATTTTTTTGTATGTATCTGTCATTATTTCTTAACTCATTATTACTTCATTATAGAAATTTTGTTGTCTTTTTGGGATGTTTGATATATGTTCTCCTTTTTAGAGAATGTTAGGATTGTTTTCATATGACTGTGGATGTACTATTTATCTAAAGGATATGTTTTATTCCCCTAATTTGTGGGTGTATTAGCACCTTTTAGTGTTTAATTAGAGTCCACAATGTTATTGTAAACCTTAAATTGTGAGGAGACTTAATTTTGGATTTTGGATTTTTTTTTGTTTTGGTATCAGCTCTGTTATGGAGTAGGTTTTGGTGGTATATTTTTAGATTTAAAGAGGGAGGTCTTATTAGTTTTCCCTTGGTTCTGTATGGTTCAATAATTGTATCTCCCAACCTTCTCTTTATTAAATCCTTTTGAGTTTCTATATCCTAAAATATTTGATGAATTTTTTGGGGAAGAGTGTGATATGTTAGGGATAATTGTAACACCCAAATTTTACTTTAGTTTGAATCTATAGATAATTATTGAGTTCATGTGATTCAGTGGATATTGGCATGGAATGTTTAAAAATATTAATGTTTGTCCAGAGGTACATGATTTCTTCATAGTTTAGTAAACCATGATTCCATGTTGTGTAACTCACTGTATCAAAAACAATGCCTCTTACATGGGTAACAAACATTTGGATAAGCTATGAAACTTTCTATAGGAACCGTTTGGGTGTGTTAGTATGTGAATCTATTTCACATAGTTGGTGTAAATTTTAGAGAAACTGTTCATCCAAGTATTATAGAATATCCTAGGTAAACTGGTGATGATTTCATAGTTGACACATGGTTTGGTAAACTGTATAGCTAAACCATGTATCCTACACAAATTATTAAAAATGTGAAATTATAATTCTACCATACCTAGTTGAAAATACTATTTAGTCTCCTTCTTCCCCCATTATCATGAGGTTGCCATGGATAACACTATATGTGAATAAACTCTCATCCCCCATATATCCCTGACCTCTATTCTTGATTCAAAGTGGATTCATCAAAGTTAGACCATCTCCCATTCCCCTTATTTTCTCTTGTTTCATCTTCTTCTCACTGAGGGGGTCCATGATTGTCAAAACCTAGGTTATGGGTCTTGTCTAACCTTATGTTTTTTGGTTTATAGGGAATGTTAATATCATCTTGAGAACCATTCTAATGGTGTTACTCAAAGGTGATGTGTTTTCTTTGGTTTGAGGTAGTTTTTTCTATGTATAATTCTTTAAACGTAATGACCTTGATTTATTTCCATATTTATTTTAATATATGATTAAAATTTTATAAATGTTGTTAAAATAAATTTTTTTTATCCTAGTATCAAGGATTCTCAAGTTATTCTAGTAAGATTTTAATAGATTTTAGGTCATGTATAGTCTAAAAGTACTTCTAAAACATTCTAGGAATTTGATAAAATTCCCCAATGACTTCTTTAAGAAATAATATTTTTTAGAAGTATGTTTAATAATATTTAATTACATGGATATTGTTTTCATAGGAACGAAAAAAATGATTCAACTTATTCATCAAATTAAATGGACTATTTATAACAATCTAATATGTTCCTTGGTTATAATTTATGATTATTATTATTTTTCATGATTCTTATTATATATAGTGATATTTAAAATGGAGTATCAAACTTTTTTTAATTGTTTTTATGTGTTTATCTTATAATTTATTTTTATTTTTGGATTAAAAATGTTGGCTTCAATGTATTTAACCATGTTTGGTTACTAAAATGTATTTAAAAAGATGAGTTCTCAAAGAGTTATTAAAACAAGGTTGGAATTTTATGAAACGAATTTGGTTCGAAATCCCTTTTTTTCATTTCCATTAATGATTGATGCATATGGGAGAAACATTTTTTTCTTGGGGAACATGTTGTATATTTATAAAAATTGGTTTTTTGGAAAGGGATCTTAGAGAGTAGGTGAAGTGAATTTTTTATGTGGCAATGATGTTTTTTTGTTGAGTTTTGAATTATATAGTAAACTCCATTTATTTTAACATGGGAACCTAGGAGCTTAGGTAGGGAAGGATTGGAAAAATTCTACTAGACATGGTGTTCCTTACCTAGCCTTGGACCATACTACAACTCAAATTAAACATTACTATGATATGTATAGCGTGCCACTTTTTTGGTGACCTATTTTTTATAGGAATTGAGATTACACTCAATAGTAGCTACATATACTTGATTATGATAAGTTTGATCACCAAGATAGTACATGATCATAGGTTTCCTTGACCTTAGTTCCTCAGGGCCACTCCTGTGATGATTTTTTATATTTAGTTATTTTTTTTTATTTCTTAGGATTTCAATTATTTCCTTTTAGTCACTTTTATGACTATTAGTATTGTTTACTTCAAATTTTATGTAAATATTATTTCCACACATATACTTATTTATTTTTATCTATTTTATATCTTTTATATTTTTATCTATTACTTTTTATGATTTATTTTTTTAAAAGCATGTTTTATCCCACTGGTTTTTTCTTGGATGAAATTCAATAAACAAGGTTATTTCTAATGGTGTATTATTTATACATTATTATTATTGAAATGTTATTATTAAAAGGTTTTACTTGAAATGGTTTCCTTTATTTAAATTTATATTTATATTTAACATATTTTAGAGATTTATTTTTGTTTAAATATAAAAAACTATTTTGGGATGAAGTGAATTTTTAATATGGTTACATATGGTTTGATTTATAAAAAATAAAAATTTAACTTTTAGAGGTTTATTTTCAAAATAGAAAAAAAGTGTTTTACTTTAAATAATTATTAATGAGGAGTGGGGATGATACCTAATAGGCTTTGTGAACATGACTATTTATATTTCCAGTTTTTTTGATCATGTATTTGAATAGCTTATTCTATGTGATTTTACTTACCAAATCAATCCTGGAGTGGTCTTGGTAGTGATGTTTGATGGTAGCCATGATTCATGAGGATATCTTAATTCTCTTTGATATTTTCTCATTTATTTTCTTTATTTTTTAACATATTTTTTGACCACATTGGATTCCTTTTGTCTTGGGTTTTATTTTCTATTAGTTTTATACAATTCATGTTATATTGATGTGGCTTAAATGCTTATTTTGGCCATTCCATGTTTTGTTTGTTGCTAATTTTCAAATTCTTTATCAGGTTTACATGGTCGTCCAACTTATGGATGAGTAATTCTAGATTATAAAAAAGTTTCTTCTATGTATATAATTATTATTATTAGGAGAAATCATTACCACTTGTTTTTTGATTCCCATGCACTAGTTTCTAGCCAGTGGGAATTAATACTGCTCTTCTGGACTTCCCATGAGTTGGATCATGTTTTTGAATTATGAGTGGTGTGGATTGGTTTGTGATATGATATATGTACCCTAAAGGGGAGTAAACTTGATAATTTGAATATAGTGGACATTGATATAGGATCCTTTAGCTCCCTCAAAGTAAGGGAGTGTGATTGGTTTAAAACTATTAGATTTGATCTATACCATGGAAAGGATTTATGTATTGGTTGGGAATGAGAAGATTAACCTAGTGAATATGGGAAAGTTGACATGATTTATTCCATCTCCCTAGAGATATTCCTATTTAATATTACTAATAAATTTGAGTAGATTATGATTAAAACATGGTTGTGTTGAGAGATGTTATGCCCATTGAGTGATGGTCTTAGACCATGGAGTTGAGTAATGATATAGAGGATCCATTTAGGATTTCCAGACATTGATTCGAATTATTGGACTATAGTTTATGAGTCACTCTCTTATTGACCCTATATAGGACCAGTACATAGAGGATATTATAGAAATAAACTATTATTGATATGGTAAAAATGATAGGTTGTGAGTTTTGGAGTCCATACTAGGAAGTGGATATGGGATTTAGGTGAGTATAAAACCCCTTGGATTTCATGGTATGCTATACAAAGTTCTAGGTAGAGTGTATTCCCTCAAGTTTATGGTTATATATGTTTCTAGGGTGGGGTTCTATTACCTCATATGATGATATAGATATATATCTATAGGGTGGGGCACCATTTCTCGTTGATGATGATATGGTTGTATATTTATAGGATAGGGCATTATTCCCCCTGATGACGATGCTAATATATGTTTTTTGGGGTAGTATTATATTCCCCCTGATGATATATGATGGAATTATGGGGTATGTGCTATTCCCCCAAACATGATATGTGATTATGGGAAGGTTCCATTCCACCCCAGTGATATATGATGGTATCATGGGGTGAGAAATATTCCCATTGATATTACATGTGATTCTAATGTGGGTACCATTCCCCCTAATGATATATGATGGTATAATGGGAAGATTCTTATCTGAGCCATGGTAAATTAGTGACTTGATCATAGATATTCAACTATATCCAAAGTATGTATGGTCGACCATGAGTGTCACTAAAGAACATGAGGATAAATGGTGTATATTTTATCATATTGATCCATTTATTTAATTTATGAGAATATCACATTATTTAAATGCTTCTTATAATGGTTCTATTCAGAACACCATTGGTGGTGAATTATTTAGTTATACCCACACTCTGCCTTGGTTTCCCTAGGACGTTGGTACCTAAGAATAAGTCATGATCACACATATAAGTAGGGAATAAGGATAGTATTGAATAATTTTCTAGATATATTAAATGGAGTAAGGATATGAGACCAGGACGAGACTTGAGACCCTACTAGGGTTTCAATAATTTTATTTTTAGTTCGGGTTATATATGATTTTCTCACAGGAGATATGGTTGATGTATTCCTAACTCATGTGACATTTTTGTTGGTTTATTTTCTAATAACAAATGGTGTGTTATTATTTTTAGGGGTTGTGGACACAATTTTCTTCTTCTTTTTGGATTTTTTGTTGTTCATGTGTTATTTATGCTATGTTTTACTACTCATATAAGAGTTTATAGTCTCTATATGATAATACTATCGACCCTAGACACTAGTTGGAAGTCTCTAAATTATAAGGATGGGTTCTTGAGGTTA
Organism: Viscum album; assembly: GCA_963277665.1. Classification (NCBI taxonomy): domain Eukaryota; kingdom Viridiplantae; phylum Streptophyta; class Magnoliopsida; order Santalales; family Viscaceae; genus Viscum; species Viscum album. Next base: position 447,677,221 of record OY728119.1, read on the forward strand.
CATGATGACCTGATCCGATTACTATAGAGTTGAAAAGTTTAGCACATTATAAAAATCAACTAAAATGTAGTCCCCTAAACCACATCCATCCCATGACTCATAATCAACACCCTTACTATAGCATAACATCCCATTGCTTGCACAATAGTAATACCACCAATCCAGAACATCAACCATGTGATTTAATTATTCTATTACGGATATCTTAATGTAAATATAAATTGTTGTGAAGTGGTGGGGAAACACCTGATGTTCATTGGAGTGTGGGGTATCTAGTAATGAGTGACTGGGTACCTAGTGTGTCACTTGGGTGTGTTTAAGAGGTACAGAGTAATTCAATAATATTTCTCCTTTTAAACCCTCCTCTCTTACTCACTCAACCCATCATGAACCAAAACCAAATTTTTATGGTCTCAATGATTCAGATACACACCCATTGATAATTACTTATTCACTTGAAGTGATATTTATTATATTGTTCTTAATTTGTTATATTTAATTATATGGACGACCTATAACTATGTTTTTCACACTGTTCTCTCTCTCTATCTCTATCTCACTATATAGTCCCTAATTTATAGAGATTTTGTATAGGTTTTTTTAATTCCAGTGAACTGAATTTGAATTGGGTGGAATGACTTAGAGTGAGAGATCCCTATGACCTGAGGTAGGATGTTCTTACCATGTTATGAGAATTATCAACGATTTAACGGACTATCTTACTTATGGGTGAGTGGGTTCTGTGATAATTTATCTCTATATAGTATCAAAGTGGTTAGGTTGATCCAAATTGGTGGAGCTGACCCTATGGATGTTTAAAGAGCTGCGCTCGGGTGAGTTTCACCTAGTTAGGCTATTTTGGAACCTTGGTATATGGTTTCTCACTTGTTTATATAAGGCATAATGTTGATTTTTGAACTTGATTGAGGCTCTAGTTACATTGTAATATAGAATATGAACATTGGATTTATACTCATTTAGTGTAACAGTTTGAACATATTAGGATATTTCAAGAGTGTTACAACCATAAGGTTATATTTTAGATTATTTGAAAATATATGGTAATATTTGATTGGATTTGTTGTAATGATTTATGTTGAAGTATTTTCATCCATTAAAGGAGAGTTATAGGATATAATAATAACTGGATGAGTTGTAAAGTAATAAGTATTTACATAGAGATTCATTTAACTAGATGATTATTTAGTCAATATACTATAAGTTTTCATGTTAAATAATTCATAATAGATTATATTAAATGATCTTGAAGAATTTAAAATTATAAATATGAAGGATATGCTGTAGTTATTACTTTGATAAAAAAAATATGAATGATAGCAGGATGTTTTTGGATAGTATTGGTAAAAGTTAAAAAAGATATAGGACATACAAGGATAAAAATATGATGAAACCAACCACCCTGATGGGAATATACCAATATTTACATCTTCTTGGATTAGGAAGAATGCAACATGCAATGAAGTTGAGCAATATCATGAGGTAGATCATGATAGAAAGGGTGGAGGACTGGTGAGGGATTAAACTATCATGAAGGTCCTATAACTATGGTACAAGGTGATACAATGGGTAATACTACCCAACCCATATCTCATGATGAGTAATAAACCAAATGGTATCATGGGAAATTTCTCGATGTGGCATAGGAAAACAAGTGTTTACTGCTCATATATTAAAAATTGAGAAAGAAAGATGGGACACCACCATTCTAATCATCTTCTACCTCTATTTATTTTTTTATGCATGAGTATAGGACATTTACATCCTCATTTGAACATGTAAAAACCCATGATCTCATCTATACACTGTAGTAGAATTCATTGTTATTGAGAAACGAGGAGATAATTTCAAGCAGGATGTAGCAGTTATTGTTATTCTTTGAGTCATTATTGGAATAACATAGGAATATTGATGTGGATAGTAGGAATACTGTGGTGTGAGAATATGTGTCTTGGATATTAATATAAAGGAATCCTTTTCTATGTAAAGTTAATAGAATCATCATAAGGTAACAACATTTTTTTTGTATGGAGAATGGAAGATCATTTAATGGTTGAACTGTTATCTCTACATAGATAATCGAATATGTGTGTAAGGATAATTTTTGTCCTTTATATGATATATCTAGGAGTTTTTATTAAACTAGAAACTTTGAGAATATGACATGTTACATACCACAAAAAGTGTCACATGATGTGATAGGTGTGAGTTATATAATATATTTTTTGAAAATATTCTTCCATGATATTAATAAGTTTAAATGGGTAACATCACAAGTATTTTATTGTAATGTCCATAATTTCCATTATTTCTTAAAAAGATTACATGTATTATTTCGAAACCATTCATTGAGATGACACGTGATTTTGAGGCCTGGGGTGCCCAGAATAAATGTTTGAACTTTTTTATGTTCATGTACCTGGTTTTAGTAACGTTTAAACTAGTGCCCAGATAAAAAATACGAGGGCACCATGGGGTTGGGAATTATGACATTACCTTAGGAGGGTCCAAACCTAGACCGACGTAGGTCAAGATAAAAATTTAATTTTTTAAGTTTTAATAGAATAATATAAAATAATACTTATAAATTTTATTTTATTTTATTTTAAACGTCCCTCGGTGACGTTGCAACGCAACGACCAGTTATCTATTTCACTTCTTAAAATTAAACAACATGGTGATGCTACAACTCAGTTTAATAGAAATGCTAAAATTCATTTCTTTAAATAATAGACTAGCATGGATATGAAATCAGAGGATCAATCCTGGTAAATTATTTGAGGAAATGATAGAATCATGTTGAAGAATGATGATCTGCAACGACAAAGAACACCCCTACTCTTCAAAGGATCTCACCAACGACGATAGAGGTGCGGATCAAGAACACTCTTCAATGGATTGTCAAAAATGAATCCATGGTAGCGGATGATCAAATACCAAGTAGGGGATTTATTTCTATGTGATTTCATTTCCCCATTATTCCTTTCTAAATGATGAATGTGGATCAACCCACTAACAGGTTGATCCGCAGGTCGATAGTTCTTGAGGGTTGGGATTTATCTTTTGGGGATTAAAAAGGGGATTAGATCTTGGTGACTCTCCATTAATTCTTCTTTATTAAATAGGAATTATATTCTATGCGATTCTTATCATGTCTTTTGTGATCCTGATAATAAGAATGAACTAAGGACGACACGAACAAAGTCCTGGGTAATTTTGCGGGCTGTTCTAATGCTTCTTCTTTCCGCCCATATGTACCTTCTTCATCAGCGGACCCATATGGTCACACTGTGAAATTGATGGAGGGTTCCAAACCAATATGGACCCCTGATGTGACTATAAGATGTTTTAAATCCCATAGCAGATGTGTTTGTTACCCGAGGATCGATGTGCACCTTTCTATCTGAAAAAACGGACCGCCACAGTGACGGTGGCGGCCTGTAGAAAGAGGAGCCACTGGGATGGCAGTGTGCAGAGGTGCCGGTGGTGGTGCATTGATGTGCAGCCACCTAGTGGTAGGACACCGACTCGACAGAAAAAGATGGAGGATCTGGTGGTGGCGCGACCACGAGTGACGATGGGGTCCGTGACCAGGGCGAGCCGCAGCGGAGCAGACTGGTGATGCAACCTCCTGTCATGTCAGACCAGGTGGCATGCAGTATCGTGGACCACATGTAAGAGTTGCATATGGATCATTGGTCATCATTGTGATGCAAAGGGGTTGTGGTAACTGCCACATCTGAGGTGGAGAAAACCAACTAACTCGAGCGGGCCATGCTGAATAAACCAGGCGGCCCAGTGGGATGGGCCCAGTTGAGGGGGGTCAAATCCAGTGGGTCAAGGCGGACCTTGTGGTTCATGTCAGCGGAACCTGGGCCAAGTCGGGTCAGGCACATCTGACTAGATTGGACCAGACCCAGACCGCACCGACCCCTTTTCACTTAAACACCCATAACTCTTAAGTTGTGTGTTCATTTGAAGATCCATTTGTGGAGTTGGGACCCTTATGACGAGGCAGTCCTTTTGAGATACTCTAAGTGAGTTTCCATGGATGTTGACATAAAAACTATTTTATCAAGAAGTAAGTGGTCCCTAAATGAGCGTGCTAAGGATGGAATCCTGTTGTTGGCTATGACCTAGAATCTATGTGATTACCTAGACCATGGGTCTTAACTAGACCGTGTGTCTTACCTATACCATGTCTCTTACCAAGACTATGTGTCTTACCCAAACTATGTGTCTTACATAGACTTCGTATCTTACCTAGACTGAGTCGGTACTCCCATATCCTGCCAGGGTGTGGGTCCTCTAGTCTTTGATGACACTCTAGGTGTTACCAACACTCTGTCTGTTTCCTACACTCTATGTGTTACTACTTGAGTGTATTATAGATTCCTGTGACATTCTTGTTTATGTACCATAGACCTATACTTGGGGTGAGATAACTCTAGTGAATCTATTGATTATATTTGTTAAAGGGTACACTTAGTGTACCTCTTTTGTAGTCTACTGGGTGTATTTCTTAGTGATTCCTTTTTGGAATACTTCATGTGATTCCTTTGTGTTATTCTTTACGTGATTCCTTTGTGGTATATTTCTTAGTGATACCTATGTGGTTTGGGGTCCTTACTAAGTGTTGTTTTACAATCCCCTTCACGGGATTTTCCTGAACGTGTCGTATCTTGTATAGATGATTGACAACTTTTAAGGAGTCCTTGCTGGACCGGAGACATGGGTGCTTTAGGGTGACCCGACATACATTGTACACTTCAATGACATTCAGACAGATTACTATACCTACCGTTCAGGTAGGGTTTTCTAAAAATAAGATCCAGGATATTTTAATTTTATTTTTCAATTGGGCTTTTATTATGGCCCCTTTTATTTCCATTTTGTACCTTACTCTGATTGGGATTCTTTATTTCTTTTGTATCCATGTTTACTTAGTGTTTTTTGTTTCAGCTTTTGCTTGGTGATGGGTGCATGTGTACAAGTACTATGGAAAATGGACCCCACTTTTGAGATATGTCTACTCAGTTCTAGTCATCATTTCCTGGCCTATGGGAGGTGGGCATAGCATAATCATGACATGGGCCCCAGTGGATGGGTTGTGAAAGAGTGGTATCGAAGGGTAGTTAGTTTTAATATTGTTTTGGGGAAACAATGTTAAGTGTTTAATGTTTGGATTTCAGGATATGGAACCTAGTGTTGGTGTGGAAAATGACATATCCATACATCAGGACCCTGAATTATTCTTTCCAAATAATTAAATTAAAATATTAGTTGCATGGGAAATCAATGGTTCCTGCATTATATAGTAATTGAGGGTGTTCTCATGTCCTTCTTGAGTCAGATTCAGCTCACCAAGTATACTCTATTGACTGTGCTACATCTTTTTTTGTTTTAGGATGGCTCCATGCAGACAACCAGCCAGGATTCCATTGTGTGACTAGGAGGATGGTCCATTGATTGACAAGGCATCGATGCATGTACTGTTTCTAGAGATAGCACCACCATGTGGTGTACCAGTGATACCACCACCCGAAGATCACCAGTTCCTACCAATGCTACCAATAGAGGATTCACGTAGGCTTAGTGCATTGCTTGAGTTCTAGAGGTAGTGACTTCCTAGGTTCTGAGGTGATACAGATCCTTGTGTATATGGGAATTGGTTGGAGGTGGTGAAATGAGTCTTCTTCTTAGTGAGGACACCTCCCAACAAGATGGATGTCCTAGCCGTGAGCCTTCTTCCGGGATCAGTAGGGAGATGGTGGAGCAAGATGGATCAGACACATGAGGAGGTGACACTATCCTGTCCATACATCGAGCACCTCTTCTAGGAGGGGTTCTTCCTAGTGATGTTACTCCATGTGCATATATAGGAGCTACTTCACCTACAATAGGGTATCCAGTCAGTAGAAGTATACTCAGATAGATTCATGTATCATTCTCTCTACTGTACAAATATGGTTCAAGACACATTCCTCAGGGAACATACCTTCATGCAGGGACTACATCAAAAGATTAGGGAATTAATGATATCCCTGATCATCCATATGCATTATAGGGTGCTGGAGAGAGATATACTAGTATAGATCTTTCTTGTGGAGTAGGAACTAGAAGTGGGAGATAACACTGGGTAAAAGGCAGCAGAGTCTTCAGCAGCGGGTAACCGATAGCTGATGTATGGTTCCAAGAAGACCAGATAGTCTAGGGGATGGAAGTAAGACATAAGGTTAACAGTGTGGGGCTCCCAATATAGATAAAGTCAGCCAAAGGTCGGATTGTGCTACTCGTGCGGAGGTCGGGGGCATCTAGCTAAAGATTGTCCGACTAGTTGTACGACTGACTAGGAGATGGTTGAGGGACTGCTGAGGTAGTGGAAAAGGCAGGAATAAGGCAGTCTTCTAGGAAAAGGATGTGGTAGAGGAGAAAGATGAGTGGATGGTGGTGGATAGAGGTTCCAGGCACTACCACCGCCACCCCAGCTGGTCCATTCCGAGCTTAGGAAACTGGTGGAAAGGTGAAAATCCAGATCCAGGTGATGGGGGCATATGATATCGAGACACTTAGGATGATTAGAGGTATGATCTATGTATTTTACAACCTACATGAAGTTTTTATAGACACGGGTTCCAGTCACTCTTTTCTCACCATGGCCCTTGTTCGAGACATGAATATTCTAGTGGAACCATTGACTAAATCCCTATGCTTAGAGACTCCTACAGGAGAAGATTTCACGATCACACACTGGTGTCGACAATGTGACCTTACTTGTGGGAGTGAGAGTTTTGGTTGGGATCTCTTAGGGGAATCAACGAGGCCTTACAGTGTCATTATGGGTATGGACTGGTTATCCATAGTTCATGCTCAAATACACTGTTTTAGGCGCACAATGCGGTGTGTCTACGGAGATGGGACTAGGTTTTCCTTTATCAGTGAGAAGGAAACTTGAGTAGCATAATATGGACTCACACATAGGAGGGTGTAACTGATAAAACATCAGTTGGATAGCATGAACCTCGGTGTAGTGGATGAGATGAGTCCTCAGTTTCTTGCAGTGGTTAAAAAGTATGGGGACATCTTTCTGGAAGATGTTCCAAGACTACCTCGTCATAGAGAGGAAGACTTCTACATTGACCTGTACCCTTGGATGACATTGATATCCACGCCGAAAAATCATATGGCTCCCAAAGAGATTTTTTAATTGAGGGTATAACTAGAGGACTAATAGAGGAAGGGATTAATGAGACCCAGTGTTTCACCATAGGAAGCCCTAGTTTTGTTTTCCATGAAAGAAGATGGGATATTGAGGTTATGTGTGGACTTACAGTGCCCAAACCAGGTGAATGTAAAGAATAATTATTCACTATCTAGGATTGATGACCTCTTAGATCAGTTGAATGGAGTGAGATGTTTCTCAAAGATAGACCACAGTTCAGGCTATCATCAGCTTTGGGTGCCAGTTGAGGACATCCTGAAGATGTCTTTCAGATGTTGATATGGACACTATAAGTACTTAGTGATTCTATTTGGCATGAATAAAACCCCAACAGTGTTCATGGGACTCATGAATAGGATCTTACCACCCTACCTATATTGGTTTGTAGTGGTCTTTATTAATGACATCCTGGTGTACACAGCATCCGAGGATGGGATCAAGATACAATTGAGTGTAGTCCTAGACTTACTTCGAGAGAAACATCATTATGGGATGCTCTTGAAGTGTCAGTTCTAGATATGAGAGGTGTAATTTTAGGGATAAATCATTTCATAGGCTATATTTGTAGTAGATATAGCAAAGATAGAGGTTGTGCTTTCTTGGGAGCCACCTAAGAATATTATCGAGGTGCATAGTTTCCTTTTGTTGGTTGGGTATCATCAGAGGTTCATACCCAACTTTTCTAGAGTAGTAGTGTCCATAACAGCCTTGACACAAAAGGGGAAACCCTTCATGTGGACAGAGAAGTGCCAGGATAGATTTTAGTAGCTGAGGTAGAGTTTGATGATCGCACCCATCCTGATATTTCCAGAGGAGGGTGTGGAGTACATGGTGTTCTGCGACACATCAATAACAAGGATCGGTTGTGTCTAGATTCCAGGGAAATAAGTGATTGCTTATGGTTCACGAATGTTGAGACCACATGAGCAGAACTATGCGACCAACAAACTGTAGTTGGCGATGGTATTCCTCACATTAAAGATGTGGTTACACTACCTTATGGGATAACTGTTTATCATCTACTCAATCCACAAAAGTATCAGGTATATCATTTCTCAGAAGAATCTAAACTCGAGACAACAAAATTGGCTAGAGTTCCTCTAGGACTATGAATTTGGGATAGTCTATACTCTTAGGAATGGGAACATGGTGGAAGATACTCTTAGCTAGAGATTGAGTTTATAGCTACTGAATGAGGCCTCAAAACAGTTGGCCTTGCTTTAGATATCCTTCATGGATGGAGATGAAGCAGCGCATCTCTAGTCGATGGTGCCTACCCCACCACTCTTATAGTGAGTCAGGTAGGCACATCTCATATTTATCAACTATGAAACTGCACGTGCTCAAATGTCCACAAGGAATTCCCCAAATAGATATTCTAAATATGGGGAGAACATTATCCTTTTTAAAGGACTCACAGTTGTACTATCAATGTTACGAGATGCTGTGTTTAGGGAGTTTTATACATACCCTTTGGCGTTACATACAGGTGTGGAAAAGATGTAGCAGAACCTACGAAATCAGTTTTGGTGGCCAGGGATGAAGAAGGAAGTGGCATAGTTTGTCTCTAGACGGCTTACTTGTCAGCATGTGAAGGCTGATCACTGGGTTCCAGTGGGTTTGAATCAACTCATTGAGGTGCCAGAGTGGAAGTGGGATGGTATATCGATGGAATTCATGATAGATTTACCACATATTTCTAGGGGGAATGATACTATATGGGTTATCATTGACCGACTCACCAAGTCGACCCACTTCCTAATGATTCAGGAACAGGGTTTAATAGAGAGCATGGGACGCCTCTACATGTAAGTGATAGTTAGACTCCATAGAGTCCCATCTATGATAGTCTCAGATCATGACACATGCTTTACATCCTAGTTGTGTAAGGGATTATAGGAGGCATTTGGGACTCAGCTACGCTTGAGCACAACTCTCCACCCGCAGACAGATGGTCAGATGGAGTGGACTATTCAGGTCCTAGAAGACATGCTACGTGATTGCATCCTTGATTTTATCCACATTCGAGAGGAACATCTACCCCTAGGAGAGTTTTCGTACAACAATATTTACCACTCCACCATCGGTATGGCACTATTTGAGGCCTTGTACAGGTAACCTTGCAGGTCTCCACTTTACTGGACTGGCCTCGGAGAGTCAGTACTCATGGGCTTGAAGTTGCTGCAGGCTACTACGGAGAAGGTGTAAGTCATCCAGAAGAGTATGAAGACTATAAAAAGCCTTCATAAGTCTTATGCTGATAGGTGATAGATATCCTTAGAGTTAGAGGAGCGAGACCATGTGTTTCTTTGGGTCTCTCCTCAACATGGGATACATAGATTTGGTTGGGTTGATAATTTATCTCCGAGGTTTATCAGACCTTTTCGGATACAATGTGGAGTAGGTGAGGCGGTGTACCACTTGGATCTACCTCCACAGTTAGAGATAGTACATTTCATCTTTCATGTATCCCAGCTGAGGAGATACGTACATGAACCATCTCACATCTTTATCTAGGGAGAGTTGGATATTAATGACATAGTGACTTTTGCGGAGTTCCCGGTGGAGATAGAGTATTGAAAGGAGTGGTTACTTCATGGGCAGTTGATTCCTCTAATGTGCATATGACAGAAACATGAGAATATCCAAGAGAAAAATTGGGAGAGTGAGTCTCATATTATTTCTCAGTATCCCCATTTATTTTTTTATCCCTTGTTTGGGTTTTTGGGGATATAAAGCCATAAGGTGGGGGAGAATATAATGTATCAAAATTTCCATGTTTTTTTTAAAATTATATGGATTATTTTGAAACCAAATACTGAGTAGGAACATGATTCTATGGTTCGGAGTGCCCAGAATATATGTTTGAACATTTTTTAAGCACGCTTGCATGATTTTAGTAACTTCTTAACCAGTGCGTGAATTAAAAATCCAAGGGTTCTGTTGCACATAGAACGAAGACTTTACCTTAAGAGGGGCCTAACCTTGACCGATATATGTTGAGGTAAAAAGTTAATTTTTGACTTTTTAAAAGAAGGAAATAAAATAGAACATATGAATTTTATTTTATTTTATATTAAAAATATCGTAGTGACACTGCAATGCATCGCTGATTTAGCTGTTTCACTTCTCAAATGAAACATTGTGGTGACACTACAACTCAACTTAACAGAAATGATGAAATGAATTTCTTCAATTAATATCCTGTAATCGATATGTTTTTAGAGGAATGATCCTAGTAAATTTCTTGAGGCTTTGGAGGAATAATTTTGGTGAGCAAAGATCTCCAACGACAATGAACACCCCCCCATCTTCAAAGGATCTCACCAATGACGATGGAGGCGCAGATCGAGATCTCTCTTCAATGGTTAATCAACAAAAAATCTACAACAACATATGATCCAATCATAGTTAGGGGGTTTATTTCTATGTTATTTTTATTTTCTCGTTCTTCCTTTCTAAACGATGAATGAATATCAAACCACTAACTAGTTGATTAGAAGGTTGATTTTTCTTGTGGGTTAGGATTTATCTTGCAGGGATTAAAAGGGTGATTAGATCTTGGTGATTCTCCTTTCATTCTTTGTGACTAAATGATAATTAGATTATGTGTGATTCTTGTACCATCATTCATGATCCTCCTTACAAGAATGTAATAATTCTGATATGAAAAAAGTATTCGGTTGTTCAAAGGGATTCTCTTTTGCTTCTTCTTTCCCATGTTCATACTTTCTTCGTCGGCGAACACCCATGGTCTCGCCGTGAAATTCTGGGGAGGTCCCAAACACAGTTGGACCTCCAGAGTGAAGGAAAGTTGGTTTGAATCCCATAAAAATTGAATTCGTGACCCAAGGATCATGGTGATCCTTTGGATTTGAAAAAAAGACAACCAAAATGATCGTGGAAGCTTGCGGAAGGAGAAGACATTGGGGCGGCGCCGTCGGCATGCCATTGGCTCGATGGCCGATGACAGAGAAGCCCGCAATGGAATGTTTGCAAGAAGTGAATGAGGCTGTGGCCAGGGAGGTCCATAGAGGATTGGTCCGGTGATGCAGCCTCCTACTGCGTCGAACTGGGTGGTATGTGGTCCCATGGACCACGTGCGGGAGGTGCAGCCGACTCGTTGGCCGGCCATGTGACGCGGAGGGGACACAGAAGCCGCCGCGTCCCAGGTGGAGAAAACTGGCCCACTCTAGTGGGCCGAGCTGAAGAAACCAGGCTATCTTGGGCCTCCTAGTGGGCCAGGCCTAGCTGAGGTGGGGTAGGCTCGGTGGGTTGGGTGACTGGACTTGAACTCAACCGACCCCTTTTCACTTAAACGCCCATAAATCTCAAATCATGTGTCTATTTGATGAGCCATTTGTGGCATTGGGATCCTCATGATGAGGTTGTCATTTTGAGATACACTAAGTGAGTTTCCATAGAAGTTTACATATGGAGTATTGGCTATATTTATAGGTTCTATTGGAACCAACATGTTAAGTATGGAATCCTATGGCTTGTTGTGACCTAGAAGCTATGTGATTACCTAGACTGTGTATCTTACCTAGACTGTATGTCTTACCTAGACTGTGTGTCTTACCAAAACTGTGATTCTTACCTAGAATATGTTTCTTACCTAGACTATGTGTCTTTATTAGAATGTGTGTCTTACATAGACTGAGCCGGTACTCCCCTATCCCACTAGGGTGTGGGTCCTCTAGTCTTTGATGACACTTTGTGTGTTACCGACACTCTATGTGTTACCTACAATCTATGTGTTACTACTATAGGGTACTATGAATTTTTGAGAAAATCCTATTTCCATACCATAGACCTATAGTTGGTGTGAGATGAATCCAGTGACTCTCTTGATTATACATATCAGAGGCTACACTTCGTGTACCTCTTTTCAAGTCTGCTGGGTGTATTTCTTAGTGATTCCTTTATGGTATACTCTATGTGATTCATTTTTTGTATTCTTTATTTGATTAAATTGTGGTATATTTCTTAGAGATACCGATGTGGTTTGGGGTCCCTACTGAGTTTTGTTTTACTCACCCCTACATGGACTTTTCCTGCACGTGTTATTGTCTTGTGCAGATGATCAACAGCTTTGACGGAGTCCTTGGTGAACCAGATATTGGGGTGCTTTAGGGTGACCCAATAGACATGTTATGATTCATCGATATTTTTATAGCTTATTGTACCTACCCTTCAGGTAGGGTTTTCTGCAGATGAGATCTAGGATCTTGTACATTTCCTTTTCAATTAGGCTTGTATACTGGCCCCTTTTCTTTTAGTTTTGTGCCTTATTATGAGTGGGTTTCCTTAGTTGTTTCCATCCATGTTTACTTAGATTTTTTTTTTCAGTTTTAGATTTTTATTGGATATAGGTGCATGCATATAGGTACTAGGGAAAATACCTCCCACATGTGGGATATTCCTACTCGGCACTAGTCGCCAATCCCTATCCTGTGGGAGGAAGGCTTGGGGTAGTCATGGCATGGGACCCAAGGGATGGGTCATGAAATTTATAGTCTTAATTTTTTTACTAATATTCATGATTCATTTACTAGAATATGAATAAAAAAAGGAAAAAATGTTTAAAATTAAAGGCATAGATCATGGATATATATCTAAAGATTTTAGTGAAAATAAACAAGTTCCTTTGACCTAATTAAAGATCACATGGTCCACTTGTAATTATTACAGAGCATAGAGAAACATGGTGTAATAAAAAACATTGATGTATATGAATGAAATTGGTTTTTTTATAAATAATACAAAATCAATATTAAAACACAAATAGGTTGAGTGAAAAATTAGAATATCAATTTTTAATAATAAATAAAAGAGAAGTATGTTCATAATTGGAACATCCATCATAGAATGAGAAATATGGAAAGGGTGGGAGGGAGAGTGATAGAGAAAGATATGGAGAGAGAGTGAGTTCACCACATTGATATATCATAATCAAGAAGAATAATATAGTATCTAGAACTTATTAAAGATATGGGATTTTATATCCATAAGAATAAAAGGGACTCGAGATAAATTTTTGGTGAAAACATTTGTGGATATATTGCTGGAAGAAGGTCCAAGAGAAGAATGAGACTAAACAATAATACCCCTCGATGTATAATAAGTAAATGGAAAAGAATAATTGTTTTTAATTTTAAACATCTAGGAAGAAGTTATTATTTTGTCCAAAAAAAGATTTAGACTTATCCCTCACCCATGTGGAGTTATTTTCATCCATCTTGAAGAAGTAAAGGAGTAGAATATTGGAGATCAAAGTGAAAATTCTTGGATTGAAACGTGAAAATAGTTTATTCCTACCATTTAATCATAAATATACTCTAAAATAAAATAAAATATATTATAATTCATAGAGTTAGTGCAAAGAGTTGATAATATGTAGTGGACCTAGATTAGTAATGAGCCCTTCCAAATCTTTTTACTATAAATAGTGGGTAATATTACCTTTCTGGAACACGGAAACATCATCATTTTTTGCTACATAGAGTAGCCCATTTGGGGGAAAATAAATTCTTTTATCCTTTAAATTTTTATTTTATATTCATATGCATTATTTGTCACGTGGTTTAATTTGAGAAAATCATAGTTTGATCCAATGATTTTTTTTTAATTTTTTTGTAGTGATTCATTGATATTAATAACTTATTTTAATAGAATTAAATTAATTAATGTGTTCTTATTAATTCATATCATTAATGTGTAATTTTAAAAATCATGAAATTTCCCTATATTCTAGAAAAAAATTATTCATGGAAAATTTCTTAACATGAAATATAATTTCACATTTTATTCTAGAAATTTTAATTAAGATTGCGTGATCATTTTTTTTCATGAATGGATTTGAATTATAATATGAAATTTTAATATTTAAATAGAAAAATGAATTTATATTTTAATTTGGAATTTATTGATCAAAAGGCTCATATCCTTTTTTTTCACATATAGTAATTTACTGTAATCCAATTATTTAATTGGCAATTTTTGGTAGAAAGTGTTCATGGTGAAGCAATTTCAAAGTCAAGAAGGCACCATATGAAGTGAAATGAATGTTATCTCATCCAAATGACCACATGTAGTCACTACGACACCTTGAAACCACTCAATTAACCATAATACAACACCTAATCATCGACCATAAGGAAATATAAACTATCACCAAGGAACTCCCATGCTTCCATGAGACCAAACCCTTAATACGATAGATCAAGTGACCACTCCACCATGTGATCCCATGAGGTAATTCAAGATATCATAAGACCCATCTAGATCCACTATAACTCAACTTTCAACCTCTCCACAGAGTCATACGACAGGACCTTAACCTTCTTTCAACTTACCATTTCATTAAAATCTAATACAAGATCACCTAAGTGACTATGGTCTTCTCCATGCACATGACATTGTGAACCATCAAGCATGAAAAAAAATTACAACTTAAGATATCAAATAGGCCTAGTGGTCAACTGATCTCGACTCTTCATACCCACTTAATTAAACCACTTTTGATAACATTTGACAATGATAGAAAAAAATCATTAATTTAAAGTATAAATAAATAACATGAGTCAAAAATTTATAATTAATGATTTAGTTTCCATGATCTTTGAATAAAGCCAAATTTTAACATCAATTCATGATAGGAGAGATTTGCTGGGATTAAAGAGGGAGATAAACCAATTAAATATTCCAAAGTTTCAATTAGACCATTTATGAATACAACAATGCTGGCTCAAAGTTTAGGAGGAAAAAAGGACTAGGGAAGAGATCTATTTGTGGATTCCAAGATAATTCGAGGAAGATTCATTGATTGGAACTAATGTTGAGATATTGAGAATACTAACAAGACTGAATGTAGAAAAGGATGAACGGAGGATCTATTCTTAAAGAAGATTCCAAATCATGTATTTATAACCAAGTTTGATGATTCAAAATATCATAAATATGAAGCTATTATTGATAATGAATACACTTGATTTATGGTTATTATGGTTTATCCCATATGTATATTGAGGAAAGTGGGGCCTTTGTACCTTACCAATTCACCAATTGGTGATACGAAGGCTAGTTCACTCCATTTGATCAATCAAATAATTAAAAGAGTTTAATGGAAGACTTGTACCACTATAGAACATCCCAAACTAGTGCAAAAAATGGTCTTCCAAGACAAATCCACATGTCAAATCCCCGACCAATCCACCATTCTAGACACTAGCTCACCACCTTGAATCAGTCTTTCTTAAATCACTCACCCTATCAAACCCCCTATTTATATCCAGACTGAGTATAGATAAGCTACTGAGAATTAGAGGTCGTGTATTGGTGGTTGAAGTGATGAAGTTGATATAAAGGAAAATATTTTGGTTATAGTCTTGAATTTTTTTTGTTAACACTTGTGAAGTTACCAATAGTTTCTATCATTGGGGTGATATCATCAAGTTTCTACATTTAGTATGCAGTTTCTTGATGAAAAATAGAGCAACTATGAGTTTCATTATATTTAAAGCTACAATGAATTAAGTCATTCAATGAAAAGTGAAGTTATATTTAAATGATTAAATATTATGTAAAATGTTATCATGATTTCTATAAATTATTCCTGAATGAATTTTGAAAGAAGTAATAATGTATATACATGAGGAAGATGATGTTTGGGAAGTCTGGTGTATGTATGAAGAAGTGATGAAGAAACATGTAGCTGATCCAGATGGATGAATGACCTATAATCAATTCATATAACTGATTCATCCATATAACCTAATTCATATATTTGAATCATCATTTAGATTATTCATTTTTCCAATTAAACCACATAACTAAATTCACAAAGTTGAATGGTTATGTAGATGATTAACATATTTGATTCATCCATGTAATAGAATTAATATATCTGAATGGCTAAATAGTGAATTTGTATATCCAATTCAACAATGTAACCAAATTCACATAGCTGAATGATTCTACATAGACAAATGAACCATGTAGGCATTTTCAGTGATATATAATATTGAGTCACATAGCCAAATACTTCATGTAGTGGATTTTTTATATAGGAAATTCAATATAGATGAGATTGATGGTGTTTTGGTTTTAAATGGAAGGATTACATGATTAAAGCTAGCACAAAAGTGTTTTTGTATCATGAATGATTTGATACATATGTGTGTTTATAATGTTGAATAAATATAGGTTTAATGATTAGTTTAGAGGCTATGTTATTTTTTCATAACCCGATCTATTGTTTCTAGGAGTTTGAATTAAAATATATTTATATAGTATCATAAATATTTTAATTAAGATGGTAGAGAAAGGAGTAACCTTTATGGATAATTATATTTTCTTATATGTTTTTAGATATATAGTTGTGGATGGAGGAATATTTTAAAAATAGGTGTTTTCAAAGAATTAGTGGTTGTATATAGTTTTGTGAATTAAAATTGATGTTACTCCTTGCTTGGGGTAGAATAGAAGAATGAGAAGAAGTTATCATCACATTGGAACACTATATTATTTTATATTAGAGGAAGACATATATATTGTCTATTTATCATTTTTAATTTTATATTAGTGTAGGATGTACTTGATTTAGAGGACACAGAAAATAGTCAGGAGAATTATAAGTGAGTTTTAAGAATTTTCCTTGCGTGTTGTAGCTAAAAATATTTTCCATACATCCCACGATCATGGATTTTACCAGATAATTCCAAGGACTGAGTACTCACATTGAGTTGTGATACTTTGAAATTGTATATTATATCTTTATGTGTTCTTGTGTTTGGATTAACATAAAATTCACTCTAACTAGTGGTGATGTTTGTTTTAAAAATAAATAAAAACATAAAAATGGTGAATCACTAATTCACATCCCTCTTAGTGATTTCTTGATCCTGTGTTCCCAAAAGTGGTATTAGAGCCAAGTTCTCTTCAATGGTGTTTTTTTGTTGAAAATTTTGTTTCTAAGAAATATTTTTTTATATAATATTCTTAATGTATAATTTAAATACATTTAATAATAAGGGGATTCCAATGTTTTTTGGGATTGATTATTCTTATATATATGGAAAAAATTATACCTCTTATCATGTAAATCAGTTATTGTGTTTTGGAATTGAAAATGGATGGATCTGTCCCATGTTCCAAAGGTGTTTCCAATACTACATTAGGTAAGATAAATTTGGTGATTGATGGTTAGAATAAGAATTAAATTTGATATTCTCTTTCATAAGGTGAATTTATGAATGTTAAAGGGATAAAATTAGTAAAAGAGATACGTGATAAACATTAGAATATCTATGAAGGAAAGAACAAAGTGGCTTGGGACAAGTTTTAGATTTGGAAAATCAAGTATAAATATACCTGAATTAATTATGATGAGACTATTTATAGTTTCTTCATAAGGGACAATGAACTTTTGAGTACCATTAGAGGATATAGTGAGAAATTGAAAGTTTATGTTATTGTTGAAAATATTTTATGTATCTAACCAGATAAATTTGATTCTAAAGTCTCAAATTTTGATGAAAAATATCTAGGTGATATTCCTCTTGATGATCAATATATTATTTTAATTTTTTATTAAATTAGGCAAGAATATGTTGCTAAGAAAATTTCAAGGGTTGAAAAAGAAATTTCATTTAAATATTCCAAATAGGAGAAATAAAATAATATTCTTTATGAGGATGGTGGAGCTATCTCCCAAAAATTAGACTCAGATATGGATGAAAAATTCTTTAAAATGTTTTCCTTTAAATGAAGAAATTTTATAAGAGGAAATTTAATGTTTAAAGGTAAGTTACAACTTAAATGATTTAATTGTGGGTCTAGTAGACATTTTGAAGGAAATTGTCCCAAACTGAAAGAAACAGAAGTTAGTGAAGAAGAATATGAATGTTTTAAAAGATCATTAAAGAAGAATTCTTCCAAACCAAAATTATTTTTGAATATTAATGATAAGAATTTATACATGAAAATAAGGATAATTTTTTTATCTAAGTATGAGGAAATTGAATGTAGTAATGAGGAAAGTAAAGATATTGATACTAAAATCAATATCGGTGAAAATATTCTTATTTCAAAAGTTAATAAAGAATACTTCAATAGTGATGAAATTAGTAACTCTAGAAGTGATTATGAAGATAATTAGATGAATTTTATGTTAAAGTGATAATTGAGGGAATTTCTTTCTAAAATTTCAAAACATAAAAAGGAGAGTAATAAGTTGAAGAAAGATAAGAAGTCTATTAACAATATAGTAACCAACCATGAAGAAGAAAAATATAATCTATTAATGAATATTGATAATCTAAATAAATTTCATAACACTGAGAAGACCTTTCTTATCAATATAAAAAAGCGGTAAAATTATTTTATAATATATACAAACGTTTTCAAATTAAAATTTCCAACTTAGTAGAAGAACATAAACTATCCAGAATTATATTTCAAAATTAAATTCAAGAAGTTATAAAATGATAAAAGAATAAATAAGTGAGAGAGTTTCAACAAGAAACATCCCATCAGGATTATATTATATATATAAAATATTAAAAAGTGGTTTTAGATGAAGAATCAATTTAAAATAATCAAGTTTTTTGAATTTTTTTTTGATTTCTGAAAATTCATAAATTTTTGTTTGAAGACTAAAAATAGATTTTAGTTGTTAGAATAAGCATGTGAAATATGTGATATTCTAGGTAATCTTGAGAAATAATCTCTCACCATGTTTCAATACACATAGGAAAATAAGCCTCATGAAAATAATAAAGAAAAGGCTCTTGTTAAAGAAGTATCTTTGAAAGACTCAATGTAAGAATGTCCATGGGTTTTGGATAGTGAGTGCTCTTAACATGTGATAGGGAACATGAATTTGTTAAGAATTTTTTTTACTTTTAAAAAAGCCTCTATTACCTTTGAAAATGATGGCTCCCTCAAGATTAAATGGGTTGGATCTGCTAATATTTAAAAGGAAAATTTTAAATCCCTGAGAACTCTTTATGTTAGTGGGTTGAAAGAAAACTTGTTCTGTGTTTCACATATTTGTGAAGAAGGTAATGAGGTAATTTCAGAAAATATGGGTTTTCTATTAAAGTAATTAAATGTGTAAAGGTTCTAAAAAGAGGGAAACAAAGAAAGGGTTTTTTTAAATTAATAAATATCCAAATTCATTCAATTTGATAATTAAATATAAAAATGAACTTTGGAACATAATTATTGATCATCTTCACCAAATAAATATGATAAATAGTTCTTAAATTTAAAGTGTTTGGGACTTTCATAAAATGAAGAGGGATATTGGTTGATTTTTCAAGACATGTTATAAGGGGAAGAAATCTCATTCTTCAAACTAATGGATTGTGATTTAGACAGATCATCTCTAGAAGATAATTTATTTCTTTATTTGTAGGATCATAATAAATTAGTGAACACATAGAGATAAGTATTTTATTTACTTCATTATGAATTTACTTACATTAAATGAATTATGTCTATGAATCTTAATAGGATATAAATAGGTTCAAGTATTTCAATAGAATTGATGAAAAAGTTTGTGGTTGGTATCAAAAGCGATTTCAATTAGATAATGGTACTAGATACACTAAAAATATGTTTTAATCTTATATCATAAAACATGACATTCAAAATTAAATCATTACACCATACACAAAAAAAATAGTATAACTGAATGGAATAATATATTCTTGGTAGAGATGGATTGATAAATATTGATAAAAAATTAAATTTCTATCTCTTTTTAGAGGAAAGATAGTTGAGAAGTAATACATGTTCAAAATCAATACTTCTTTAGAAAAAATACAAAATGAATCGATATGAGATTTACTACAAGAATACTCCATGATTGAAATATATTAGTGTGTTTGAAAGTCCATGCATCATCAAGATTAAAGGGGAAAATCGAGGTAAGTTAGAAACAAGAGTTGTTATTGGAATATTTATTGGTTATCCTAAAAATTAAAGAGTATTTTCTTATATAACAATTAGAATGGTATAATTGTGGATTCAACTTATGTAAAGATACTATAATTTTTAAAGAATGAAATTGTTATTGATTGAGCAGATTTTGGAAATGATTTTGTAGCTAATTATTTTAAACAGCCTGAAGATATCAAAGAAAAAGATAAAAATGTTAAATATGTATAGAATAAAAAAGATTATTAATCCATATTAATTAATGAGGAATAATAAAATTAGACTTATCCCATGAAGTTAAAGAAATTTCAAGTTCAAAACATAGTTGGAAATAAAGAAAAACATGTATAAACTAGAAGAAATATTATAAAAATCTCTCATATTTTTCTCTTATATCAGGTCGAACCAAAAGATATTATGGAAGTTCTAGAGAACCAATAGTTGGTTGGTTATATGAATGAATAATTAGATAAAATTGAGAATAATGAGTTATAAAAACTTTATTTTTAAACTAAATAGAAGAATGGCATTTGAAAAAAGTTAGTGGTTTGAAATAAATTAAATTTAAAGGGTGATGTGGTGAGAAATAAATCAATATTGATGTGTAAAGGATTCTCAAAGATCGAAGGAGTTGGATTTTATGCAAAAGTTTCACCAGTTTCAAGGCTTGATACTATTTGAATGTTCCTTTAAATTATTTCACAAAGGCATTATAAGATCTACCAAATATATTTCTTGTCTTTATTTCTCAATGTATAATTAGAGTAATAAGTTTACATTGAACAAAAATATGTTTTTTCTTCTTAGATAAGATTAAAATATTATTTTTAAGTTAGTAAAGACTTTAAATGGGGTACAATTGGCCCTAAGAACATGGTATTCTATGATTTTCACCTATTACAAGAGGTTTAATTTAAGAAAGGTATGAGCAGAAAATAATCTATATATAAAATATTCCAAAGGGATATCTCTCTATGTTATTTTTTATGTATTTATCTTAATATTTGTTATAAATGATAAATAAATGTGTGAGAATTTTATATAAAAATGATTTATTTATTTTAAAATTCTATGCTTAGATAGATGAGGTACTTTCTTGGTCTTTATATCTCTATAATAAATATCACATTTTTCTTTCGCAAGAAAAGAATACAAAGGAACTATTGAAAAGATTAGGTTTGGAGGATTCAAAATTTCTTTCCACACTAATTTCAATGGGAACAATGTTTTCTAAAGATGAATAGGGAAAATAAATTAATCAATGGGAGTTTAGAAAATTTATTGACAACTTGTTATACATCATAACATCAAGATAATATCACTAGTGCAGAAAACGTTTTTTACGTCGGTTATTTTTAATTTTTTACGTCGGTTTCTAGCCGACGTTAATACGTGAGACATTATAAATAAGGTTTTTGACTTCGGTTATTTAAAAACCGACGTCAAAAACATAAAATCGCGATTTTTATCACGTCAGTTATTTTAGAACCGACGTGATAAAGGGCCTGGAGAATGGTTTATCACGTCGGTTATCGAAGAACCGACGTGATAAACAGCCTGGACAATGGTTTATCACGTCCGTTCTTAAACAACTGACGTGATAAACAGGGGTGAGGGGGTTTATCACGTCATTTCATATAGAACCGACGTGATAAACTGGGGTGAGGGTGGTTTATCATGTCCGTTCTATAATAACCGACGTGATAAACCGGGCTGAGCATGGTTTATCACGTCGGTTCATATAAAACCGACGTGAAAAACTGGGGGAGGGGGGTTTATCATGTCGGTTATTGTATAACCGCCGTGATAAACCGGTGGGAGGGGGATTATCATGTCGGTTAGTCAATAACCGACGTGATAAACCATTGTCCAGCCCGTTTAGCACGTCGGTTATTCAATAACCGACGTGCTAAACCATTCTTCAGGCCTTTTATCACGTCGGTTATTAAATAACCGACGTGATAAACCATTTTCCAGGCCTTTTATCACGTCGGTTATTAAATAACTGACGTGATAAACCATTTTCCAGGCCTTTTATCACGTCGGTTATTAAATAACCGATGTGATAAACCCAATTTTTTTTAAACAGAATGCAGTGATCTTCTCTCCACCAGAATCAACCAGAAAATAAATCAAGAAATCGTACCACAAAAACAGAAGTACATCAAAATTAAGCATGTACATAGATAACATATAAAACTTACCCACTAGACAGCATCCACCCTCATTTATACCCCATGGACAGCCCTCCCCCACCCCGTTGGAGCCCTCACCCTCATGTATACCCCCTAGACATCCCTCCCCCACCCCATTGGAGCTCCCACCCTCATGTATACCCCTTGGACAACCCTCCCCCACCCCATTGGAGCCCCCACCACACTTCTGGACTGCCCCTGACCCCCGGACACCCCCAAACACCCCTCGACAACCCCCACCCGCCTGAATAGCACCTCCTCACCCCCTCACCCCACTTGACAGCCCCCACCACACCCATGGACAACCCCCCCACCCCTGGACAGCACTCCCACACCCCTGGACTGGCTTCCCACACCCCTGGACATCCCTGCCACCCCCCAAGACTGTCCCCCCACCCCACCGGACAGCCCTCCCAGACCGCTGGACACCCCCAACCCCACTGAACACACCCACACACCCTTGGAACCCCTCCCCCAAAGACCCAAATCCATACCAGAAGAACCATCAAAAGTAGACCAAAACAAAAGTAGAGAAAAATTAAACATTCACTTATATAACATTCAAAACTTACACTGTCAACTTCAAAAAAAAAACTAAATCAAACCTAAACAACTACCAAATACACAATTAAAACAACAATATTCAAAATTACATTTTACATTACAAACAACTAAAATTCAATCAAACCTGTAAAATAATTTGACCACTCCACTTGTACGTGTTTGATGTCTTCAACAGTATAGGGTTGAGGGTCATCAAAAAGCTACAAATGAAAAAGAAGATAGTTAACGTGTATAATGAATAAATCAAATTGAAATATGATGGCAAAGTTTAAGAGGAAATCGTACCAGGTCAAAATTCACAACTGTCCCAGTTGTTATTATTTCATACATAAATCTTAACATATAATATCCGCATTCGATGAGGCCTTATTGTTCATGACAATTCTGTTTTGAATGAGTGTAAATTCAATATATTATTTTTATGTAATAAATCAAAAAGTACAAATTATAAATGGAAATTTACCTTCGCATTTACATATTTGATCTTTGCATTTCTTTTCTTTGTGTTTTTTCGAAAGTAGACCCATGCACTGTTAGAAAATAATACGAATGGGGTAAATTTAAAATTCATTATAATATATAAAACTATTGAGAAATTGAAACTTACTTTTCCAATATATTCTTAAAACTTGCCCGCACATCACCATGAACAGAGCATATCCAATAAAGAGCTTTCTCCCTTGGGCAAAAAATCCCTAACATCCAATGATTACTGATAAAAGGAAATTTAATGTTAGTAGTTTTTTATTTTAAGAGATAATTAACTCTTTGAGAGAAATGTGTTTCATACCTCTCACAAAAAGGCATCATCCAACATTGTTGGATTATATTCTTTTCAAATCTTTCAGCAATATAAACCATTCTTTGTTCCTCAGTCAATGCACATGCTTCGGGGGAAATCAATTGCGGGTCCATGAATCCATATACTTCTGTCAGTTCATTCCTCTCACAAATTTTATAAAGATACCTAATACAAAACATATATAAGTATACATTTTTAATAAATATAACGCAGGGAAAAGGTGTTAAGACTTACATGGAAAAAATTTGCACCACGTTGATGCCCAACTTATCTCCAGTAACAAGCTCCATGATATCAGATTTTGTAATCCCCACACTTATTTCACGTCCATAAACATGAGATTCCTTTGGAAACTCATAAAAACCCAACAACAAATGTAACGACCCAATCTTTTTGAGTAGTATATTAACTTACTCTTATTGATTTAATAAGATGTTAATGGTTAATGCAGAAAGAGGAGTCGATGGCTTCATCCAGTAGACTCAACCCTTATGAAGCCCACTTATCAGAGCTTGGGAAGGAGGTAGCATCTGTGGGCTTTTCTTTGGACCAAGCCCAAGCCGAGCTCCAGCGTGTCAAGCTTGAACGAAAACGCTTGCAGGAGAAGTTCAAGTTAGTGGAGATTGCTACTAGGGCAATGTTATCTGAGACTCCCTCATATTCTCTCACCATATCACACCTTACACTTAGGTCTTATTCCAGTGTTATAAGGGGCTATGTGATGAGACCCTAGTTTCCTTGTGTAATCCTCTCGGGTGAATAAATTGAGATTTCTTCCTTTAGTGATGTTTGTGAAATTTCAAATGCCTAGATAATTTTAGGAGGTATTTTATTGATGAATTTTGAAAAAGGGATATTTTAAAATATTTATGTAAACCCTAAATAACTAATGATGTGTAATGATTTTCAAAAAATGGTCTTCTACAAAAGTGTTCATTAAGGAATTTGGAGTCTAATAAGATCAACTTAATTTTTGATGAATAGTAAATTATGAATAGTGATTTTACGCTTAGGATTAGTAATGTGACCAAATGGATTAGTAATTTTCACTTAAAGAAAGTTTTAATATAATTTAGACACCTTGGTTAAGTAATGTGATTCAATAAAATGGGTAAATAACGGTTTCATAAATTATTAATCAAGTATTAGTTTTTTCGGATGAATAGTGTTTTTTAATTAAAAATTTAATTAAAAATAATTAGAAAATTATTTTTATAAAAATGACTTTATTTTTGAACTCAGAGCATCGATATTATGTTAAGGTAATTTTTGGGGATTTTTCTGAAAAAAATGAATTTTCGATGAATAGTGTTTTTATTTAAAAATTAAATTAAAAATATTTAGGAAAATATTTTTATAAAATGGATTTCATTTTTGAAATCAGAGCATTGATATTTGGTTAAGGTGAAATTTTGGGATTATTCTGAGAAAGTTGAATTTTCAGTGAATAGTAAAAATACCGTTTTAGGGTTTCGGTATGTTTAATGACATCATAATGATGTCATGATGATGTCATGAGATCTTTTGAGGGTTGGCCGGCCAAGGGTGATGAATAATTGTTTTGGGGGCCCCATGTGGCCTAACTCCATGATAAATTCCAAGGGAGATCACATGGGTTTGAGAAAAGCACATGTGAGGTGTCCTTTGGCCATTAATGCTTTGTCCCCTCACTTTCCCTATAAATACCCACCCTTTCCTCCCTTAGTTTTCACTCCCAACTCTCCCCCAACGAAGTTCTGGTCTTCTTACCTTCCAAGGAGTCCTCCCAAGGTGCCCCCAATCCCTCAAGGTCCAATCCTTTGAGTTTCAAGAGTCACATTTTAAGGTAAGGGATCCGACCCCTCTCTTTCTTTTCATGTAATCTCTTTTATGTCATTCCTATTATGCTCCTTGTTTTTATGTGAGAGGATGTTCTTTTATATTCCTCTTACTGCCCTTTCATGTTTATATGATGAGAGATCCCCTCTTACTCTCATCATTTCGTTTTATGAATGTTTAAGTGACGCCGTTAGGCTGCCGAATGTTTAAGTGATTCTTTCACCCTTCTCATTTTTCAAGTTCGATTTTCATGTCAAGTCTTTCAAGTTCCTTTTTATTATGTTGGGGTATGATCTCTATATCTATCATACTGATCTCTTATGATCATATGATGAGGGACCCTATTTGATCTTGTCAATTCTTTTTATTGAAGTTTAATTGACGCCGTTAGGCTGCCGAATTTTCATAAGAGAAATCTAAATTTTGTCTTCCTTCCATGTTTTTCATTTCAAATGGTATGTCCTTCAAATTTCATTACCATGTCCATATATCCTTCTTATTCTGTCCCCTTACTGTTTTATGGATCATTATGAGTGGGTGACCCATGTCCCCTCTCTTTTCAATGTTTTCTAAAACCCCGAAACATAGCCGTTATGCTGCAGAATTTTCGTCTCAAAATGCCTCTCTCTTTTCTCAAAAATTATTTTATGTTATAAAGTGAATACTCAAAGCTCTTATTTCTAAAAGGGTATTCACATATATATCAAAATGTTCCATTTTAAATTCTGGGATTTACATACATGAGACCCGCTTCCCTTTCCGTGGGTTTAAAGTGCCGTAAAGATCATGTCATTAAAGCAGATTTTAAAATGTTATGATTATGAAATGAAACCCATTTATTTTATGCTATATGGGTTATTTATGAAATGTTTGATGATGATATATGTGGCTCACATGATAATAAAGGCAAATTTAAGGGTGCGCCCTGATAGCGCTCCAATGCATTGGGTAAAGACTTAATCTCTAGAGATGACCATTTTAACGACGCCTTGGTGAATAACCTTGGTAATTTTTAACGACACCTTGGGGATGGACCTTGGTGAAACGAAACGATTGTCAATATTAAATGTTGCAGCCACATCTTCAAGCTATGAAAAATGTTGTTTTTATTATGAAATGCCTCATGATTTATTTCTCATGCCTTAAAGTCCTTTTCATGTCCTTATTGAAGTATATCCAGTTCACATGTAAAATGTTCCTCTTGTTTCCCTTACTGGGCCTTCTGCTCACCCTTTCTTTTGATGTATGTCCCCAGGTTATGAGATGCATAATGAACATAGGATGAACTAAAGGAGAAGCCTTTAAAGTGTTTAAGAAGAATGTTTTGTGTTTTTTTTATGTATTTTGTTCCTGGTTTCCAAGACACTAGACCTTAAAGATCCTTAGTTATGTGTAATGTAATGAAAGTTTATGTTATAAAATGGCGGGATGCTATAGTTGGTATCAAAGGATGGTTTAGTTATTTGTGGAAATTAGGATATAAAAACTTTAGGAAGAACCCTATGGAAAAGTTTAAATATAGGAAAACTTCCTGGTATTTTGGTAAGTATTGAGTAAGTGGTTTATCAAACAAATACATCCCTGTCTGGATACGAGCAGGTAGAGGCGGCTCTGGCACAGATGTACATAGGGGTAAAACCCGAAAACACCGCTTTGAGCTAGACTCGAACGGGAACTGGTGCACGATAACGGGCCTTGCTGCACTCTTGGTTACGACACTCCCGGGGGATATGTTTGGTTAATCACATGCTTTTTATGAATCATTATGAAGGAATTAGAGAGAACTATTATTGTCTAAGCACGAAGTCTTAGTTAAAAGATTCATAAATGAAATAAGTTTCTTACTAAGGTTTTATTCTTTTAGAAAATGGCGGGCAATAGGAGGAACCGTGCCGATGGTGACCGCAATGCACCATGTGCTGACGGCCCTCCGATGGAAGCCGGAATGGAAACATTCATGAGAATGATGAACCAACTGACTCAAGTTATGAGTAATAACTTGAATCAAGCTGAGAGGCCGACCTCACCACGAAGGGAACAACACTCTGTTGAGTCCTTCATGCGTCAACGACCGCCAACGTTCAGTGGATCTACTGACCCATTGGTTGCGGAACAATGGATAAGCTCCATTGAAAAGATCTTTTCTGTACTTCATTGTTCGGAACAAGAAAAGGTTACCCTTGCTGTTTACCGCCTGGAGGGAGAAGCTGATCAGTGGTGGTCACTGATCAAAAACACGAAGCCCCGAGGAGAGATGGAAGCTATGGAGTGGGAAGAATTTCGGGGGATTTTCTTTAACAAGTATTTCCCTCGTTCCATGAGAACGAAAATGGAGAAAGAGTTTCTCGAGCTGAAGCAGAAGGAGAACGAATCTGTCGGAAGCTACGAGATGAACTTCACAAGTCTTTCCCGTTATACCTCAAGCTTTGTCATGGACCCTAATGGGAAGGTTGATAGATTCTTTGGCGGACTACGACCTCATCTGCGGAAGAATCTAGCCAACAGGGACTATGATAGCTATGAAGAAATAGTTCGAAGTGCTATGAAAGTCGAGCTGGAGTTTGGTGAGACACAGTGGTCTCATAAGCCAAATGAAAAGAAGAGGTCGTTGGAGCCCAGTTTAGGGAAGTCTTTTGATCAGGGAAGAGGTGGAAAGCAAACGCAACTTACCACATGCAATAAATGTGGGAAGAATCATCTGGGGAACTGCTTGAGTGGAAGTGGAAAGTGCTACAAGTGTGGAAGAGGAGGCCATATTGCTCGGAATTGTCATAGTGAGGTGAAGCCTCAGCTTCCCAACACTAACGACAGAGGAAAGATGGTTCTGGCCCTACCCGAAGTCACATGCTTCAAGTGTGGACAGCTTGGGCACTTTGATAACCAATGTCCCAATCCGAGGGCGGTGGAGGGGAATCACCACCAACCTCAGCAGAGGCCAAGAGAGCAAGGTCGTGCTTTCGCTATCACAACAGCTGAAGTTGACGTCCCGAACGATGTGGTAGCAGGTACTCTTGTTGTCCTCTCAAAACTAGCAAGTGCTTTATTTGATTCTGGTTCTACGCATTCCTTTATTTCTTCCAAGTTTGCAAAGAATATAGAATCAATCCCTGATTTGCTTGAGGTAGAGTTGTCAGTCAAGACTCCAAATGGGATTATCCATGCATCAACAGTGTTTAGAGACTCTAGTGTTTACTTTGGTAAGCACAATCTTATCGCAAATCTAGTAGTCATTCCCATGATGGAATTCGACGTTATACTAGGGATGGACTGGCTCTCAAAGTATAATGCTAAGATCAAATGCATAAGTAAGGAAATCTCAATAGTCTTGAATGAACGACCTACAGTTATCTTCCGTGGAGAGATATCCCGAACTGATCCCTATCTAGAAGCACCTCCTATAGCTTTCTTTATGGAGTTAATCGGTGATGAGGAAGAAGGGAAAGGGAGCATACAAATTGAAGATGTTCTGATTGTTCAGGAATACATGGACGTATTTCCTGAGGAGTTACCTGGACCTCCCCCAGAAAGAGAGGTAGAGTTCTCCATTGAACTCGTACCTGGGTCTCAACCGATATCAAAGACTCCGTATAGAATGGCAAATGTGGAGCTAGAGGAGCTAAAGAAACAACTCCAAGACTTGTTGGAGAAGGGGTTTATCCGACCGAGTGTGTCTCCTTGGGGAGCACCAGTTCTCTTTGTGAAGAAGAAGGATGGATCAATGCGGCTATGCATTGATTATAGAGAACTGAACGGGATCACAGTGAAGAACAGATACCCTCTTCCAAGAATTGATGATTTATTTGACCAACTTCGTGGGGCTCAATTCTTCTCTAAGATTGACCTTCGATCTGGTTATCATCAACTGAGGGTGAAGAAGGAAGATATTCCAAAGACTGCCTTCCGATCAAGATATGGGCATTATGAGTTTACTGTTATGCCTTTCGGCTTGACTAATGCTCCTGCTATTTTCATGGATTTGATGAATAGAGTCTTTAAGGACTACCTTGATAACTTTTTGGTAGTTTTTATTGATGATATTTTGATATATTCAAAAAGTCGTGAGGAGCATGAAGATCATCTGAGGGTTGTTTTGAAAACTCTACGGAAGGAGAGGCTCTTTGGGAAGTTCAGCAAGTGTGAGTTTTGGTTACAACAAGTGGCTTTCTTGGGGCACATCGTAACCAATGAAGGAATCTCGGTTGACCCTGCAAAGACAATGGTTGTGGAGGAGTGGCCTCAACCCACAACAGTAACTGAGATTCGTAGTTTCCTTGGTTTAGCGGGATATTATAGGAGGTTTGTGAAAAACTTTTCACGGCTTTCTAATCCACTAACCAAGTTGACTCGAAAAGGGGTTAAGTTCATCTGGACAAAGGAATGCGAGGAAAGTTTCCAAGAGCTGAAGAAGAGATTGGTTACTGCACCTGTGTTAACACTACCCTCTATCGGAGAAGGATTCGTTATTTTTAGCGATGCATCTCTGAAAGGGCTTGGGTGCGTCCTCATGCAAAATGACAAAGTAATTTCTTATGCATCTCGACAGTTGAAGATTCATGAGCAGAATTATCCTACGCATGATCTAGAGCTGGCGGCAGTTGTTTTTGCTCTAAAGATATGGATGCACTATCTTTATGGGGAGAAATGTGATATATACACTGACCACCAAAGTCTAAAGTATATTTTCACACAGAAAGAATTGAACATGAGACAAAGGAGATGGTTGGAGCTTATTAAAGACTATGATTGTTCAATTCATTATCACCCTGGAAGAGCAAACAAAGTCGCAGATGCGTTAAGCAGGAAAGATCCTGTTGTTCTGGAAACAATGAGGATCCTGGGAGATCCCTTGATTAAAGATCTAGTAAAACTGGACATGGGAATTATAAGGAAAGGGACATCATCAACCCTATCCCAAATGATTTCTCAACCTTCATTACTAGAGAAGATCAAGAAGGCTCAAAAAGAAGATCCTTTGCTGCAGGAGAAGTTTGAGGCTGTAAAGGATGGGAAGTTCCCTGATTTCAATATTGATCAAGAAGGTGTATTGAAATTTCGTACAAGACTATGTGTTCCATCTATTCCGGAGATAAAGAAAGAACTGATGGATGAAGCTCATAGCTCTACTTTCTCTATACATCCGGGAAGCACTAAGATGTATAGAGACCTTCATGATCATTATTGGTGGGATAACATGAAGAGGGAGATTGCAGATTACACTACAAGGTGCCTGGTGTGTCAGCAAGTAAAGGCAGAAAGACAACTTCCTAAGGGGGTATTACAACCGCTACCCATACCAGTATGGAAGTGGGATAATATCACCATGGACTTTGTAACTGGTCTCCCAAAAACATCCAAAGGAAACAATGCGATATGGGTTATTGTGGACCGTCTCACCAAGACAGCCCATTTTATCTCTATTCGGGAAGATTTCTCTCTGGATCAGCTTGCCAAGATATACGTGAAGGATGTGGTAAGGCTGCATGGGGTACCACTATCCATCGTATCTGATCGTGACCCAAGATTCACATCAAAATTCTGGAGAAGTCTTCAGCATGCTCTGAATACTGAATTGAATTTTAGTACGGCCTATCATCCTCAAACTGATGGCCAATCTGAAAGGACTATTCAGACACTCGAAGACATGTTGAGATTATGCTCAATGGAATTTAAAGGTGGATGGGATCAACACCTCCCATTAGTGGAGTTCTCCTATAACAACAGCTTCCATTCGAGTATTCAGATGGCACCCTATGAAGCTCTATATGGAAAGCGGTGTAGAACTCCTACTTGTTGGGATGAAACTGGTGAGAGGAAGCTTCTTGGGCCTGATCTCGTGCAAGAGATGACGGAACAGGTTCATGCCATCCAACAACACATAAAGGCTGCTCAGAGTCGGCAGAAGAGCTATGCTGACAATCGTCGAAGGGACTTGGAGTTTGGTGTTGGTGACAAAGTCTTCCTTCGAATTTCTCCATGGAAGAGAGTCATGCGGTTTGGGAAGAAAGGGAAGCTCAGACCTAGGTACATTGGCCCCTATGAAATCCTTGATCGCATAGGAGCAGTGGCCTATCGTCTAGCACTTCCACCGAACCTAGCTCAAGTTCATGATGTCTTCCATGTATCTCTCTTGAGGAAGTACATACCCGACCCTTCGCATGTACTGAACCCAGAGGTGGTACAACTTGAACATGACCTCTCTTATGAAGAGCAGCCAGTGGAGATCTTGGACCGTAGAGACAAGGTCCTACGAAACAAGACTACCCACCTTGTGAAAGTGTTGTGGAGGAATCATAAATATGAAGAAGCGACTTGGGATCCTGAGGAAACGATGAAGCAAAAGTACCCTCACCTTTTCGACTA
This sequence comes from Viscum album, assembly GCA_963277665.1. Classification (NCBI taxonomy): domain Eukaryota; kingdom Viridiplantae; phylum Streptophyta; class Magnoliopsida; order Santalales; family Viscaceae; genus Viscum; species Viscum album. The sequence continues at coordinate 447,709,145 of OY728119.1, forward strand.
GGCCTCAAGTATAAATTTCGGGGACGAAATTTCTTAAGGGGGGAAGAATGTAACGACCCAATCTTTTTGAGTAGTATATTAACTTACTCTTATTGATTTAATAATATGTTAATGGTTAATGCAGAAAGAGGAGTCGATGGCTTCATCCAGTAGACTCAACCCTTATGAAGCCCACTTATCAGAGCTTGGGAAGGAGGTAGCATCTGTGGGCTTTTCTTTGGACCAAGCCCAAGCCGAGCTCCAGCGTGTCAAGCTTGAACGAAAACGCTTGCAGGAGAAGTTCAAGTTAGTGGAGATTGCTACTAGGGCAATGTTATCTGAGACTCCCTCAGATTCTCTCACCATATCACACCTTACACTTAGGTCTTATGCCAGTGTTATAAGGGGCTATGTGATGAGACCCTAGTTTCCTTGTGTAATCCTCTCGGGTGAATAAATTGAGATTTCTTCCTTTAGTGATGTTTGTGAAATTTCAAATGCCTAGATAATTTTAGGAGGTATTTTATTGATGAATTTTGAAAAAGGGATATTTTAAAATATTTATGTAAACCCTAAATAACTAATGATGTGTAATGATTTTCAAAAAATGGTCTTCTACAAAAGTGTTCATTAAGGAATTTGGAGTCTAATAAGATCAACTTAATTTTTGATGAATAGTAAATTATGAATAGTGATTTTACGCTTAGGATTAGTAATGTGACCAAATGGATTAGTAATTTTCACTTAAAGAAAGTTTTAATATAATTTAGACACCTTGGTTAAGTAATGTGATTCAATAAAATGGGTAAATAACGGTTTCATAAATTATTAATCAAGTATTAGTTTTTTCGGATGAATAGTGTTTTTTAATTAAAAATTTAATTAAAAATAATTAGATTTTTTTTTTATAAAAATGACTTTATTTTTGAACTCAGAGCATCGATATTATGTTAAGGTAATTTTTGGGGATTTTTCTGAAAAAAATGAATTTTCGATGAATAGTGTTTTTATTTAAAAATTAAATTAAAAATATTTAGGAAAATATTTTTATAAAATGGATTTCATTTTTGAAATCAGAGCATTGATATTTGGTTAAGGTGAAATTTTGGGATTATTCTGAGAAAGTTGAATTTTCAGTGAATAGTAAAAATACCGTTTTAGGGTTTCGGTATGTTTAATGACATCATAATGATGTCATGATGATGTCATGAGATCTTTTGAGGGTTGGCCGGCCAAGGGTGATGAATAATTGTTTTGGGGGCCCCATGTGGCCTAACTCCATGATAAATTCCAAGGGAGATCACATGGGTTTGAGAAAAGCACATGTGAGGTGTCCTTTGGCCATTAATGCTTTGTCCCCTCACTTTCCCTATAAATACCCACCCTTTCCTCCCTTAGTTTTCACTCCCAACTCTCCCCCAACGAAGTTCTGGTCTTCTTACCTTCCAAGGAGTCCTCCCAAGGTGCCCCCAATCCCTCAAGGTCCAATCCTTTGAGTTTCAAGAGTCACATTTTAAGGTAAGGGATCCGACCCCTCTCTTTCTTTTCATGTAATCTCTTTTATGTCATTCCTATTATGCTCCTTGTTTTTATGTGAGAGGATGTTCTTTTATATTCCTCTTACTGCCCTTTCATGTTTATATGATGAGAGATCCCCTCTTACTCTCATCATTTCGTTTTATGAATGTTTAAGTGACGCCGTTAGGCTGCCGAATGTTTAAGTGATTCTTTCACCCTTCTCATTTTTCAAGTTCGATTTTCATGTCAAGTCTTTCAAGTTCCTTTTTATTATGTTGGGGTATGATCTCTATATCTATCATACTGATCTCTTATGATCATATGATGAGGGACCCTATTTGATCTTGTCAATTCTTTTTATTGAAGTTTAATTGACGCCGTTAGGCTGCCGAATTTTCATAAGAGAAATCTAAATTTTGTCTTCCTTCCATGTTTTTCATTTCAAATGGTATGTCCTTCAAATTTCATTACCATGTCCATATATCCTTCTTATTCTGTCCCCTTACTGTTTTATGGATCATTATGAGTGGGTGACCCATGTCCCCTCTCTTTTCAATGTTTTCTAAAACCCCGAAACATAGCCGTTATGCTGCAGAATTTTCGTCTCAAAATGCCTGTCTCTTTTCTCAAAAATTATTTTATGTTATAAAGTGAATACTCAAAGCTCTTATTTCTAAAAGGGTATTCACATATATATCAAAATGTTCCATTTTAAATTCTGGGATTTACATACATGAGACCCGCTTCCCTTTCCGTGGGTTTAAAGTGCCGTAAAGATCATGTCATTAAAGCAGTTTTTAAAATGTTATGATTATGAAATGAAACCCATTTATTTTATGCTATATGGGTTATTTATGAAATGTTTGATGATGATATATGTGGATCACATGATAATAAAGGCAAATTTAAGGGTGCGCCCTGATAGCGCTCCAATGCATTGGGTAAAGACTTAATCTCTAGAGATGACCATTTTAACGACGCCTTGGTGAATAACCTTGGTAATTTTTAACGACACCTTGGGGATGGACCTTGGTGAAACGAAACGATTGTCAATATTAAATGTTGCAGCCACATCTTCAAGCTATGAAAAATGTTGTTTTTATTATGAAATGCCTCATGATTTATTTCTCATGCCTTAAAGTCCTTTTCATGTCCTTATTGAAGTATATCCAGTTCACATGTAAAATGTTCCTCTTGTTTCCCTTACTGGGCCTTCTGCTCACCCTTTCTTTTGATGTATGTCCCCAGGTTATGAGATGCATAATGAACATAGGATGAACTAAAGGAGAAGCCTTTAAAGTGTTTAAGAAGAATGTTTTGTGTTTTTTTTATGTATTTTGTTCCTGGTTTCCAAGACACTAGACCTTAAAGATCCTCAGTTATGTGTAATGTAATGAAAGTTTATGTTATAAAATGGCGGGATGCTATAACAAATGTGAATATCTTGACAATCTGTCAAGACCACTGGAATCTGTATCTGATGTCATAGCCTGTTGTCTTTGTTGTTGTCTATACAGTATTTCTTTACCTTTGAAGTATTCATGTGAAAAAAAATTGAGAATTATAGTAGTTTTCTAATGATAAAACAACTTTAATAAAAAAATAAAATAAAAGATATAACATTCATACCTCTATGGTAATGAGTCGAAGAAGTTTGGATGGCCAAACTAAAAAATGGTCGATACTCTGTCCAACTGTCGCCACCTCATCTGTAGGTATTGGTACCCTAGATGATCTATCTATAATATCCTGTACAGTGACCCTCTGATTCTCTACCTCTAATTGTTGATGATGAACTATATCTCCTATACAATATACCAACCCGTATGCTACTATATGATGTTGAGAATCATCAACATACAACTCGCAATATGTAGGAAGCTGTGGCGGAGGCGTAGGATAAAAAATGGGGTCCGCAGGCTGAGGTGGGGGAGTGGGAGCTACTGACGGAGGTGGAGGATAAATAATGGGGTCTGCAGGGGGAGGTGGAGGAGTGGGAGCTGCAGTCTGAAATTGTCTTTGCATTTCTGCAAACATAGACTGCACCGAATCTCTAATCTTGTCTTCCATCGTCGCATTAATATTTTGAACTTCAGCCTCCAAGGATTCTATTTTTTTTATAAACCCCCTCAATGTTAGAAGTTGAAGAACGTGGAAACACTTTTCTTACCGATACACCTGCCCGATATCCTCTTACACGACCAGGATGTTCGGGCCTTCCCAATGCTGCAAATAAAATATCTTCCCTCCCAGTAGCTGTAAATGTCCCCTCTGAACTCTGATCCTCAAGAGAGTCCTGTATTAATTAATTGAACATTTCTGTAATGATTGAAACTTATATGAAGAAAAAAGTTAACTTAAATAAATTAAATAGATATCTTACAATCCTCTCAGCTACGATTCTCGATTCTTCCGAAAGATATTGCCCTTTTTTTCCCTTCCGATCTCTCTTCCATTTTTCATGTCTAGATGGAGGGGATGGAGGGGCCTCCTCTCCAGAGCTTGAAGACTCAGCTCTTAGTTGTTGAAATTTTTCCGCTATCATTTTTTCTTCCAATAATGTATACCCTCCCTGAGATAAAATATGAGGGTATACATTTTTAGATTGGATCTCCTATTGAGATTTCCTTGTTTGCTGTAATTTAAGAATAAGAAATCATTAACAAAACATTAATAAAATCATTTATATAAGAAAGTTTATAAAATTTTACATTGCCATTACCAGAAATGACTCTTTTTTTCTACTTTCAAAAAATTGTCTCCATGTGTCTTCATCTATAAAAGGATATATACGACATGGATTGTCATGAATCCTATAACCATAAATGAAATCAGATGAGAGGGTTGATTTGAAATCCCTCCATCTCCTGGCAGCCAACGATAAGCATTTCTTCCTGACTCCTCCAGTGTCAGGAATATCAAATGTCATCTGATAAAGAAGAGGTTAAACATATTATATATACTAGAAACATTAAAATAATGGTAAAACAATGACAAAAGATCTTACCAAAATCGTCTCCCACAACTGAGAGATAATCGCTTTATCCACACCTCTCCAATCATCATACAGAATGCTTACTTTGGTCTTAGCCTGAGTTGCAGCAAAACTCTTAAAATCTTTGGCATTCGGACCTATAGGAATATCATCATCATCAAACTCAACTACTATCCTCTGATCCTGCGTACGGGCAAGTGATAATTTTGGTAAACATGTGCAACCACGTTTACCAACCTTTGAACTCTTTATCGTAATAGGAGAATGTGAATGTTCATCCCCAGAGGTATGACCAGCAATATGCTCCTCTCCAGAATCATGTGGTTGATCATCTGAATGATCTGTCATTATCCTTCAAATCAAAAAAAACAAACGTCAGTTCACAAATATACAAATTCAAATATTTTAATACTACTGTAATCAGAAAATAGAAAAGTGTACTAGGTTACATAATAGTAAACATTGGTAATATGGTAAGCATGTTAAACAATGGTAAAGATGGCAAAGATGGTCAAGATGGTCAAGATGGTCAAGATGGTAAAAAATGGAAAAAATGGTAAACCTGGTAAACATTGTAAACATGGTAAAGTAATTGTCAGTGAACAAATATACAAATTCAAATATTTTAATACTATTGTAATCAGAAAATAGAAAAGTGTACTAAGTTACATAATAGTAAACATTGGTAATATGGTAAGCATGTTAAACAATGGTAAAGATGGCAAAGATGGTCAAGATGGTCAAGATGGTAAAAATGGTAAAAATGGTAAACCTGGTAAACATTGTAAACATGGTAAAGTAATTGTCAGTGAACAAAAATAAGCATTTTAAAATTCATGTAATGGTTATAAACATGATAAAGTAAACTAAACAAACTTAAAACAAACAAAAACAAAAACATATACTTATTTTATTTTAAAACATGTTTTAATAAATAAAAAACTTACAATATCTAACATTTATGGAAAAAATAAATGTAAACAAGAAATAAACATATGTTACCTGTAATTTTAGGAATGTACAGATGGATTGTTTTCCCAAATTCCTTCATTGTGATCGTTCCTTATGGCACAAACTATGTCTTCAACATGATCGTCATTATGTTCTGTTAATATTTCCATTGAAGTAGGGATCTCACATAAATCAGCATATTCATCAAGTTCATACTCACCAACATATTGTTTTTCCCTTGTAAAATAACATCCCACTGCATATATGATTGATCTACTACATAAAAAATTTGTTTTGCATGTGTTGCCATTATAAAAGAATCAGCTGTGTCTTCCAATCTATTCAGATTAACAAGTGTCATTCCAAATTCATCGTGTCTGACACTGTTGTTACCATTAAACCAATTACAGTTAAAAATGGGAAATTTAATTTTAAAGTAATCAACCTACCATATGTCTTCAATCACTCCATAATATGCATTTGATGCAGAAATTGGGTTTTTGTCCTTAGCACTCGAAAAATGCATTGCTTCTGCAAACACCAATACACCACTATTCTGAACTGCACTTCTGTTGTCCTGAGCTTTTGTATGAAATGTATAACCATTAATGTCATAACCAGACCATGTTATCACATTTAAACATGGACCACCCACAATCCATTTTAATGTCTCTGATACATCTCATCTACCAAGAAAAGTCTTTTTAATCCATGACAAAAAAGTTTTGTTGTGCTCATTCAAAATCCACATTTCTTTCTTCTTTGGATGAAATTGTTTCAACTCATTAATATGCAATGTGATATATTCTTGAGCATCAGATATGTTATTCAAGATGTATGATTCTAACTTCTTCATCTGTTCAGCTGACAATGATTTGACTTTCAAGCCGCGAATCCCCTTTCCCTCATTATTAACTCATTCATGGCGAGATGGAGGCAAACCTATGTGTTGCGCCGCAGCCAAGTAGCTCGTACAAAACTCTGCTACCTGCTCAGAAATATACTTTTCAATAATGGAGGCTTTAGGTCGATATAGTTTTTTAACATAACACTTTAATATTTTCATATACCTTTCAAAAGGATACATACAACGAAGATATAAAGGTCCACAAAGCTTTATTTCTTGAACCAGATGAATCATTAAATGCACCATTATATCAAAAAAATTTGGAGGAAAATACATTTCCAATTGACAAAGTATAAAAATTGCATCCTTTTCCAAAATGTTTAAAGCATTCACATCAATCGCCTTGTTACAAATTGAATTGAAAAAATAACACAACTTCATTATAGTCTTTCTGACACGAATGGGCAATATTCCATGCAATGCAACTGGTATAATTTGTTGCATCATGACGTGACAATCATGTGATTTCATACCTATCAACTTCAAGTCCTTCAATGAGACAAAAATTTTTACATTAGAAGAATAACCTTGAGGCACTTTGGTATCATGAAGACACTGACAGAAGCTAATTTTCTCCCTCTTCGATAATGTATGACAAGCCGGGGGAAGAAATGTTCGTCTTCCTTTAGGAGTGGGAGATAACTCCAAACGTATTCCCATTGATAGTAAGTCTAATCTTGCATTCAACCCATCTTTAGTCTTTCCTTTAATATCTAACAATGTTCCAATCAAAGAATCACAAATATTCTTCTCCACGTGCATGACATCAATATTATGTTTAACTTCATGATACCTCCAATATGGTAGCTCAAAAAAAATTGACCTTTTCTTCCAAATATGTCTATCATTACCAGATTTCTGTGTCTTTCCCAATGTCACGTCAAGGTTTTTCACCCTCTCAAAATACAGATCAGGGGATAAAGGTTTTGGAGCAGTATCAAATTCTTGTGAGCCATTAAATGCCTTTTTTAGTCTTCTATAAGGGTGTTCCATAGGCAAAAACTTTAGATGACCCATGTACACTGTTTTCCTCCCATGATGCAATTGACAATAGGACGTCTGTTGTTCGCAAATTGGACATGCTTTATGCCCTTTAACACTGTATCCAGACAAATTTCCATACGCTGGGAAGTCATTTATAGTGAACAGAAGCACTGCATGCAGTTGAAAATATTCCATTTTATAAGAATCATACACCCTAATACCATCAGCCCATAACAGTTTCAAATCATCAATCAACGGTGACAAGTAAACATCAATATCATTACCGGGTTGCTTTGGACTAGAGATCATTGTACTCAACATGACATATTTGCGCTTCATACAAACTTCAGGAGAGAGGTTGTAAATTACCAATAAAACAGGCCATGAACTATGTGTGCTACTGAGTGTTCGGTATGGATTCATTCCATCTGTGCACAACCCTAGTATGAGATTTCTTATTTCATTTCCAAATGTAGAATACTGCGCATCAATTTTCTTCCATTGTGGACAATCAGCTGGATGACGTATTTTTCCATCACATACCCGCTCTTCAGCATGCCATCTTAACCTTTTTGCATCATGTGAATTACCAAATAAACGTTTGAAACGATTAATTATAGGAAGATACCAAAATACCTTTGAAGGGAGCTTTGTAATCTCTACATCACCCTGTGATTTTTCTTTCACCTTATACCGTGATGTCCCACATTTTGGACACTCTGACAGAAATTCATATTCCTTCCTATATATAATGCAGTCATTCGGACAGGCATGTATTTTCTTGTATCCCAATCCCATCAGGCATAATATTTTCTTGGCTTTGTAATGTGAATCTGGAAGATCGTTATCTTTTGGAAGAATGTCTTTCATCAATTGTAGCAGCTCTGTAAAACTTCTGTCACTCCATCCATGCTTCGCCTTCAGGTTAATCAATATTAACACCGCCGACAGAACCGTAAAATCTGTACAACCGGGATATAATGGTTTTTCAGCATCACCATATAGACGTGCAACTGTCGGTTCTATCTCAATTTGTTCTGCTACAATATCGCGAATCATTTCTTCAATTCCATCGGAGTTACCATCTTGCGAATCATCATCATCAGTGACATTCCGTCCAGTTTCACCATGCCAAATCCAAGGGCTGTAACTCGGATTAAAACCATGACATATCAGATGATCTTTTATCTCTCTACTTTTTAACTTCTTCATATTCAAACATTTCAGGCATGGACAGAAAAAAATGTCACTACTTGGAACATTTCGTTTTGCAAATTCCAAAAAGGCATCAACACCTTCCTCAAATTCATTGCTCATTCGATGTGCCGTAATCCAACTTCGACTCATTATTACCTATAACAAATATCAACAAAAAATATATATTTTTAAGATAAGACAAATACATGTTTATATGAAAAAAAGCATAATTTGAATGTAAAACAATTTAAAATATAAAACAAATCTATAGGTATTTAAAAAAATATTCTTGAATATTATTTTTAAAACAAAATATAGTTAGATGTAACAGTTTTAAATTTCATTGAATCAAAGAAAACCATGACGCCTAATGATTCTCCAAATAAAATATACATCAATAAAACATAAACAAAATGATTTTTATCTGGAATAAGTGAATATGATCAGATGATACACATTTATAATAATCTCATGCCAATATACTAATAAACATGTTAAAATATAGGAATACCTAATGGAGCATATAACATGTGTTATTCATGCTTGTTGTTCAATCATTATGATCTAATGTACTCAACACTTTCAGGTGCCGAAATCTTGAAAGTAGTAGTAGTTTTCATAAGTACCCAACACCAAATAGCTATACATCGTAAGTGTCATGTTAGAAATATGAATATAGACCATTTGTTTTATGTTTAATAATATTGTCATATTATCTGATCATTTTGATTATATATTAGAATTACTATATCCTTTTGATCCGATATATAATGTAAGGACATTAATATTTCTTTAGAAAAAGTAATGTTAATATCATGGTAATGTAAAAAAAAAGTATATGTCGAACTATATATATGTAATACCAATAAAAAAATACATATGTGTTTGGCCTGGGTTTCACACATAAAACAACTCATCTCACAGATTAAATTTTTGAATCATCCTACATAATACTTATTTTTATAACTTAGGGAATGAAAATAATAAAAGTTTTGATTTACGATACTCATTATGGGTAAACATGATATATATAAATATAATATCTAATCTCATAAAAAGATATCCATGGGGGTATAAGAGCATACACAAAGCACATGATCAAAAAGAAAAGTGAAACAGTTCTATATAATCATAGATCATAAAACCTGAGTCCAAGTATAACAATTTTAGCATAACATAAGACATGATTTATATGATAGTGGGAACATGATTTAAAAAACCTTATTCACAAGATCACAACATTGGTATGTGGAATAACATAAGAGTGTGGCACAAACATAATCATATAAGTCATAACATATGTCAAGGGAAAACATAGTTTCATTCACCTCATATTGGGATATGTTAATCACCTTTCCTATAATTTATTATAATATTTCTTACGAGACACATCACATAACACATTGGACATGGTATAACCATCTGTATCCCATATTGATCTATGATATATAATGCATTGTCGAATGCATTAGAAGGATATTATGGACCCAAATGTCACATAATGACTAACCATATATATGGGTGAATCGTGATCATCAAATCATTTAAAACACTTTCGTAGATCAATTAACTAACAAAAATGAAATGGGGGTCATAATTGTTTTTACAAAACATAATAATTATTAATACATAAAAATGTGTTTGGATGGTAAGATAAGATAATATACCTAATTCAATCTAATTATCGTTAAATTATTTCTACCTAGATAGAAAAGACCTTTATAAAAAATATAATTTAACTTGAGAATGAAAAGAAAGTACCCTTTACCTTTTTTATAATAAAAAATCTGAAAAGGATGATAATAATATTTAGGTATTATAATTTTTTTATGAATTATTAATAATAATAGAAATCACCTCACTTGGTTTTGTTGAAAATCGGACATACCATCGTATTCAAGAAATCAGATACACTTTGCATGAAAAGGTCCATCATTTTTAGGAGATGACTGAAAGAAGAAATGTATTATCAGACTCACCATGAGTCCAGAATGAAATATTTGATTGTAATAGGTATGAATTGATATTTTTATGAATGCAGATGAAAAAAGATGATGGTTTTCTGATCTAGGAGTTCTAAAAATCATAATTTTTTGAAAAAATATTATGATGTAAGAATGTTGAATGAAATTTTAAGGATAGGTATTACCGATTGTACCTGGTCCAATTTCATTCATGAAAATCATTTTCTGGACAATCATATTGAAAATATGATTTTAAGAAAATAAGTACTACCAATCTTCATCCAGAAAGACACATTCCAGCTAAGTAGGAAATAATAATGTTGCTGGAAGAATGGAACGTTACAGTACCACCCATTATTTTTCAGATTTTGCTGAAGCTAATCCTCAATGTTTTAAAATTAATTATTCTTTCTAAATGATTGAATAATTTGAATGGTTGTGAAGTCAAATATCTATGTTCTCATGGTCATAGTAATATTTTTATCAGATATTGATTTATTTAGATACTTAAGAGGTTACTCGTAATGAAGTTGCTGGTATTCAGATAGATCAATATAGCGATCATATTGGAGTTGTTACTGATTCGTATTTCAGAAGAAAAGATGAAGTATAAGTGGTTTAAGAATCTTTAATGAATCAACTTTTTCATTGTACTATAGAATCGTAAAGTGTATATCAGAATGAAAATCTAGAATAAGAGTTAAAAATAGTCTTATCCAAAATACACCTGCTTGAATGTTGCGAGTTGAATGTTGCGAGTTGAATGGACATAATAACCATTTGCAATAACAAAAAATTCCACGAGATTCAAAAACGAACGAAAAGAACATCATGAATCGAAACAAAAACGAATGAAATAAATTCATGGAAGGCTTACTTGAATGTCGCGAGTTGAGATGATAGATCCGAGAGGAGTGAAGAAGATAAAAAATGAAGCCAAAATGAGTTTAATGCAGGCAATCGACGAGCTGATTAGGGTTTACCGCGCGAGAGAGAGACGAGCCGGTGACTGTCAATCGAAAAATCGTAAATGACAGAACATGGGCTTTAATTTTTTTAAATGTTTTATAACGTCGGTTATTATATAACCGACGTTATAAACTATTTTTTTAGCTTTTTTACGTTGGTTATCTTAAAACCGACGTAAAAAATCCCCCTCGCTTTGGTTTTTTACGTCGGTTATAAGATAACTGACGTAAAAAACCAATGCGCGGGGGGTTTTTTACGTCGGTTTCCAAATAACCGACGTAAAAAAACCCGATATCGACGCATTTTTTACATCAGTTATCAAATAAGCGACGTAAAAAACCAAAGCCCCGGGGGGTTTTTTACGTCGGTTATTTGATAACCGACGTAAAAAACGCGTCGATATCCGGTTTTTTACGTCGGTTACCAAATAAACGACTTAAAAAACCCCCCGCGCATTGGTTTTTTACGTCCGTTATAAGATAACCGACGTAAAAACCCAACAGGTGCAATTTGTAACATCGGTTATTAAAATAACCGACGTGAAAAATCTACTCGCCGCATTTTTACGTCGGTTATATATAACCGACGTAAAAAATGGTGACGTAAAAAATGATTTCTGCACTAGTGTATATTCTATATACCATCACTCTTTGTTCAAGATATTTATGTGGTCTAAAATAATTCAATTTTATTACAGGCTTAGGTATATAAAGAGCATAATAGATTTTGGATTGAAATATTAAAACGCAAAAATTCAGGATTTTTTGATTATGCTGATATAGGTTGGGAAAGATATACTGATGATGGAAAATCCGTATATGGTGGAATTTTCCTTTTTAGTAATATATATGTGTGATAGAATACAATTAAGTTACGTTATGTAACTTTAAGAACTTTTGAGGTAGAATATGTGGGTATAAATCATGATATAACTTGGTTGATGTGGATGAAAACTCAGTTGAAATATATAAGGTTGGGTATAACGATGCCATTTATTCTTAGATGTTATAATTAGAGTGCTATAAATTTGGAAAAGAATCTATTTCAACATTCTAGGAGTAATAAAATTGATATTAAATATCACTTCATCAAGGATCTTTTAGAGAGAAATGAATTTTTATTGGAGTTTATTCCATTAAAAGAGTATATTATTGATATATTCACTAAGAAATTTTTTAATGATTCATGATAGAATCTAAGGCTGAAAGTTAGGTGTTCAACTGCACCCTTTACAAGTATAAGGTTTATCTATTCTGACACATATCTCTTATTTTATTTGGATATTTTTGTCAAAATGGGAGAAAAATGGAAAGAGAATATGTCCATTGAAATGCGTTTTAACTCTTTAGGGGGAACATATATTTAGTGGGAGTTTTTAAAAATGAGTAAGCTGTGATTTCATAATCTATGAACACTTTTAACACTTAGTTGGAGTGTATGAAGGAAGTATTTTTTATAGGTTTATGTGATATAATAAGTGTTTTTATAGGTTGAAGCGAGTCTCTATTGTGATGTTATGTTAATGGAATTATATTTACAGATCATTGTTTTATTGAAAACAAGTCATTTTTTAAATAATTATTATTTCCTACATAGAGTACTCTCTCATAGGCATATAATTATTAGATGGTGATCCATTTATTGAGGATTAGAGATTTAGTGGTTTATTATCCTTGGTCGAAGAAAAATCCAAAGGGGGTGATTTTTGAGACCAAGAGACATTGTATTGTTGGTTGAGATGAAGAAACTAGTAAGTAGGAAATGATTTTGTTATATTATTGGATTTTGTTCAAAACTTGTGAAGTTATCATTAGATTCCATTATTGGTATACTATCATTAAGGTTATACCTTTTCTGTGTGACTACTTGATGAAAAATAGATCAACTATGAGTTAAATGGTATTTTTATCTCTCATGAATTAATTTCGTTGGTGTTAAGTGAATTACTCTTATAATTATTTTATATCATGATAAAAGTTATCATGATTCTTACAAAGTCTTATTGAATAAAGACTTAAATAAGGAATAAGGAATATACATGAGGTAGATGATGTTTTTGAATAATGGTATATGTATGAAGAAGTGATGACCGGTCATGTAGGAGATCCACATAGCTGAATGGTCATGTAGAAAATTCAGATAGCCAACTCATCCACATAGCTGAATTGTTACATAGATTATTCAGATAGATGATTTAACTAGATAACTGAATTCAATTAGACAAATGGTTATATATACAATTCACATAGCTGATTCAGTCATATAACAAAATTTATATTTCCAAATGGTCACACCGAGGATTCACATAGCCAATTAATCCATTTAACCGAATACATGTATCTGAATACTACTACATAGCCAAATGATATACATTTCAATATTAATAATTATAGAGGATTGAGTCACATAGACAAAAAATTCACATTGGTTATTTATGAAACACATGAAATTCAATACAGTTGAGATTAAAGGTGGATCGATTTTAAGTGGAAGGAAGTAAATATTTAAGCTAGCATGGTTGGGTCTCTCTATCATGCATGAATTGATACATACACATGTTTTTAATATTAAGGAAACAAAATATTAAATAATAGTAAAGAGGCTATGTTATATGTACGTAACTCAATATTTTTATAATTGGTTATGAAATCCATTTCCTAATAAAGTTATTATGATGAACAATCTATTGTTAATAGGAAATTAGATTCAAATATATTTATGCGGTATCATAAATATTTGAACTAAGAATATAGATAAAAGAGTAACCATATTGGATCTTTAAATTTTCATTAGATATTTTTAGATTTGTTATATTGGATTGGAAAATAGTTTGATAAAGATTTGTTGATGAAGAAGCACTGGTTTTATGAAATGATGTGCATGAAAATTGAAGTGATTCTCTTCCAAATCAAGAAGTGAAAAAGGTAAAGAAGATATTATCACACTATACAACTAGATTATTTTCTATAGGAGTGAGACTTATTTATTTTCTCTTTATAATTTTATTTTTTTTATTACGAAATGATGAAAAATATAGTTGGAATACTTTTTAGGGAGTTATAAGGACTTCCCCTACTCGTGGTAGATTAAAAAGTTTTTAGTGGATCATATGATCATGGGTTATATCATATAATTCCATGGAATAATTAATAAAATTGAGTAGTTGACCTTATAAATCACTTGTTCTCTCTCTATTTGTGTTTTTGTTTGGATTAACATTAAAATTCACTCTAACAAGTGGTGAAGGTTGTTTTAAAAATTAAAATAAAAAGATAAAAATTTTGACTCACTGATTCACCCCTATCAATGATTCCTTGATCATGTGCCCCCACACGCATGGAATATATATGTGAAAATCATTCCTCTTAACTAGGTATACCTTAATCCTTTAACACCATTTCAGAATATCCTAGATCTCTTCACATGAACTTAGTGTTCAAATACTTTCCATCAACCAGTCTTCCGGTTCAATTCCACTAAATCTTCTTGTGATCTTGAGAAGACATCACATTATAAGACCGAAGATACTCGCTATATTTTTTCAACCAAAAAACTCATGGAATACAAGTCCATCCATGATAAAATGAATTTTGATACCTGATCATTCACTCCATCATGGCCATGTCTAGGATAAGACCAAAATATTGAATTCTACTATACCCGGCCCAAACCTAGCAAGATTGAACAAGCACTCAAACTCCTCACACAAGGATTCCACACTTGATTTCTATTATAGCTATAACATAGTAAATAAACTTTTCTTTTATTATTCCAGAACAGTTATGAATATCATTCATGGGACAAACTTATGAGGTGGGAATATTTGAGATGAGATTTACATAGAATATATAAACCTTATAAACTGGAGAAATAGTGATTATCCAGTAAATAAATATAATGTTCCTTATGGAACTGAGACTCATGTAGGAGGATAAAGTTGATATTATTTCCTATAAATATTTTTCCCTCTCCATTGAAAAAGAATTTGGCTCATATCGACTATATATAGGGTTTACTATAATTCTCATGATTTAATTCAATTTATGTTTTGTTATTATTTTTTTGTTGATTCTATTGTTTCACATTTTCTTCATGTTTTATTATCAATGAAATGTGCATCATGATAGTGAAGTGATCATTCATTGTGGTTTATCCAATTGGGAGTCACAATGACATTCTTTATTTTTTATTTCAACTAAGTTTTCTTAATTCAGTGAGGAAATGAGGGTAGAGTGTGGGGGTGGCAGTCTTCAATCTATTATTATATCTAAATTTATTGTTATTTCACTATTATGAACTTCAATGTTGTTCACATATTTAACCACTCATTAATCCCATGGATTTGAGTGAATTGAGAGATTAAATAGTGTTTTATTACTACCAGGTGGGTTGAGTATGTTCAATGTCATGATTGAGGAGTGTTTATTCCTAATTCGCCAAGGAGGATAAGTGAGTTACTAGTATTCTAGAGGATACTTAAGTCCAATTGCGATTTCACATATAATAAAAAATGTGAGTTTAGTGGATGAATGATATTGATTCTACTTATTGAGTTACATAATTATAAATAATAGAGAATGATTATGGAATTCATTATAATTAATCTAACTACCATTTACACTCCTGTCTAATTCATTGTTTACTATATTGATTTTTTTAGTTTTTTTAAAAACAAAAAGGAAAACATTATTTACCACTAATTTCAATACATTATAAAAAAATTACAAGATATTGATATTTCTAGGAACCAACTCATCACTTCTTTTGAATGACACTGGTTAGTACCACTATACAACATTATATGTTTTCTAAAATTTTAATGTAATCCTAGTAACATCCAATCTCATCACTACTATTTTAGGAGAGTTAGTTCGAAAAATAAATATTTTTTATTTAAAAATTTAAATAATATATTTACTTCAAATTTAAGATCTAAAAAAACAATGGTTTCCCTATCAAAAATGATTATTGGACTCATTATCACCCCAATTGAATTCTGAATAATAGTGATACATGTTATCATACTCATCCTATTAATTAGGGTAAAAAAATTGAAAATGTAATAAAATAAGATAAACTAATTAATTTGTATATTTATGTCATAATATAGTATTAAACACTAAAACATGATCATCAAGAGGAGATTAAATAAGAAGAAATCGAATTGAATTACTAGATTATCTTAACAACCTAGGTGTAGGGAGAACATAAGGTTTTTGAATAAGGGGATGAAGTAATACTATTTACCACAAAATTAATATTACAAGTGGACCTACACATCAATGAAGTATTGAAATTTGATACAAATGAGAGAGAGATTATTTCACTTGACTCATTCTCACTTAATTTTATTGAATCTCATTTCAATGATTATTCTACCTATATTGCGAGTTTAGAATAAACAGCAGTGTTTGATGCTATGGGTGATGGATATGAATAAATATATGGACTCAAATTTGAGGAACAATTGGAATGCCCATCATTTCCCCCATGTATATGAGAAAAATTAAATTATGATACTAAGTGAACCTTTTGTTGTGTTTTATTTATTGTCAATGTATTCAATATACGAATGAGAAATTATTTTGAATGTATCTTAAGTTCTCAAGAATATTGGTAAGAATTTAGATAGCTTGGAATAATGAAGGAGTTTCAAATCATTTTTTGAGAATGTTTTTTGTTCCCAAGTAATGGTACTCTCATATATAAGAATAGAGTAAATTTCAAGTGGATCAAATATCCAAAATGTCTCTTGGAATTTGGAACTGATAATATTTATGTAACAAAGAAATGTTCCATAGATATTTTACAATGAATATAATTATATATTTATAAAGGGGACAAATGAATAGGTTCTATCAATCTGAAGTAAAAAAATGTATTAAAATATATATGTATGAGGATATAAAAACGTTTTAAGTATGAATAAGTTTGGATGAGGCTGATATTGAAAGATTCACATTAATGATTTATTAAAAAAACATGTTGCGAAGAATTCATATAAAGGATAAGTTATGTCCTAATGAGTTAAAATGGTTAATATTCAATAATTAAATATAAAATAAGTGATGATAATATTTTAAGAAATAAATATAAAGGCCATGGAAATATATTTTATTTCATAACAAATACATAAGGGAAAAATATTATATGAGGGATATTTATAAATGATGGCTTAGAATAACACTTATATTTTCTAATTGTTGACATGATATTTGTTTAGAAATTTTCCAAGACCCGCTAGGCTATCTGAGGAGGTGCATATGGGAGTTACCTACATGCATGGAGAGTAGGGTACACTCATATGTAGGCACAGGTGTGGTAGTGATCCAACATGGGGAGGCATGAACTATGACCTAGTGGGTGAGGTGTGAAATGAAGCCTGAAGAAAACATAAATACTCATGATGAGCCACTAAATGATGAGAGTTTATATAAAATATCATAATATAGATAATAATATTGATATGGTATTTTCAATTAGTGGGAATTGTTCCTCTGCTAATATGTGAGGCTTATAACAAGGTTTTTTCGATTTTGATGATCAACATCATCTGATTATCCCAAAGTGTAGACTCGTTCCTCCCATAAATACCGAACTCTCAATGTTATATGAGTTCAAATCAGCCATGATAGTTGATATCAAGCCACCATGATGTTCTTCCCTAGGATAAATTTGTTCTATCGAGAGTTCAACTAGTGATCTATCACATGAACTAAATTTGATTGATTGTAAGGGAGACACCTATCAACTGAATTATTAGTGAATAAATTTCATCTAATACCCCAATGGTTAATTTTGGAAAAAACAAGCATGAATCCCACCTTGAAGGACTATTCTACGATCAATAAGTATGTTTTGGATAAGTTTCCATGCGTGCGCGCACAACCCCGTTCTGCGCACAAAGCTCTTATGTGTTTTAGGTGATGTGATTTTCAATATCTTCAACCAAGTAAAAAAGGTAATATAAGATAGGTTTGTGAATAAAAAATGGGTAGTGTGAAAAATAATAAAGGGGCATGCAATATCCCAACATGCATGATAAAGGTGAAGTCAAGGGAGACATATTATGCACCCAGTCATCAGCATCAAATGAACCAGTCATGCATAAAGGTATTCCACACCTAGAATATAGAATTCCCATTTCAAACCATTTCATCTAAAAATAAATGGTTACCCTCTAATTTATGGAGGCTCTCTAAAAGATGAAGCATCACTTTACTATGCATAAACCTAGTCTTCCATGACAACATACAACATAGATCACTCAAGGTAGAGCATATTGCATGATAAACCTCCTCTGGTCCCAATATTGACGTGGACCATAGTTGAGTAACCCTATCCCAACATGCCTAAACCTAAATATAGTGATTACAATTGTCATACTTGTTCACAACCTTGACCTTGCACGCAACTTACAATATTGTGTGCATCTACTCCCTTAGGTTCCAAGCCCTAACCTCATGCTAGAGCCCATGGCACATGAAAATTTTGTGCACAACCCTCCAAACTTGTGCGAAATAACTTCCGAATCTTCTATGTGATGTCCACTATGCCTTTAAATCATATTCTTCTGAGAATGGGTATTCTAAACCTCATTTATTCAAAGAACAAGGACTCTAACGTGGACCTCATGATCGAAAAATCCTCCCATAGTTGTACCCTAGTAGTGATAAAGGCATTCCCCATCCAAAGGTGTGTGAGTGTTGGTCACATAATACCTTGGAGTATGGAGTGAGTCCCCCACATCCAAGATTCATTGAATAAAACTGCCAAGTTCCACATTCTAGTTAAAATGCATGACAACATCCTCAGAACATGACGTGAAGCTATAGACTTACCCTATGTGATAAACATAAAATACCCCATGTATGATCATTATGAGATTCCACCCTTACCCTTTCATAGAATTTCACCCTAATGGCAACATTTCCTAGTCATATGACGTTAAAATGCCTGAAAATTCCCTCAGTACACTTTGTAAAACTGTAGCCTTACCCAATATGATAAACATAGGAATCCCCATGTTTGGTCATAATGGGATTCCACCCTCCCCTTTCTATGGTATGTCACTCTTCTTCTAGCACCACCATAAATTTTCCATGTGTATGAACCATATGCCATGTGCCATAAGAAAAGGATAGTCCATGTATTACTCACATGGAATGACATCCTCCTCAAGAATATTCCACACATAAGCCCTATTCACATCATCGTTACACTTTTAAGCACCCTAGTATCCATCCATCAATAGAAAAAGTGGATAAAATGGGTGTCATATCCACTACTTTCTGTTATTTCTCACACCAAGCACGAATCACATGGGATTAGTGGTTAGTGGAAACCATGACATCTGCATGATCCCAAACTTTCCATGGCCCTCTTTCGATGTGTAATCCCCAACCATCCAAAACTGCATTATCTTTGATTCCCAACTAACTGGGATACATAGGAATCCACTATGTGGTCCAAACCCAATATCCAAATCCCCCATTATGTTCTTCAGAACAAATACCAAGTAAAATCATGCCCCCTCACCTAGGATACTACATCTCCTCCAGGTCCCTCCAGCAACACAATGTGTAAAACCCACACCATCCCAATCCAAACAAGGGTTATCCTCTTTTTAAGGGAAGATTTCTCACATAAGCACCACATCATATCTCATCAACTCTCCTTTTGAGACATGGAAATAATTAATGTATGATGTTAAACTGGATAGATCAGTCCTATCTCCCAACCTTAAACTATGACATCAATATACGTGGGTTTTGATCCCTATCTTCAAGATAGGGTACATATGATGCATCCATAATGTTCAATATTGACCAATGGTAAACTTAGGTGATCCCTCCTAGGGTATTTACCTTCTTGATCTACCTCAAGGGGTGTTTTGATCAACCTTCA
Source organism: Viscum album (assembly GCA_963277665.1). Taxonomy (NCBI): domain Eukaryota; kingdom Viridiplantae; phylum Streptophyta; class Magnoliopsida; order Santalales; family Viscaceae; genus Viscum; species Viscum album. The sequence continues at coordinate 447,729,516 of OY728119.1, forward strand.
GGGTGTGAAATATCCCCTCTTAGGGATATACCTCCATCAATCCACCTCAATATAGTATCCTGATTAGTCTTCATAAAATAATAAACCCATACCCATCCAACCATATCCACAATAAATTATACTTATTCCATGATTTATCTCAACCAAAATTTTTGGTCCATCTCCACAGGTTTTAGAACTTGTGATAACCAAAAATACAAACCCTATGCATAAGTATGTGATTTCTAAGGTGAAATACTTGGATAATATGTGCCCATGGAATCAGTTTCCTCATAAAAAATGAGATGAATAAGGTGAAATACTTTTAAGATATACTCCCTTGGCATCAGTACCTCATGGTATACATGGAATACCTTGGGTTTTGCACCTAATATGTAACGACCCGAAATTTTGAATAAATCTTGTTTCCTAATTTTGTGTGTTATTTTTTTTATACTCAGAAAAACTATTTCATTTGATAAAATGAGTATAATTAAAATGAGACCGTTGGGGTTTGACTATTATATGACCATTGGTCAATATGACCATTGTAAACTAAACGTTTCGATTATTGTCTCTAAATACAAGTAATCTTGGTTAATTATTATATAACGAAGATATGATGGCCTCACCCAGTAGTCTTGGACTAATCGAAGCCCATCTAACAGAACTTGGGAAGGAGGTAGCACCACTGGGCTTTGCTCTAGACCAAACCCAAGACGAACTTCATCGTGTGAAGCTAGAACAGAATCACCTTTGCGAGAAGTTCAAACTGATAGAAATTACTACTCGTGTGATGTTGGCCGAGCCTCCCTCAGATGCTCTCACCTTAGCACACCTTACACTTAGGTCCTATGCTGGTGTGATAAGGGGCTATGTAAGAAGACCGTAACTATCTTGTGTAATCCTTTATTTTAAATAAAAATTGGTATTTCTTCTTATGATGAAGTTTATGAATTTTCAAATGACCGGATAAATATATTATGCATATTTTTGATGAATTTTAGAAAAAAGATATTTTAATAATGTTTATGTAAACCTTAAATAATTAAAAATGTGTAATGATATTCAAAAAATGATCTTCTACAATTATGTTCAGTACGAAATTTAGAGTCTAATAAGATCAACTTGATTTTTGATGAATAGTAAATTATGAATAGAGAATTTATGCTTAGGATTAGTAATGTGACCAAATGGATTAGTAATCTCACTTAAAGAAAGTATTAATATAATCTAGGCACCTTGATTAAGTAATGTGATTCAATAAAATGGTTAAATAACAGTTTCATTAATTATTATTGAAGTATTAGTTTTTTCGATTGAATAGTGTTTTTTAATTAAAAATTAAATTAAAAAATTATTTAGAAAATTATTTTTATAAAATGGATTTCATTTTTGAACTCAGAGCACCGATATTATGTTATGGTAATTTCGGGGTTTTTTTTTCTGAAAATGAATTTTCGGTGAATAGTGTTATTATTTAAAAATTAAATTAAAAATATTTAGAAAATTATTTTTATAAAATGGAGTTAATTTTTGAAATCAGAGAATTGATATTTGGTTAATGTGAAATTTTTGGATTTTTCTGAGAAAGATGAATTTTCAGTGAATAGTAAAAAAAGCAGTTTTAGGGTTTCTGTATGTTTAATGACATCATAACAGTTTCATGGTGATTTCATGAGATATTTTAAGGGTTGGAAGACCAAAGGTGATGAATTATTGTATTGGGGGCCCCATGTGGCCTAACTTCATGGGAAATATCATGGGAGAGCACATGCTTTTGAGAAAACCACTTGTGAGGTGTCCCTTGGCCATTAATGCCCTGTCCCCTCACTTTCCCTATAAATACCAAGCCATACTCTCATCCATTTAGACTCCCCACTCTCACCCAAATTAGTTATGGTCCCCTTACCTCCCAAGTAGTCCTCCCAAGGTTCCCTCAAGCCTCTCAAGGTCCCAACCTTTGAGTTTTAAGAGTTACATTTAAGGTACGGGATCCTACCTCCATCTTTGTTTTCAAGTAATCACTTTTATGTCATTTATTTTATGCTCCATGATCTTATGTTGGAAGATGTTATTTTATTTTAATCCTACTGTCTTTTTCATGTTCATTTTATGAGAGACCCCCTCTTTCTCTCATCATTTCATTTTAAGAATGTTAAAGTGGCTCCATTAGGCTGCCGAATTTTTAAGGGATTCTTTCACCTTTCTCATTTTTCAAAGTTCTACTTTCATGTAAAGTCTTTCAAGTTAATTTTTATTATGTTGGGGTATGATATCTATATCTATCATACTGATCTTTTATGATCATATGATGAGATACCCCATTTGATCTCTTCAATTCAGTATTTTGAAGTTTTAAGTGACGCCGTTAGGCTGCCGAATTTTTAAGTGGTTCTTTAACCCTTCTCATTTTTCAAAGTTCTACTTTCATGTCAAGTCTTTCAAGTTACTTTTTATTATGTTGGGGTATGATCTCTATATCTATAATAATTAACTTTTATGTTCATATGATTAGATACCCTATTTGATCACGTCAAATCATTTTTTGTTGAAGTTTAAGCGACGCGGTTAGGCTGCCGAATTTTCATAAGAGAAATCTTATTTTTTGTCTTCCTTCCATGTTTTTCATTTAAAATGGTATGTCCTTCAAATTTCATTACCATGTTTATATATCCTTATTATTCTGTCCCTATACTATTTTATGGGTCATTTATGAATGTTTAACCCATGTCCCCTCTCTTTTCAATGTTTTCTAAAAACCCGAAACATAGCCGTTATGCTGCAGAATTTTTATCTCAAAATGCCTCTCTCTTTTCTCAAAATTATTTTATGTTATAAAGTGAATACTCAAAGCTCTTCTTTCTATAGTGGTATTCACATATATATCAAAATGTTCTATTTTAAATTCTTGTATTTACATACATGAGACCCGCTCTCCCCTTCCGTGGGTTTAAAGTGACGTAAAAATCATGTCTTTAAAACAATTTTTTTAAAATGTTATGATTATGAAATGAAAACCATTTATTTTATTCTATATGGGTTATTTATGAAATTTTTGATGATGATATATGTGTCTCACATGATAATAAAGGCAAATTTAAGGGTTCTCTCTGATAGCGTTCCAATGCATTGTGTAATGATGTAACCACTAGAGATTACAATTTTCACCATATCTTGGTGAATAACCTTGGTAATTTTCAAATGACACCTTAGGGATGGACCTTGGTGATATGTTCATGATTGTCTATGTTAAATGATGTATCCACATCTTAAAGTTATGAAAAATGTTATTTTTATTATGATATGCCACATGATTTCTTTCTCATTCCTTAAAGTTCTTTTTCATGACATTGTTGAAGTATCTCAAGTTCACATGTAAAGTGGTCCTCTTGTTTCCCTTACTGGGCCTTCTTCTCACCCTTTCATTTGATGTATGTCCCTAGGTTATGAGATTCAGTATTGAACCTTGGATAAACATAAGGAGAATCCTTTCAAGTGTTTAAAAATAATGTTTTATTTTTTCATGTTTTAAGTTCCTGGTTTCCAAGACACTAAACCTTAAAGATCCTCGGTTTTTTAAAATGTAATGAAAGTTTATGTGATAAAAAGGCGGGATGCTATAGTTGGTATCAAAGGATGGTTTAATTATTTGTGGAAATTAGGATATGAAAACTTTAGGAAGAAGCCTATTAAAAATTTTATATATAGGAAATCTTCCTGGTATTTTGGTGAGTATTGAGTAATGGGTTTCCAAGCAAATACATCCCTGTCTGGATACAAGAAGGTAGAGCTGGCTCTGACACAAATGTACATAGGGGTAAAACCTAAAAACACCGCTTTGAGCTAGACTCAAATGGGAACTGGTACACAACAACGGGCCTTGCTGCACTCTTGGTTACGACACTCCCGGGGGATATACTTTGGTAAATTCATAAGCTTAGTATGAACCATTATTAAAGGAACAAAGATAAAATAAAATAAAGATTCACATAAGAATATATGATCATGGATAACCTAGATTGGAACCTAGGGGATCACAAGTTAGGATATACTTTTATTCTACAAGTTTATCCTTTTATGCTTAAAGTTTCCTTTTCATAATTATTGGCTAAGTATTTAAGCCCCTAATTATAGTTTCTTTTCTTAGTTAATGGCAGGAAATGGAAGAACATGTCCCAACAACCAATGTGATGGGAAATGCGATGATTTCCATAATTAATATGGCAGAGATGATTAAGGGATTAAAAGATGATTATTATTTTGGAAGACGTTCACTATTTTGGGGAACCTATATGATTGAGGTAAATAGATTACTACGGTATTTTTATTGAGGAGTGATGTTGACTTATATTTTGAAGAATCAATGAATTTAAGGGGGACTTATAATAATTTAGGTTACTTATGGAAATGATTAACCTATCTTGGGTAAAATATGTTTAGGTTAGCTACTTTTTTATAAAATGTTAGGAGTGGTTGATGTTGTTTGGAGATGAACAATGAAGTTTATTTTGGAAGACTATGTTATCAAATCCTTCTTGTATTTGGGTTTCAATCTTAGTTTGGTTTATTTTGAGGAATTTTAAGAACAGTTATTTATTGAATGGTCTATGATGAACTTTGGGTAGTACCGTGGAACTTTGAAGATTTAAAAGTAGTTTCCATTCCTATGGGATTCTTTCTTTTTGAAGAGTTGTTTTACCTTACCCTTTCTGTTTTTGGGATAATGTTTAAAGATAGAAGAAATAGATAGTTAATCTTTGATGGATTATGTGATTCTCTAGAAGATGATTCTTGTGCTTTTGATGAGACCAAGTGTTTTTGAATTCTCATCGTTTGGAGAAAAGATTAGTTTTGGTAGAGACTTATTAAAGGATGAAACTCTACTTGAAGGTAGGTATATTTCCTTATGTTTTTGTCCTATGTAGTAAATGAATTCCTCAAAATTATGAAAAGGAACATAAAACAAAAATGTTGTTGGTTTACTTTTCCTACTAGGTAATTAAATACCGTTTACACACATCATAAGTTTGGGAATTTCTTATGGTTAACTTTCTCCTAATCATGTTTTCTATCACTCTCCCTCAGAACTTGACCCTTTGTTTTCTCCTCCATTTCCATGTTTTCCTACATGGAATCCTAGTGTGGGTTAACTCAGGTGACCTTTGTACTTTGTTTTCTTTCTTTTAAAGTAATAGTGTTACTGACTCGTTTTCCGATGTGGGACTTTAAATGAAATTTCAAAACCCAATTTTAAAAAATTGTGAGGACGCAATTTCTTAAGGGGGGAAGATTGTAACGACCTGAAATTTGGAATAAATCTTGTTTCTTAATTTTGTGTGTTATTTTTTTATACTCAACAAAACTGTTTCATTTGATAACATGAGTATAATATGAGATTGTTGGGTTTTGACTGTTATATGACCATTGGTAAATATGACCACTGTAAACTAAACGTTTCGATTATTTTCTCTAAATACAAGTAATCTTGGTTAATTATTATAGAAAGAAGATTCTATGGACTCACCCAGTAGTCTTGGACTGATCGAAGCCCATCTAACAGAACTTGGGAAGGAGGTAGCACCACCGGGCTTTGCTCTAGACCAAACCCAAGCCGAACTTCATCGTCTGAAGCTAGAACGGAATCGCCTTTTCGAGAAGTTCAAACTGTTAGAAATTACTACTCGTGCGATGTTGGCCGAGCCTCCCTCAGATTCTCTCACCTTAGCAAACCTTACACTTAGGTCCTATGCTGGTGTGATAAGGGGTTATGTAAGGAGACCGTAACTACCTTGTGTAATCCTTTGTTTTAAATAAAAATTGGGATTTCTTCTTATGATGAAGTTTATGAATTTTCAAATGACCGGATAAATATAGTATGCATATTTTTGATGAATTTTAGAAAAAGGATATTTTAAGAATGTTTATGTAAACCTTAAATAATTAAAAATGTGTAATGATATTCAAAAAATGGTCTTCTACAATTATGTTCAGTATGAAATTTAGAGTCTAATAAGATCAAATTGATTTTTGATGAATAGTAAATTATGAATAGTGATTTTATGCTTGGGATTAGTAGTGTGACCAAATGGATTAGTAATCTCACTTAAATAAAGTATTAATATAATCTAGGCATCTTGATTAAGTAATGTGATTCAATAAAATGGTTAAATAACGGTTTCATAAATTACTATTCATGTATTAGTTTTTTTTCGAGTGAATAGTGTTTTTTAATTAAAAATTAAATTAAAAAAATATTTAGAATTTTTTTTATAAAATGGATTTCATTTTTGAACTCAGAGCACCGATATTATGTTATGGTAATTTTTGGGGTTTTTTTTTCTGAAAATGAATTTTCGGTGAATAGTGTTATTATTTAAAAATTAAATTAAAAATATTTAGAAAAATATTTTTATAAAATGGAGTTCATTTTTGAAATTAGAGCATTGATATTTGGTTAATGTGAAATTTTGGGATTTTTCTGAGAAAGATGAATTTTCAGTGAATAGTAAAAAAAGCAGTTTTAGGGTTTCAGTATGTTTAATGACATCATAACTATTTCATGGTGATGTCATGAGATATTTTAAGGGTTGGCCGGCCACAGGTGATTAATTATTGTATTGGGGGCCCCATGTGGCCTAACTTCATGGGAAATATCATGGGAGAGCACCTGCTTTTGAGAAAACCACTTGTGAGGTGTCCCTTGGCCATTAATGCCTTGTCCCTTCACTTTCCCTATAAATACCAAGACATCCTCTCATCCATTTCGACTCCCCACTCTCCCCCAACTAATTTCTGGTCTCCTTACCTCCCAAGGAGTCCTCCCAAGGTTCCCTCAAGCCTCTCAAGGTCCCAACCTTTGAGTTTTAAGAGTTACGTTTAAGGTAGGGGATCCTACCTCCCTGGTTCTTTTCAAGTAATCTCTTTTATGTCATTTCTTTTATGATCCATGATATTATGTTGGAGGATGTTATTTTATATTCATCCTACTATATTTTTCAGGTTCATGTGATGAGAGACCCCCTCTTTCTCTCATCATTTCATTTTAATAATGTTAAAGTGGCGCCGTTAGGCTGCCAAATTTTTAAGGGATTCTTTCACCTTTCTCATTTTTCAAAGTTCTACTTTCATGTCAAGTCTTTCAAGTTCATTTTTATTATGTTGGGGTATTATATATATATCTATCATACTGATCTTTTATGATCATATGATGAGAGACCCCATTTTATCTCTTTAATTCAGTATTTTGATGTTTTAAGTGACGCTGTTAGGCTGCCGAATTTTTAAGTGGTTCTTTCACCCTTCTCATTTTTCAAAGTTATACTTTCATGTCAAGTATTTAAAGTTCCTTTTTATTATGTTGGGGTATGATCTCTATATCTATCATACTGAAATTTTATGTTCATATGATGAGAGACCCTATTTGATGTCGTCAAATCATTTTTTGATGAAGTTTAAGCGACGCCGTTAGGGTGCTGAATTTTCATAAGAGAAATCTTATTTTTTGTCTTCCTTCCATGTTTTTCATTTTAAATGGTATGTCATTCAAATTTCATTACCATGTTCATGTATCCTTCTTATTCTGTCCCTCTACTGTTTTATGGGTCATTTATCAATGTTTTACCCATGTCCCCTCTCTTTTCAATGTTTTCTAAAAACCTGAAACATAGCCGTTATGCTGCAGAATTTTCGTCTCAAAATGCCTCTCTCTTTTCTCAAAATTATTTTATGTTATAAAGTGAATACCCAAAGATCTTATTTATACAGGTATATTCACAAATATATCAAAATTTTCTATTTTAAATTCTGGGATTTACATACATGGGACCTGCTCTCCCCTTCCGTGGGTTTAAAGTGACGTAAAGATCATGTATTTAAAACAGTTTTTCTTAAAACGTTATGATTATGAAATGAAACCCATTTATTTTATGCTATATGGGTTATTTATGAAATTCTCGATGATGATATATGTGGATCACATGATAATAAAGGCAAATTTAAGGGTGCACCCTGATAGCGCTCCAATGCATTGGGTAATGATGTAACCACTAGAGATTACAATTTTCACGATATCTTGGTGAATAACCTTGGTAATTTTTAAATGACACCTTGGGGATGGACCTTGGTGATATGTTCATGATTGTCTATGTTAAATGATGTAGCCACATCTTAAAGTTATGAAAAATGTTATTTTTATTATGATATGCCACATGATTTATTTATGATGCCTTAAAGTTTTTTTTCATGACATTGTTGAAGTATCTCAAGTTCACATGTAAAATGTTCCTCTTGTTTCCCTTACTGGGTCTTCTGATCACCCTTTATTTTGATGTATGTCCCTAGGTTATGAGATGTAGTAATGAACCTAGGATGAACATAAGGAGAATCCTTTCAAGTGTTTAAGAATAATGTTTTATGTTTTCATGTTTTAAGTTCCTGGTTTCCAAGACACTAAACCTTAAAGATCCTCGGTTTTGTAAAATGTAATGAAAGTTTATGTGATAAAAAGGCGGGACGCTATATAATATGACTCCATGAGATACCCTCCTATGAGGATGAATACAGGTGAATAATGTGCCCAATGTCTAAACATGCACAATTATTCCCAACATGACTACTCTCCTAACTTAAGGTTGCTACCTTTTTATGGAGGAATCAGAATGTCCTGATATAAGTAGTGTAATTAAATATAATCCACAAAGATATCGCACCAAGAATGAGTTACATGAACATGAATTAACTATATGAGGGAGACCCAGACAAGGAAATGTGTTCCATGGAGGAATCCATGGAAGGAGGAACCGATATCCTATAATCCCATTTCAATCAAGGAGAAATAATAACCATTAATAATTATAAAATATACCCACCTTTGGAAAGTGGGAATGCGGTGTAATAAGCTTGTCAGTGCACAATAACATGTGGGTGAGCACCCTAGATAATGGATTAGAAATATAAATATTTAACCCAATGTTCTACTCTTCACAAAAACATGGGGAATAATAGTGCATGAGACATTAGTAGATTAGAAGGTCACATGATTCAAAAATCTATGTCTAGGTCCCACTGAGAAAATTGTGGCCCCAACATGAATCTCATCAGAATATTGGGGCAATTAGTAATTGGGAATCCTTTGTTTATGACATTGATATCACAAATCCATATCTATTTTCAAATGATTGGATGACATTAGGGCATTGTGCATCACTTTTCCTATACATGTACTATTGAATGAATACATATGCCTTACAAGACCCCAATGATAGGACATAAACAACCTAACACCCATAGACCTAGGGATAGGAGAAATGTTAATGTGACAATATTACATGACCCCACATCAGCCAAGACATTTTCCATGGCATCATCTATAGAGTGCCCATTTTCCATATCTCCCTCATAGTTCATCCAAAGGAGGTTTATAAACACACTTGTATGTTAGTACAAGTAGGAGGTGTCATTCTAATAAGGGAACTGGCCCACCAAGACCCAAAGGACTCAACGCCTCATGGACACCATTGCCCGCAAGGGCCACGTAGGGAGAAACCACTCACCATTCCAATGGAGAACCACTTTGGGAGTCTCTCCCCAGAGTTGTCCTATTACTCGTTCCCCTATATCGAGGAGGTGGGGGATTCCAGATTCACCCTAGATATGACTATTTATCAAGAGACTATAAGGAGTTCTCCCACCATGCCTTATTAGTTCCAACAACAACCAGTCCCCTAGGCTAAAGAGCAAGTGGACTTCACCCATGCTCCGTTGGCCCCGGTCTGAACCACCTTCTTCCAACGTTGGGAGCATGAATAGGATAATTATCAACAAGTAGAATAATCTTCTATGTATCAAGTGGCCCCTTCAAGGACTGAATAATTCCTCTATATCCCTGTGATAGATGAGCATGGATCCATCTTCACCTGGTTGGGATCAAGACCTCAACTGCCTCATAGGCAGGCTAGGTTGACTATATCAATCACCAATACCACCTACATCCATTACAGGCTAACCCATAATGATGAGTTTTAGTGTTGGGGTCCACCCTAAACTATCATCAATCAAATAGGAGGTCCTCCCCCTCCCACAATCAGCATGATGGTCCTCCTCATGTCATTCCCAGCTCAAGTGGAGGTCCTCCCCACTCCAACACCCATCAAAGAAGAGGTCCTCCCCTCTTCATAAGAAATAAGTATAAAGATCATCCCTATACTTATGATATACAACATGGAGGACATCTCCATGTCAAAGATGATCAGAGTGGAGGTCCTACACACTCCTTCAATAATCAATATGATGGTACACACCATGTTCCCACCAACCAAAGTGGAGGTCCTACCCACACTTTTAGCAACCAATATAGAGGTCTTCTACATTTTCTCACTCCTAAACATGGAGTCCCTCCCCATTTCCATTTCAAACAATTCCAATGTCCTCCTAATGCTCCAATCAACCAGTTTGCAGGTCCACTCCATACCATCACTACCAGTCAAAATAGAGGTCCCCCCATTGTAGTTACCAATCAAGGCGGAGGTACACCCCACTTTACCACCAACCAACACAGAGGTACTCCCCATGACAATGAATTAGACTACCATAAATAACCATATTGAGGAAAAATGGAGAACAACCACTTTCAATGGAAAAATATTTGGAAACAATAGGTCATCATCTACCACATAGATCTTTTTGATTTCAAGGTGAACGATGACTCAGTAATGGATTTTTCAATCCAACTACAAGAGTTTGGGAAATGATTCGGACAATTGATATTTAAAATACTAGAAGGTAAAATCCACAAGATTCACATATCCATATGAATTTACAAGCTAGTGTAAAATGTTCTGGCTCCCTTCTAGGGGATCATGGTGAAACCATCACCAGTATTACCGGTCTCCCTCTCTATCACTACCCAAGATTATAGAGAGATTTTCTTGTATGGGATGACTCCATTAGATGGAAAGTTACCTGAAGAGACACTGATGAGCACCAATTACCTTTAAAATAAGGTAGTAGCGAACACACAACCCTATAAGGAAATGATAATGTGGTTGTTTGAACCCCCAAGAGATGACCCACTGTGTAGTGAATAGTTGACTCACACAGTGGCCTCTCTACCAGTGAAATAGCCACTTCACCAATTGATATTGGTGACATCACCTATATTTAGACTAGCACTACTCAAAGTATGGGATGATCATGAGTAAGTCCCTACTACTAAGAATGAAATCCTATAGAAGACACTGACTACTGATCAGTTTTTGGAATTATTTTTGCCAAATGGAACTTCAAAATTTGACATCTTGGAGTCTATCACCGAGGTCCAGGATTCTTGTTTCATCCATACTGTTTGTGTGATGATTCATTACCCCCTCAACCATTAGTTGTCTTAACCAAGAGGCTAGATGCACTTTAGTGACATCAATCAACAATTCTGAATGATTGATTTTTCCATGCTCCCCGTGGTTCAACACACTAGATCTCCTGACTAGCATGAGACTCTCTAACCAAGATGCCTAAAGGGCCTCACAGTTCTTCACAATATTATAGAGGAGGTATCTACAAATGGGATGATCAGGGGCTGGGGATAGTACACTAGTCTCAACTTCATCCCTATTATACAGTATCTTGAATTACCTTTGAATAATGACAATTATACTTTGGGTATAGTTATAGTGAATATGATCATTCCAGATTTGTCCAAGTAAAAGGACACTGATGTAGGTTTTTATGAGGAAAACCCACCTCCTAGGGCAGTACAATATCAATTAGTCCCTCACATAGGTGTCCTTACTCACCAGAAAAGGTAGGTACTTAGCCTCAGGGACCAATTTTCATTATTTAACACTTGAAAAAACATCAAAAAGGGAAAGGTACATCTTAATACCTATAATCTATATGATATTTAATCGAAAATAGAGGTAGATAATTACATTAATTTCTTTCTTCAGCAGGCCGCAGAGTCGAAATGGATCATCAATGAGATCCTTATAGAGAAACACCAAGATTATAATAGTGGTCGATGAGATCCTATCTCTCTTCTATAGAGGCAACAACAAGTCCTGTTTGGACACTTGACCCTAGATGAACCTTGTAATCCCACACATCAATATAGAGTATGATTGTGATAATTTGGTAAGAGAATGATATATGAGTTTCCAAACCCACTTGAGTTTCATGAACACCCTCTTTAAGATCCATGCCACACCACTCCAAAAGCCACTAAGCCAATTAATGCATTGGTGGTAAGGGACCGTCATCAGGATAATGACCCTCTCCAAGATAATTTGATAGCCACTCTCACCACTCACCTTGAATCCCTGTACATGTGAAATGTGGTGATCCTACTAGATGGAAAGCCATACACAGCCTATGTGGATGATCTGTGAGAACCCATAGATTTTGGGAACCCTAGTTTCTACTAGTTTAACGGGATGAGTGAACCATTACAACGTTTTTCCCACATCATTTCAAGGTGTGTGACCATTTTTGGAACCCCAGAGAAGTAGGAGGCTACCAAGATTTGATGTTTCATCCATATATTGGAAGGAACTGTATTTTATAGTACAAAAAGCTTCCCATAAGGTCCATCATTGGTTGGGAAGCCCTTCACAAATAGTTTCCCTACCTGTTCAGCTCCACCACGGGCAAGACAAGAATTTTTAACTTCTTCAAGTGAATGTAATTTCCCAAAGAGTGTGTCACAAAATTTGTCTTCAGGTGGAAAGGCATCATGTAATCTCTCAACATACTGATGAATCTAGAAGAGATACTAATTATGTGTGTGGGGATTTCAAGATTGAGTTGGTCCCTACCCCTATCAATCAAAATTTACTCGGTGGGTTCTTGTATTTTTTTGACAAATCCCTGTGTTTAGAGGAAGCCTTGTGGTATAATAATAAAGAATTCCTATTGCCTCTTCTAGATAATATGATAAGGTTTTCCAAGATATAAACCACCAACACCTCGTAGATAGAGGCCCCCGAGCCATTATAGTTGTTAGACCCTCTACTAGAATAACCTCAGAATGTGTAGTAGCCCAACTAGGAATAAACTCAACTAGAAAATAACTTCTAGGAACTTCCTCTCCAAGAGAAACAACCTATATGAGAATGTGTATCCAACCCCTCTCTATACTCCATCCCCTCATCAATTCCAGCATCATAGATAACCCTTACCAGATAAAATAAGCTGAAAATATTCCTTTATAGATTAAAAAATCCTTAGTTATTTTCTCAGTACCCTAGAGTAGGGGATTATGAATCTTCCAAAATGAAATAGGCCATAGAAAGATGAACTTACTGATATAACTAACCATTTACCTTACCATAATATCATAAAAAACTATCAAGGACTATTATATGTTCAAATATTAGCTATAGGACCAAGTGGATAATGGTTTGGTCATTGTCTTGACCTAAGTCTCCCATATATCCTTTAAGCTTGATAGCTACTATGAGGGTTCAAGTGAATAGAAGCTAGTTCCCAACAACAGGACTACGAATTATGATGAATTTATGGCTCGAAAAAAAATTTCTAATGAATATCTTGTCATTCATTCCATATTATCTAAGTAGGAAACTCCTGCAGTCACCTCCCCTTCTTCGACCCTCACCTCTGCCTCTATGTCGCATCCCCCCAAATCTCAAAAAATTAGGAGCTAATGGAATAAATGAAATAAAATTCCTCTACTGATGGCCAATCCATATCACAAACTTGGTGATTTCATGCCTCCTGAATTGGGGATCAATTTTTTTTTCCTCCCAACATCAAAATATCCCTCCAATGATGAGAGGGAGTATGCCTCTGTGAATACCTTTGAGTTGGTTGACTGCTTCACACTTACCGAGGATAGAGAATACCAAGAAAATCCCAATAATTCCTCTAGTTGATACCAATGAAGGAATTGTATAAGAAATGTGATCCTCCATAATGACTAGGCTAATGCCTCGAATCTACCCATGCATGCAACCAAAACAAGGAAGTAGGGGTTGTGCGGGGCTCAGGAAGAACAATCCTCTCATACCACTAATAATTATATGCCGCCATAGTTGACCATGTTAACTAACTCGTTAGAATATCCATAACCACATTATGCTCTGAAATATCTATCTGATTCCAAAACTCAGCTATCTAATAGTGAGTCGATAGTGGTTTTGGGTGATTTGGATTATCAACAGTAGGATATTGCCAACACTGACCAGAACCCTGTGATACATCTAGTAGTGCTTGTCCTTCCTCCAACCAAAGTGAAAAACCCTTCAGTTAAAAGTATATATTTAGAGATCAAGTACAGTGTTTTGAAGCATCTCACTAGAATACCTGTAAGGATCTAGATCCTTGAATCCCTCCACTGATCAGTAGAAATGTGTGAGTACCTTATAGAAAACTTAAAGATCCCCCTCCAATTTGAATCATAAGTATTTTCCTCAAATACATACTATGTCGAGGAGGCCAATCAAGAGGAATTACATGCCTTCATATCATTTTACAAAGACAATTAGTGTGCGCTCATATAGGGGAATATACACCCACCATATATCTCAGGACAATTCAGTGGCATGGAGATTCTCCATTATCCTGTGGACACAGGTTCTAGGATTAATATCATCCCAACCTAGATACTCCACATGTTGGGCCTGTATGAAGCAGTTATAACTCTATCTATCTTGAAGATGCCGATCTATGATAGAACCGAGTAGAGACCATGTAGAAGAATTTGGTTGAAGAACTAGTTTGGAGGGTTGATATCAAGTGCAGAACTTATGGTATTCTCATATGATACTACCTACAACACACTACTGGTAGGTCCTAGATTCATTTGCTTATGAAAGTCACCTCCTTGTATCAAAATATCATTAATTAATCCCTTAATAGTCAAGTAGGGGTACTACGAGGTGGCACATCTCCCTTTGAATCCTACGAATCCTGCTATCTGGACACTAACTATTAAAAGAGATAGGGGAAAGAAGTTTAGACTAATGAGGTTGAGCATAAAACCATCATATCCAGTCTATGGGTTGACCTGGATGATGTTTTCATTCTCCCGATCCATCGGTTGGAGGCCATAACACCTGAAATGGGATGTTTCTACAACATTTTCTAAAAATGAAGGTCTATTTTATCCCCACATGGATGTAACATCCTAATATTACCTCATACTCTTACGTAGGACAAGCTCAGGTGATAATTGTATCACCCACTCTTGTCTGGAACATAGAGGTACACACAATGGCCATAGTTCCATGACCCACCTGCTTTTTCCACAAAGAACGGTTGAACCAATGAAATCCAACCCATCACCATTATGTTGACATCAAGCATGGAAATCACAGTCAAAGTCCATATGGAGTTGGATTGAAAATATCTATCGCTATGGTCTTGATAGAGCAGAAATAACTTAGTAGAGATTCCATATCCACGCACACAATCACAACCGCTCCCAATGATTACACTAGCCTAGGTGATCCATATCCTCATACTTATTCTTTCACCTCATACAAGGAAGAGGACATGGATGGTGCTCCTCCCGCATTCGAAGAGGTTTTCTCCACAACCATCGATTAGCTGGTGTAGGTGAAACTCGATACTAAGAAATATTTGAAGCTGACACTAATCAGTGCTTCCATTTATCTAGAGGAAAAAAAATATTACACAACCTTCCTAAAGAAACATCATGATGTATTTTTATAGATCTATTATGTGACTCTAGAGATAGACCCACATATCGCTATACACCATCGTGGTCTCCCAATAAGTCACGATGGATTCAAGAGCCTCCTAAAAAGATGCTCTCTTCCCATGGTGCCTTGGTCAAGGATGACGTTGATAATCTTTTGAAAGAACATTTTATTGGGGAATTATAGTAACCCAAGTGTCTAGCCAACATCATCCCATTCAAGAAGACGAATGGGTTGATTAGTGTCTGTATCGACTTCCAGGACCTCAAAAATCACTGTCTGATGGATGATTTCCTCCTTCCGATGATGGAAGTATTGATAAATGCTATTGTTGGGTTCCAAGATCTCTTCTTCATGGATGAATATTCTAAATACAATCATATTTGAATGGACCCCAAGGATAAAGAGTTTCCTCCTTCAAAGAACCATAAGAAACCATCTACTATCAGGTGATTCCCTTCAATCTAAAGAATACTGGACCCACTTATCAATGGGCCATGCACCGAATCTTTAGAAAAATCCTTAGGACATTGGTAGAATCCTATATAGAGAACTTGGTGCTCAAATACCACCAGATTTTGGACCATCTTAGAGATACCGATAAAATGTTTGGATTATTCCACTCCCGAAATTTGAAGATGAACCCATTTAAGAGTGCCTTCACCGTTACATTTGGGAATTTTCTTGGTTTCTTTTTTAGATACAGAGGCATGAAGATCGACCCAAAGAAGATGAAGACCATCAGCTAGATGCCTCCTACGAGCAACCACCATGATATTTGAGGCCACCAAGTCCACTTATCCTAAATATTAAGATTCATAAAAAAATATGTCTAGAAAGTATAATCCCTTAAAAAGGATAATGAAAAAAGGAACTTTATACCAGTGGGATGAAGAGTTCTAGACCAACCTCAAGGAAATAAAACACCATCCTCTATAAATTTTAGTTCTGATTCCACCTGTCACTGAGAATCCTCTAGTCCTTTACAAGACATCCCAAGAATAATCTATCAGTTCTATTAATTCCCATAAAAACAATGTGGGCAGAGAGAAAAATTTTCCCTATCTAAATAACATGCTCCTCAACACGATGTCCAGATACCCACCTACTGATAAAAGCTACCTTGCACTAGTTTTCATAGTGAAAGAGTTGTATAATTATTTGTAGCATTAAGAGATACAATTGGTGTCCCATGTAGACCCACTGAAATATATCCTAAATCTACCCATGCTAAAAGTTTGACTAGAACATTGGGTAGTGATCTTCTAGCTGTTCAATATCAGATTTGTTCTGTAGAAGGTTATCAATGTTCATTCATTAGTTGACTTCCTAGATGCTTATCCACTCAAAATAATTTCCCCTAGATGTTGATTTCCAAAATGAAGTTATCCTCTTAGTGTACTAAGCTATTCTATGATAGAATATTCATTATTATGGTGCCTTCAAGAGCCTAACTAGTAGAAATCTCAATGATCCCAAGCTCAATAGATTAAGGTGGGGGATCATCTTTATCCCCCTCGTAGATATCGTCCAACTGTACCCATTCTTATTGATAGAAGGCTACACCAAAAATGTGGTAGAGTATCAGTATCACATCACCAGTCTGAAGTGGGACCTTAAGATTAATTCCCCCCATATTCATGAGATAGGATAATATGATATAGTCATCAAACAAATTTATTTTGATTACATTATCAGAAATCTAGAGCTTATTCCCTTACTAAGGTACCCTCTCCAGCTAATGGACCAGTTCTTATCTCATTCAGATGTGACTCATGTCCCTCAATCATAGAATGGTTGAGACTATTACCTCGATGGTTTTTCCACTTCTCTTGTAGAGCTTGGCCAACATGATTTGTTCATTCATGTGGTGCTTCAGAGGGTAATCACTCTCATCATTGCTGATGATGATGAAAACCAACAATTAAACCATATGGATAGAAATTATTCTACATTAGGACCTTCGGGTCCCTCCATAATGGAGAATCCTCATATTGGAAAAATTATTTCATCGAGTATATATATAATGGTATTCTACCACCTTATCGAGCCAAACATGAGAGAATCCATCAATATGCAGTGCAGTTCACCCTCCAGAGCGGACCTAACCTTGAATCAACACTCTATAGACATGGGTTTCATGGGATTATCCTCCATTTCAAACAAATATATGAGATTATTTAGGTTATTCATGAAGTACATGTTGAGTCCTATAGTTATCATCAGGCAGATGTGAAGCTCTCGTACCAAATTTGAAGGATAGGCTATTTCTGTCCCACCACGGTCCATGACCGCATCATGTTTTCTAAAAGGTATCACACATGTTAGATCAATGCATTTTTTTTGAATCATATGATAGAGCCTCTCCAAACCACCATGTATTCATGACCCTTTGAAGTGTAGGGACTCAATGTTGTGGACCTATATCTGCTAGGGATAGCTTATCGATGTGGGTTCATTCTGATTGTGATAGATTTCTTCTCCAATTCAGTAGATGTAATTCCTCTCAATGAATTCAAAGCCCAGTCTATGGTGAAATTAGTGATCTACCACATCATTCATATATTGGGAGTTCATCACACTATTCGCACAAAAAATGACAATAAATTACGTACTGTTGAGATGACAAGGTTGTACGCAAATTACAATATCAATTCAAACCATACTTATCACTTTCATACACAAGTGAATGGATATATTGAGGCATTAAATAATAAAATCTCAAACATTTATCAATATATGGTGGGTAAAAATAATAAAATTTGGCCAGAAAATCTCCACAACAGCCACTGGTATTATTGGAAAATGGACCGGAATTCCTCCTTAGTGACTCCATACTCCCTGGTGTATGGAAAAAAAGAATTATTTCCCATCGAGTTTCAGATACCATCACTCTGAATAGATATATATGACCAGAATATGCTATATAGAATAGCAGAAATCCATCTATTTGAGATAGAGTCCCTCAAAGAGAACAAGATCTAGTCATTTCATAATCTAAAGAGGCACTATAAGAAGATAGAGAAATCATTCAATAAGAAACTTTGTCAATGCTCCTTCTTCTAGTGTGATATGGTACTGGCTCTTAGAATGTCAATGATACCCAGAAAGAAGCCCCCAAAGTTGGATCCCAAGTGGGAAGGACCCTAAATCATCCATAAGATCTATTCCAAAGGAGGAAACTATTTTATCACTATAGAAATAGAGCACACCACTCCCCCAATTGATGCTAAGTTTCTCAAATATTAATTCACATGAGGGAACCCCCATAGTCCAAGCATCACGAATTTAAACTACGTGTGAGTCCTTCTCTAGAATATGTGGTGTATCATAAGGTCGCCTTTGGCTCCATTCAATTAGGGTTTTTCATTACATGGTTCTACATATATCATCTTGAGAAGCCTCACCCAATGGTCCATGATCTACGACCTTAAACTATGAGTCCACATCCCAAAAACATGACATTAAACTATGTTCTAGGTCCAAACTATATCACCTTTAAACTAAGAGACCAAAGTCTAAGAACCACGACTCTAAGTTGTATCCATTCCCTCTGAGGAATATTGTTTTAGTGTAAGTCCTCTATTGGATTCATTTACAACATGTTTTTTAGTCCGCTGCACTATATATATATATATATATATATATAACATTTTGAGAAGACCCATCACGTTCCAAACTCTATGACAATAAAATAAGAGCCCATGGTTTGAGAATTAAGACCTTAAACTAATAATCACCCTATGGTCCATAAAACCTAACCTTAAAATATTTGAGGTAAGTACAATAATTGGGACATTAAACTATTTTCAACCCCTATAGTCCAATTTGCATGACTTTAAATCGTAATGCTTGACATCCTCAATGCATGACATTAAATTGTGATTCTACTCTATACAAGATCAAGATGCCTCTTTATAGGAGATGATATTTACCCAATATCAGATCGAGATGCCTCAAATAATAAGTACAGTATGATTGATTAACATTACCACATGACCTAAACATGGGTTTCCCCCTGATAACCATGAGATGCATCAAATTACCTCACCAGAGAGGATCATCCCTACTAGCACTGGTATTATACCAATGTATCTTTCATAAATACGTATGGATTTATTTATATCCCCATGGGATACATACCAATTCTTGGAATTATCATCTCTAAGACCAGCCAAAAATTCATCAACCCTTTGTCCCTCTAGATATGGTCCAAACCATATGACCTTAAACTATGTACAATTGACTTATGGGTTGTTTCATGTGGTGAAATTCCTATTTTCCTCATTCATGTTAGATTTTAACCCTTACACCATGTGAACATCCTTGAATTCCCCGGTTATCATTGGTCTAGACGGTAAAACCTTAAACTATATGAATCCAACTTCTAGAACTACTTGTGGATTGATTCCTATCCTCATTGGATATATAAAGACTCTTAAACTTCCCATACCAAGGCCCAGATGGAAATTCATTAACCCCTCACCCCCTTGGATGTAGTTATAGTATAGGAATTATGACCTTAAACTATGTTGGCGCCAAAATATTGCACGAAAGGAAGGAGCAAAAAAGAAGCCCCGCACACTGCCTCACGAAGCACCGACACGAAGCACCCCCGAGCATCGCGGTCCCACGATGCACCGGAGGCGGTACCTCTCCACAAACGGCCTAACTTACGCGAGCACAACGTGAAGCACCAGAGGTGGTACCTCTCCGCGAACGGCCTGACGTTCGCGAGCCCGCCGCGAAGCACCAGAGGCAGTACCTCTCCGCGAACGGCCTGACGTTCGTGAGCCCACCGCGAAGCACTGGGGGCGGTACCTCTCTGCGAACGGCCTAACGTTCGTGAACCCACTACGAAGCACCAGAAGCGGTACCTCTCCGCGAACGGCCTGACGTTCGCGAGCTCGCCGCGAAGCACCGGCGGCGGTACCTCTCCGCGAACGGCCTGACGTTCGCGAGCCCGCCACGAAGCACCCGCCGCCCCTTCATGCTGCCTGAGTTCTGCTTCGCGGTGCCCCTTGCCTATAAATACTGGGTTCCCCCTGAGCCCAGGGGAATGGACAATCCGACCTTTCAGCTTCTCCACTCCCAAATCGCGAAGCACCCTTTTCCCCGAGAATCATGAGCTCCGCGAGGTACTTCTACTTCGCGTGCCTCCTTCGCTTTGTCTCATTTTGAGCCCCTCTTCCGAGAGGGATGCCCTTCGTAAAACTCAAGGGCATTCACGAAGGAGGGAGATTCCCAAGGGAACCCGGGCAGCCGTGGAGCGTTTATGCTTCGCGAAACACCCATCCTATACTAGTGATACCCATGCTAAGGCAGGATCGCTACACATCGTGAATCACACTGCTTCGTAGCACCTTGGTTCGCGAGGCACCTCCTCTTCGTGAGGCAGTGCTCCGCAAATACTATTCCACTTCTCGAAGCACCCTCCACTCACACCTTTTACCCATGATAAGGCCAAGGTACTCCACTTCTTGAATTACACTCATTTTCTTGGAAATTCCTCTTCCCGTGCGACCCTCCAGGTATGCACGATGTGATTTCAATGTCCCACGGACAACACCACTCATAGCATTGCTTCGACTAATGATTCTTCGCATAGGCATGCTAACGGCTATTGATTTTTCGCATAGACACACTAACGTGGACCCCTCGATGGTTCGCTCTACGACCCCCCTTGACCACGACATTACTGGTACCTTCCCACCCCCAAGGAGCAAAGGGTGCCGGTCAGGTAAGTCCTAGGGGTGCAGAGTGAACCCACCTCATCTGAGCTGCAGGACGTTAAACTGCCAAGCACCTCGTCCTCAACACATGACGTTAAACTGTGATCCGGCCCCATGCTTTGCACGTAGGGTCCCCCCAGCTCGGACATTTTTTACGCCACTCGTCTCCGTAGGGACGAGGTCACCCCCTCCACAAGGGATGATATCCTCCTTCTTAGAGTAGCGTATGTCCATGGGAGAAGGGAAACCACCTTGGTGTAATCCCCTAGCCCCTCTTGAGGAAGTTTTCACCCCTGCATCTCCGTACTTCCCCACTACCAAGGTCAGTGGAGGGTGTGATAGGGAATGAGGCACCTCCCATCATTGGTCCCAAATCCCTCTTTCACTGCGCTTTGCCGCACTTCGGGCCTCCATCCTGGAGTAAGTCCCAGCACCACGGGCCACCTAACGAGTAAGCCCCTCTTCACTTCTCACGGACGTACCCTTCGCGACGTGATCGTCAGGTCCTTGCTGCCTCTTGTTTCTCACACCGAGCATGACTCACATGGGCTTAGAGTAAGCATCGGCCATGGAAATTCCCACGTCCAGCATGACGTTAAACTGTATGCCCTCATCCAGCATGACGTTAAACTGTATGCCCTTGTCCCGCATGACATTAAACTACACACCCATTTGAACTAAAAATACATTGATCCATGTCAAGGCATGGTACGTAGGAAGCCTCCCTAAGGTTCAAGCCAATCTCTCATTGGACCAAGGTCCACCTTCACGTCGGTTCGCTGACGACGTCCATCCATTGAACTACGTGGTCTTTGATCCATGTCATGGCATGGTACGTAGGAAGCCTCCCTGAGGTTCAAGCCCACCCATCATTTATTCACGTCGAGTTCATCCTCGTCCCACCTGTCGTTAAACCGCATTCCAGTCTGATGACAAACCATTGTGACCCCTTTGAACTATGAGGACTTTGATCCATGTCAAGGCATGGTACATAGGAAGCCTCACGAGGTTCAATCCCATCTCTCATCGGACCAAGGTCCCTTATTCACGTCGGTTCTCCGACACCCACCATAAGTGGACCCCCGGGTTCACCTTCATGCCGGTTCACTGAAAAAGCCCCCTTCGAACTACGAGGTCTTTGATCCATGTCAAGGCATGGTATGTAGGAAGCCTCCCAGAGGCTCAAGCCCACCTCTCTCCATTTATTCACGTCAGGGTTCATCTTCGTCACGCACGACGCTAAACTGCATTCTGGTCCAGCGGAAAGTCGTTGTGACCAACCTGAACTACGTGGTCTTTGATCCGTGCTAAGGCATGGTACATAGGAAGCCTCCATGAGGTCCAAGCCCACCACCACTAGGACCCCCTGGTCCTCCTCATTCACGCCGGCCTTCCGGTGTCCAACCTGAACTACGTGGTCTTTGATCCATGTCAAGGCATGGTACGTAGTAAGCCTCCTAGAGGTTCAAGCCCACCACATGTTGGTCACTTCGACCTTCTTCACGTCAGGCCACCAGCACCTGGGTCGCCTACTGTGTAGCCCCGCACCATCCGGACCAAGGTCCTCACTCATGTAGGTTCGCTGACGAAACCCATGGGACCAAGGTCCACATTCACATCGGTTCGCTGACGATGCCCATTGGGCCAAGGTCCACCTTCACGTCGGCTCGCCGGCACCATCCCGAACTATGCAGACTTTGATTCCCTACCACGAGGATACATAGGAGGTCTCTTCGAGGCTCAATCCCAACTTCACTGTAGCCCCCCGCGATGGTCCCATTTCATTCCCCCTCCACTTCATTCAAATCTCCATCACCCATCCTGATTCTCACCCGGACTGCCATGTCCCGGCAAGATCATACCATTCCGCTCCCCTTCGCAGCTGCCCATGGGATGGTCCGGATATCAACACCCCTTCAAGGGAAATTCCTCAATCTGATCCATTCTAGCTAATGCTCTGATCGGGCTGATCTGTCTCCACTGGACGTTAAACCTGCGGCGTACCCTGTGTTAAACACAGGAAGCTGAGGAAAACCTCAGATATACGTCTATGGTATATAATTCTTCGCGCTCGATGTAGGATGCCTCGGGCTTCCACACCCTCAAGAATCCCTATGACAAGGGATAAAAGACAGACATGCCAGTTCCCCAGCATCCAGACACGCTACTGATGCCTCGACGTGACTACTCCCCCGAATGAAGGTTGCTGCCCTGGCCGAACCCTTTGGAATGTCCCAACAGAAGCAGTGTAATTAACCGGCGTCCATGGAAACATGGCACTGGGAAGAGTTTAACAAACAATGTATTAAATCTATAAGGGAGACCCGGACAAGGTGATGAGTTCCGAGGAGGAATCCATAGAAGGAAGAACCGACATCCCATCATCCCGTTTTGATCAAGGTGCAGATGTCCCTGAATAAGGAGTGAATGCCGCCCACCTTTGGAATGCGGGAATGTGGGGCAACAGTGCAGCGCGTCCTCCTCCGCAGACGGATGCAAGTGCGCCCTGGTGAAAGCATCTGAAACAGAAATGGTGAACCCGACCTGAATTTCTTCTCCTCAATGTGGAGATTAGTAGCGTTTGAGACACCAGTAGATTGACGTGTCACTGGATCCAGATATCCGGCGCCGTGTCCCACCAAGCAAATGGCAGGTCTGGCATGAAAGTCACTGGAAGTTGGGGTAGTAGAACGTAGGGCATTCCATTCTGCAACGTGTTGGCATGGATCCTTCTTACAAACATGGAGAATGGAATGATGCTGGGGCACTGGTTTTCAACCCTTTTCCTCACAATGCTGATGAGTTGATCCATCTGTTTCCCAGAAACCAGTTTGCTGCTATGGAGACACGATCACCACCCGCTTGCCTATGCAGGGGCTGGGGAAATACTGGCACAGCCACCCCGCATGGCTCTGCTACCGCCACGACGGCCTCTACATCCGTGAATACGGGGCGCCCACGTCCCCTCTCCCCGCCAGAGATCATCCAGTGAAGGGTGATCAACAACCTTGTACGCAGGTACGAGGAGGAAGTGGTCATCCCAACTCGGGATATGGCCCGCCTGGACCTGGAGGCATCCAAGCCCCGCCGTCAACGCCGCCCTAACAGGCCGCGCAGGGAGCCCCTGCTCCCCACCCCAATGTTCAATCATTTCGGGAGCCTACCCCCAGAACACCTCGACGACTCCTCACCTTATGCCGATGAGATGGGTGACGTCCGGCTCGGCCCACTCAGAGTCCCGATCCAAGGGCTCCAGGAAAGGGATCCCATTTGGCCGCGTCAGCGCCACCGTCTGGCTTCGTAGGAAGAGCAGGTAGGCCATGCCCCTACACCTCCTGCGCCAGCTCGTTTGACCCGACGTTAGCGCCGGGCCCGGGCTGAGGACGCTCACCAAGATGCGTCGACGTCAACAACTACTGTGGCCCAAGCCACCGCCGGCGTACATCATGGAGTTCCTGCATACACTGAGAAGGGGCACTCCTTCACCCGATCGGGATCGAGGCCTCTGCCACCGCACGGGCAGGTTGGGTTGACTCTCAGGGTTGCAGGCCCGAGCAATGATTTCTGCGAACCAATCCACAGTAACGTCACTCCATACGAAGGTCCTCTCCATACCACCATTCCACAGAGCGTGGGCTTTCCCCACTCCGAAGCTCATCACGGAGGTATGCCTCGTGCTACCCCCATCTCGAAGGAATACCCACCCCGCGGCAGTGACACTCGGCGCGAAAGCCTCTCCCGCACCCACTATACAAGGTATGGAGTCCCTCCTCCTACTCCCGACTACCGATCTGAAGGCACTGTCCATCCGGTCCTTCTCCAACGTGGGGATCCTCCCTACGTCCTCTCAGCAACTGGCGAAGGTCCTCCTCGCCCTGGAAACTTGAGGGGTGAAGGCCAGCCTCACTCCACCCGCACCATCCATGGAGGTCATCCCCATGTACCCTTCGACATTTTACCTTGTGCCCCTCGCACCCCGGCCACCTCGAGCGGGGGCCCTCTCCGCCACTGCGCTAGCGCCGCCCGAAGACTACATATTGAGAATCAACCTTGCCCCGAAGAGCCACCCCAGGATAGAAGAGCGGGTCGTCGCCACCACAGGAAGAATCTTGGGGGGGGGGTGGAGATCAAACCGGCTCGTTTCTCGGATTCTGAAGCAGAATGCGACTCAGTGATGGAACCTTCTCCCCACTCCTCCGCATCAAGGACTGGGGCAGGAACCAGGCACGTCAGCCTCATTCACCCGGAATGCGAGGTCAACCAGATTCCCACCTCTCTCCGCAGGTACATCCAAGAGGAAGAAATCATGGAAATTTCGTAGGTCCCGACCGTGAAATCACCACCGTTATCACCAGAAGCGCCCTCTACCTCTAACAGAGATCAAGGTGAGATATTTTGGGGACCAACGACGGTAGAGCAACGATATGACCTATTGCCAGAAACTGCGACTCCTATGCCTGAAGCTGTGTCTATCAGCCCATTGTATCGTGATATCATGGTTAGGTCACCTCACTCTTCAAAGGATGGCCCGAAATTCGGTGGCCGGTCAGCTCGTTCCTCGTATTCTCCGCCGCCAAGTTTACTATCCCAGTGGTCCACCTCGGTACCGCTACCGGTCCCTCAGCCACCCCCGATTGACGAGTGGGGCAATACAAGGCCAGGCCCCGAGTCCGAACCCAGGAGCTTCTGGAGCATTCTCACAACGGATCACTTCCCGGAGAAGTTATGGCCGACGGTGGCGCTGAACTTTCACGCACCAAAGCCCCTTACCCCAGAAGAAGTGGGTTTCTTTTGCTGAACCCTATGGGCAACACACTTCTGCCTTCGTTATGAGAAGGTGATGTACCCCAGAAGTCGAGAGCACTTTGTAGAAATCGGCGAGGAATGCCGCATGATAGATTTGGCCGCACTCCCTGTGGCCCAGCACCCTGAGTCACCAGGCCGTCAGAACACACTTCAACGGAAATGTGTTCAGAGTTTCAAAGTACTCCGTAGAGTCATCAGGGAAGATACCCCCCATGTGCAAGTTTGTGGATGGGGACACTATGCCTCTCTCCTCTTCAGCCCTATCCAACGGCAGCCCGATTCATTATGCGACATTGAGGACATTCCCCCGAGAGGGGTTGCGGTCCACATGGCTGACGTAGTGGACAAGGAGGACGAGCTTGAATTTCTCGATGGAGAATTACCCCCTGAAGGCATACCGCCACTACTGGACCCATCAGGAAGGGTTACCCGTCAGCAGAGGAGACTTCTAGGCCTCCCTTTACTCACCGAGTCCTTGGTACTCAGTCGAAATGTCGGTAAGGGTAAGGAGCACATCAGAAATGTCAAGCACTCCGACCCGTCTGCCTCTATACGGAAAACAGACGAAGATCCCGAGAAGGCCGCATTACACCAGCAGCTTGCTGAGCAGAAGAGGCTGGTTGAAAAACTCTTGGCCGAGCGCGCTGCAGAGTGGCGACCTGACTATGGTAATCCCACGCCGGGGCAGCAGGGGCATGAACATTTCCCCCTGCTGAGATGCCTCTAGGAAACCCTGATCATGCTACTTCCGCAGACAGGGCAGAAGCCGGAACTTATGGCAAGAGGGCGCGATACATCTCACCAAACCCTCCTAAACGATGGGGCAATCTGAAGAATCGAGTCCGGGTTCCCCCAGTCGCCCCACAGGCCATTCTGCCAGTCGCTCCACGAGCCGCCGAATCCATATACCATGTCGAAGAACCTGGCAACGCACTTGTGATTAGGGATCCCCGTAAAGATAGGGACCCCCACCCAGATGATCTTATAGAGGCACTCATAGCCCGCATCAAAGCGTTGGAAACGCGGCAGGTGGCAGTCCCACCGGATGGAAAGCCGTATCCTGCGTGGGTGGATGATATGCCCACACCCCCGGGTTTTGGGAACCCCAATTTCTCGCCCTTCAATGGGACAGGGGACCCGCCACAGCACTTGGACCATTTTTCTTCCAGGTGTGGCCCCATGCTGAGGACTCCGGCCCAGCAAGAAGCCGCCAAGCTCCGATGTTTCATGCAGACATTGGAAGGTCCCACATTCATCTAGTATATCCATCTCCCTATCGAATCGGTGACCGGTTGGGAGGATCTCCGCTGGTAGTTCCTATACCAGTTCAGCTCCACCACGCAGAAGACCAGCATTGCAGACCTCTTCAAGTGCAAGTAAAGGCCTGATGAGCGAGTTACTGATTTCATCGCCCGGTGGAAGGGACTTACATACTCCCTCGATATGCCACTGACTCAGGATCCATTACTGATGATGTGTGTATGGAACGTTAAAACGGAGCTGGTACCTTCCCGGATTACCCAGAACTACCCTGGAGGGTTCCAGGATTTCTCAGATAAGGCTCAGTGACTTGAGGAAGCTTTGCAACAGGCAAGTCAGGCATGTTCGTTGCCCCCTATGATCCCAGCCAGGAGGACTGCCAGAGCCGAACCCGCCGCGGTGGCCCAAATAGAAGCCCCCAGGCAGCTGGAATTACTACCAACGGCACCATCCCCGCAACCTCTCAGAGGTCCTCCACCTCAAGCGCATGCTCCTACCCAGTAGCGACCGCCTCAGAATCGACAGGTTCCCCCACGCAATGCGCCACCTCCACCCAGGCGAGACGATCAGGCGCCGCCTCCTCGGCAGGCCCCTCCATCCCCTCGTCAGAACCAGGCCCCCAGGGCCCCCTATCCGGAAAGAAGGCACCAGACTTATTCATTCAATGATAATCAGGTCCCTAGATACTTCTGAAGTGCTCTAGAGCAAGGGATTGTGCGCCTGCCCGAGTGGAGAAGGCCGGTAGAGGCGAATCTCACCGATCACCCCAACTACTGTCCTTATCATCAGATTCTGGGGCACACCCTCAAGAAATGTTATGTGTTTAAAGACTGGTTTCAAGACCAGGTCAACAACAACATAGTAAGGTTGGGCCTGACACTAACACAAGTAGCAGGTGTCTTTGCAGGGTCAGAGATCGGTAGCGATAGCGAAGGTGAGTGGCAGCAAGTTCCCAGCTGCGGGTCCCAGAGATACGACGACTGGATGGATCGAAAAACCATCATCTGTGCCCATGGTATCATCCGGGCATGCCTGAAGTAGCTGGAACCTTCAGAAGAAGTATCCAGTACCTCTGCATCACCTTCACAATCGACCTCTTCCCAAATGGGAAATCAGCAACGACGCAAGAAGAAACAACACACTTCGCCGGTGCCATCGTCATCCCGCACCTTTGGCAACTTTATGCCCCCTAAAATGGGGATTCCTCCCAGAATCCGCCCGGTAGTGGATGACTCGTCGAGCGACAGCCAGGGGTACTCTTTGGTTAACAATGTGGAGCTGGTAAAGCCTTATATGACTTCCGACGAAGGGGAACGCCAGGCGAGCCTCCCCAACGTCCCCAGCCGACGTTAACATCAGCGGAACCACAACCACGCCGGTCGTCGAGGCACGTTAGCGGACACTTTCAGCCAATACGTACACACTACGGAGACCAGACAGCAGGCTCAACACAGAGCTCAGCATGCACAACCCCATCTGACGCCCTCAGCTCTACCTCCACCACCATTTGTGCTACTAGATCAGGAAGAACTGCCTCGTCCGTATCACAGTCAGTCTTGCCCGGTTACAGGCCAGTCTCCGCTGTCCGATCCTAGTCCGGAAACTACTCTCCAGGCTTCAACTAGTAGGAAACGTGATATTCCCAGCACTAGCGAACTGCTGGTTCAACCGGCAGGACCCGCTATGCCTCCAACTGCCGAACGACCTCCTGTAAGCAAAGGTTCGTGCTTGGCACGAAAGTATGATGTCCTGAAACACCTGGCCGACATTCCAGAAAGGATTTATATCCTTGAGGCCCTTCACCTATCGTCTGAAATGCGCGAGGCACTTGCCGAGGCCCTAAGGATCCCCCTCCAGTTTGAGACGGAGGTGGAGACCATAAAAGCCTTCCATGCAGAGACAATTGAGAACGCCGAATGTCAGGCAGTTATCTCGTTCTCCTCTGAAGATGAGGACCCTGCTATACAGGGGCATATTCGCCCGCTGTACATCACTGGCCACTTCAATGGTGTGGAAGTCTTCCGCTGGCTCGTTCACATGGGTTCCAGAATCAACCTAATCCTGACTCGGACACTGCAAAAGCTGGGTCTGTCTGAAGATGATTTAACTCCCTCTGACCTCAGAATCTAGGGATACGACAGGACCGAGCAAACCCCAGTCGGCAAGATCCTCCTGAAGACTCAGTTCGGTGGCTTAATTTCCAGCACCGAGTTCATGGTCGTCTCTCAGGACACCGCCTAAAACACGTTGATGGGTAGGCCATGGCTCAATCTGCATGCAACAGTCCCTTCGTCGTATCACCAGTGCCTCAAATACTCCCTCAATTGTCGAGTAGGCATGCTCCAAGGAGATGCGTCTCCTTTCGCCTCTTGTGAGGCCCGCTATCTGGATGCTTATTATTACAAGAGTAAGGATAAGAAAATCCTAGTAAGTGAGGATGAACCCGCCCGGGTCACAAGTGATCCCTGAGCAAGCACAGATGACGCCTACATCCTCCCGATCCACCGATTGGAGGCCACGACCCCCAACATGGGGCAATGTTTTGTTATTTCAAGTATGAAAGGAAGGCATGTTCCCATGTCCAAGTGACGGTGGAAAATCACCTCGTACTCCTACACCAACCAGGCTCAGGTGATCCCGAAGCCTCATACCCCTGTGTGGTACCGGAATGTCAAGCTTATGAAAACGTCGGTACGCCATACATGTCTCTTCCACCGGGATGGAATCAACCGACTCAGGCCGACACGTCACCACTGCTTTGATGTCATCAAACGTGGCCCCTTAGGCCGAAGGCCAGATGGGATAGGGTGGACTGCCTTCATTGCTAATGGTGAGCGAGTCTCCTGATATGATGATCGCTGCTGCCCAAGACGGCACCGGCTTCCCCTCAGGTTTTGATAGCCCAGAAGTATCTCCCGTTGTGGGAAATCCCCCCACGGGTGGAGAGGAAGACCTGGAGGATGCTCCCCCCGCCTTTGAGGAAGGCGTCTCTTCCACGGTTGATGAACTGGTATAAGTGAACCTTGGTAGCGAGGCAGATCAGAGACCCACATTGATCAGTGCAGCCATGTCCCCCGAGGAGCGACAACAGTACATAGACTTTCTCAAACAACACCGTGATGTGTTTTCCTAGAGTTACAACGAGATGCCAGGACTAGATCCCCAGGTATCCGTTCACCGTCTGGGCCTCCCGACATACCATTGTGGGTTTAAGCAGCCTCCCAGGAAGATGCACCCTTCTCATGGTGCTATGGTTGAGGCCAAAGTTGACAAGATTATCAAAGCCAACTTCGTTAAGGAAGTCCAGTACCCCAAGTGGCTTGCCAACATTGTTCCAGTCAGGAAGAAGAATGGGCAGATCAGAGTCTGCATCGACTTTCACGACCTTAATCGCCACTGCCCAAAGGATGAATTCCCCCTCCCGGTGACTGAGTTATTGATTGACGCCACAACTGGGTTCCAAGCTCTCTCTTTCATGGATGGGTATTCCGGGTACAACCAGATCCGGATGGCCCTTGAGGACGAGGAGTCCAATGCCTTTAGGGCTCCCCAAGGTACCTTTTGCTACCAGGTTATGCCCTTCGGCTTGAAAAATGCAGGTGCCACTTATCAGAGGGCCATGCATCACATATTCAAGTCAATTCTCGAGACGCTGGTGGAATTCTACATAGATGACCTAGTTGTCAAATCATGCCAGCGTCGGGACCATCTCAAAGACCTTGAGAAAGTGTTCGGTTTCCTCCGTTCCCATCACCTGAAGATGAACCCATTGAAGTGTGCCTTCGGGGTCACCTCTAGTAAGTTTATTGGATTTATTGTTAGATACCGAGGCATTGAGATCGACCCAGAGAAGATCAAGGCCATCATCCAAATGCCTCCCCTGAGCAATATTTGGGAACTTCGAGGTCTCCAAGGCCACTTATCCTATATACGCCGATTCATCGCAAATCTGGCCGGAAAGTGTAAGCCCTTTTCCCGGCTCATGAAGAAGGGCGCCGCCTACGAATGGGATGAAGAGTGTCGGACCACCTTTGAAGAAATAAAGCAGTATCTGCTCCAACCTTCGGTTTTGATGCCACCCATCTCTGGAAAGCTGCTGGTCCTTTACATGACCGCCCTAGAACGATCCCTCGGTGCACTGCTCGCCCAGAAGTATGATGGGGGTACTGATAACAGCCTATACTATCTCAGCCGCATGCTTCTCGATATAGAGGTCAGATACTCCCGTATCAAAAAGAGCTGCCTTGCGCTTGTATTTTCCGTACAGAAGTTGCGGCATTACCTGTAGCACCATGAGGTACAATTGGTCTCCAGGGTGGACCCACTGAAGTACATCCTGAACCACCCCCTGTTGACTGGCCAACTAGCACGATGGCAGTGATTCTCCAGCAGTTTGATATCAGGTTCGTACCTCAGAAGTCTATTGAAGGACAGGCATTGGCAGACTTTTTAGCTGCCCATCCAACCTCCGCAGATCAATACCTGGACCTAGATTTTCCTGATGAGACAATCCTCTCAGTCGATCGTGCTATCCCATGTTGGAAAATGCACTTTGACGGTGCCTCCCGGATCCCCACCGGTAGGAGGCTCAACGATCCTAAGCTCAACAGAGTGGGCCTAGGTATTGTCTTCATTACCCTGGCGCAAGCCGTCCTACCATACTCATTCATGTTGTCAGAAGGCTGTACCAACAACGAGGTAGAGTACCAGGCTCTCATCACCGACCTCGAGTTGGCCCTTGAGATCGACGTGCCCCATCTACATGTGAAATGAGATTCTGAACTAGTAATCAAACAAGTCAATGGTGACTATGTCTTCAGGAAGCTGGAGCTTGTACCATTGCTGGAGTGCACCCTCCGCCTAATGGCCCAGTTCTCTTCTCGACCAGAGATTACCCATGTCCCACGGTCATAGAACGGTCAAGAAGACGCCTTGGCGGGCTTAGCTGTGTCGCTCGCAGAACCCAAGCATGATGATTTGATCATATATGTGGCACACCGGAGATTCATTGCCCCCGTCACCCAAGATGACAATGATGGCCTGCGGGTAAGTCTTCTCACCGCCGGGCCCTCTACGTCAGGGGTCCCGGGTTCATCGGACAGAGTGGTTGAAGCCACTTTTGACTGGAGGGCACCTTTTGTCGAGTATCTCCAAAATGGTCACCTCCCGGGTGACCGGGCCGAGCGCGAGTGAATCTGATGCCGCGCGCTGGAATTTACCCTCCAGAGCGGCCCCTGTCTTGAACAGATCCTTTATAAGTGGATCTTCGATGGCATCCTCCTCCGTTGCATTCAAGGAGTAGAGATTCCTCAAGTTATGCAAGAGGTTCACGCCAGTTCCTTTGGTTCCCATCAAGCTGGGCCGAAGCTGTCCCATCAAATCCAGAGGTTGGGGTACTTCTGGACCTCTATGATCCATAATTGTATCGGGTATTCCAAGAGATTCCACGCGTGCCAAGTTCACGCCAACTTCCTGCATCAGCCGCCGGAGCCCCTTCACCCCACCATGTACTCTTGGCCATTTGCTGTATGGGGACTTGATGTAGTGGGACCATATCCACCGGAAACGGCTCGCCAGTGTAGGTTCATCCAGACTACTACAGATTTCTTTTCCAAGTGGGCAGAGGAAGTTCCACTCAAAGAGGTCAAGGCTCGTTCCATCGTCGACTTTGTGAGCTCCAATATTATCCACCGGTTTGGGGTCCCTCATGCCATCCTCACCGATAACGACACCAACTTCCGAGCGGCTGAGATAAAGAAATTGTACGCCAAGTTCGACATCCGTTCAAACCATACCTCCCGCTATCACGCGCAGGCAAACGGACAAATCGAGGCATTCAACAAAACCCTCTCTAACATCCTGCAGAAGATAGTTGGTCAGAACAAGAAAAGTTGGCCGGACAAGCTCCCCAACGCCCTCTGGGTTTATCGGATGACGACTCGCAACTCTACCCAGGTGACCCCATATTCCCTGGTGTATGGGGCTGAGGCCGTCCTACCCATTGAGATCCAGCTGCCATCGTTACACACTACAGTCTATGACCAGCAGGCGCCAAATGAGGTGGCCAAAATCCGTCTGGCTGAATTAGAAGCACTGGATGAGAACCGGCTTCGTGCCCTGCACAATCTGGAAAGGCATCAAAATAAGATATAGAGGGCCTTCAACAAGAAGGTTTGCCTCCATTCTTTTCTACAGGGCGACCTAGTGCTGGCCCTTCGAGCGCCAATGATCCCCTGTTGGAAACCGCTCAAGCTAGAACCCAAATGGGAAGGGCCTTATATCATCCATAAGGTTTACCCCAACGGGGCGTACTCCTTGGTGACCACGGATGGTGAGCTCATAACTCCTCCCACCAATGCCAGGTTCCTCAAACAGTACTTCGCCTGATCCTATATGGTCCAACACGACCTTAAACTTTATGGTCCAACAAGACCTTAAACTGTATGGTCCTGCACGACCTTAAACTGCTCCGCCGTCCTGCAGGACGGTAAAATTCAAAATGGTCTGAGCTCTATGACCTTAAACTAAGATCTCCCCCCGTCCTTACTGCAAGACGTTAAACTACAAGCCAGTCAGGCCTCCCTGACTAATGCGCAGCCTTGGGCCCCTTGGCCTTCGTCGACTCAGACTCTCTTATGGGATTGTACAGTGTGGTGTGGGATTACATCCTCATTCACGCCGGGTTACCCGCTGTACCGTATATATACCCAGTTGAGACACATTTCTCATCTAAAAAAACGCTAAACTGCGCTTCAAGAACTACGTGTGGCTTGATTCCCATCTTAATGGGATACGTAGGAACACTCAGACGCCTCGTCTTGAGCCCAGCCCCAAGCTCTTCTCTTCCACTATCCCCCCTGGGAATAGTTTCCTTGGAGGGTCCTTGCGTAGCGAGGAGTATGCTTTCTTAGCCCCGCTCATATAGCCCCACTCATACAAGGATTGTAAGGGTTGCACCATGTGCCCACTCCCGTTCTTCTATCCCCCCACGTCCTCACTGCATGACGTTAAACTGCAAGGCATTCAAGAACTACGTATGGCTTGATTCCCATCCTAATGGGATATGTAGGAACGCCCAGGAATTTCGTCCGTTGGCCTAGCCCAAAAGCCAAAATCTTCCCCTCGGGTCAAGACATATGGCAGGGTGCACACTTTTGCCCCAACTCACATCGAGCAAGCTTCGACCCGGCTACACGTCCCCCCTGGAGATGTTCACCTCTTTCGTAAATGGATACAGCTATGATTCACCCACTCCTTGACTGGGATTCCATCATTTTTCACACCCGGAGGGACCCCCAAGAACGGTCTGGATACTACGCCCAAGGGCTCTCCTACCGATACGGGCCAACGCCCCTGAGGGTTTCCAAGCAACAAGCCGATACAAGTCCTGCGTTGCGAATTTTTTCAACAGTCGACGCTCATTAGTTTCTCCCATATCAGGTCACCATAGGAACGTTGTGTTTCGAACATGGTCAACAGTTTCCTGGATCCTCGGGTCCACCCCGAGATGGCCCAAACATCGAGTGCAGTAACTCGTTTTTCCCCTTCCTGAATCGACAAACTTCCCTCCGAGTGGTGCCAGCGGTCGGGCCCACAGCCCTGATTCTCTTATAAGGAATGTATGGCATGGTGTAGGATTACGTCCTCTTTCACGTCAGGTTACTTGCCATGCCGTACACATCCCCAGACAAAATACAGTTATCTCTTTCCCCGTCCTTGCTGCAAGACGTTAAACTGCAAGTTAGTCATGCCGTCCTGACCGAGGCCCAGCCTCATGCCTCCCTCACCGAGGCCTAGCCTTAGGCCCTTTGGACTTTTCAGGCCTTAGCCCAAGATCTTACCTGGAGTGTTTGGTGGGGTGAAGGATTATGCCCACATTCACGTCAGTTTGTTCAGCGTACCATACACCTCCTCTGTCTAGGGAATCCTATTCCCCGACCCTCTTCTTCTCTACAAGACGTTAAACTGCGAGCTTGTCAGGCCTTCCTGACTGAGGCCCAGCCTCCGGCCCCTTGGCCTTGCCGGGCCCCCGGGCCCAGGTTCTGTCCCACAAGATCGTGCATTGTGGTGTGGGATTACATCCCCCTCGCCACATTGTACACATCCTTGTTAGGGTATCCTGCCCCTTGGGTATCTTCTAGAACTACGTATGGCTTGATTCCCATCCTTATGGGATACGTAGGACCACCCGAATGACTAAGCTTTGGGTCCAGCCCCATCTCTTGGGAATCTCCATCCCATCTTGGCTCTTTGGCCTACCCTTCCTCCCTGAGGGGTGTATATGGCGTGGTATGGGATTATGTCCTCATTCACGTCGGTCCTGTAATGACCACGCCATGTACTTCTCCCTCCCGAGCTGTTCTGTCGACCCTTTTCAGCGGTTCACCAATGTGACTAAGGGTACTCTGGTTTATTACCTGGAATGCCAAACTTTACTCGGACACGTCTGCACCCACTTTCTAGGCTTTGTGTATCCCTACATCAGGGCTTCCATCATCTTTCACACCCGAAGGGACCCCCCAAGAACGGCCTGGATACTACGCCCAAGGGCTCTCCTACCGTTACGGGCCAACGCCCCCGAGGATTTCGGACAAAAAATCGATAAAATCCCATGTTGTGAATATGGTCAGCAGTCGATTCTCGTTTGTTGTTCCCACCTCAGGCTAACGCGATATGGAGACTGTTTTTTTCCACCACAGTTAACAGTTTTCCCCTATCACCACGCCAACCCCATTAAGCCCAAAATGTCGGTTATGCGATTCACATCCTTCTCCAGTCTCATCATGTCCATGTAGAGTCTCAGAACTCTTGGTACTTTTCCTCCGTGCACGTCTGCGCGTTGGGGGAACAAGCCGCGTCAAAGGTGTCCTTCAGGGCTCTCTACCGACTCCCCTTTGATAGACGCCCCAAGTATTGCGATAAGGATTCCCCCCTTGTTTCCCACACCGAGTTTGACTCATGTGGGCTTAGGGATCGGGTTGACGTCTGCGCTTAATCGGGAAGTTACCGCCATTCATGGTCCAAGCTCTAAGACCATAAACTAAGATCTCCTCAGAACTACATTCATCTTGATTCCCATCCTCAAGGGATACATAGGACTGCCCAGACGCCTTGTCTTCGGGTCCAGCCCATTTAGGGAGCTAGTCGCTCCCCCCCTGTTTCACCTCTTACCTCTATATAGGCCCCTCAGCTTGAGGTCTCCCTCTCGGAGTGACATATAGTGTGATGTGGGATCATGTCTCCATCAATTGTGTTTCATGACACTGCGCACATTCCCTGCCTAGCATCGCCTCTGCTAAATCTGTGCTGCATGACGTTAAAATGCATGCTTGGTCCTGTCACATGACCCTAAACTATGACATTATCGTCCTGGCCGCACGATGAAAAACGACACTGCATTGTGATGACCTCGTTGTAGAGGACGTCACGTTGGGTATTGGTCACGTGCCATGCCATTTTTCAATGCCTATCACTGCTTGATTCTTGTGGCGACACCAGGGCCTAATACCCTAGGCCTGTCGCTTCACAAAAAAACCCACTCACCATAAAGGACAAACAAGATTTACCAAATTCCGCTTCTTTTAGTGCAAGGGCCACGCCTGCACTCCTCTTTTTCCCCAGCACTGGTACCCTACCGTGCCACCCTGTAGAACTACGTATGGCTTGATTCTCATCCTCATGAGATATGTAGGAGCGCCCGGGCACTTACCCATGGGCCCCGCCAATCCTTCTTGTTCGGTCCCTCGACTCGAGCATTTCCCTAGAGAACGCATGGTAAGTAGGGCTTAGGTCCTCATTCACGTCGGGTTTTGTAACCGCCTTGCCATGTGTCCCCTGCTCCCCTTACCCATTCATGGTCCGAGTTCTAAGACCATAAAATAAGACTCCCTCAAGAACTACATGCATCTTGATCCCCATCTTCATGGGGTACATAGGAGCGCCTTTGAATTTTTCTTTGGGCCCAGCTCAACTCTCGTTTATGGTCCCTCGACCTGAAATTGTTTGAGAAGCACATGGTGATCGGAACCTCCGGTTCCCATTCACGTCAGATGTCTGAGATACCCCACCGGGTGCCTCCCATGTTTCCTCCCGCCCTTTGGTCCAACTTTTATGACCCTAAACTAAGATCTCCCTATTTAAAAGGACTCTACTCCCTCTATCTAATATGTCTCGTTGTTGTATTCAGATGTGTTTTGACAAAGAGCCCGAAGTGTGGAATTTTCATGGGGACATTCCCCTCGTCCCATGACCAAGATTCGTGAGCTCTCTATTTGGATACTCATCCTCTTCGACATCCAAAAGGACCCTCAGATGACATGGATACTAGGCTTAAGGGTGCTCCATGGATGCTGGACCTAAGGGCCCTACAATCATTTCGGGCCGACGTCCCTAAGGATCTTTGACAGCATTTGCGACATGGTCCCATGTTTCGAACATGGTCAATGGTCAAACCTCATTTGTTTGTCCCCATTCTAGGCTAACATGATATGGATTCTCCGTTTTCGCCACGGTTAATAATTATCCTCTATCGTCATGCCGCCGTCATTGTGATCCAAATCTCGAGCGTCACGATTCACACATTTCCACTTAATCATGTTCAAGTGGAATTCCAACATATTTGGCTCTATCTCTTCACGCATCTAAGTGCGCCACATGGGCGTGTTAGTATCATGGGGCCGGTATTCACCAAGCGTCTCTCCACCCTAACCTCCCCTTTTCTGTGTCAGGAAAGTCCCACCACTACTTGTTTCCCACACCGAGCATGGCTCACGTGGGCTTAGTAGTTTTGGCCGGATGTGTACCAACACGGCCAGGCTTCTCATCGTCCAGCATGACATTAAACTACACTTCCAGAACTATGTATGGTTTGATTCCCATCCCCATGGGATACATAGCGACACCCTGGTATTTTGCCTAGGGTCCAGCCCATAGAAATCACTAATCTCATCCTTCCCCTTTCCGCCCCCCTGGTCGGACCCCTCGCTAGAGAGACCCTGTCCTAAAGAAGGAAGGATCCATGACCAAACCAACGCGCCCATCCGGCGTACTCCCACCACCGTGGTGTAACTACCTAAGTGTCGGATTTTGTTCAGACAAACCATCACTCCATATTCCATGCTTTGCGTGCCCCTTATTCGGACCCTTGTCCCCTTTCATGTCAGAAGGTACCCCCTAACGGCCCAGTCTCATGCCACATCGGCTCACCTACCATCCTGGGCCAACGTTCTGGAAGACTGGTCATGTTTAGAGGGATCCCCCAACAGTATGGATGCTCGACCAAGGGTCCGCCAACTATCTTGGGTCAACATCCCGAAAGATTGACTGACAACATTTGTGACATGGTCCCGTGTTTCAAACATGGTCAACGACCAACCCTCATTTTTTGTCCCCATTTCAGGCTAACGCAGTAAGGATACCACTTCTCCTCAATGGTTAATGGCTGTCCTTTATTGTCACGCCATCCCCACAGTGCTCCGAATCTTGGGCATCGTGCTTCACGCTTCCCGTTTCCGTCTGTTCGGATAGATTTCAGTGCCCCTGGCATTGCATCGTTCGTGTATGAGGGCACACTGAAGAAACAGTAATTCAGCTGTTTTGATAAATTTCTTCTCTGGCCAAGCTTCTCCCATCTTTCAGAAATCCAGACTGGTAATCCAAATCCCGGATGCCCGGAGCATGGTCTCCACTCCTATGTTAGGTGGGACAAGAAGGCAACTATCTTTTGTTTCTCAAATCGGGCTTGACCCATGTGAGCATGGGGAATTAGCACCGAACGTCCCACAAACATTGTAGGGTTGTAACGAACCGATTTAAATAGTGGAAATCGTGCGTGCTATGACATTCAAAAAAAAGGAAGAAATTGAAGTGCGAAAGTACCAATAAAAGTTCGTTAGTTTTTTATAGTACCCTGGGGGTCGACTCCCCCCATGGACGGGTTGAACTCATCAATAGAGCGTTACAGCTCCTCCACCCCTCGACTTGTGGAGTCCAAGACTTACTGCCACTGAATCAGCTCCCGGTCCTCCTCAGCAGCGGCGGGGCACAGTTCGTCAGCCTTGGCTCTGGCCCTCTCTACCCCGGCCTGAATGGAAGCCATATTTCCAGAAGCCTGCCTCATATTCTCCTCTACCTCTGCCAGCTAGGACTTCAACCGTGAGACCAGCTCAGATTGTGCATTGAGAGAGGCTGAGTACTCATCCGCCCGGGTCTGCAGCTATTGGACCTCGCTTTCAGCCTCCTGGAGCTTCTTGATGTTTGTCTCCTTCTTCCGCTTCCAGCCCACGCTGAGCCCACGATCATGCTCCCAGATCTTCTCAGCCATAAGATCTTGGATGAGCGCGTGAGGATGTTGGGCATCCACTCCCCCAGTGCACAGTTCGCACATCCGCGAGCGAAGTCTGTCCATTTGGTCCAGCCATAGTGCTTGGGGGGTGTCCTTGATGAAGCGCATGATTAGCTTCCACGACTGGCGGCAAACTATGCTGTTGTCCTCCTCGTTGGAGGTCGTTTCGTCCTAGTCTGCGCGATTGGCAGGCTCGTACGTAGGATACTCTCGCAGGAAGTCCTCGGTAGGATCTGCATCTGGCATTGAATCTGGCGTGACATCTGGCGCCGAAACAGGTGCGACAGGAGTGGGACCGGCCGGTCGATCCTCTTCATCGGAGTCCACCTCAATGACCTCGGGCATGACCCTTCTGGTGGATCCGCTAGTGATGATGTGTGTTACAGCTCGGGGATATGGGGGGACTATCGCCACCATCACCAGCATGCCCCTAGGAGGGATGCCACCAGACATCCCGACTAGCCTTGCTGCAGCAGCCCACACTAGTCGGAGAATTGTACGACAGAGAGGGACATAAACGTTAGTTGGCATAGTCTACATATGACGACAAGGAAAACGGTAGAGGAAACTTACAGAGATCGACCTCCTGGTGCTGCTCTTGAGCCGATACTGACGGGACCCCGAGGCGAGGCCCTCCGTATACTGTTGGAAGGTCTAGAGATTCCGGAGGAGCCACCTCGGGTGCTATGGTCCCACCAGATGTGGAACTAGACGTAGCCATAAGCGCGGGTTCTGAAGGTCCTGCATCATCACTCAATGAGGGGCGAGAACGAGGCCTGCGAACAAGTTCCTCCTGCATGGCTCAAGAATCGGTGAGAAGTCCATAATGGCCCAAGAACGGACCATGAGGAAAGAAACTCAGAATGCTACCTCGAGAGCCTCTGCGAAATCGCTGGAATCTGAGCCTTGATCTCCAACCTCACCCTCCTCCAACAGGCTCCCTCCTCCAGCCTCATCCTCCCGAGAGTAGTCCTCTGATTCTTCCGATAGGGGAAGTGCTTCCTCAGATCGGTAGCTGACAAATATGGGGGGACCGTTCGATCCAGCAGTACCCTCACCCGGTCTGTCATTGGGCGAGGGACACCACTGGAGTGAACGTAATCCTCTAGCTCGTCCAAGTATTGCTATGCCTCCACCGGAGATTCCATGAAACCAGCCCGGACTGGGCCTATGCCAGGTAACTCCATCCCGAGGCGATTCAAGTGTGCCCATATCTCGGGTGGACTAAGGAATTGCCGGTTGACATCCCAAATGTCCCAGGCCTCTGGGAAGACGACATCCTCTTCCATGTCTATATGACACAGTTTCTTTCCCGGAGCCTGAGTGGATATCCTACGAAATTCCCTCGGTGGCCGCCCCTCTAGATGGCCCTGCTCTTCCGGAATCACCGGATCTGCCGCTGCTGCCACACCCTCAGCCGGTGCGGGTCTCGCCACCACGGAATCCCCACCACCACGAGAGGCCCTAGCTGCCCTCTGAACCTGACCTCAGGATAGAGGAGGTCCACCGTCACCAACCCGAATAGTTGGCTACTTCAACATCTCCCCTGGGTAAGCAGCCTCCCAACTAATGGAATACTCCCTCACCAATCCAAAAGTGGCAATGGATGGAGGCAATGCAATTCGAATCTTCCCATATTACCGTGTGAACATGAGCCACAGCTGCCTCATCACACATGGGTGCTCCTTGTGATGCACCTCCCAGTAGACTTGCGGGGTCAGCCGCTGGAGGCACCGGAACTGCCTCGCAAACCGATGCGGGGTGTACGGCTCGGAGAGCGGCTCATGATCCACTCGTGCCACCAAAACTCCACCTCGAAAGGCCAGGAGGTAAACCCGGTGCCCTTCTGTTCCCCGCCCGTCGTCAGTTAGTATCCCTGTCGGCAATGGGAAGGGGTGGAAATTAAAATCATCCGCCCTCCACACTCGGTTTAGCACCGCCGGCACAGTTAATTTGAATGGGAATCTCCCGACCGCATTCAGGATGGAGGGGCGGAAGTTTGATCCCAGCAGTGAGATAGGGTTTGGATATTCATAGATCCCCCTGATGTGCGCCACAACCCACCCATACAAGAGGTGGAAGGGCCCACATATCCTTGGTAGCTTCTTGCCCTCGCTAATGTGCCGCAGCATTTTGTACATCTTGGCGAGCATGGGAATCCCCAGATTGACCCGTTGCCCCATGACCAGCATGGACGCCATGATAAAATAGCTGGGCCGCACCCCCATGCTGGTATCCCTCACTGGTAGGATCCAACCGCAGATAAGAGCCTCAATGAACGCCGCCAGCCTGACTATTGGCTGTTGTTTAGTGCTGACATAGAAACCCCAAGTCTTCCATTGGCTGTCCTCCAAGACCCGCCAATACAAGTTCTCCTTACCCCATTGGGCCGCCCTCGGACAAGTTCAAGGCCTCGGAGGGAACTCTCGATTTTCTGGGAAATTCAGGAAGCGCTTGAACCACTTCTTAA
Source organism: Viscum album (assembly GCA_963277665.1). Classification (NCBI taxonomy): domain Eukaryota; kingdom Viridiplantae; phylum Streptophyta; class Magnoliopsida; order Santalales; family Viscaceae; genus Viscum; species Viscum album. Next base: position 447,771,780 of record OY728119.1, read on the forward strand.
AGTGAACATCCCTCATTGCCTCCTTGTCCTCTCCAGGGATGAGTGCCATTAGCACCGACGCCAGTCGCGGTATTTTCTCTGTATCCTCCCACACGCTCATGATGGGGAGGAAATCATCATACATGGCCCCCAAGATCGGAACCCCCGAAATCTGGTGGACATCCCACAGGCTGATGCCCACCTCCCCGTGGTGCATGTGAAAAGTATTGGTCCTAGATGACCATATGCTCAGAAATTCTGGAATCAGTTGTTTCGGTTGGTAAACGTGGAATTGGGAGGACCATGCCACCTCATATAAACCCACTCTTCTCAGCTCGGCCCCAAACTCCTCGCATGAGGAACCTACCCAGTAGGCCCAAGCCCAGTCATCAGTAAAGTTGCTGCCCTGGCGCAGGTCCCACTCATCGGACCACCCCTTCTTCAGATCCTGCAATGCCGCCTTCAGCATGGTACGGTACAGAGGAGGGGATGTCTCCGGTTGCAGTGGATTCCTGTCAATATTGTTCACATGGTTGTAGAGACAGTTGGCGGTGACGGGTGTGAAGTCCTCCCGCGCATGACCATCGGCCGACATAAACCATTGGTGCTGACATGCCATTCTCTTAAACCAACAAGCTGGTTCATCCCTACTCGCCTCGGGGATGAAGACGTCATCCCTCAGCTCGAAGCCATACAAGGTCAGTTTCTTGCACTGTGGATAGTTCTTCTGACCCTCCTATAACAGTTTTGTTAAAGAGGTATGGTCCAAGTGGCTTCGGACCATCTCCCCAAGGCCTAGAAAGTTGGCCATCTCTTCCCTCCGAGCGGCATCGTCAATCACCCCCAACACAGCTTCTCGATGGGCCATTTCAGTTCCGAAACTGAAAAGAATTTTTCAGAAAGGATCAAGAAGATGGGTCGCGAAGCCGGCTCGTGAAGATCTCTCATGAAGATTGGTTGCAAAACCAAGCCGCGGAGTCAGACCTAAGCCGACAAACAAGAGTTTTCTTGGTGCGTTCATGGAGTCGGAAACCCGCGGTTCACCGTGAAGCTCGATTCGCAGAGAGCAGGTGCAGAGTACGCGGAGCTTCGCGAAATCGAGGGCAAAAAAGGACAAGAAAATCACATGAAGACAAAAGAGGTCGGCCCCTATTTATAGGCGGCGACCCTGGAGCTTCGCGGCGCGCCCCACCCACGCAGAGAATCGCGGGGCGTCCAGATCCCGTGGCCGCGGTCAGCACAGCGGGCCCCCCTTCTCGAAGTCGCATCGCGAACCGCCGACAATTTTTGCGATTTTCCCTCATACATCGACCCTAAATCTCTCCGCGGCTCCAAGTCTAGGGGGGGGGGGGGGCATTTTTAGCGCCAAAATATTGTACGAAAGGAAGTAGAAAAAAAGAATCCCCGCACATTGCCTCGCGAAGCATCGACGCGAAGCACCCCCGAGCATCGCGGTCCCACGATGCACCAGAGTCAGTACCTCTCCGCGAACGGCTTGACGTTCACGAGCCCGCCACGAAGCACCGGAGGCAGTACCTCTCTGCGAACAGCCTGATGTTCGCGAGCCTGCCTCGAAGCACCGGAGGCAGTACCTCTCCGTGAACGGCCTGACGTTCGCGAGCCCGCCGCGAAGCATTGGGGGAGGTACCTCTCCGCAAATGGCCTGACGTTCGTGAGCCCGCTGCGAAGCACCGGCGGCGGTACCTCTCCGCGAACGGCCTGAAATTAGCGAGCCCGCCGTGAAGCACCGGTGACGGTACCTCTCCGTGAACGGCCTGGCGTTCGCGAGCCCACCGCGAAGCACCCGCCGCCCCTTCACGCCGCATGAGTTCTGCTTTGCGGTGCCCCTTGCCTATAAATACTGGGTTCCCCTTGAACCTAGGGGAACGAACAATCTGACCTTTCGGCTTCTCCACTCCCGAATCGCGAAGCACCCTTTGCCCCGGGAATCATGAGCTCCGCAAGGTACTTCTACTTCACGTGCCACCTTCGCTTTGTCTCGTTTTGAGCCCTGCTTCCGAGAGGGATGCCCTTCGCGAAGCTCAAGGGAATTCGCGAAGGAGGGGGATTCCCAAGGGAACCCGGGCAGCCGCGGAGTGTTTATGCTTCGCGAAACACCCATCATGTACTAGTGATCCCCATGCTAAGGCAGGATTGCTACACATCGCGAAGCACACTGCTTCACACCTTTTCCCCATGCTAAGGCCAAGGCACTCCACTTCACGAAACAAACTCCTTTGCTTGGCAATTCCTCTTCCCGTGTCACCCTCCAGGTATGCACGATGTGATTTCAATGTCCCACGGACAACACCACTCGTAGAGTTGCTTCGCCCAATGCTTCTTCGCATAGGCATGCTAACAGCTATTGCTTTTTCGCATAGCCACGCTAACGTGGACCCCTCGATGGTTCGTTCTACGATCCCCCTTGACCATGGCCTTACTAGTACCTTCCCTTCCCCAAGGAGAAAAGGGCGCCGGTCAGGTAAGTCCTAGGGGTGCGGAGTGAACCCACCTCGTCCGAGCTGCAGGATGTTAAACTGCCAAGCACCTCATCCTAAACACATGACGTTAAACTGTGATCCAGCCCCGTGCATCACACGTAGGGTCCCCCCCAGCTCAGACATTTTTTATGCCACCCATCTCCGCAGGGACGGGGTCACCCCCTCCACGAGGGATGATATTCTCCTTCTCGGATTAGCGTATGTCCATGGAAGAAGGGAAACCACCTTGGTGTAAGCCCCTAGCCCCTCTTGCGAAAGGCTGCACCCCTGCATCTCCGTACTTCCCCACTACTAAGGCCAGTGGAGGGTGTGATAGGGAATGAGGAACCTCCCATCATTGGTCCCAAATCCCTCTTTCGCTGCACTTTGCCGCACTTCGGGCCTCCATCCTGGAGTAAGTCCCAGCACCATGGGCCGCCTAACGCGTAAGCCCCTCTTCGCTTCTCACGGACGCACCCTTCGCGACATGATCGTCAGGTCCTTGCTACCTCTTGTTTCTCACACCGAGTATGACTCACGTGGGCTTAGAGTAAGCATCGGACATGGAAATTCCCTCATCCAGCATGACGTTAAACTTTATGCCCTCGTCCAGCATGACGTTAAACTGTATGCCCTTGTCCCGCATGACATTAAACTACACACCCATTTGAACTACGAAGACTTTGATCCATGTCAAGGCATGGTACGTAGGAAGCCTCCATGAGGTTCAAGCCAATCTCTCATTGGACCAAGGTCCACCTTTACATCGGTTCGCTGACAACGTCTATCCTTTGAACTACGTGGTCTTTGATCCATGTCATGGCATGTTACGTAGGAAGCCTCCCTGAGGTTCAAGCCCACCCATCATTTATTCAGGTCGAGTTCATCCTCATCCCGCCTAACGTTAAACGACATTCCAGTCCGACGACAAACCGTTGTGACCCCTTTGAACTGTGAGGACTTTGATCCATGTCAAGGCATGGTACGTAGGAAGCCTCATGAGGTTCAAGAGCATCTCCCATCGGACCAAGGTCCCTTATTCACGTCGGTTCACCGACACCCACCACAAGTGGACCCACGGGTTCACCTTCACGTCGGTTCGCCGACGAAGCCCCCTTCGAACTACGAGGTCTTTGATCCATGTCAAGGCATGGTACGTAGGAAGCCTACCGGAGGCTCAAGCCCACCTCTCGCCGTTTATTCACATCAGGGTTCATCTTCGTCCCACACGACGCTAAACTGCATTCCAGTCCAGCAACAAGTCATTGTGACCAACCTGAACTACGTGGTCTTTGATCCGTGCTAAGGCATGGTACGTCAGAAGCCTCCACGAGGTCCAATCCCACCACCACTAGGACCCCCCTGGTCCTCCTCATTCACGTCGGCCTTCCGGCATCCAACCTAAACTATGTGGTCTTTGATCCATGTCCAGGCATGGTACGTAGGAAGCCTCCCAGAAGTTCAAGACCACCACCTGATGGTCACTCCGAACTTCTTCACGTCAGGCCACCAGCACCTGGGTGGCCTAGTGTGTAAGCCCCACACCATCCGGACCAAGGTCCTCACTCGCGTCGGTTCGCTGACGACACCCATGGGACCAAGGTCCACATTCATGTCGGTTCGCTGACGATGCCCATTGGGAAAAGGTCCACCTTCATGTTGGCTCACCGGCACCATCCTGAACTACGCAGACTTTGATTCCCTGCCACGGGGATACGTAGGAGGTCTCTTCGAGGCTCAATCCCAACTTCACTATCACCCCCTGCGATGGTCCCATTTCATTCCCCCTCCACTTCATTCAAATCTCCATCACCCATCCTAATTCTCACCCGGAATGCCATGTCCCGGCAAGATCATACCATTCCGCTCCCCTTCGCAGCTGCCCATGGGCTGGTCCTGATATCGGCACCCCTTCCAGGGAAATTCCTCAATCTGATCCATTCTAGCTAATGCTCTGATCGGGCTGATCCGTCTCCGCTGGACGTTAAAACTGTGGCATACCCTGTGTTAAACACAGGAAGTAGAGGAAAACCTCAGATATACGTCTATGTTATATAATTCCCCATGCTCGATGTGGGATTCCTCGGGCTTCCACACCCTCGAGAAGCCCTATGACAAGGGATAAAAGACAGACATTCCAGTTCCCCAGCATCCAGACATGCTACTGATGCCTCGACGTGACTACTCCCCCGACTGAAGGTTACTGCCCTGACCGGACCCTTTGGAATGTCCCGACAGAAGCAGTGTAATTAACCGGCGTCCATGGAAACATGGCACTGGGAATAGTTTTACAAAAAATCTATTAAATCTATAAGGGAGACCCAGACTAGGTGATGATTTCTGAGGAGGAATCCATGGAAGGATGAACCGACATCCCATCATCCCGTTTTGATCAAGGTGCAGATGTCCCTGAATAAGGAGCGAATGCCGCCCGCCTTTGGAAAGAGGGAATGCAGGGCAATAGTGCAGCGCATCCTCCTCCACAGACGGATGCGCGTGCGCCCCGATGAAAGCGTCAGAAACAAACTATATGCAGTTAATCATAAGGTGTGTATATGGAATGCGATCCTCCATGGATCCAATCATGATAGGTTACCTATTGCATTCTATGGGAACCCATGTAATGGACATGCAACTATAGTCTAAAGAAACATGAATTTAATCTGTTCTCCTTGTTTCATACCATACAAACATAAACTATGTGTTCCAACATTCAAAACTACACAGGGGTTGATCCCCATCTTCATGGGATATGTATAAATGCCCAAAATTCTCAACACTGGGACAACCATAGTTCTATAGAATCTCTTATCCCCTTGGACCTATCATGGTCTAAGATTTAAGACCATTAACTAATAGCTACCTTCTGGTCTAAGCGTCATGATGTTAAACTATTTTATACATTTTCCTCATTCTAGGAATTGCAACCTTAAACTATGTGACACTTTCTTTCTGATACTTGTGTCATTCATGATCATCCTTTGGATCTGTTCATGTTGGGTTATTCATTTTCCATGTCACACAAGCAGTCTTGAAACAAAATCTTTTACAATGCACACATCACAACTTTTAGATGATTTTCCATAGTCCAAAAAACATGACTTTACACTATTTACGCCGATCTAGACCATATGGCCTTAAAAAATGTGTAACCGATCCCAGGAATGTGAGGGGTGGAATTGGGATTCTTTGGTCCTAATTCACATTGAGTTTTTCAACTCTCCATGATGTACATATCCATTCAGAAAATCCTCACCAAGGTCAAGCATTGTGATCGTAAACTATTTTTCATAGGACTGACTCAATGAACATAAACTATGTGCATTCAACTCTTTATTTTCCTGGTCTTATTTAACCTTAGTGATGCCTATTCCCCACTCCTTCCAAAAACTATGTGGGGATTGATTCCGATCCTCATGGGATACGTAGAGATGCCCGAACTTTTCATCTTTGAGCCCAACTGAAAAGTCATCAAATAATTTCACCCCTAAGCCCCATCATGGTCCACAAAATATGAATTTAAAATATTTTCAACATATAGGGTTGAATCCTACTTCCTTATATGATTTATTAACATTCCCCAAGTATGATGTGGTGTGGGACCAAGAGTGTTGAATCCCACATGGACATTCCTTTGTTTCATTCCCAAACTTTGAGTCTTTTTTGTTCTGGATTTAAAGCATCTTAAAAATCAAAAGGGGAACACTAATAGTGATGGTATTTTTCCAAGGATCACCTATTATCATGGGACAACACCCTAATAAATCCAAAAACAACAAATTGTAGATATAGTGTTTTAAACATGGTCAATTATCAATCTTTAATTTTCTCTCCCCGTTGCAGAATAATTCATGGGTGGTCCCTATATTTCAAATATGGTTAAAAATAAACCCCTTTTCATCATTCCTCTATTATCATGATCTATTAAGTCTTCAATTATCTCTTTTCCACCTCCTTATATTTCGGGGAAATTCCAACGCCCTTGGTGTTCCCCCTCTGTACATCTATGCACATTGAGTAGAAAAATATATGTAATTGAGACATCCACAACCTAAAATCTCATTTCCCTTGCTTTCCACATCCATATATTGGGGATGTTTCTTTACCACTACTTATTTACCACAATGATCATGACTAAAGTGGGATTAGAAGTTTTGGTAGGGTTTGTTGCCATGTGGTCATGCAGTATAACACCCAAGCCCAAGCAAAAAAAATTGAAACTGTGTGCAAGTCTACCTTGGGAATGTGTCATGTGATAAGGGAATCTTTTCTCCTCATTTATTCCGAGTTAATACTTATCAAGATTCACCTATCAATTTTTGAATAATTGAATAAATTACATAACCTTTAGTCTAAAATCTATGACCTTAAACTAGGAGCCCCTAGTCATAGCATCATGACTTTAAACTATGTGTGAGTCTCCTCATGATTTTTGTGTGTGGTGGTAGGCCTATTTGGTCCAAAATCACATTGGGTTTGTCACTCTGCCACACCACACATATCCATTTGAGATGCTCCATCACGGTCCAAGCACTATGACCCTAAACTAAGAGTATGGACCCTATAACATAACCCTAAACTGTATGAGACCCACCCCAAATTCCATTTCTCTATGCGAGGTACCCTAAAATGCTAAAATTCTTTATCCCTCATCTCTCATGACTGGGTGGGTATCATTTTTGTCATTTCACTATGTCCCTTTTGGCATGACACTAAAATTAAATTCTACCAAATTAAATGAACACAGGATGAAATCCTAACCTAACACGAGGAAGAAATAATGGGTCAATTGGTACATAATCCCCATACACCCCATGTACATATTGTATGATGTTAAAATATTAATCAAATTTCCTCACAATATGACATTAAACTGTGTGTCTATCATCCTCATTGCACTTTGTAAAACTATAAGGCATCTAAGGCCCTCACCCAAGAAACCCCTTTATTTGGTGAAGGTCACCTACCACATCATTCATGTTCTTTGATTTTTAATCAACACCCGAGATGGTTCTCCATCAGGATTATTGGTTTGACTTCACTTTAGATTGGTACACCCTAACCAGTGTTCTCTACGCTAAATATGTGTAATTCCATGAGTGCTAGAATCCATTCGAACATTCCATCAGATCTTTTCCACACATAGTGTGACCCTTATTTAGATCCCCATCAACATCTATGTTTGAAAGAACACCCCAATGAAATGGTGTCTGGATAAGGATGACCTACCATCCAAGCCCAATTCCCCAAAGGACATTCAATGAAATTCCGAGGCAAGTCCCGTGTTTTAAACATGGTCAGTGATTGAGCCTCATATGTTTGTCCCCATTCATGGAATAGTGGTATGGATGGTCCTACTCATGTCATTCCCAGCTCAAGTGGAGGTCCTCCCTGCTCCAACACCCATCAAAGAAGAGGTCCTCTCCTCTTCATAAGAAATAAGTATGAAGGTCCTCCCTATACTCATGATCTATAACATGGAGGACATCCCCATGTCATAGATGATCAGAGTGAAGGTCCTACCTACTCCTTAAATAATCAATATGGAGGTACACACCATGTTCTCACCAACCAATGTGGAGGTCCCACCCACACTTTTAGAAACCAATATGGAGGTCTTCTACATTTTCTCACTCCTCAACATGGAGTCCCTCCCCATTTCCATTGCAACCAATGTAAAGGTCCTCCTTATGCTCCAACTAACCAGTTTGGAGGTCCTCTGCATACCATCACTACCAGTCAACACAGAGGTCCTCCTAATGTAGTCACCAATCAAAGTGGAGGTACACCCCACTTCACCACCAAGAAACATAGAGGCCCTCCCCATGCCAATGAATTAGCCTACCATAAAGAACCATCCTGAGGAAGAAGGGTTAACAACCACTTTCGATGGAATAATCTTTGGAAATAATAGGTCATCATCGACCACATAGATCTTTTTGATTTCAAGGTGAAAGATGGCTTAGTAATGGATTTTTCACTCAAACTACCAAAGTTTGGGAAATGATCCAGACAATTGATATTTTCCATCCTAAAAGGTGAAATCCACAAGATTCCCATATCCCTCTACATGTACATGTAGGTGGTAGATGTTCTGGCTCACTTCTAGGGGATCATGGTGCAACCATCACTAGAATTACCAGTCTCCCTCTCGATCACTACCCAAGATCATAGAGAGCTTTTCTTGTTTAGGATGACTCCTTTAGATGGAGAGTTACCTAAAGGGACATAAATGAGCACCGCTTCCCTTTCAAATAAGGTAGTATAAAACTCAAAACCCTATAAGGAAATGATAATGTGGTTGTTAGAACCCCCAAGAGATGACCGAGTGTGCAGTGAATAGTTGACTCACACAGTGGCCTCTCTACTAGTGAACCATACACTTCACCAATCAATATTTGTGACACCACCTACCTCTCGACTAGCGCTGATCGAAGTATGGGATGATCAAGAGTAAGACCCTACTACTAATAAAGAAATTCTATAGGAGAAACTGATTATTGATCAGTCATTGGCATTATTTTTTCCAAATGAAAATTTAAAATTTGACATCCTAGAGTCTATCACTGAGGTACATGTTGCATGTTTCATCCATACTATTTGTGTGATGCTTCATTACCTCCGTGACTGTCAGTTGGCTTACCCAAGAGGCCATAAGCACTTTAGTGACATCAATCAACAATTCTGAATGGTTAATTTTTCCATGCTCCCCGTAGTTTAACACCCTATATCTGTTGACTACAATCAGACTCTCTAATAGAGATGTGTAAAGGACCTCACAGTGCTTCGCAAGATTATAGAAGAGGTATCTTCACATGGGATGATCGGAGGTTGGGGGTAGTACAATGCTCTCATCTTCACCCCTATTATGTAGTATCTTGAATTACCTATGAATAATAAAAATTATACTTTGGGTATAGTTATAGTGAATATGGTCGTTCCATATTTTTCCAAGTATAAGGACACTAATGTAGGTTTTTTAGTCAAACCCATCTCCTGGGGCAGTACAATGTCAATTAGTCCCTCACATAGTTTTCCTCACACGCCACCAAAGGTAGGTACTCAGCCTCAAGGATCAATTTTTATTATTTCCCACTTGAAAAAAAGATCAAAAAGGGAAAGGTACATCTCAATCCCTTTGATCTATATGATATTTTATAGAAAGCAGAGGTATATTGTTACATTAATTACATTCTTCAATAGGACACTAAGTAGAAATGTATCATCAATGATATCCTTATTGAGAAACACCTAGATTACGACAGTGCTCGATGAGATCCTATCTCTCCTGCACAGGGGTAGTAACAAGTCCTATTTGGACACTTGACCCTAGTATAACCCTGTAATCCCACATATCAAGATAGAGAAAGAGTGTGTGAATTTAGTAAGCAGATGAGATATGAGTTTCCAAACCAACATGATTTTCATAGACACCCTCCTCAGGATCTGTGTCAGACCACTCCACAAGCTACTAAGCCTATTAATGCATTGGTTGTAAGGGACCATAATCAAGACAGGGACCCTCGCCAAGATAATTTGATAGCCAATCTCACCAGTCTCCTTGAATCCATATATATATGAAATGTGGTGATCCTACTTGATGGAAATCCATACCCAACTTGTGTGTATGATATGTGAGAATCCACATATTTTGGGAACCCTAGTTTCTCCCTGTTTAATGGGACGATTGAACCACTACAACATTTGTCCCACTGCATTTCAAAGTGTGTGACCATGTTTGGAACCCCAAAGAAGAATAAGGTTTCCAATATTCTATGTTTCATCTATATATTAGAAGTAACTATACTCTTATTGTACAAAAATCTTCCTTTAAGGTCCATCATTGGTTGGGAAGACCTTCACAAATAGTTCCCCTACTAGTTCAGCTCCACCACATGCAGGACAAGAATTTATAACCTCTTCAAGTGAAAGTAATTTCCCGATGCGCATGTCACAAACTTTGTCTCTAGGTGGAAAGGCATCATGTAATCTCTCAACATACAGATAACTCAAGAATAGATACTAATTATGTGTGTGGGGTTGTCAAGATTGAGCTGGTCCCTACCCCTATCACTCAAAATTTACTAGGTGGGTTCTAAGATTTTTTTCGATAAATCCCTGTGTTTTGAGGAAGAATTGTAGTAGGATAAGAAAGAATTCTCATTGCCTATTCCAGCTCGTATGATAAGGTTTTCCACGATATAAACCACCAAATCCATGTAGATAGAGGCCCTCGAGCCATTAGAGTTATTAGACCCTCTACTAGTAGGTCCTCACAAAGTGTAGCGACCCAACTAGGAATAACCTCAACTAGCACCGAACTACCAAGATCAACCTTTCTCAGATAGAAATTCTAGGCACTGATTCTCTAAGCGCAACCACCTAGATGAGATAATGTGGCTCCAACCCCTCTTTAGGATCCATCCCCTCATCAAGTCCAACATCATAGATAACCCTTAATAGATAAAAGAAGCTGAAAATATTCCTTTATGGATGAAAAAATCCTCAGTTATTCCCTCAGTTCCCTAGATTAGGGGATTATGAAGCTTCCAGAATGAAATAGTCCTTAGAAATATGAATTTACTAATCAACCTAACCATTTATATTACCATAATATCATCAAAAAAACCATCAAGGACAATTATATGTTCAAATATTAGCTATATGACCAAGTAGATAACTGTTTGGTCAAGATGGTCATTGCCTTGACATAAGTCTCCCATATATCCTTTGAGTCTGACAGCTACTGTGAGGGTTCAAGTGAATGGAAGCTGGATCCCAACCATGGGACTAAGAAGGATGATGAATTTATGGCCCGAAAAACAATTTTTCATGACTATGGTGTCATTAATTTCATATTATCAAGGTAGGAAACTCCTACAATCACCTCCCATTCTTCATCCCTCACCTCCGCCTCTAAGTCGCATCCCCCCAAATCTAAAAAAAGTAGACACTGATGAAAAAAAATTCCTCTACCGATGCCCAATCCATCTCACAAACTTGGTGATTTTGTGCCTCCTGAATTAGGGATCACACCTTTGGTCCTCCCAACATCAAAATTCCCTCTAATTATGAGAGGGAGTATGCCTTTGTGAATACCTTTGAGTTGGTTGACTGCTTCACACTTCCTGATGATGGGGGATACCAGGAAAATCCCACGAATTCCTTTAGTTGATACCAATTAAGTAATGGTATAAGAAATGTGATCCTATAGAATTACTAGGATAATGCCTCGAATCAACCCATGCATGCTACCAAAACAATGAATTAGGTGTTGCACAGGGCTCAGTGGGAACAATCCTCTCAGACCACTCTGAATTATATGCCACCATAGTTGACTATGTTAACTGACTGAGTAAAATAGCCATAACCACATTATGATCAGAAAAATCTATCCAATTCCAAAACTCAGTTATCTGATAGTGAGTCAATAGTGGTTTTGGGCGATTTGGCTACTCAATAGTAGAATATTTACAACACTGACTAGAACCCTGTGATATATCCATCAGTGCTCATCCTTCCTCCAACCAAAGAGAAAAACCCTTTAGTTAAAAGTATACATTTAGAGAGTAAGTATAGTGTTTTGAAGCATCTCACTAGAATACCTATAAGGATCTCGATCCTTGATTCCCTCCACTGACCAGTAGAAATGCATGAGTACCTTGTAGAAACCTTAAAGGCCCCCTCCAATTTGAATCATAAGTATTTTTTTGTAAATACATACTATGTCGAGGAGGTCAATAAAGAGGAATTACATGCCTTCATATCATTTTACAAAGACAATTAGGGTGCCATAATGTAGGGGAATATACACCCACCATATATCTCAAGACAGTTCAATGGAATGGAGATTATCCATTACCCAGTAGATACATGTTCTGGGATTAATCTCATCCCAACTTAGATACTCCATATGTTCGGGCTGTATGAAGCAGTTCTAACTCTATATGTCTTGAAGATGCAGAGCTATGACAGGATCGAGCAGAGACAGTGTAGAAGAATTTGGTTGAAGAACCAATTTGGAGGGTTGATATCAATTGCTGAACTTATGGTAGTCTCACAAGATACTACCTACAACACACTACTAGGTAGGTCCTAGATTCATTTACATGCGACAATTACCTCCTTGTATCAAAAGATCCTTAAGTACTCCCTTAACAGTCGAGTAGGGGTACTACGAGGTGACACATCTTCCTTTGACTCCTATGAATCCTGCTATTTGGACACTAACTATTAGAAGAGATAGGGGAAAGAATATTAGATAAATGAGGTTGAGTAGAAAACTATCGTAGCCAGTCTATGGGTAGACCTGGATGATGTTTTCATTCTCCAGATCCATCAGTTGGAGGCCATATCACCTAAAATGGAAAGTTTCTTCATCATTTTTTAGAAAAGAAGGGATTTTTTATCCCCATATGGAAGAAAAATTTTAATATTACCTCATACACTTATATAGGATAAGCTCATGTGATAATTGAAGCACCCACTCTTGTATGGAACATAGAGGTACACACAATGGCCACCGTTCCATGACCCACCTGATTTTTCCACAGAGAAGGGTTGAACCAATGAAATCCAACCCATCACCATTTCATTGTCATCAATCACGGACCTCACAGTCAAAGCCCTGATGGATTTGGATTGAAAATCTCTCTCTCCATGGTCTCGATAGAGTAGGAATACCTTAGTAGAGATTCCATATCCACCCACACAAGCACAAGGGCTCCTAATGAGTCCACTAGCCTAGATGATCCATATCCTCAAACTTATTATCGCACCTCATACAAGGTAGAGGATATGTATGGTGCTACTCCCACATTTGAAGAGGGTGTCTCCACAACCATCGATGAGCTGGTGTAGGTGAACATTGATGTTGAGAAATATTTAAAGCCGACACTAATATGTTATTCCATTCCTCCAGAGGAACAAAAATATTACACACACTTCCTAGAGCAACATCGTGATGTATTTTTATGGATCTATGATGTGACTCCGGAGCTAGACCCTCATATCGCCATACACCATCGTGGTCTCCCAATAAGTCACGATGGATTCAAGAAGCCTCCCAAAAAGATGCTCCCTTCCCATGGTTCCATGGTCAAGGATGAGGTTGATAATATTTTGAAATACCATTTCATTGGGGAAGTCTAGTAACCCAAGTGGCTAGCCAATACCATCCCATTCATGAAGAAGAATGGGTTGATTAGAGTCTGTATCGACTTCCAGGACCATAAATGACACTATCTGATGGTTGATTTCCTCCTTCCCGTGATGTAACTATTTATCAATGCTATATTTGGGTTCCAAGATCTCTCCTTCATGGATGGATATTCTAGATAAAATCATATTTGAATGGACTCCATGTATAAGGATTTAACCACCTTCAAAGAACCATAAGGAACCATATTCTATCAGGTGATTCTCTTCAATCTAAATAATCCTGGATCCACTTATCAATTGTCCATGCACCACATATTTAGACTGATCCTTAGGACATTAGTAGAATCCTATGTAGAGAACTTGGTGGTCAAATACCACCAGATTTTGGACCATCTCAGAGATATCAATAAAGTGTTTGGATTATTCTACTCTCAAAATTTGAATATGAACCCCCTGAAGTGTTCCTCCACCATTACCTCTAGGAATTTTCTTGGTTTCTTTTTTATACACAGAGGCATAAATATCGACCCAAAGAAGATGAATACCATCATCTTGATTCATCCTACAAGATATATTCAAGATATTTAAGTCCACTAAGGCCACTTTTCCTACATATTAAGATTCATAAAAAAATGGCTAGAAAGTATAATCCCTTTAGAAGGATAATGAAGAAAGAAACTTCTTACCAGTGGGATGAAGAGTTCCAGACCAACCTTATGGAAATAAAACACTATCCTGTACAAATTTTAGTTATGATGCCACCTATCTCTGAGAATCCTATTGTCCTTTACATGACACCCCTAGAATGATCTATCAGTTCTGTTCACTCCCATAAAAAATGTGGGGAGAGAGAAAAATTTACACTATCTTAATAACATGATCCTCAACATGGAGGCCAGATACTCACCTACTGAGAAAAGATACCTCACACTATTTTTCATAGTGCAGAAGTTGTAGAATTATTTGTAGCATTAAGAGATACAAATGGTGTCCCAAGTGGACCCATTGAAATATATCCTAAATATACCCATGCTAAAATTTTATCTAGAACATTGTGTAGTGATCCTCTAGATGTTCAAAATCGGATTTTCTCTGTAGAAGGTTATCAATGTTCATTCATTAGCCGACTTCCAATATGCTTATCCACAAAAAATAATTCCCCCTAGATGTTTATTTCCTAGATAAAGCTATCCTATTAGTGTGCTAAGCTATGCCATGCTAGAATATTCATTATTATAGTTCCTTTAAGATCTCAAATGATAGAAATATCAATGATCCCAAGATCAATAGAGTGAGACGAGGGATCATATTTATCACCCAGGCACATGTCGTCCTACTGTACCCATTCCTATTGATAGAAGGCTACACCAACAATGTGGTAGAGTTTCAATATCACATCACCAGTATGAAGTTGGCCCTTAAGATTAATTCCCCCATATGTATGATACATGAGAATATGAGCTACTCATAAAACAGATTAATTTTGATTACATTATCAGAAATATAGAGATTATTCCCTTACTACGACACCCTCTCTAGCTAATGGATCAGTTATTATCTCATTCAGAAGCTTGAAGGTTTTTTCAGTTCTCTTGCAGAGCCTGACCAACATGATTTGTTCATTCATGTGGCGCTTCAGTGGGTTATCGCTCTCATCATTCCAGATGATGATGACAACCAACAAGTAAACCACATAGAAAAAAATAATTCTACATTAGGACCTCCGGGTCCCTCCATAATGGAGAAACCTCTTATTGAACAAATTATTTCATCCAGTATATCTATCGTATTATTTTACCACCTTATCGAGCCAAACATGAGAGAATCCATCAGCATGTTGTGTAGTTCACACTCCAGAGTAGAACTAACCTTAATCAACTCTCTATAGACATGGGTTTTATGGGATTATACTCTATTTCAACCAAATATATGATATTATGTAGGTTATTCAGGAAGTCCATGTTGGGTCCTATGGATCTCATCAGGTAGGTGTGAAGCTCTCGAACCAAATTTGAAGGCTAGTATATTTCTATCCTACCACAATCCATGACTGCATCATGTTTTCTAAGAGGTGTCACATGTGTTAGATCAATGCCAAATTTTTGAATCATATGCTAGATCCTCTCCAAAACACCATGTATTCTTGACCCTTTAAAGTATATGGACTTGATGTTGTAGACCCATATCTTATAGGGATAGCTCATCAGTTTTGGTTCATTCTGACTCTGATATATTTCTTCTCCAATTAAGTATATGTATTTACTTTCAAGGAATTCAAAGCCCAATCTATGGTCAAATTCATGATCTACCACATCATTCATCTATTTGGAGTTCTTCACACTATTATCACAAAAAACGACAACAAATTACAGGCTGTTGAGATGATAAGGTTGCACGCTAATTACAATATCCATTCAAACCATACTTCTCGCTTTCATGCACAGGTTAATTGATATATTGAGGAATTCAATAATAATCTCTAAAACATTTTCAATATATGGTGGGTTAGAATAACAAAATTTGGCCAGATAATCTCCACAACACCCTATGTTATTATTAGAAAATAGAGCAGAATTACTCCTTGGTGACTCCATACTCCCTGGTGTATGGAAAAAAAAATTATTTCCCATTCAGGTTTAGATACCATCACTATGAATAGATATATATTTCCAGAGTATGCTATATAGAATATTTGAAGTCCATTTATTTGAGATAGAGTCCCTCAAAGAGAACAAGATCTAGGTATTTTGTAATCTAAAGAGGCACTATAAGATAGAGATATCGTTCAATAAGAAGGTTTGTTTATGATACTTCTTCTAGTGTGATATGGTACTGGCTATCAAAATGTCAATGATACCTAGAAAGAAGCCACCCAAGTTGGATCCGAAGAGGGAAGGACCCTAAATCATACATAAGGTCTATTTCGAAGGAGGAAACAATTTTATCACAATGGACATAGAGCGTACCACTCCCCCAACTGATGCCATGTTTCTTAAATAGTACTTCTCATGAGGTAACCCCCATAGTCTAAGCATCATGAATTCAAACTGCTTGTGAGTCCTTCTCAAGAATATGTGGTGTATCATAAGGTATCCTTTTGCTCCATTAAATTTGGGTTTTTCATTACATAGTGCTACATATATTATCTTGAGAAGCCTCACCCAATGGTCCATGATCTACAACCTTAAACTATGAGTTCACATCCCAAAAACATGACATTAAACTATGCGCTAGGTCAAAACTCTATCAACTTTAAACTAAGAGCCACAAGTCCATGTTCCACGACTCTAAATTGTATCCATTACCAATATGTAATATGTTTTTTAGTGTAATTCCTCCATTGGATTCATTCAAATCATGTTTTTTATTCCCCTGCACTATATATATATATTTTTGAGAATACCCATTGCGGTCCAAACTCTATGACAATAAAATAAGAGCCCATGATTTGAGCATTAAGACCTTAAACTAATAAGCACCCTATGGTCCATGAAACCTAACCTTAAACTATTCCAGGTATGTCCAATAATTGGGGCAATAAACTATTTTCAACCCCTATAGTCCAATTTTCATGACTTTAAACCAAAATTATTGACGTCCTCAATGAATGACATTAAATTGTGATTCTACTCAATACAAGATCGAGATGCCTCTTGATAAGAGATGGTATTTACCTAATATCATATTGAGATGCCACAAAAAATAATTACAGTATGATTGATTAACATTACCACATGACCTAAACATGGGTTTCCCTATGCTAACCATGTGATTCCTGAAATTCCCTCACCAGAGAGGATCCCCTCTACCAGAACTACTCTTCTACCAGCGTATCTTTCATAAATATGTATGGATTGATTCATATCCCCATGGGATACATACCAATTCTTGGATTTATCATCTCTAAGAGCATCCAAAAATTCATCAACCCTTTTTCCCTCTAGACATGGTCCAAACCATATGACCTTAAACTATGTACGATTGAATTCTGGGTTGTTTCATGTGGTGCAAGGACTATTTTCCTCATTCATGTTATATTTTTACCCTTACACCATGTGAACATCCTTGAATGCCCCTGTTATCCTTGTTCTAGACTGTATATCCTTAAACAATCTGCATCCACCTTCTAGAACTTCTTGTGGACTAATTTCCATCCTCATGGGATACAAAGCGACTCCTAAACTTCCCATACCTAGGCCCAACTACAAATTAATTAACCCCTCATCCCCTTGGCTGTTGTTATGGTATAGGAATTATGACCTTAAACTATATGCAGTTCATCTTAAGGTGTGTATATGGTATGTGATCCTCCTTGGATCCAGTCATTATAAGTTACCTATTGTGTTCTATGGGAAACCTTATAATGGACATGCAAATATAGTCTAAAGAAACAAGAATTTACTTTGTTCTCCATGGTTCATACCATAAAAACTTAAACTATGTGTTCGAAATTTCAAAACATCATATGGGTTGATCCCCATATTTATGGGATATGTAGAAATTCCCAAAATTCTCAACACTGGGACTGACCATAGATCCATATAATATCTTGTCCCCTTGAACCTATCATGGTCTGAGCTTTAAGACTATAAATTAATAGCTACCTTCTGGTCCAAACATCATGATGTTAAAATATTTTATATATTTTCCTCATTCTTGGAATTGCCACCTTAAACTACCTGACACTTTCATCATGATGATTGTGTGGTGCATGATCCTCCTTTGGCTCTATTCATGTTGGGTTATACCTTTTCCATGTCATGAAAGCACTCTTGAAATAGAATCTTTTAAAATCCACACATCACGACTTTAAAATGATTTTCCATAGTCCAAGCAACATGAATTTACACAATTTACCCTGATCTAGACCATATGACCTTAAACAATGTGTAAACAGTCCTAGGAATGCGAGGGGTGGAATTGGGATTCTTTGGTCCAAATTCACATTGAGTTTTTAAACTCTCCATGCTATACATTTCCATTCATAGCATCATCACCAAGTTCCAAGCAATATGATCGTAAACTATTTTTCATAGGATTGACCCAATGAACATAAAATATATGAATTAAACTATTTATTTTCATGGTCTTATTTACCCCTAGTGATTCCTATTCCCTACTCCTTCCTAAAACTATATAGGGATTGATTTCCATCCTCACGGGACACATAGTGATGCCCGAACTTTTTCTTCTGTGAGCCCGGCCGAAAATTCATCAAATACTTATACCCCTTAGCCCCATCATGGTTAATGAAATATGACTTTAAAATATTTTCAACATCTAGGATTGAATCCAACTTATATGATTTGTTAACATGCCCCAAGTATGATGTGGTGTGGGACCAAGAGTGTTAAATCCCACATAGACATTCCTTTGTTTCATTCCCAAACTTTGAGTCTTTTTTGTTCTGGATTTGTAGCATCATACAAATAAAAAGGGGACTACTAACAGTGATGGTGTTTTTTCAAGGATCACCTCTTGTCATGGGACAACACCCTGATCAATCCCCTAACATCAAATAGCTGATTCAGTGTTTCAAACATGGTCAATTGTCAATCTATCATTTTCTCTCCCCATTACAGAATAATTCATGGGTGGTCCCTATATTTCAAATATGGTTAAAAATAAACCACTTTTAATCATTCCACCCTTATCCAGATCTCGGATGTCTTGAATTATATCCTTTCCACCACCTTATATTTTGGTGAAATTCCAACACCCTTGGTGTTCCCCCTCTATACATCTGTGCACATTGAGTAGGAAAATATGGGTAATTGAGACATCCCCAACCAAAAATATCATTTCCTTTGTTGTGAACTTCCATATATTGGGGATGTTTTTTACCACTACTTATTTCCCACAATGAGCATGACTCAAGTGGTATTAGGAGTTTTGGTAGGGTTTTTACCCATGTGGTCATGCCGTATAAGACCCAAGTCCAAGAAACGTGAATTGAAACTGTGAGTGAGTGTACATTGGGAATGTGTCATGTGATAAGGGCCTCTTTCATCCTCATTTATGTCGAGTTAATACCTATCAAGGTTCACATATCACTTTTTTTCTAATTGGATAAAGTAATTACCCTTTAGTCCAAATTATATGACCGTAAACTAGGAGCCCCTAGTCGAAGCATCATGACTTTAAACTATGTGTGAGTCCCCTCATGATTTTTGTGTGTGTTGGTAGGCCACTTTGGTCCACATTCACATTGGTTTTGTCACTCTGCTACCCAACACATATCCATTTTAGATTCTCCCTCATGGTCTATGCTCTATGACCCTAAACTAAGAGTATGGACCCTATAACATATCCCTAAACTATATGATACCACCCAAAATTCCATTTCTTGGTGTGAGGTACCCTAAAATGATAAAATTATTTATCCCTAATCTCTCATGAATGGGTGGGTATCATTTTTTTTGGTTCACTATGTCCCTTTTGGCATGGAACTAAACTTCAATTCTACCTCATTAAATGAACACAGGATGCCATCCCGACCTAACATGTGGAAAAAATGATGGGTCATTTGGTAGATAATCCCCATACACACCATGTTATTATTGTATTATGTTAAAAATATTCATCAAATGTCCTCAACATATGATGTTAAACTGTGTGTATATAATCCTCATTGCATTATGTAAAACTACAAGGCATCTAAGGCCCTCACCCAAGAAACCCTTTTATTTGGTGAAGGTCACCTACCACATCATTCATGTTCTTTGATTTTTAATCAACACTTGATATGGTTCTCCACCATGATTATGGGTTTGACTTTTATTTATATAACGCACCGACCCCAGTTACCCAGAGTTGGTGCATTATTACATAACATTGGCATGATCACAAGAAAGATCAATTCTCGAAAGACCGATTGGTTTAGTAGCCTTGGAAACACTAGATATATTCATAAAGTTTTTCATTACATCATAAAGTGAAAAACTACTACAACAACATATTGTATCCATAGTCCACACTATTATACCCTCATAATATCCCTGCAGGTCATTCATAATTTACTTCTTCACATCCTGGAAAAAATAAAACATAAAAAAGGGGTGAGCTCAAATGCCCAGTAAGGATAACAATATAGTGGAAACTTTCATAAATAAGAATAAACATTTAAGGCAATGTATAACTAAAACAAAAGCCTTTTAAACTTGAACTTGAACATAGTATGGAAAAAATAAAATGAAATAATTTCATTTACTTATTCACATGGATATTCTACTAATCGAATAATCACATGCAATACCAATAACCACTTTCATAATGATGGAATGCATAATGCCAGACTATCATAACCACATAGCCAAGGCCTCGTGCCAAGACTACAAATAAGATTTTGCCAAAGCCTTGTGCCAAGACACTAGTTTGTCTCATCAGACCTACCGATGCATCGAGAAGCTATAGCGGGCTCCACCCATCACATATTAAGTTCAATGCATTCCCATATGAAAAGGTTTAAACATAACATAAACATTCGTATTAAAACTAGCATACGAAATGTCAATACTTTCACCATAAACAGTGAATGGTATAAAAATATCACATCCACAGTCAAACATATCACAAAACCTTCAATACAATATAGAAGTTTTGTATCATAATAAATCAACTTCAAATAAGCGTAAAATCCATCAAAGGATGTTGACATAGATGAAATCAAAACTCCTTTCAGAGAAATATATCTTTCTATTTTGAAATCATTTGAGAGTCATATATTTATAAAATAAAACATTTTCTTTGAAAATATTCTTATAATATTGTAAAGGAAGCTTCGACAATTTTATAACGGCGGAAAATAGCCGCACCCGCCGTATAAGTTAAAAAAAACATTCTTACCTTAATTCTGTCAAAAAGGTTAAAAAGCACCTTGTTTAGAAAACGATGGAAAGATTCCTTTATAAACCTCTTATAAAAGTCAAACAAGGGTATAAATGACTTTAACCCATATTCTTGTAAATGGTAAAAATGTTTTGAAATACATTTTGGAGGAACATGGATGTGGATGATAAAGAAATCCCAGTAGATTATTACGTATAAACAACCTCGGATAATGAAGAGATTGAGAAATAAACCCTTACCTTGTACTTTTCCTTGGTTGGGGTAGGTTAACCACCTGTATAATGGTGAAATAATTGTTATTAAATTATACAAGAATCATATACATTAATATGATATCATATATGATCTTTTAACATTGATTTGTTAATAATATCTTAGTATTATCGTTGTTTCGGGTGTTAACTTAATCGTTTTATTTTATATGTTTTCTTATGTAAGACATATTTGTAATGGATAGGTTGAATATTAATCATGTCTAGAATTATATCAAGTCCTTAGATACTATTATTAATCATCAAATGAGAATTATACTTGAATGGATATGATGGAGAATGAATCTCATCGCGTTCGTGGAGACGGTAGTCCGTACGTACGCACGGGCGACAATATCATTCTTTTGATATTAAAATAATATATAATTGGATGGTATATAATATATACAGAATTATTATCATGTTATATTTATTATTTACATGAGTTACACATCATTATTATACCCATCCAAATAATAATATATTGAATAACAATTACACCACGACGTGGAGACGGTAAGCCGTACGTACGCATGTATGGTGAAATGTTATTCAAAGGGTGGATAGAATACTGAATATGGTTGTACCATATTTATAATAGCATCAAAATATATATAAGATACTGGAGTTATTATTTTAGAATGGTAATAACAAAGAAAGAAGAAGTGGAAGAAGAAAGGAACTTGAAAAAGGGTGGTGAAAACATTACCTCTTCTTCGGGTTCTTCCTTTTGATTTGATCAAAAGGGCTCCTTAGGTTGGATTTATGATCAAAATAAGGCCTCTAGGTTGTAGTGAGGGAAGTTTAGAGACTATTTGGGTAGAGTTTGGACGAACCAAAAGGCTTTGAAGGTGTGAAGTAATGAGAAGGGGGAGTGCCCTTTTATAAGAGGGGTGAGGGGCACCTTTGGAAAAGCTAGAAATATTAATTTATAATAAATTCATATTCGGTTTCTAATGGCTCAAAAGTTTATTATATAAATGTTAAGGTGTGGATGGGTCGAAAAAAACTCAACCAATAGAATTTAGATAGGTTTGGGTTACTATATTAACCTTATCATTAAGTATTAACTCTTAGTTAATTAGTTTGACATTTACCACGTCACTTTGTATTTTTATATTATATAGTTAATAAACTTACTATATACATCCAAGAGACCCCCCAAGTGGTCCATTAATGATACAAATATCATGATATAAGTCTCTTGGACGAACCTTAGATTTTTAGGAATTTAATATCAATTAATAATATAATATGTTTTTTAAAAACTCTTTTATGTCAATTTTGACACTATTCAATAGTTGATTTTTGTGAAACCCATAACAGAATTATTACTTAGAAAAAAGTCAATTAAATCAATCATAATATGTCATATTATCCTAGAAAATTAGTTTAATTCATTAAAAGTCTCAAATTATATTTATTTGGGTATTTATAATATCAATTATTTTAATTTTTCACTATTATGGTAATTACTGCATCATGATTTTGTCATAAATAAATTACATTATTTAATGTCTAAAAATTGTAAATAAAATATAATTATGTATGAAATCTTATTATATTTCTAATTAATATTTACAATCGAATTTATCTTATGTATAACCCTATATTAAAAATGTTTTAGTAAATAAACTTTGATTTTAACTCTTTTAACTCTTCTTTGAATTAAATAATAATAAATGTCCTAATCTAATCCAAGTGGACCTAAATGATAATATTTTATTCCTAAGGTTGTTTTTGGTCAAGATACACTTGTCCAATAGAATTAGGACATGTGTTAGGGTAATATTAATATCATATTTACCCTTAATTACCCTATTTACTTTTAACCGTGGTAAATAAAAGTAAAAAGTTACTATTCACCAAAAATTATTTTCATCTCATTGAACCAAATTTTACTTCTTGATATTAACCGTGCCTCTCATATTTTTGAAATTCCATTCACAAAAGCGGTAAAAATATGTTTTATGAAAAAATTCAGTTTTTTAACTACCACTTAGTAGTTTCACTATTCATCAAAAATTGAAGTTTTTCAGAACAATGCCAAAATTTCACCCTAAGCTATAATTGATATTCCGAATTAAAAAATGATGTCTATTTTAAAAAATTCCAAACATATAAGTTGCATTAATTAATTTTATAATTAATTCCCGTTGTCACAACAAATAACGTGTTTTTAAGAAACAATATATATCAAAAGATTGACAATTGTTTAGGTCCAATTTAAAAGTGAAATTAATTATAATGAACTCCATTGGATAAAATGGTAAAAATATATTCTAATTATACTTTAAAACCACTCAATAATATAATTTTTCACTATAAATTATTTTGATTAAAAAAGTTGTTTTTAAGTATTTTTCACTATTCATAAAAATTGGAAGTTCTCAGAAAAATACCAAAAATTCATCTTATGATATTTTCGATTTTCTGAATCCAAAAATGAAGTCCATTTTGAAATATAAAATATATATAATTTCAAAAAGTAGGTATTAATATTCATAACGGCTAGTTTGATTGGTTGTGGTGTGTTAGAACTCGATGTTGCGTACAACACACGTTATCGCATTATTCAAAGAGAAGCGTACCGTAAAAGCTTGGGGTGTTACAATTTATATAGGTACACCCACACCAATGTTCTCTACGCTGCATATGTGTAATTCCATGAGTGATGGAATCCATTCGAACATTCCATCACGTCATTTCCACACATAGTGTGACCCTTATTTAGATCCCCATCATCATCCATGTCTGAAATACCACCCCAATAAAATGGTGTCTGGATAAGGATGACCTACCATCCAAGACCAATTCCTCAAAGGACATTGGATGACTTTCTGAGGCAAGTCCTGTGTTTCAAACATGGTCGGCGGTTGACACTAATATGTTTGTCCCCATTCATGTCTAAGAGGTATGGATGTTGTGTTTAAAAAATAGTCTATATTTATCATATAACATGATGAAACTCTCCTTGTGTTCTATATTTTTTAATTTTTGATTCACACTCCCCATTCCACTTTGTTCAGTATGAATTCAACACCCATGGATTTACCACATTCATGCACTAGCGCATGCTGGAAAGGCAAGCCATATATAATCTTCAAGAGGTAAAGGATAATTCTTGGAGAAAGATGCAAGGAGAAAAACATTATGATCCTCCTCTATAATCCTCTCAGATGGTCTGGTATCTTGATTATTAAGTTGTTCATCCTCACTTGACTCTACCTTTAAAACACTATCACTACCTGCCTCAATATTTTCCCCACCGGTGACGCCACTCACAGCCACATTAGATGGTTTGTTTAGGGCCAAGGTTGGATCATATTGGATGATTACATCATCAAGTAATATCACGGAAATTATGGAAGGGACTCTGTATGTTCTTACCTCATCCACTTGTTAGGAATGTGACTATTCAACCACTACTATGAAATGAAAACACATCAATAAATTCAATCAACATATGGCCAGTTGTAGTTACCTAAGAGAAAGTAACCTATAGAGGACGAGCATTGGAAGATTTTGACTCAGAGTCTTGAAAGTGATTTCCACAAAAAGAGACCTCTCAACACCATTTGGTACTTTAAAAACTAGTGGGTCTCTTATTATGTTGATTGATTGAGATATACATGAAATATACAAACATGTTTATACAAAGGCTCTATAAAGATCTGATAAGGGCCAAGTGACTCAGATTTCATTATTACTTGGGTGGAAAGGATTTTTGATGATGATCCAACCTTGGAATACTACTTCCCTAGTAGTGGGTGTGACTATTGGTGTATCGGGATGTGGTCCCCCATAGATAACTGGGAGGAGCTGGGGCTTCAGGGCCATCACCCTGACCTCCTCGACTAGTCCACCAGTTGCTTCAGCCACAAACAATTACCTCGTAGATTTCCCTTCAGTACTAATTGGGGCACCATAAACCCCTCTAATAGGGGCCCATTTCCCATTTTAAATATACTATTATATAAGATAATATTTAGTTATATCTTACAGAAAATGAAAGGGAAGGGATCAAGGGAAATAAGTAAGTTAAGGCTTAACTTGAGGAACTAGGACACGTCTTCTTCAGAGGCTGCAATTTCACAACTTTCTCCAGGAATTCCATAACGATTGGATGATCCCTAGGATTATCTATTACTAGAATCCTATGATTTATCATCAGATAATTCCCCCTCAAACAAATAAGAAATTGGTGGTGTCTCTTCCCAGCCAACTCTTCACCAAGCATCACCCACATCAGGGTAGAAGGAGGTTCATACTTCCCCCACTAGCATGCATATGAAATCATGGCCATCAGATATATGTTCCTCTAATATAATATCATCTTGGCCCTAATCTAGAAGGTCCTAACTTTAGATATATTGATTTAATCTCGTTTTATCATTCGCCGCACATCCCTTGTTGACATTGACATAAACATCATTCTCTAACCCACCTAGAGAGAATGAAATATAGAATTGAGAACCAGATGTAATAGAGACCTCATATTTTTCACAAGAGCCTCCTTGGTTCTTCTCATCTCATTATGAAATCAATATTTTTTCCCCCAAATCTTCTTTAGATACCCTTCTCCTCCAGGAGGTGGGGGTGTGACCAAACATTATGTTGTCCCCACCGAAGCTCCAGCTTGAAGTACCCCTATTGCCTATATTTCAATACAAAGATCATCCCACCAAATACATTGTTGTTCCTGCACTACAATAACCTATTTAATAACCTAATTCACTTTTGTAATATCAACTTTGGGTTTGATTCCAATTAGTTGGTGGCATAATCTATTGATGGGTTGGAATTGATGTTGTTTGGAGGCAACAAAATGGTCTCCCCTAATCCTGTATGAATCAACAATGACTATTTCTAATGAACGATATCGTTATAACAATCCTCATGGACCCCCCAAGTTGACTCTATTCATTTCTTTCTTGAGGGACCCAAACTTCCTGACAGAGAGGGAAAATGTGTATAGCTTGCTGCATAAATAGTATTCAATCCTTTCTACCCGCACTATGACCCTAAAGATCTATCAGAACTCCTTTTGTTCCCATGTACCCTATAGGTTTTCCAACATCGTGCCAACTAGCATTCAGAAGGGATGGATGTTGAAGTTTCATGGTTGATGATCTGAATCTTGACCCTAGACTAATCAAGCGACATTGGTCAAAACCCATAAATATTTATAAGGGATGGCCTGAAACTAGTATTTGGTGGAGTGATACAGTTCAGAAATTCAAAAACTCTATAGTACGCCAAGATCTTACTATGAAGGAACTAGAATGGGATGTAAATTATTCATAGCATGTTTCCCCTCACAACATGACCCAATAGAATGTAGAAATGGGATAGCACGGGTACCCCCAGGTTGACCCTATTGAAAACTGCCATAAT
Source organism: Viscum album (assembly GCA_963277665.1). Lineage (NCBI taxonomy): Eukaryota > Viridiplantae > Streptophyta > Magnoliopsida > Santalales > Viscaceae > Viscum > Viscum album. Next base: position 447,798,895 of record OY728119.1, read on the forward strand.
TGCATCAATCACTAGCGTTCCTGGGCGCTAGGCCATTCACATGTCCCTAACAGAAATAATACAGTTGATCATGAATCTAGAAATAAACATAGCGTATCATATGATTGGGTCCCATCTTTCCACCACACTCTACCCACATGTGTCAAACATCCCCTCTTCTAGGAAAAATCAGAACGATCCAAGTCTTATTCTTTATGGCGTTGTCGAGCACTTATTCCCTTGCCACGAAATCCTCATGGCCGGAATCTTCTTCAAAAAAATGTCAAACCAGGCCATAAATAAGTTATCTATATGGATGATATGATCATGAACTAGCTTCTTCTTCAGCACCTCCAAAAGATGTCGTTTAGGGAGAGGATTCTACTGGATGTTGTCCCAGGTATTCATTGACGGAAATAATTCATCACACTGGAACCCTTACAGTAGAATTAAACCATTGTAGTGGATGTACCATAAACTAATGTTGACTTCCTTATGATGAATATGGAACATGTTCATATCTATGGACCATCAACTAAGGAGCTCATACACCATCTCCTTTTGATTTTAGAAGTGGAACTGCAATGTCCACAACACCTCATATAGTCCGACATGGTGTTGCTCCACCTTGTACTCCAAGATTTGTAGCACACATAGTACACCTTGGCCCATTCACTAGTGAAGTTATCACTTGATTTTAGGTCCCAATCCTTGTTCCATCCCAGGATATAGTCCCACATGCTGCTCTAATAAATAGTGGCATAATGGGTATAGAATTATTTTTCCTTTGGCTTCTCCCTCATGACTATTATTTCCCATACATTCCATACATGGATGGGAATAACCCTTTTTCCCTCACATGATGTCCATGAAAATTGATGTTATAGTGATTGAGATTATCCTAAAGTGTGAACCATGATTATGGCATGTTAACCTAAAAATTTTGGATGCAAACCACATCCTCCATCTCAAAATTCCATAGCAAAAGGTAGTTTTTCAGTGATTAGTTCTTCTATTCCTTTATCAGCATGGAAACAAGAACCATATTTTCCAAGATGACCCTCCTTTCTCAATAGATATGAGGATTTCCATCCATTTAATCTCTCATAGTATCAGAAATGGATTCAATATTAGCTGGGTTTTGTTGGTGTACCATTACAGTTGAGTCTGGAAAGTCAAAGGGAGGAGCATGTAATAAGGGAGTTTCTATACAAAAATATGATTTTGTGTACAATATTGGTAGTAGGATCAAATTTTTAGGTTTTGGGTGTGACATCAACTGCATAAAATATACAATTTTCATGAAATAAGCATTCTAATCCCCTTGTGAAAATGAAAAACGTATGCATACAAGAGCAATAATCTATCATTCAGGAAGTCAAAGTAACGTAAATAGGGCTCCTATATCTATTTATAGGTATAAACCAGTGAATTTCATGTGAAAAAACAATCCTTCTAGCCTAAGTGAGGGTTTTGCATGCATCTATGGAAATTCCCACCTCTATTGGTCATTTCCCTCAGAACCTGACCTTTTGGTCCCCTTTCAACTCAGATTCTGGGGGGGTGATTTTCATGCAAACATTTCATCTAAATCCCCCAACAGTTAGTTTTTGGAAAAAACAAGCACACATCCCACCCTGATGTACCATTCCGGTATCAATAAGGATGTCGCACACAAGACCCCTTTTTTCACACAAAGCTCTTACACACAAAAGGTGATGAGATTTACACCTCTTAGAGAAAGGATGAAAAGGAGGCCTAGAATGGATCTTACAGAAAAATGGTTTGCATGAAAAATAAGAAGGGAATACACAACATACCATCTTGAAAGTTAAAGGAGACTTCAAGGGAAACATATTATGTACCCAGAATCCAGTGAAAAATGAAATATTCATGTGAAATGTACTTCCATGCCCAGGATCTTATGTTACCACCATTGATCATTTCAGATATAAATATAAGGTCACCCACTTCTTTAGGGAGGCTCTATGAAATATGAAGCATTATTCTTCTATGTGTAAACATGGAATTCCATAATAGCATGCATCATTGATCACTCATGGTAGATACACTTGAGTGATAGAAGTCTTGTGGGCCAAACATGAATTGTTCCAAAGTTGAGTAATAGTCACCCATATATACTCATCCTAAATCTAGTGAGTGAAAAAGTCCTACTTGCATGAAACCCTGAACTTGCGTGCAACTTCAAATCATGAAAGCATCATATCCCTTAGGTTTCATGACATGAACTCATGCTATATCCACTAGCTCACACAACCCTTTCATGCAACCCTCTCAAATTTCTTGAAACAACTTATGAGTCCCCTATGTGACGTACCCTATGAATCCAAAACACATGCTTTAGAGAATTGTTACTCTAACCTCGCTAACTTCTCAGCATAGGGACTCTAACGTGGACCTCATTAGTGACCAATCCTCCCATTGTTGTACATGAAATGATAAATACATGCCCCTAACAAAGGCACAAGAGTGTTGGTAACTTAATCCTTTTTGTTATGGAGTGAGTCCCCCTACATCTAAGATACATGATATAAAATTTCCTAGTTCCATGTCTTAGTTGTAAACTTTTAAATCTCATGAAAAAATCCTCATCACACGATGTAAAACTATATCCTTACCCTATGTGAAAAACATAGTAAGCACCACGTATGATCTTCACAGAATTATACCCTTCCCCTTTCTTCAAATGTCACCCTAATTATAGCACTTCTTAGTCATATGTTGTTAAAACACAAAAAAACATACTCAACACATGATGCATGACTATATCCATGACCTATGGATAAACATAGTATTTCCCATGTATGATCTTCATGGGATGCCATCCTCCCCCTTATGTGGGTTTTCACCCTTGTTCCAATACGTTTAGTTAGCTTCCACGCATAAGCCCCACATTCCCTATTCCCCAAGCACATGATGTTTCATGTATAACTCACATGTAATGAAATATTGTTTGGGTAGCCTCCATGTGTAAGCCCCACCCACATCAACGTTTCTCTCAATAGAACCCCAAAATCAGTTCATCAATAGAAAAAGTTGATCACTTGAGTGTCAGATCTACTACTTCCTCTTGTTTCTCACACTAAGCATGACTTGCATGGGATAAGAGGTTAGTGTCAATCCTGACATCTACACAATCTCTAAAATTATATGGACCTCTTTCTAAGTGTTATCCTAAACCATTCTAAACTACAAGGGATTTCTTTCTTAACTAACTGTGATATGTATGAAGACTCTCAAAGGCCCAAACCCAACATCCAAACACACCCTTAGGTTCTCTAAGCCACTTAAATGGTAAGATAATGCCCCCACACCTGGGAGAATACGTATCCCTTATGTCCCTTGGGTAGCTCAATGCGTAATCCCCACACCATTCCACTATAACCAAGGGTAACCCTGTTTCAAAGGGAAACTTCCATGCATGATCCCCACACCATCTCTCATCGATTATTCTTTCACAACATGATAATACTTACCACATGATGTTAAACTGTATGGATTGTTACTATCACATGATCTTAAACTACTACATTGAACTACAAGGTTTTTGATCCCTATCTTCTAAATAGGTTACATAGGAATCCTCCTTGAGGTTCAATCCTAACCAATGTTAAACTAAGGTACTCTATCATAGGGGATGTACCTTCTTGATCCACCTTAAGGGGTGTTTTAATCAACCATTATAGTGTGACATCATCCCTCATAGGGACACAATTCCTTTGATCCACCTTAACAGGGTATCCTAATCTATCTTTTTATGATGTTAAACTTAAGACCATCCAACCATCCCCATAAGAATTTATACTTATTCCATGATATGTCTCAACTACACATTCCGATTTGTCTCCATTGAACATAGAACTTATGATAACAAAAATAAATACCCTATGCACAAGTATGGTATTCCTAAGGTGAACACCTTGGGAGATATTCTCCCATGACATCCTTTACCTCATGTAAAACATGAGATAAAAGCGTTAAAAGATATATGCTCCTGATGTCATTACCTCATAGTTAACATGAAATTCCATGGGTTCTTCATCTAATGGTCCTCCATGAGAGTATCTCCTTTGATGAATAATATAGGTGACCATTTCACCCAATGTCCAGGCATGCACAATGATTCCCAACACAATTACTCTCCTAAATAATGGTTTTTGCCTTGTAAAGATAGAATTTGAATGTCTAGAAAGAAGTAGTGTAATTAACCAAAATACAAAAAATATATTACACTAGGAATGAGTTCCATGAACTTGAATTAAATGTACAAGAGAGGCTTAGACTAGTCAACTTGTTACAAAGAAGAATCCATGGAAGGAGGAGATGACATCCCATCATCCCATTCAGATTAAAGCATATGCATCATCATTGAAAGTGATTAAAGCCTTTTTAAATTAGGAATGCATGCTAAAAAGCATACCAAATCACATTAACACATGGGAGGGTGCACCAAAAAAAGAATTGGAAAGATGAATGCACAAGATTCTCGAGACCACTTGAGGTGAATGGAACTTCCAGGAGTATGAAATACTATCATCATAGATCTACTAAAAGATGATGAAATGATTTTAAGTTATCAAAATAGTGGACCACATGATGAACATGAGATTCTATGATTGAAAAATCAACCATGTGACATGAGATCAATATTAATCACTAGATCTACCCTGAGTGATATATTTAAAGACTCATTACAATGAACTATCTTTCCATGTGAATATTTATATCTTCCATGTATTTGAGTGACTTCCTTCCAGATATTTCATTGAAATAATGTGTACATATCTTCCACGAGGAAGGATTCCCACACAAATCTTTTGTGTGCATGAAGTTCATCAATGGGAACTTTCATAGAAATTATATGTGATGAATTTTCTTAAATAGGAATGAAGAATACATGAATATTTATTTAGCGTAATGATCTATTGTAAAGTATGTTGATCATACATGAATAAAAATAGTTCTATAGAGAAGGACGATATGAATTTATATGATAATTAAAGAAAAAATGATTCTGAAATGAATTAATACTTTCATGAGTAAGGTACTAAATTTAGATGCATGATGGTTCAAATAAATGGATGTATACTAATGTTCTAGTGAGTTGATATCATGTTGGATATATTAGTTTGATTGATGCATGTATAAAATTAATTTTTATTCATATGAGAAGCTAGATATTTAATGAATTGAATTGAAGGGAAGATTTTACATATATAAAATAAAAATAGAGGTTCAAATTTGTGAAATGGTTTACATAGAATGGGTCTAAGTACCTATAAAAGATCCATATATTTGAAAATAATGACCCATGAACAAGTATGATGATGTATATACCAATATTTTAGGATTAAAATATCATGGTGAAACTACTATCATGATTCTAATAGATTAATGGGTGGAATAAATGTGAGAATCCCACACCAAAATAACATAATGTGTGGATCAGAATAAGGGCAGGTAGCGCACTACAAATGGATAATCTATGAGTTGTGATTCAAGAATGTATTATAATAGCCCATGGAATAAAATTTAATAAAAGAGGAATGTGTTATCCATGTGGATAAAAAATTACATGATATTACTAAATCATTTCCATAATTGTTGCATGAAGTATCATGCATGCTGCATACATGGATGAGTGAATTTAATAAGAATCCATTGATATATAAACATTATAGTGAAAAGAGAATTTAGATTCTAATGGGATTCTAAATGAACATAATGATCATAGATTTTGTGAATGAGATATTAAGAAGAAAATTAATTTATGAATATTTTTTGGAATATTTGAATATGTTTATTTAAATACTACATAAAAAAATAATAAAAAATACTAATGTTTTGGAGAATTAATAGTGGTATTTAAATGAGATTTGTAATGATAAATAAAATTGAAAATATTGTTTAATAACTTTAATGAGATTGATACTTCAAGAAAATTAAAGGTAACTTGAAGATAGAAGACTCTATGAGATATTTTATAAGTGTTATTCTATATAAATGAATTACTAATATTTCAAGAAGATTGAATATAAAAATTTATTAGAAATTGAATAATGTGAATAATATTAAAATATTGTGAATATATAAATGATAAGAATTATAATGACAGAGTTTTTTAAAAATATATTCCAAATAGAAAATCTTGTGTTAAGAAATATATCTAATACAACATACGGTACAAATTCTAAAGTATTGAAATCGAGAAAAAGGAGAACTTGTACTGCATAAAAAAGAATAATTCCAAGAACTAAAGAATAAGTATAAATTTCAAGAGAAGAAAAGAAGAAGTGTTCAATATATATATATATATATATCCAATCCAAGAAGACTGAGTATCCAATCTTTAATATAAAAATATATTTTAGAAGTCTAAAGAATATCGAGGTTAACCATATTATTACTATAGATGTGGAATAAGATAAAACCATATAGTATTATAGGGACTAATCAATCATAGGTGACACTTATTTAAATTAGTAAAAACATTTTATTTTTTACAAAGGGAAAACAAGACCGAAAATTTCTTTATACCTAATTGATTACAGGATTAAGAATTTAATACCATACTATTTATCATGCTTATATTTATGATAAGAATGAATTTATGTGTGAATGGGATAAAAATATTCATACTTTGAGAATGTAGTCATTCTTAGGGAGGTGAACCTCATCAACAAATACTGGTGTCCTCACATGTTTCTTTCCTGTTATAGAACAATATTCATACAAGATAAAGAAACACTAATGAAAAAGAAAGAGAAACCCAATCACTAGAAAATTAAGGTGGTAACAAAGTGATAAAAATTTAAATAGGTGAAAAGCCACCCCACACCAATTAACTCCCTATCAGTGTGGTCAAATCCATATGTGATCCTTTTCAGTTGTTATTAGAGGGAGTTTCTACCTCTCTAAGCTTCTATATTATCTTGATTTTTGAATTTTTTTCTTTCAAGTTAAATTACTATAACAACATGAAATATAATATTAGTGGAATTATATCCACTGCTTATCATATTTTCATTTTTAACAAGACTCTGATAAATAATGGAATAATGTGTTAAGGATAAAGAATAAAGTATCCAAATTTTATAAAGAGAAAGAAGAATACGTTTTCTTATATTTTTATTCTATAAAATAAAATTCCTACATGGAATAATATGACCTTTTAGTTAAAACTACTACCTAAGATATGGAAAAACGTTCTTCCAAAGGAATTTATGATGATGTATCATATATTGTTTTTCATGATTATATAATTGATGAACCAAGAATAGGTGGGAACCAATGCAATATAAATTTACATGATTATTTTTATAATATTATCACCTATATAGAAGATAAATATGGAAATAAGAGTGAAATCTAATAGAAATTGATGATGTGTGTAGATACTATGAAACAATGTAATTCCAAATGTACAAGAATCAAGGATCTTGAATAGGAATTATCCAAATTTAGGAAGGATTTTATTGTGGTTATCCCAAATAAATATTAGTATTTTGAGTGCCTAAATAATAATTTCTATGAACTTTATGTGAGTAAAAGTGAATCATAGAAGTCTAAAATGTTCATATGGAAGTTAAGATCAATAAGATCAAGGAACATGACAACTCAATACAAGAGAAGAATAAAATTCATAAAGATGATGTTTGATAAAATAAAAAAATAGAGTGAAAAAACAAAATATAGTGGATAATAAATTATATATTCTCTGTATAAAATACATGGATCATGAAATTAAATTAGAGAATTTTTAAGTTATCCAATCTATGTATTCACACAAAAATTAGAAGGAAGGATATTACTACTCAACATAAAAAGAATAATATTATGATTAAATAACTTTACCCTACAGTAATAACATCATGAGATAATATACAAATCAATATATAACAACCTCAAAATAAAAGGTACTTTCCATTTATAGAAATAATTCTCTTATTAAATCTATTTTCTTGAACAGTTAATGTATAAATAAAAATCTACACAGGACTGGATTAAGAATAATGTTGAAGAATCCACCAACATATATAGGGTGGATGAAAGAAGATGTATAAGGTTATGTTTCCCAAAAAACCCATTGAGTGAATAAAAAGGTACAAAAATTTCACACATGAAATTATAGAATGATTTTTTCAAATTTAAAAAGATCAATATGTAACACCCTAAAAATTCTAAATGAGTAACTTTTATTTGATAACATATCACCTCTGAAGAATTTGTGTTATATTTAATATTTTAAATAAACATAATATATTATTTATATTTCAATGTAGGAAAAATGAGTTATATTGTGTCACACACAACTACAAGTTTCTTCGATAGCTCACATTACACTCAGGACCGAGTTTTACCAAACAAAAATATATTATTAAAACATTATTATTTAATATAATAAGATATATCGTAGATATTAAATTAGAAGTTATGAATATTATTATATAACTTATTAAAATATATGTTTTATAAAAATATAAAATTAATTCATAGGTTACCAATCAATTAAAAATGAACATAAGAACCAATTGAATATAAAGGAATGTTTTTATGCTCACAACGGTGTTTTAACATAATAAATTAAATTAATTAAATTTTTTGAGTGATATTAATGATATATATATATATATTAAATCAATTTTTTTAAATTCATCCAATATATTTTATAAGCATAAGATAAAAGCACCCCAATTCTACACATACAAACCTATATTTTTAAAAAGGTAATTTTATTGCCTTTTAATGGATCACCTATTTTAAATATGAGTTTTGAAAATTTTATAAATTTAATATGAAAAATAAACATAATTTTTGAAATTGATATATCTAAATTAGGTTAGGGTGAATTATTTTTTTATTTTTCTGTGAAGTTTCATTTTTTGATGAATAGTAAAAAATACTAAATTTTAATTCAAAAACACTTTTTAATATAATATATTTATATCTTTAAATTAAAATTTTGATTGGATTAGAAGATTATTCAGAAAAATTATGCATAAAGTAATCCAATATAGTTCATTTAAACTAGTTTAAAATTGAAATTATTCATAAAAACATTTCAGACTCTTGAAAATTTTTACTTTAAAAACCCGCTTTGTCTCCCTGTTTGTGGGATTAATTTTAAATTAATTTCTGCCACTTTTGTGATTAGAGTTTTAATTAATGGATTATATATTTTTAATAACAAAAATTTATAATATCTATCAATTTAAACTTATTTTTTTACAAAAAATATTATTGAAAGTGATTAAAATTAATTATAGTGATTGAGAGAAAAATTAGATTAACAGATGACTAAACCTTGAACTTAAGGCCTAACATGACCTATAAACTTGTCTAAAAGCTATTGGATATTCATATTTTGACACTATCCTCCATTTTATCAAATTTTTACCATTATTTTATCCACTTGACTTTGTAAAAACGTGGGTGTAATTCCCTTCTCATAAATTTACAAGAATTCCACTCATCCTCTACTATAAAAAGGCACTCACTCCTCCCACTTATTCACCCCTCTCAAGCCATTTGGATCATCCAAAATCTGATCCAATAATATTAATTTATAAATTATCTCATATTATAAGCCTCAAATAGTGAATAATTCAAACCAAGTAATTATTTTGGTACATACTAAAAGGAGTTACCCAAATAAGAGTTGAAATTTTCCAACAATCACTTTTATTTGTTTTAATTTTCCACCCATTCAGTTATTTTTATATAATTATTATATAATAATATCAGTATATTCAATAAAATAATATTTTTTTATTATAATATCTAAAAAAAACTTTCACACACATGCATCAAACGGGATACTGAATCATCATTTGTGTATATAGTGGACTACCGCCTCACGAACCGATGTCATTCGTTAATCCATTTACCACCATTAATGGTTGTAATAATGATGGATTTATAGTTTATATATTATATTTATGATTTTTGTATTCTTATGGAATTTTTATATAACACCTACCTTTATGCATCCTATTATTTGGGTACACGATAAAATCGTTTGTGCATATGTGGACTACCGCCTCCTCAAAGCAACGTGATTCATTTATGATATACATGGAGTGTATTAAGGATAGTATTAATAAACATATGTTAAATATAATAAATAAATATTGTAATGTAATTATAATATATATATATATATATATATCATTTACTTTTCATTCTTTTAAATACGAGTATGAAATGAAAGTAACATCCATGCGTACATACGACCTACCATCTCCATGAATAATACATTTAATTTCCTATCTCCAAAAATTATGGATTATTATAAATAAATATTAAATGAGTATATATGATATTTAAATAATGGTTTACATTATTTTTATTATTAAATAATTAAATAATTAATATAAATGATAAGTGGAAAGTCAAAACACACTCAAAATTCTTGGCAATTAACTCCAGAAATAGTGAAAATAATGAAAGATTGTTAACAAACGGGTAATGATATATTATAAGAAGATAATATATGAAATTATATATTTTATTATGGTTATTTTATAAGTTAGTTACATGTTTAATTCCATTATATTGTAATTTAAAGGGTTTTCACCTGAAATGACATGCATAGAAATAGATTATTGCCTCACTTTTACTTTCGTGAGGCATACGTCAAAATCACCACTTATTTATTTTGTGTGGTTTATATATAACCCATTTTGATATTTTATATAATTAATTATTTTATCTTAATGTTATTTAAATTTAAATTTTATGTTATATATTTCATGGGGCTTATGGTTCAAAAGTTAAAAAATAGCAAGTGATTTTTCATCTCAGTTTATACATCTGTGAGATAAATGTCATATTCACTACATAATTCTTTTGTGTGGGGAATATAATTCCCACATTGATATATTATTTCATTAATTATTTTATATTTATGGAATTTTGAGGTTTATTTTTTATTATTTAATCTAAGGGGATTTGAATTAAAAGTTACCAAGAGGTAAAGAATTTCATAACCCGATTCCTTTTCATTGGGTTATATTACTTCCTTGTGGTCAATAAATTCTTAGATTATATGTGTAATAAATTTTACCTATATATTTTTTGTATTTCAAATTGTTTTATGTGGATTTTAATTTTACACATATAATATATTCATTGATTGATACTCACATCAAAATTATGGTCTTTTCAATGGTTTACCTCACAATGTCATTTTGTTTGGGATTATTTACACTTGAATTTACAATAGAGGAAATTATTAGGTCATTGTTTAATAAATAATTTAATTATATTCTCTTATTTTTATTCATGACCTTTTCTATGTAATAGTACCATTTTTATACTCTTTTGCACAAAAAATGTTTTAGAAAATTATGATAAGAAAACAAGACTTTATTTTTCTATTTAGTAAGAGAAACAATTTTCTTTTAAAAACCATTTTCTCTAAATAGGTTTTCAAAAAATGTTTTAATGATAAAAAAATAATTTATTGAAGAAACTTTTACCCTTTTTATTTTAAAAATATTTTCAAAATAATCTTCTTGTCGCTTTCCAAACAAGGTATTTTTCTAACCATTTACCGGAAAAAAGGAATATTCATTTTTAAATTATTTGGCATGTACAAATGTACCCACCACAATTTCTTAAAAAAATTTCTTTTCAAGTTTAAAAGTTTCATTTTTATAGAAAATGTTTTAAAATTGATTTTCAATGAAAATTGTTTTCAATTTTTTTAAATAAAAAGGATATTTTTATTAAAATGTTTTAAAAATATATTCTTTGAGTATTTCCATTCATTAATGATAAAAATACATTATTTTTACACTATTTGGGATATGATGTATTGATACTATCCTTATTATTCCTTTTTATGGTTTCTATTTTATTTGACCAGGGATAGTATTGACATTCACTACTTTGATTACTTTTAATCCATTAGAAATATTTAATTTCTTATGATCATTAAACATTAAATTTCCCCTAATTATCCATATCATTTATCATGGATATGTTTATTTCCTAAACTGTATACCATTCTTACGTATGGTGTTTACATTGATAGTTATTTTAATATTTGGTAAATTATTGATAAAGTTTTATATTGTATTCAATACTGATATTTGATAAGGAATTTTATTCATTAATTAAATCTATTTTCAATATTTGTGGAATTCAATGAACTTGTACTATATAGGTTGAGAACTGGTTAATGTAAGACCTATTCATTGGGGACTGGTAAATGAAAGACCTCAGGGATGGGGATAATTTAATGTAATCCCCATGATGCATCAGTGGTCTCATAAGTCAAAATCAGTTGGCTAGCCTTAGCAAATGGTTTTCGTCCAATATGTTTTAATCCTTTTAGAGGATAGATCTTTACGATAAAGGTATTATGCATATGGGAAACATTAATCACAAAAAAATAGGCATTTACTTTATTGATAATTTATTTATTATTTTTATATATGATATTATTGGTTTGAAATTATATATGGAGGCACTTTCACTCTTAGTTATTTGAATACATGGCCTATGTGTTCAGTTATTAACCTTTCTATATTGCTTATGAAATTCCTACTTAGTTTATTGATTATATGGCATGTGTGTTAAATATTTACCTTTACATATTGATTATTCTCATTGATTCATTATTAATTCCATTGAGCTTTACCCTTACTAAGAATTTGATCTCACCATTATTATATTTCCTTTCACATGGATCCCCTAAAGTGTAGTAAGAAGGATATGCATGGATATGCTAAGTGGAATAAAGTTGTTATCCTATTTTTTTGTTGTAACTTGTATATTAATTTTTAATACAAGAATAATGTATGTATCTAGTTTAAAAAGACTACTAAGCTATTTGGTCCTTTGGGATGCAATTTACTTGTATCTTTTTCCAATTTAATGGTAGCACTACACCAACTTTGGGATTTCTAGGGTCAGGTCACTACTCTTGGTATCATAGAAGGTTTAGTAGAAACCTTGGGAACTAGATTTAGGGAAAAATATATTAGAGAATATATCCCTAAGGTATAATTTGAGTATAATTATAGAAGAACATCCTAAAGTTTTGGTGGGATCGATATTATGTGGTTTTCATAGAAATACATCCTTGTCGGAATACTACAAGTAGACATGGCTCTGGCACATATGTACCTAGGGGTAATAACTCAGAAAAGATTCATTGGTCCTAAATTAAGTACAACTTGGTACACGACAATAGACCTTAATACACACATGTTTTGACACTCTCAGGGATATAATTAAGATAATTTACATTTTCTTTACAATCCATTGTGAAGGATGTGAACATATGATGATAATAAATAACTTAGGTTAAACCTAAGTTGTTTTAGATTGAAAAAAAGTGTCATGATTTAGATATCATATAAATTATTATACATTTATCTCACTATGACTATTATTACACACACTATGCTTTTTGGATTTAGTCAATGGATAGAACCCGAAGGAGTCATGTTAACATTGAACATGAAGGACAAAGTTGTGACAATGAGCAACCAAATGAGGTATTGATATGAGTGAAATATATCAGGTTTATGCCTAATAATTTTACCCTAAATATGATTAACAACATTACCTTAAGAAACTCTAGAACTCACTAAAGAAGAGAAGTATGATGTTTTCTAAGATGTCAAGTGGTAGAGACCATGGAGAGAAGAAGGCTCTATTTAAATCATGAATTAAATGTGGAAAGAGACACTAAGGAAAGTGTCTTAACAAAATGGGGATATGATTTATTTGAAAGAAAAAAGGACATAAATCTAATAATTATTAATTAAAAATAAAGAGTTTTATGGAAGGAAATAAATCCCATCTTGATGATCTATTTATAGTTTAATGAATTAACTATAGGGAACTTGGGTATTACCTGATTCAATTTCCACCTCTATAGGATGAAATCTAGATAATGAAAAGACCTATGTTGAAAATAAATGGATGTAGTATTTATGTACTAAGGGTGTATTTAAAACCTTTGTTAAAAGTTTATTTACTGAATAACCTTATTTCAAGGATGTCCGACATATTTATTTTAAAGATTATACTATTATCTTATAAATAAAGAAAAAACACATTCTAGGTGACAACCCATCAAATCTAGTAAGGTGGTGGGGTGTGAACTAATGACTGAATGATGAGAAGGGTTTCACACTTACCACTGTCCTACACGTTGTGCTGGTTAATATGTAATTATTTTTAGTTAATCAATTAGATGAATAAATATTAATAATAAAACAATAGTGTTACTTTTTTAGGTTTAGAGATTTTTTTATTTACCATATAGTATTTGTATAATAGTTAGATAAAAATGAAAAGACTTGTCACTCTTTTATGTTTCTTATGATCCGTTAAAAGTGTATTTTAGTGATTCAGAAATCAAATTTAATTCTCAGATAACTATTTCTTAAAGTAATTAATGAATTTAAAATTGATAAAAGTACAAAAAATGGATGAAAATAGTTTTTATAGAAATTTTTTAGCTAAGTATATTTCTTAATATTCTTAGACAATAAAAGAATTACCCAATAATATGAAAATGATTTTGAAATAAAATTTTGTCCAAATACCTTGATTTTTATTGAAATAATGGTCTTCTAAATCATCACATATTAATGTATTTTAGGACCTTAAGAGTATATTTTTATTATTCACTTGTTTGTGATTGATGATATTAATCACTCCCTATAAATATTATTTCATTTCCAATAAGTCCATATCTCTACTTGTGACTAATGTTCTCCTAATTAGGGACCAACTTATATGTTAGTCAATGTGATCATTGTACTTAGAATTATTCCTTTTATAGATTTTTTATGAACTCTTATAAATATGTGGGATTTAAAAATAAGAAATATGAAACAATTTATTACCAAGATCGAGTTTAAATTGTGAGGATTAAATTTATTTAAGGCGAGGATAATGTAAGACCACCGAAATTATAATAGTAAATGCTATTTGATAGTGTGTAACCTCTTGAGAATTTATGGTATGTTTAATATTTTAAATAAATTTAATTTATTATATAGCTTTAAATGCAAAATATACTAAGTTATCTTATGTCACACACAATGATGCATTTCATTGATATCTAACTTTACACACAAGACCAAGTTTAATATAAAAATAATATATTATTTAATCATTATTATTTAATATAACAAGATATAACACAGCCGTTAAATTAGAATTTATGAAGAGTATTAAATAAATTATTAAAATTTATGTTTTATAAAAATATAAAATTAATTCATAGGTTACCAATATATTATAAATGAATATAATAACCAATCGATTATAAAGTAATGTTTTTATGATCTCAAGGGTGTTTTGTCCCAAAAAATTAAATTAATTACAATTTGTGAGTGATATTAATGTAATATATATATATATATTATTAAATAACATATTTTTTTTACATTCATACAATATATTTGATATGCATAATATAATATCAAACCAAATTTTACACATAAAACATATATTTTTATAAAGGCAATTTTACCGCCTTTTAAATGCGCAGATATTTTAAATCTTTTTTTCAAACAATTTCCAAATTTAATATGACCTAATAAACTTAATTTTTGAAATAGAATAATAAAAATTAGGTTAGGGTATTTTTTTGGTATTTTTTTGTGAAGTTACATTTTTTCCTGAATAGTGAAAAATACTAAATTTTAATTCAAAACATCTTTTTCATCTAATTTTTAAAAAGATTAAAATATTTTTTCTTATGTTTTAATGTTTATTTCAATAAACTGTAAATAATTTAATCTAATTTAGGTAATTTGAATCAATTTCACATTGAAATTTTATATAAAATTATTTCAACCTTTTGAATATTTTTACTTTAAAAACCCGCTTTGATGTCCTGTCTGCGAGATTAATTCTAAATTAGTTTCTGTCACTTCTATAATTGGAATTTTGAAAAAATGGATTAAATATTTGGAATTAGAATAATTTATAATGTTTAATACTTTCAACTTAGTTTTTGAATAAAAATATTAGTGAAAGTGATTGAAATTAACTACAATGATTTAGAGAAAAAGTAGCATAACAAAGGACTAAACCTTAAACTGAAGGCCCAAAATGACCTATAAACATGTCCAAAAGAGATTTTATGAACTTATCTAGAACCTATACTACATATTATATAATTTATACCATTATTTGAGCTATTTTACATATGTAAAACATAGGTGGAATTCCCTTTTAAAATTTTTTATAGGAATGCCACTCCACCTCCACTATAAAAAGACACTTACCCCTCCCACTTACTCATGCTTATCAATCCATTTTTCTATTAAAAATTATGTTAACATAATCTCCCAAAACCCCAAACCTCATCCTATTGTCCTACAATTTTTAATAAATCAATTCAAGTATGTACTTTGGTATAAACCAAGAAGAGTAACCCGAATATGAGGTAACATTTTACAAAGTTCACATTTCTTTCATTGAATTTTCACCCATACAATTTTTTTATATCATGATTATATAATAAAATCAAAATATTAAAAATAATGATATATTTTTTCACTAAAATGTTGACCTAATATTCCAAACACATCCTTCAAATGGGATACACGACCATCATTCGTGTGTACAACAGACTACCACCTCATGAACCGATGTCGTCCATTCTTCAATTTACAACATTTAATGGTTAGAATAATGATGTATTTATAGTTAATATATGATATATATGAATTTTATGATGTATTTATTATTTTTTAATTGTTATATAAAACATACATTTATGCTTTCCATTTTATTGGAATATGATAACATTGTTTCTGAACGTGTGGACTACCGCTGCCTCAAAGTGATGTGATTTGTTCATGATATACATGGAATATATTAAGGACAGTCTTAATAAAAATATGTGAAATATATGAAATAAATATTATATTGTAATTATAATATATATATATATCATTTTATTTTAATTCTTTTATATACGATAAAGATATGGAAGTAGGGTTCATACGTACATACGACCTACTGTGTCTATGAACTGTACATTTAATTTCCTATATCAAAATATTATGGATTATTATAAGTACATATATAAATAATATTTACTATATTTAAATCATGGTTTAAATTATGGAGATAATTAAATAATGATCCAATTAATAGGAACAACAAGTAACAAGTCAAAACATACTAAAAAAACTAGGCAATTAAACCCAAAATAGAGAAAATAATGAAATATTGTTAACAAATGGGTAACGATATTTTATTAGATGTTAATATATAAAATTATAAATATTATTATGGTTCTGATTTAATTTATATACATGTTTAAACACATTATAAATTAATTTAAATGGTGTTCACCTGAATGGAAATTCAAGGTAAGGGATTCTTGTCTCAGTTCTACTTTTATAAGACATACATCATAATCACCACTTATTTATTTTTTGTGGTGAATATAATAACCATTTTGATATTTTATATCATTACTTATTTTTTATTCATGGTATTTAAAGTTTCATTTTATGTAATATCTTTCATTGTGTTTATAATTCAAAAGTTCTTATGTAGTAAGGGATTTTCATCGCACCTTTTGACATCTGTGAGATAAATGTCATGTTCACCACTTAATTATTTTGTGTGATATATATACAACCCACTTTGATATATTATATCTAGAATTATTTTATCTTGATGTTATTTTTAGTTTCAATTTAAATTATTTATTATAAGTGGATTTGAATTAAAAATTACTAGAGGTAAAGATTTTCATAACCTGATTCCTTTTCATTGGGTTATATTACTTCTTTGTTTCATTAATATTATTTGATTATGTGTGTAATAATTTTTTACCATATATTTTTGTATTTCCAATTATTTTATGTTGTTTTAAATTTGACACACATAATCAATTCATTGATTTATTCTCACATCAATATTATGGTCTTTTCAATGGTTTACTTCACAATATCATTTTGTTCTGGATTATTTAAACTTGAATTTCCATTCAATGAAATTATTGGGTCAATGTTTAATAAATTGTTTCATTTTCTTATCCTATGGTTATTAATTACATTTTCAATTAATATTATTATTTCCTAAGTCTTTGGTACTCAAAATGTTCTATTAAATTTTTTTAAGAGAACTCGACTTTCTTTCTCTCATTAGTCGGAGAACCTGTTTTCTTCTAAAAACCATGTTTTATAAAAATTTTCCAATAAATATTTTATCGTTTCCAAAGTGATTTATTAAATAAATTTTTACCATTTATTTATTTTGAAAATATTTTCAAAGGAAACTTCTTTCCCCTTTCCGAACAATTCATTTTTCTAACCTTTTACTGTGAAAAAGAAATATTTTTTCCTTTTACAACATGTATGGGTTTACTCACCATAATTTATCTAAATATAAATTTGAAATTTTAAAAGGTTACATTTTAAGGAAATTGTTTTAAAATTTTATTTTTCATGAAAAATGATATACGAAATGTTTTTTGAAAATAAAAAGGATATTTTCCTCAAGAATGTTTTTAGAAGATCTTCTCATAGTATTTCCATTCATAAATGACAACAACCATTTATTTTTACACAAATTGGGATATATTGTATTGATACCAAAATTAATCTTCAATTGGATGGTTTAAATTTTTTTGGACCATGGATAGTATTTAAATTCACTACCTAGATTCCATTTAGTCCCTTTGAAATATTCAATTTCTTATTGTAACATCCCAAGTAAATGAAGAATAAGTCATATGAAATATTTATTAATATTTGTGAATTAAATATTAAATTTACTTTAAAGGGGTTTCTATGTTTGATAGCGTACCCAATATGCAACAATGGGTTTCTTTGGAATCTTAAATTGCACACTAATAATATAATATTATTATTTTAAATGGTAGTTAACGCCTAGCCATTGTATTGGCAGTAATGAATGAAAATAACTACAATATGATTATAAATGATTGTTAAATGTATTTACATTATCCAATAAAAATTTAGAGGCTTAAAATATGAATAAATGTAATTTTAAGCATAATTTACATTAAAAGGCCGATTTAACGCCTTTTAATGGAGAACCCTCTTTAAATATTGTTTTGGTCACAATAATACATTCTAATTGACCAAATTTAATCCTTATTTAGAATAGGGATATCAAATTTTACTTTGGGTAATTTTTTGGTATTTTTCGGATAATGATTATTTTTAATGAATAGTGAAAAATACTGTAATTTAATTCAAAAGTGCCTTATAATATAATTTATTTATATGGTTAGATTATATTTTTAGATGGTTTTAAAGTGAAATTAAAATATATTTTTACCATTTAATCCAATGTTTGTCATTGGAATTAATTTCACTTTGAAATTGGACATAAACAAGTATCAATCTTTTGATAGTTATTGTTTCTTAAAAACACGCTATTTGTTTTGATAACGAGAATTAATTTTAAAATTAATTAATTCCACTTCTATGTTTTGAATTTGGTAAAATAGACATCATTTTAGAATTCTCAATATCAAATATAGCTTAGGCTGAATTTTTGGTATTTTTCTGAAAAACATCAATTTTTTATGAATAGTGACAACACTTAGTGGTAGTTAAAAAAATGACTTTTTCATTTAAATGAAATTTTACCACTTCTATGAATTGAATTTAGAAAATCCGACATACATGGTTGTTATAAAGATGTAAAATATGGTTCATTAAGATGAAAATAATTTTTGGTGAATAGTAATTTTTGACTTTTATTTACCGTGGATAAAGGTAAATATGGTAATTCAAGGTTAAAAGAATATTATAATAATTCAGAATTACCTTAACACTTTTACTAAACTTATTGGTTGAGTAGTTTCCGACCATGGGCATCCTTGGGTTGATTTTGGGACCCCATGGAGCCACTTATGAAAGACAATGACACTTTAGATTAATTAATTTAATGTAAAGAAAAAATTGAGAATAACAAAAATCTTTTAGTAAATTAATTTTTATATGGTGTAATATAATTTATATTTTCGACTATAAATATTTATTGGAAAGATAAAAATATTTAATACATGATATTATTTTTTTTATAATTTTTGGACATCGAATAAATTAAATTATTTATGACACAATAATGATGCAGTATTTACCTCATTAAGAAATGTTTTAAATAAATAAGATTATAATGATTAAAATATTATCCAAAACATGTTCAATTCTGATTGGATGATTTTATTTCAACCATGAGTCATATTATATTTTACTATAATGATTTTTGGACCATTATAAACCGAATAACATTATATTATAAAATAATATTTTCACACTTTCCTAAAGAGCCCCTACTCTCCCTTATAAAAGTAGACTACTTCTAACCAATTCCTCACACCTTTCAAGCCATTTTTCTCGTCAAAAAACTTCCCAATTAACCTCCCTACATCCCTCTCCTCCTCTTAGAAGCCTTACCTTAGGCAGAAGGCACTTCAAGAAGTCCTTTGGTTCAAACCAAAGGGAGTTACCCAAATAAAAGGAAACAGTTTCTCTTAAATTTTTTTCTTTTATTTCACTTCTACAACCCCTAAAATATTTTTTATTACTTTATTTTGTAACAAAAACAGTATCCTAAATATACTAGGATGTTGTTATGAGAATTATTCGAACTACACTTACACACACCTCCATCTAATGGATGAAGAACATAATGTTTCTGTGGATGACAAACTAAGGCCTCACGGAACGATGATTGTTCAATTACATCTTACCGCCTCTCATGGTGGCCATTATGATGGAACTGTATTTATATATGATATATATTATATTTATGATTTCCTTATACTTCTGTACTTCCAATTTATAGCATACCTTTATGGTTTCCATAGTGGGTAAATATGATAATCTCATTTGAGAAAGTGCGGACTACGACCCCCTTAAAGTGATTTGATTCGTTAATGCCTTATGTGGGATGTATAAAGGATGGAGTTAACGATATTATATATGATATTATAATATAATTATAATATAACTAGGTATCATTATGTTTTATTTCCATTAAAATAAGAAATAGAAATGAAAGTAGCGTTCATGTGTACGTACGACTTTCCTTCTTCATGAATGGTGCATTTCATTTCTTACCTCTAAATGATATGTACTATTATATAAACATGTATATACTGGATATATATTTTATATATGATATCAAAATCATGAATATCATTCTGGATATAATGAACCTTTGACCACATGGACAACTTGTAAATATAAGGTGTTCATTTTTACTCAAGTACCAAATATCGACAAAATGAACGTTATTAACTTAAATGATTGAATAATGTTTATAAAATGGTAATAAGTGATATAAAAGGGATAATAAACTTGAAAAAGGTTCTTAAGCAAGTATAAATTAACTTTAGTTTATTATTCTGGAGATTAAAGAACGATCGAGTCAAGTTGGACGCGAGGTAAGGGACTTCGTCTCAATCTCCTTTCTTTGAAGCATTTTTAGTTTTATACATGACATTATTTTATACGGTGTATAAACCCCTTTGACTTTTCATTTTATTCAAAGGGATTATTCTTATAAGAAGCGTTTTACTAAACGACAAAAAGGAATGTTTTTTTAACGTAAGTAGTGACAACGACCTTTTTTCCACTACGAGTATTATTTGATCTTTGGAATCCTTAACAAGCCGGAATGTTTTTAAAAGGAAAAATAAATACCATATACTATTTTATGTATTTTGGTATTGAAAATGATTTGACAATGGATTTATTATTTCACTATATTGAAATGATATTTTATTTTTTGCAAAGTGGAAATGTTAACTTTCCTTTATGCTTATGTAATGTGTTTTGATCATGTTATGGTTCTTGGGAATTATTTACGTATACGGGTGGTTCCATGATAAATCTAGGGTGGGTGAACCCAAGATAGCTCTCCAATGCATTGGGTAACATGACGGTGGTCAACGTGAATATTTCTCCTAAGAGATTTAGGGAATATACTGTGATGGGTATTCCAAAGTAACTCCCTATGTAGCTGTGATAGCTACAATGTAAGAGTGATATGGATGCCACAAGTTACCTTTATGATTTATGATTTCTATGTGTCTTTCATAAATCATATGATTTCTTGAGGTAAGTAAAATAGTTCATGTTTTGTATGTATTTATGAAAAAATGTGTTCATTCTTTATTTTATAACCCTTACTGAGTTTTTTATGCTCATCCTATGTTTTGAAATGTTTTCAATGGACATAAAGATGAATAAGGTCAAGGATGGGATCAAGGAAAAGTCATGCTATCTAAAACATGGAACTAGACATGACTCTTTTTTTTCAAGAGATTTTATTTTATGAAAAAATGGGAACTACGTAGATATGTCTACCTTGTAATATTTTGATATGTAATATTTATGTCCTAATTCTCTAAAACTCTAACCCTGAAAAGATCCTCAATGTGAATTATTCATTTAATTCAATATTATGTAATGTTTAAGACTGGGTCCTTATAGTTGGTATCAGAGGTCGGTTTAGATACCTTTAGGAGTTAGGGTGTTGTTAAATTAATATCCATAAAGTAATTTATGTTAATATTTATATCATATAGTATTTACAGATTACCATTTTGCTTCGCCTAAGATATTTTTGTGTTGAGAATGGTTTTTGATAGAGGAAACAGGGTAGTTGTGATGGGATGTCTTACAGAGGGAAATGACCTTCCAAATCAACATCCTGAGATGGTCAGAATCAGAATTGAATAGTTTGCTGCAGTGATGGCTTAGTTGATTCAGGTGATAAATGGTGGTTGTGTTTATTGATGATATTTTGGTTTATTCCAAAAGTAAAGAGGAACATGAAATTCATTTATGGGTTTTCTTAAAAACCCTAAAATAAAACAAACTATTTGGGAAATTCAGCAAGTGTGAGTTTTGGTTGCAAAAATTTCTTTCCTTGGTCACATTATTTCAAAAAATAGCATAACTGTGGATCATGCTAAAATTAAAGTTGTTGAAGAATGGCCAAGACCCACAAATATTACCGATATTCGTAGTTTTCTTGGTTTGGATGGTTACTACCGGAGGTTTGTTGAAAATTTTGCGTGGTTATCTTGTCCAATGACTAAATTAACTCAAAAGGTGTTAAGTTCATATGGATAAAAGAATATGATGATTGTTTTCAAGAATTGAAAAGAAGATTGGTGAATGCTCTGGTTTTGGCACTTCCTTCTAGAAATGGTGTGTTTGTTATCTACAGTGATGCTTCGTTGAAAGGAATGAGTTGTGTCCTAATGCCAAATGATCAGGTAATTGCTTATGATTCACTTCAGTTGAAACCACATGAGTTAAATTACCCTACACATGATTTGGAATTAGCTACTGTTGTTTTTGCTTTAAAAATTTGGAGGCATCATTTGTATGGAGTGAAGTGTAAAATATATACTGATCACAGAAGTTTGAAGTATATATTCACTCAGAAAGAATTGAACATGAGAAAGAGGAGATGGTTGGAATTAATCAAGGATTATGATTGTACGGTCCTTTATCATCCGAGGAAAGCAAATAAAGTGGCTGATGCTTTGAGTCTAAAAAGTAATACTTCATTAAACATGTTATGTTTGGAACGAGATCCTCTGGTTTTTGATTTGATGAACTTTGGAATAGAAGTTGTTGTTGTAGGAAATTCTTCTATTTTGTTTCAGGTGTCAGTGAAATCATCTCTATCAGACAGAATTAAGCAAGCGCAGAAGGAAGACAGTGAGTTACAGAAAAAGGTTGTGTTGGTTCAAAAGGGTAAGTTTCCTGATTTTAACATTGATAAGATTGTGTTTTGATATTTGTAAAGATATTATGTGTGACTTGTGATTCACAATTGAAGAATGAGTTTTTATGTGAATCTCATAGTTCTCCATTTTCAGTTCATCCTGGTAGTACTACGATGTATAGAGATCATCAGGAGTATAACTGGTGGGATGGAATGAAAAGAGATATTACTGATTTTACTGTGAAGTGTTTGACTTGTCAGCAGGTTAAAGCAGAGCGACAGTTACCGAAAGGAATGCTTCAGCCTTTACCGGTGCCAAAGTGGAAATGGGAAAATATATCCATGGACTTTTATGTCGGATTACCAAATACATCTCGAGGTAATAATGCACTCTGGTTTATAGTGGACCGATTGACTAAATATGGTCATTTCCATCCCATTAGAGATACTTTGTCTCTAGATCAACTTGCTCGGTTGTATGTTAAAGAGATAGTCAGGTTGCACGGAGTTCCCCTCTCCATTGTATCTGATCGCGATCCTAGGTTCACTTCTATCTTTTGAAAGGGACCTCATTACTCATTGGGTACTGATTTAAATTTTAGTACAACTTTTCATCCTCAATCAGATGGGCAATCAGAATGAAAAATCCAGACCTTGGAAGATATGTTACGTGCTTTCTCAATGGATTACCAGGGAAGTTGGGACCATCATCTTTCTTTGGTTGAATTTTCTTATAATAACAGCTTTCATTCCAGTATACAGATGGCTCCATTTGAGGCATTATATGGAAAGCATTGTCGAACTCCAGCATTCTGGGATGAAGTTGGTGAAAGGAAGCTTATGGGACCAGAATTGGTAGAAGATATGGCAGAGAAAGTTCAGTTGATTTAGAAACACATGAGAACAACTCAGTGCACACAGAAAAGTTATGCAGATAACCGGAGGAAGGATCTTTCCTTTGAGGTAGGTGATCATGTCTTTCTCAAAGTTTCTCCATGGAAAAGCATGATGCATTTTGGTAATAAGGTAAAGTTGAGTCCGAGGTTCATTGGACCTTATGAAATTCTGGAGAAAGTTGGATCAGTTGCATATAGAGTGGCTTTACCTCCATGTTTATCCCAGGTACACAATGTTTTTCATTTTTCTATGTTGAGAAAGTATATGTCAGATCCATCTCATGTTTTGAGCGCAGAGGTAGTTCAGTTGGAAGAGAATCTCTCTTATGAAGAACAACCAGTCCAGATGCTTGACCATAGAGAGCAGGTGTTACGGAATAAGGTAATTCACCAGGTAAAGGTTTTGTGGAAAAACAATATGGTTGAAGAGGCAACATGAGAATCTGAAAATACTATGAGGGACAAATACCCCCACTTATTTTGATAAGTGAATAAAAACTGCGAGTACGCAATTCCCAAAAGGGGAGAAGGATGTAACATCCCAGGTAAATGAAGAATAAGAAATATATTTCATATTTATTAATATTTGTGAATTAAATATTAATTTTACATTATAGGGGTTTTTATGTTCGATAGCATACCCAATATGCAACAATGGGTTTCTTTGGAATCTTACTTTACACACTAATAATATAATATTATTATTTTAAATGGTAGTTATCTCCTAGCCATTGTATTGCCGAGAATGAATGCAACTAACTACAATATGATTATATATGATTGTTAAATGTATTTACAGTATCCAATAAAAAGTTAGAGGCTTAAAATATGAATGAATCTAATTTTAAGCATAATTTACATTAAAAGGCCGATTTATTGCCTTTTAATTGAGAAATTTCTTTATATATAGTTTGGGTCACAATAATAAATTTTATTAGACCAAATTTAATCCTTCTTTAGAATGGGGACATCAAATTTTACTTTGGGTAAGTTTTTGTTATTTTTTTGATAAAGTTTATTTTTAATAAATAGTGAAAAATATTGTATCTTAATTCAAAAGTGCCTTTTAATCTAATTTATTTATATGGTTAGATTATATTTTTAGTTGGTTTTAAAGTGAAATTAAAATATATTTTTACCATTTAATCAAATGTTGGTCATTGGAATTAATTTCACTTTGAAATTGGACATAAACAAGTATCAATCTTTTGATAGTTATTGTTTCATAAAAACATGCTATTTGTTTTGATAATGGGAATTAATTTTAAAATTAATTAATTCCACTTCTATGTTGTGAATTTGGTAAAATATACATCATTTTTGAATTCGGAATATCAAATATAGCTTAGGCTGAAATTTTGGTATTTTTCTGAAAAACTTCAATTTTTGATGAATAGTGACATCACTTAGTGGTAGTTAAAAAACTGACTTTTTCATTTAAATGAAAATTTACCACATTTTTGAATTGAATTTAGAAAATTTGAAATACATGGTTGTCATAAATAAGTAAAATGTGGTTCATTAAGATGAAAATAAATTTTGGTGAATAGTAACATTTGACTTTTATTTACCGCGGATAAAGGTAAATAAGGTAATTCAATGTTAAAAGATTATTATAATAATTCCAAATTACCTTAACACTTGTCCTAACCTTATTGGATGAGTATTTACCGACCATGGGCATCCTTAGGTCTATTTTGGGACCCCATGGAGCCATTTATGAAAGATAATGATACTTTAGATTAATTAATTTAATGTTATGACAAAATTGACAATAACAAAAATATTTTCGTAAATTAATTTTTATATGGTGTTATATAAATATTATTTTAGACTATAAATATTCATTGGAAAGATAAAAGGTTTTCCTACATTATAGTATTTTTTTTATAATTTTAGTACATCTAATAAATTAAATTATTTATGACATAATGATAATGCTGTATTTACCTCATTAAAAAATGATTTATATAAATAAGATTATAATGATTAAAATATTATCAAAAACATGTCCAATTCTGATTGGATGATTTTATTTTGACCATTAGTAATATTATCTTTGACTATAATTATTTTTGGGCCATTAGAAACCGAATATCATTATATTATAAAATAATATTTTCACACTTTCCTAAAGAGCCCCTCTTATCCCTTATAAAAGGAGAAACCTTATAACCAATTCCTCACACCTCTCAAGCCATTTGGATCGTCCAAACTATCCCCAATTAAGCTCCCTACATCCCTATCCTCCTATTAGAAGCCTTAACATAGGCAGAAGGCACTTCATGATGTCCTTTGGTTCAAACCAAAGTGAGTTACACAAATTAAAGGTAATGGTTTCTCTTAAATTGTTTTCTTTTATTTTACTTCTCCAACCCCTAAACTCTTTTTTATTCCTTTATTTTGTAACAAAAACAGTATCCTAAATATACTAGTATGTTTTTATGAGAAGTATTCTAACTACACTTACACACACCTCCATCTAATGGATGAATAACATAATGTCTCTGTGGATGGAAAACTAAGGCCTCACGAAACGATGATTGTTCAATTACATCTTACCACCTCTCATGGTGGCCATTATGATGGCACTGTATATATATATATGATATATATTATGTTTATTATTTCCTTATCCTTCTGTACTTTCCATTTATATCACGCCTTTATGGTTTCCATAGTGGGTAAATACAATAATCTCATTTGAGGAAGTGCGGACTACCGCCCCCTCAAAGTGATTTGATTCGTTAATGCCTTATGTGGGATGTATAAAGGATGGAGTTAAAGATATTATATATGATATTATATTAGAATTATAATATACATATGTATCATTATGTTTTATTTCCATTAAAATAAGAAATAGAAATGAATGTAGCGTTCATGCGTACGTACGACTTACTGTCTCTATGAACGGTGCATATCATTTCTTACCTCTAAATGTTATGTACTATTATAAAAGCATGTATATACCGGATATATATGATATATATGATATCCAAATCATGAATATAATTCTGGATATAATGAAACTTTGACCACATGGACAACTTTTAAATATAAGGTGTTCATTTTTACTCAAGTACCAAATATCGAAAAAATGAACATTATTAACTTAAATGATTTCATAATGTTTATAACATGGTAATAAGTGATATAAAAGGAATAAAAAACTTGAAAAAGGTTATTAAGAAAGTAGAAATTAGCTTTAGTTTATTATTCAGGAGATTAAAGAATTATCGAGTCAAGTCGGACGCGAGGTAAGGGACTTCATCTCAATTTCCTTTCATTGAGGCCTTTTTAGTTTTATACACGACTTTATTTTATACGGTGTATAAACCCCTTTGATTTTTTATTTTATTCAAAGGGAATATTATTATAAGAAGAGTTTTACTAAATGAAAAAAATGAATGTTTTTTTAACGTAAGCTGTGACGACGACCTTTCTGCCGTCGTGAGTATTATTTGATCTTTGGCTTACTTAACAAGCCAGAATGTTTTTAAAAGGAAAAATAAATACCATATTCTCTTTTATGTATTTTGGTATTGAAAATGATTTGACAATGGATTTATTATTTCACTATCTTGAAATGATATTTTATTATTGCAATGTGGAAATGTTATCTTTCCTTTATGCTTATGTTATGTGTTATGATCATGTTATGGTTCTCGGGAATTATTTACGTATACGGGTGGTTCCGTGATAAACCTAGGGCGGGTGAGCCCGAGATAGCACTCCAATGCATTGGGTAATATAACAGTGGTAAACGTGAATATTTCTCCTAAGAGATTTAGGGAATATACTGTGATGGGTATTCCAAAGTAACTCCCTATGTAGCTGTGATAGCTACAATGTAAGTATGATATGGATGCCACAAGTTACCTTTATGATTTATGATTTCTACGTGTCTTTCATAAATCTTATGATTTCATGAGGTAAGTAAAAGAGTTCATGTTTTGTATGTATTTATGAAAAAATGTTCTCATTCTTTATTTTATAACCCTTATTGAGCTTTTTATACTCATCCCATCTTTTGAAATGTTTTCACAGGACATAAAGATGAATAAGGTCAAGGATGGGATCAAGGAAAAGTCATGCTATCTAAAACAAGGAACTAGACATGAATCGTTTTTTTTCAAGAGTTTTTATTTTATGAAAAAAATTGTAACTATGTAGATATGTCTACCTAGTAATCTTTTTAGATGTAATAGTTATTTCCTAATTATATAAAACTCTAAACCTGAAAAGGTCCTCAATGTGAATTATTCATTTATTTCAATATTATGTAATGTTTAAGACCGGGTCCTTATACTTATGATCCTTGAACATGGAATTTACCGTAATTATCCAAATCATTTATCATGAATATGTCTATTGCCTAAACCATATAATATTTTTATATATGGTGTTTAGTTTTATAGTTTTTGATTATTTGGGGAATTATTGATAAATCCATATCTTTTATTCAATATAGATATTTGAAAACACATGTTTTTTATTAATTAAATTGATTATTTTATATATGAGAAATAATCTGGACATGAACTCTATGGGTTGGGGAATGATTAATGATATCACTAAGGGTTGGGGAATGTTTAATGCAATACCTATGGGTTAGGGACTATTTAATTAAATACCTACAGCTTTGGGACCATTTTAAGAAAGCCTTATGATGCATCGGTAGTCTCATGAGAGAAAATATGTTGGCTAGCCGAAGCTATTTGGTTTTCACCCATTATGTTTTAAACTATTTATAAGATATATCATTATCTTTAATGTATTATGTTCCTTGGAAACATGTCATCCAAAAAATAGGCATTTCTATATTTAAAATTCATTTATTATTATTATCCACGAGATTATTTCATTTCCATTATCTATGAATGTACTTTATTTCTTATTTATTTGATTACATGGAACGTGTGTTAAGTTATTTACATTAATATTTTTTTATGCACTTCCTACTCAATTTATTGGATATATGGAATTTGTGTTCAATTATTACCTTACCATATTTATTATTCTCATTGATTCATTATTTCTTCAAATATACTTTACCCTTATTGATAATTTGAGATTACACTTATTATGATTCATTTCCCAAAGATGCCATGAAGTGTTCTAAGAAACACATGAAAGTATATTATAGATGGAATAAAGTTATTATCCTTGAAAAAATGTTGTAATTTGTGTATTTAGTTATAATAAAATACTTATTTATGTATCTAGTTTACCAAGAATACTAAACTATTCGGTCCTTTGGGACACAATTTACTTGAACATATGCAAATGTAATGGTAGAAAGAAAATGTGTCTAGGATTTATGTGGTCGGTTCTTTACAAAGTATTTTGGACTATTTATGGTTATACTACATTTTTCGTAATAGGTCTATTGATTTTTGGCATAATATTTTAACTCTAGAGTTCAATGAAATAAAATATCACTAGGGAGAAATGCTGAGGTAATGGAAAGAAAATATAAAATATGTAAAATTATATAAGTCAAAATTTTCTAAAATAATTATAGATCATTATGGTATTTAAAAAGGTAGTAGTATCATTAATTAAATATTTAAGCATAATTCATTCAAACATACAACTAGAACAAATAAGGATAGAAGACCACTTCAACCAAGAAGTTGAAAGTCTACTTTAAGAAAATTGAAAGAGAAATTTACTAAGAACAAAAATACCTATAAGTTTTTAAATAAGGATTATGGGTTGTAATTTAAATAAATAAAGAAAAAAATATAAAATAAATCACAACCAAGAAGTCCAACAATAATTCCACACTAAATAGAAGAAGCTGTTTCCTTTTTATAAAATGTGTCTACACAAACAACTTTTGAAAATAAGACATGTAATAAATATTTTATGACATAAAGTAATATAAACAAAGGAATATATCAATATAGTAAATAAATAAGTGCTTTGGAATAGTGGAATAATTCTTGAGATTCTATGTGGAACAACCAAGATGGAGCTACAAATTCGCAAAGATTTCTTGGTTATTTAGACAATTCGCTTGGAATAAGGAATAATTTTTTTAAGTAGAACATATATAAAAATAAAATGTAAACAAAAATATTAATTATGTTGAAACAAAATTTCATGATAAGTATTCAATAAATGATGACTATATTTTTTTAACGTTATATGTGGGTGGTGCAAGATGGCTAGACACGACTCAAATGATTGTATAACAATCAAACCAACCCAAGAATAAATATTTAGGAATATAAGGAATCCATGAAGTAATTAATGTTCCATAATGGATCATGTCAAAATTAATATACCACATAATAATAAAAAATAACCTATTCAACATAAGACTACTTGGAAGCCTATATATGCAAGCATGAATAAATTTGTCGAGGCCAGAGTTTAAAAGAAAAGAGTTTCACAGCTTAGGAAAATTGTCAATATTTTTTCTCTAACTAATGAGAAATTGAGGTTCCAAATTATTCCCCTATAAATTTTCTTGTATTTTTGTGCTAACCATGTTGGTAATTGAAGGTTATGAAAGTTCTTAACTTGGGAACTAATGATTAAGAGTAATTCCGAATAACAAGAATTCACAATCTGAAATTTTTACCATTATGGAATGATTAATCAATTAGAATATCAAATAATATATTAATAAAATGCATCCCTTGATGATGTGAATAATGAGACCATACCTTACGGGGGAGTTATTAAGAAGCTTATAGAACATTATATCTCCTAGAAATATAAAATTTCTAAAAGGTCCTTGTAATATTTTCATTGTAGAGGTATGCATTTTTTTCTCATCCTTGAATACAAAGAATTTATAATTAAATTAAGAGGGTAAAATTATTTACATCAATGAATGAAAATTATAATTTTTTTCATGTTATAGGTCTATATGAAATGAAACTTCTAGTTACACTTTCTTGTTTTAAATCTATGTACTAAGTGGTGTATGAAATTTAGGTTGAAAATATATGAAAGTAGTTGTATCAATTAGTATCAACATGTTTAGTATGAAAAAATATGAATAGTCCCTATGTAATATAATTGATAAACTATAATGATCATGAGTTGGTCATATTTTTCAATTATGAAATTGAGATATTTATTGTCTAAATCCAACCATCTTATTTTCTACACCAAGAATGTCTCAAGTAGACTTAGAGTGTAAATATTAATGACACACTTCTAAAGTTGAAATTATACCATCCACTATTTGGAATTATTATTTTTCAATAAATGGGGGAGAATAAAATTAATGATAAAATGGGAGAAATGATGAATTTAATGTTCAATTAGGAAGAATATATTAACATTACACTTTATATTTGGTATTGAAAACAAATACAAATAGGGAGATTATTGAGCCCACCTTGTGTTGTGTTGTATTTTTTTCCTTGTATATCAATATGAAAAGGATAAATTATCTTGGATATATATAAAGGTTTCTAATAATATTGATAATAAGTTGGATAAATTTGAAGAAAAAAGGATTTTCCAATCAAATTGAGAAAATTTTCGTGTTCCCAAGAAATGATGAAATAATGTTCTCATATGTAAGAATATATAAAATTTTACAAGGTCAAAAAATTCACCTTGTCACTTGGAATTTATATAAACTACTATTTATGTTTCAAAGAATATTTTTATATATTTTTTAATGAGGATTATTATATCTCTATGAATAAGACAAATAAATAAATCCCATCATTCTGAATCAATTTTTTTTCTAGAAATATAGATGGGAGAAGATATGGAAAATATGAATTATGAAGAATTTTGGATGAGGATAAGATTATAGCATTTATATTTGTGATGGAATTTAAAAATGTGTTTAGAAGAACTCATTTTTAAGGATTTTATATGTTTTGATGAGTATTAATAAATCATATTCAAAAAAGAATATTTAAAATAAATAATGAGAAGAGGTAAATAAACAAATGTGAAGGCCATGAAATTATATTTTATTATATAAAAAATATATTATGAATATGTTTTTTATATAAGGGACATTTGTGGAGGCTATCTTTGTATCAAACTTATATTTTCTAATTGTTGACAAGATATTTTTTTAATAGTTTACAAGGCCCCACTAGGCTATCCTAGGAGGTGTAGAGGGGAGTAACTAGCATACATAAAGACAAGGGTGAACACATAGGTTCATGACATTGTGGAAGTGGGCTAATGTGGGGAGGCAAGAATATTGAACAATTGTGTAAGGTGTGAAAGGTAGCAGAAAGTGTACCTGAATAAACCTAGTGATCCACCATGGGAAGGGAATGTATATAAATTATTGCAAGGAAGACATTATTATCCATGTAAGATTAAAAATTAATAGCCACTTTTCCTCTACTAAAAATTGATACATATAACCAGGCCCTTTTGATCTATCCAATCAGGTAAATCTAATCAAATTATGGTGTAATATAATTCCTTTAACCAATGAAAACTTTTCCAAGATTCGATGAGTTCTGATCTACTATGGATGTTTAGCTCATTCGAACATGAGGTTCTTCCACAAGATGAATTTGTGATACCGATAATCCAATAGGTGATTGATTGCCTGAACTAAATTTGAACGACCATAAGGATAAAACCTATCAAAAATATGAAAATTATTTTTCATATCATGTGGTGTTCATATATCTTTCATGAATATAGAATAATTTTATCACAAATCTAATGTATGAAGATTAAGTGACCCTGATTTATCAATATGATTGACAACATAATGAACACGAGCTATATTAGTGAAAAAATAGACTATGCGACATGATATCATAATAAATAACTAGAAATAACATGAGTGATTAATTGGAATCTTCCACATGATGAACTATGTTTTTGTGTAAACAATAAGGATCTTCCATGACGTTGATAGACTATCTTCATAGATCTTCTATGGGAATGAAGGTAACCAATTTTCTATGAGTAAAGAAACTCGTATGGATCTTTAATGGGTGTGATGTTATACCATGAGATCATTCATAAACATTCTATGTGATGAAGCTTCTTCCAAGATAATGAAGAAAAAATAGATCATCCATGAGTTTTAAATATCTTTAATGAAGTATTTTTATCAACCATGAAGAAAAAAATACCAGATAATGATGATTTTCATTCCCACGAGTCTTACTATATTTCTAAAATGAATTAATACTTTAATGTGTAAGTATCTAAATAAATATGCTTTACATTATGATGAAATTAATGTATTCCAAAGTTACAGTGAGTTT
The DNA here is from genome assembly GCA_963277665.1 of Viscum album. Classification (NCBI taxonomy): domain Eukaryota; kingdom Viridiplantae; phylum Streptophyta; class Magnoliopsida; order Santalales; family Viscaceae; genus Viscum; species Viscum album. The sequence continues at coordinate 447,832,739 of OY728119.1, forward strand.
ATAATGAAGTGGATATATAATTTTGATCGATGCATGCATGTATGTTCATTTTGATGGATACTTGAAGCAAGATATTTTGTTATCTGAATAGAAGGGAAATTGTTAAATATATGTATTGAAAATGTGGTTCACATATGCAAGATTGTTTAAATATACTGTATAGGGACACCTATGAAAGATCCATACATTTTTTAATGATGATACTTACAAAAGTACAATGATGCACATATTGAGATTTCATGATTCAAATATAATTATGATGTAACTATCATGATTTAAAAAGATTAATGAGAGGAAAAAATTTGAGAATTCTATGTTGTATAACATGATGTTTAAATTGGAATAAATGAATATTTTGAACTAAAAATTGAGAATCCATGAGCTATGATGCAATATTGTAGTTCAACTGACCATGGAAAAATAGAGAAGTGGAGGAACATGTTATTCATGTAAATATATATGAGTTAAGATGACTAAGTCATGTCCATAATTGTTTCTTGAAGTATCATTCATGCTATGAATATGGATAAGTAAATTTAATAAGAATCCATGGATATCTAAAAATTGTAGTTACAAAACACTTTTGATTCTCATGGGTGATTAAATGAAGATAATGATCATGGATTTTGTGGAATAGATGTTAAGAAAAATATTAGGTTATGGATATTTTATAGAAGATGTGATCACAGATATTCAAATACCACATTAAAAAATTAAATATGAATTAAGCTCGATCTTATTATGAATTATTAGGGGGAAATTAATGAGGTTTTTATTTATATATAAAATTGGAAATATTGTTAAGCAATTTAAATGAGACTATTTCGTTAGAAATATTAATTGAAATTTAAAGAAAAAAACTCTCTGAGAGATTTTATGAGTGTAATAATGTGGAATTTAATCCCTGATATTTTATGAATTTTGAATATCAAAATTTATTGGAAATTTAATAATGGGAATAATATTCACATATAGTGAATATATATTTATATATTAGAATAATTAGAATGAAATAGTGTTTAACACATTTATTTTGAAGATAAACTCATATATTAAGAAAATAGATATGATTCAACATCTGATGAAAATTATAGAGTATCAAAGAAACAAAAAAAAGGAGAAATAGTGATTCATAAAAAATAAGCATTCTAGGCATGGAATAATAAGTAGAAAGGGTAAGAGAAGAAGAGAAGAAGTGTTCATATATCTACCAAATATTATATCCAGTCTAATAAGATGAATTATGGAACCAAAAATATAATCATATATTGTAAAAGTCAAAGGAAATTGTGGTGGTCCATCAGATTGCTATAGAAGTCGAAGACAATCAAACCATATAGTCCAATAGGGACAAAATAAATCGTAGTTGTTATTACTTAAAAGTTTCATGGTATAATTCTATTATAAAATTGGAAAATTATACCTAAACATACATTTCACTAGGTTGGTTATTGGATAACAAGTTTATGGACTTGCCGTTGATTTTTCTTTTTTGATGATAATCTGAAAGTTGTGTATACAAGGGACAAAACCCACCATACACCGGGGATGTTTTCATCTTTAGGGTGGTGAACCTCTTCAATAAATATTTTTGTTCTCCCATGGTTCATTCCTATTTCATAATAACATTAATTCTAACCAATGATAAGCTAAAGGAAAAGAAATTGAAAACAAATCACTAAAAGAGTGAGGAGGTAACAATGGGATAAATGTTTTAATTGGTGAAAAATCACCCCATACCAATTTAACCCCCAGTGTGGTCAAATACCAGTGTAATACTTTTTAGAGGCATTACCATTGGAGGATGAACTACATAAAGAGATAAAAGAGGGAGATACCACTAAACTATACTCATTTTTTCAAAACTTTATTCATACTACTTTACAATATTTACACCCCTATACTGTCATAGAATATTCTTCTAATTTTATACCCATTTTGGATGATGATGAGAAAAATGTGAGGGACAATATTTTGAAGAGGGGATAGAGGAACCACTCAGGATACCAATAGATAATAAAGAGGTAGCTAGAACAGAAATATACATTTAAATTGTTAAATCCTTTCTAGATAAACTAGATGAAAAGATACTCCTGGGAGTAGTTTGTACACATTCAATAAGATGTCTAAAGATTCCAATATTTGAAAAAGAGTTAGAGGAGGTGAATATTATTTATCAACTAAACTATTTTGAAGAATAATTCACATGGGTGGTGGTTAAATTAGAAAATGAAATGGAAATATTGGAAGCAGTATATGTGGAATTCCCCTATGAAGAACCCCCTTAGGAACACCAACAAGAACATATGAAGAGAGGCATCAAAGAAGTGGATATCATTGATGATTATTTTGGGAATATAACGGAATCATCTATAGATTAATTTCATGTAGATTCTCATAAAGAAAAATAATAATAATTTACTCTATATGAGTGGGAGGATATCGATTTATACTTGAATTACTGACTCATCCTTAGTTTAATATATCAATTATGAATTGTTATAGTATTCAATGGGGAAATAATCCATAAGTTATGTATCGGGGGAGGACCGATACATCATCCTACCACCCAATATTATAAAATACACCTCACAGACCTTGGACAGGACATGAATAGCTCTTTTCAATGGGACCTCTATCATGAAGATCACCTAAGAAACTATAAAGAAAAGATGATGTGGTGGATTGCATTAGACAAACCAAATACTGGAAAAGACTAGGTAAAATCAGATGATTTTGCAAATGTGTATAATAAAAAATTACCACACCACTTAGAGGGTTTCAACCAAATAATTATATTTCTATTTCATTCTTATAATTTTATTTTAGTTTTGTGTCATAGAATTTAATAAGAGACTAAATTATTCTTTTTTTCTACCCAAGACACAATTAGACAACAAATTCAATACTTATTTAAAGAAAATTAAATGAAAATTAATATATAAATCACACATTTCCAAGGATTTACAAAACCATGGAATAACTAAAATCTGATGAACTCCCTCCATATGCATTTTTCCATGCCTTTCTTTTCAAAATATTTTTTAAATTGACTAATATTTTCTGAATGGTATTGAGGATACATATGAGAATAATTATGGGGGAGGGGTAACTCAGGTGTACTTTTTTTCACTCTTTTATGTTTTCTTTATTACTATCAATATTTTTAAGCGATTCTTGTAAAATACCTAAAAAATAAAAGCTAAAAAAATTTATGCTCCGTATAAATATGTTTTTTATGGTTTTAATAATTTTCAAACATTCTTTGAGATGAATTTAAACCTCTATGAAATTTTAAAATCCATGTTGATTGTATAGAATTTTATCCTAATTTTAATGTCTCAGATTTTATATGTATCATTTTTTGGATATTATATGGATTATTTTTGAGACCAAGCGTTGATACTACATGCAATTCCGAGACCCAGTGTGCCGAGAATAAATGTTTGAAATATATTATATATATTAAATAGTCTACATGCACATTTTTTTAAAAAAAGTTGAATAAATTCCAAATGGATTCCTAGATCAAAAATCATAGGGCACTGTTGAGCTCATAACACAAGGTTTACACTAGGCATGACTTGACATTAATTATTACACGCCATTTGTATAAAATCCATCGCATGTGCCTAAATGAATAAAAAATAAAATAAATTACTTTATTACATTTTTGTGGATGAAATTATTAAAAACCATTTAACATATTATTATGTTAGCATTATAGGTTTAGCCACATAACCCAAGAGACATTGGAGAACCATTGGAGAGATCGTTGAAGAATTATCTTTGGCGAAAAATGATGTGATCATGGATCGACTGTCGACGCACCTTGGATTCGAAGGATATCATCGACGAAAATGGTGAAACCCTATTATTTATAAAAGATCAATCCATATCATGGTATTTTGTGTGTTCTGATTGTTTTATTCCCCGTTCTTAAATTCTATGATGAATGCGAATCAATCAATGAATAGATTGATCTACAGTTCAATTGTCTTGTGGGATAAGATTATTTATGGGGTTTTGGAGGGACATTAATCTTTTTGATTTGATTATTTTGACTATATTTATAATAGATATGAATCATGATCGACATGAAAATTGATCAAGTTTAGTTCTTCCAATATATTCTTGTGCTTTTCTCCCCCATTAATTATTCATCACAGGTGTTCTTCGTATTGGCCCACGAAATGACTAATCTTGATCAATCAATCACTGCAACCCCATTTCTTTGTGCAATTATGAAATATCATAGATATGGGATTAGGAAACAGTAATGGAGGTGCGTCGATGTTGAAAGAGTGATTTAGATAACAATAGATCCCTAATTTCACATTCTTTGGCATTTTTCAGTGCAGAATAAAGAATAGCCAATAGATACATGTTCCAAATTGACTTGTTGCTAGAATCTATTATCTGAGTGATGAAAAAGAGCATGCAAGAAGATCCTTGATTATCGAAAAAATCGAAGTCGATATCTAAGTTGGAATCAACGTGGGTGTGAATATAAGGAAGAATTAAGGTGTCCAGAAAACCTGATCAAAAAGGTGTGTAATCTGAGATTACATGGTGTGCGGGACACCTGAGTGGCAGTTAGGGTTTTTTTATGGAAGTTAAGTATCACACAACATGTGACTACTATCACACAACATGTGGTCCCTCCCAGATAAACATGGAATGTACTTTTGAGAGTACACATGCACTAGGTGGAGCACACTGGTTTCCTACACAATGTGTACTCCCTACATGAACATGACCTGGACTAGGTATACAAGCTAAGCCATGTACTGATACATGAGAAGATGTACAGGAGATGAATCAATGTACTATAACATGGGTAAAGTAAATTAGATTCCTACTTGTCATTTACTACTACATGGACATGACTTTATGAAATGGCCCATTTAAACAGGCTGGAATCAGGGTCAAGGAACATGGTGTGTGACCCCTACTACACGCCATGTACTCTTTTATACATGGCTTGGATCTCTTGTGCTTTGTATCTTGGAAATGTTTTGTTAGGGTTTATTCTTCTTGTCCTCTCATTGAAGGTTGTTATGGAATCATCTTTTACTCTTAGGAATACGATCCCTTCAACAAGACATCTTGGATAGTGTCTTTATAATCCCTCGATGAGGCAAGGAGTGAGATCCTCTATTTAGCTTCATTCCCTAGGTGGAGTTCCTGGTATCTACTTGAACAAAACTATGTGGGTACCAATACTACACTCAGATGGTTAGTCTATATTGAGTTTTTTTTATCACCCCATGGACTTATATGTGATCCTCATTTGTGTGTCATATTTCGCTTCAGACTATCAGCCTGTTATTTCTCATGGTGAGACTTGACGAGCAATACCTCTCAGATGAACGTCAGTAGTGCTATCAGAATCAGAAGTGTGTTCTCCTAGATGAGTGCTTTGTGGAATCTTTGATATATAATTTCAGCATCGTATACTATGTTTTGGGATTACCTCTAGACTATTGTTGAGTATATCTATATATTCCTATTATATCTGTTGTAGACACATACCTTTGTAGAGCTGACAATATTTCTTGTGTTGTATTCTTTGCGGTTTTGGGGTTTCCTTCTGAGTATTATTATACTCACCCCTACATTGTCTTTTCCCACACATGTAATGTGTTGTGAAGAAGATGGACACTTTGACAGAGTCTTAGGTGGACCAGGACCAAATAGTGCTTAGTGAGACCAGACAGACCGAGGTGTGTTCCTACATCTTTTTGACAGCAATCCCTATACTATGTTTTAGGCTGGTCTTGTGTTTCTTACTCTTTGTGGCAGGCTTTCATTTTGCCATGTTAATTTCTTTTATTTCTTTTCGTACTCGAAATATGAGATTTGATGAATGAAAGTATAGTTGTTTAGTTGTTTTCATATTTCAACATTTTATAGGATTGGATATGTGTGCATGTGTATAGGTACTTAAGCTAAGGCTTCCCATGTCAGGTATATTCCTTCTCAACATTAGTCACTAGCCCCTAGCCTATTGGAGGTGGTATTGGGGAGTCACAACACTGGCCCCTCTGGTATCAGTTGAGACAGAGTGGTAGCAGAGGTGGCTAGTTCTAGTTTAGGATAGGGAGTCTATGAGATTTGTTTGGGGAAATAGTGTTATGTGTTTTGAGTTTGAATTTCAAGATAAGGACTCCAGTGTTGGTGAGACAGCAAACATATCCATATACTAGGACTCTTAGGAACCTCATTTAGCTTGGTTCATAAGGAAACTAGTTATAGGGGAAACAATGGTTCATGCATCATATAGGATTGGGTTGCGGTTTCTATGTCCTTCTTGAGTCAGTTCGCCAGATATACTCTTTGACTGTGATACATATTGTGTACTTCTAGGATGCCTCTGTGATGTTTGTTATTTAGGATTCAATATATAGATCATGAGGATGATCAAATCAGTAATGATGCATCGATATAGGTACCGATTATTGAGATATTACCTCTAGGTGGTGCACCAGCCATACCACCCATAGAGAAGCATGTGGTACCCATAGTATTAGCGGATGGAGTGTGCGTGCTGAGAGCGCTTCATGAGTTTTAGCAATAGATACCCTTCATATTTCATGACAAGACCAACCCATAGGTGGATGAGGACTATCTTGCTGTGGTGACCCAATTTTTTCATCTATTTGGGACACCATCATATTATATGGTGGTCATAGAAGCAAGCCTTTTTCATTGATCTGTAGGGAAATTATGGTGTCTGAATACCAATTCTTATGATGAGGTGTCTCTTTCATGTAAATAGTTCAATCAACTTTTCTTAGAGGAGTTATCACCAGCTATGTTGAAGTATGTACGTATCTAGGAGCTTCTCTAGCTCTAGCAGGGAAGCATGATAATAGTTGAGTATTCATTGAGGTTTACCAACCTCTCTTGGTACTCGATGGATATGGTTTGAGATTAGTTCTTTAGGGATTAGACCTTTGATAAAGGTTTTAATATAGACATATGATCTAGTGTTGTCCCTATTTTCATTCTTATATATGTTGGGATGCTATAGCGAGATTTATTGGTTGATAGATTCTTGGTTGAGCAGATACAACTGGTGTTTTTAGCAATAGGTAAGCATGAGGATATTTCTTGACCGAAGTGATCCGAATTCATTCTTAGGGACCTAGATGTGTAATACATTTTAGGAGGAGGTCCTAGGATATAATATCTGAGTATAGGGCTCACAGGGTGGATCCAGTCAACCAAGAGAGAGGTGGTGCTACTCATGTGGTGGAAGGGGACATATTGCAGAAGATTGGCTGACCTCCTATATAGCTAATAGAGATACCGATGATGAGACCCCAAGGTAGAGACATCGACAGGAGAATAAAAGTTTTTAGGGTAGTGAACATGGGTGAGGAGATGGGATATCATCAGGAGGTGTTTGACATTTTGGATTATTACCACTACCACCCCCAAGTGGTCCACACCCGGATTTGGGAGGTTGATGAAAGGGGTGGGGACAGATGAAATAGGTTGAATATTATAACATAGAGGATCCAGGAATGATGATGAGGTATGATATATGTCTTTTATAACATAGTTATAGTATTGGTAGACACAATTTCTATTCATTCCTTTCTTTCCACATACCTTGTAGGAGACTTAGAGATTCTGATTAAACCTTTGGCTCAAACCATATGCTTGGAGACTTCTAATGGAGAAGAATTTATGATCAAGTGCTTATGCCTATAGTGTGACATGACTATTGGAGATGAGAATTTCTATTGGAATATCTCAGCAGTCACATCGAGGCCCAATGACATCATTTTTTGTATGGATTGGTTATCTACAGTTCATTCCCAGATTGAATATTATAGGTGAAGGGTGCATCATTTCTGCAGTGATGGAACCAGGTTCTCATTTTTTAGTTAAAATGAAACCCAAGTTGCATATTATGGACTCATAAATAGGAGGGTGAAATTGATTATTCATTAGTTGTATATCCTAACCCTTGGTGTAGTGGATGTTGTGAGTTCTTAGTTTATTTATGTGGTGTCAGAGTATGAGGATGCCATCCTAATTTTTTTTGGGTTTAACTCTCCACCGTGAGATAGAATTTTGCATTAATTTACACATCAGGACAACATTAATATTGACTCTTTCATATCATATGTCTCCTATATAAATTCTTGAGCTAAGGGTGCAGTTGTAGGACTTTCATAAGAAGGGATTTGTTACACCTAACATTTGAACCTGGGCGGCCATGGTTTTGTTTTCCATGAAGGTAGATGCGAGATTGAGGTTGTGTATGGACTACTGGTTCTTGAACCATGTTACCATGAAGAACACATGTCCCCTATCGAGGATCAATGACCTCTTCGATCAATTGAGAGAGGCATGATGGATATCGATGTTTCCCCTCAGGTTAAGCTATAAAAAATTATGAGTACAATATGAGGATATATCGAAGATGAAATTAAAAAGTCTATATGGTCACTATGAGTACTTGGTGATACCCTTTGGCATGAAAAACTCTATAGCGGTGTTCATGGGACTCATGAATCAGATATTTCAGCCTTACTTAGACCGGTTCATGGTAGTCTTCTTTGAGGATATCCTTATACACTCAGCATCCAAGGAAGAGAATGTGAGGAACATGAGGATAGTTCTGGACATACTATTAGAGCACCTACTATATAGAAATATCTAGAAATTATAGTTCTAGATTATGGTGGTCAACATTCTAAGACACTTTATCTCAATGGATGGAGTAGTAGTGGACCTGACCAAGGTTGAGGAAATGTTAGCTTAGGAGCCACTGAAGAGTTTGATAGAGGTGTCTAGATTCCTTGGGATAATAAAATATTTCTAGAGATTCATACCTCATTTCCCCATAATGGAAGAACCCATGATAGATTTGACTCATAAAGCGTTTAATTTCATGTGGATAGAGATGTGCTAGCAATATTTTCAGTAGTTGAGGTATAATATGACGAGCACTCCCATAATGAGATTTCTAGAGGAGGGTGTCGAGTACGTAGTGTTCTATAATTCATTAGGAACTGTGCTTGGTGGTATTCTGATGAAAAGGGGAGAAGTGATTACCTATGGTTTACACTAGTTGATAACACATAATAAGAACTAATAAACACATGATTTTGAGCTAGAATTAATACTTTTCACTTTAAAGATATAGCGACACTACCTGATGGTTGAACGGTTTATCACCTACTCTGATCAAAATAGTATCAAGATTATATTTTCTCTAAAGGATATCAACATGAGGGATAGGAAATGACTATAATTCCTCCAAGATTATGAATTTTAAATTTTTTATACTCCTAGGTAAGGGAACATGATAGAATATGATGTCAGTAGAAGATCTTGTTCACATTTTATAAATGATACATCCAAGTAATTGGGCTCATTGTAGTTATCCTTTGTTGATAGAGATGGAGAATCTTACCTCCATTTGATGGTTATCCCCTCTCCAATTGTCCAGTGATTTAGAGAAGAACGACTTAGGGATACTAACTATAAGACAATACATACTCAAATATCAACTAGACATGCTCTTGATGGATTTTCTAATAGTGGGGAGCACATAGTTCTATTCATAGGATGCACGATGGTACTAATGAAGTTGTGGGATGAGGTTCTGAGAGAGTTTAATATGACTCCTTTAGAGGTTTATACAGTTGTGAAAGAGATGTACTAAGACCTTTGAAATCAGTTTTTGTGGCTAGAAATTATGAAATGAGTTACATAGATTTTCTCTCGATTCCTTACTTGTCAATAAATAATGGATGAGTACCATGTTATAGTAGGTTTAGCTCAACCCCTTGATGTTCCGGAGTGGAAGTGGGATAACATATGTATGGAATTTGAGATGGTCTTACCACATATGTCTATGGAACATGATTCCATTTAGGTGATCATAGACCAACTCACCAATTCATCCCACTTCCTAGAAATACAAGAGAAAAGTTCAATAAAGAGATTGGGATGCCACTGTATTCAGAAGATAATCTGACTCAATGGAGTTCCATCGATGATCATTTTTAAATGTGATGCTCGCTTCACATCCCAGTTGTGGGATGGATTACATGAGGCATTTGTGACTCAGTTATGATTGAGAACATCATTTCACCCCTAAAACAAAGTCCAAATTGAACAAACCATTCAAGTTCCAGAGGACATGACACGAGCTTGCATGTTAGAATTTTTCCACAGTTGGGAGGATCACCTACCACTAGTGGATTTTGCGTAAAAAAATATCTATCATTCCATCATTGGTATGACCCCATTCTAGGATTTTTATGACGACATTGTAGGTCCCCAATTTTCTAGACTAACCCGTGGGAGTCGGAACTCATGGGCCTAGAGTTGGTTAGAGATACAACAAAAAAAATGCGGATCATCCATTAGTGGATGAAGATTTCATAGAGCTATCAGAAGTCTTATATTGACAGGTGATGTATGCTTTTGGAGTTCAAGGAAGGTGACCATGATTTCCTATGGGTTTCACCATTATTTGGATTACTGAGATACAGTTGTGGTGAAAATATATCAATAAATTTCATCAAGTCTTTTGAGATACTGCATAGAGTTAGTGAGGTAGCATACCACATTGATCTACCCTTGCAGTTAGACCGACTACACTATGTCTTCCACATGTTGTAGTTGAGGTGGTACATGCATGAAACATCACATGTTATCAACTGGGGATAGCATGAAATCTAAGATAGAGTGAACTTTTTTGAGTACCTGATAAAGATTGAGGATAAATAGGAAAGAATCCTTCATGAGAAATCAATTACTTTAGTGTGTGTCTATTGGTAGCATAGGAATCTCCAGGAGATCACGTGGGAGTGAGAGGCTTATAATTTTTCTCAATACCCTAATATTTTTGAGTAGCCATTGTTTTTTTTCTGTTTTAGGATGTAAATCCAAAAGGTGTGGAGAATGCAATGTCTCATATTTTCTATGTATTACTTTTGGATATTATATGGATTATTTTCAAGACTACGAGTTGAGTGGGCATGAAATTACAAGGCCCATTGTATTCGGAAAAAATGGTTGAAATATGTTAAATATATTAAACAGAACATGCATAAAAATTTTCTTAAAAATGTGGAATAAAATCCAAATAGGATCCCATATCTAAAATATGAGGTCACTATTTAGTTCATAACATGAGGTTTACCATAAGAGTGACTTAACATTTTTCAGCATAGGCTATTTATATAAAATTAATCACAGTCATGGAAATGAATAAAATAAATAAACAAAGTATTTTATTTCATTTTTTTTGATGAAACGATTAAAAATATTTAAAAATATTTTTATGTCAGAATTCCATGGTTAGTCGCATAACCCTAGAGATGTTGGAGAACCCTTGGAGAGACCGTTCTAGAATTATCTCAGGTAAATTATGATAATATCATGGATTAGTGATTGACACACCTCAGTTCTAATGAAAACGATGCAACCCCATTATTTATCAAATATCAATACAAATCAAGGTAGAGAGTTAGTTTCAATTTTTTTATTCACCATTTCAGAATTATTAGAAGAAGGTGAATAAATCAACGAATAGATTTATTTTGGTTTGATTTTCATGCGAGATGAGATTGTTTGAGGGAATTTTGAAAGAGATTAATCTTTTTTATTTGATTGTTTCAATTTTAATTATAAAAATGAAGAATTTTGATCAAAACAAACATTGATCGAGGTTTGTTCCTTCAATTTGTTGTTGTGATTTTCTCTCCCCATTCATCATTTCTCATGGGTGTTCTTTGTATTGGCCTATGACTTAGCTAATCCTGATCAATCAATCATTCCACACCCATTTCATGGAATAATGATTTTATATTGTACATATAGGATTGAAAATACACAACCGAGGTTTGACAATGAAGACAAAGTGATTCAGATGATGGTGTATCCCCAATTTTTTGTTCTCAGGAATTCCTTAGTGTTGAATTATGAATGAAATATAGATTATTTTTACAAATGGATTTGACACAGAAATATATTATTACAGAGACGACGAGGCTCAAGTGAGATGATGCTTGATTATCGGTGTGATTGGTACCGATATCTAAGGTGGAAATGTTTATGGGACATGCAGAAGGAAGAATAAGGGTTTATAGAAAAAGTTGATCAACACGACATGTAATCAGAGATTAAATATTGTGTGGGACCACTATGTGGAGGATAGGGTTTCTAGAGGATGTTATGTATCAGATGTATTTTAAACCCTTCCACACAGAATGTGGTACCTCCTCGATAAACCTAGTATGTTCATTGGAGATTACACAAACATGGGGTGGAGCACACGGGTTGCCTACACCGTATGTAATCCCCACATAGACATGTCCTAGACCAGGTACATAGGATAATCAATGTACTAATACCTGAAAATACATACATTGGATGGATCCATGTATTGAAACATGGTTAGAGTACATGAGATGCCTACATGGAGGGTACTACTACATGGACATGACTGGATGACACATTCCTTTTACATGGGTAGGACCCTGGGTCAAGGGACATGACATGTGACCCCTACAACACACCATATACTCTTTCATGCATGGCATGGATCTCTTGTCCTCCACATCTTGGAAAAGTTTTATTGGGTTCCAGTACCCTTATCCTTTTTCTGAAGGTTATTATGGAATAGTCTCCTAATCTTAGGACTATGGTCCCTTCAAGAGTAATTCATGGATAGAGTTGTTGGAGTCCCTCTAAGAGGCCTATAATATGATACCCTATTCATATTCATTCCCTAGGCGGAGTTCTTGGAATAAAATTTTCCAACACTATGTCATAATAAATCTTCTACTTAGCAGGTTAATCTAGATTGATTTTTTGGTATCACCCCATGGCCAGGGAAGTGATCCTCGTCTGTGTATCATATTTATTTTCAGATTATCATCATGTTCTTTCTCATGATGAGACCCGATGACTAGTACCTCTCAAATGAGAATCCTTAGTACAATCAGATTCAAGATTGTTTTCTCCCAAATGAGTGCTTTATGGAGTCTTTGAAATGGAATCCTAGGCTAGTATACTATGGTTGGGGCTTACATCTAGACTGTGTGTCTTTATTGAGTATATCTTAATATTCTTGTTATGTGTGTTATAGACATATATCTATGTAGAGATGAATATATTTCATTTTTTATGCATTTTGGGTTTGGAGTTTCCAAATGAGTATTGTTATAACCACCCCTTCATGGGATTTTCCCATACGTGACATTTCATGTGTAGATGATCAAAATGTTGACATAGTTCTCAGAAGACTAGGACTAGACTATTCTTAGTGAGACTGGACATATCGAGGCATGTTCCTATAGATTTACGATAGTAGTAACAGTACATACATTTAGGTTGGACTTGTGCTTTAGACTCTTTTTGGTAGGATTGTATTTGGCCATATTTACTTTCTTTTACTTCTTATTGCACTCTGGTTACATGATTATATGTATTCATTCTTGGTTATTTTTTTTCACATTTCATCATTATATAGGTTCGGAGATGTGTGAGTTTGTATAGGTACTTAGGCTAAGGCCAACTATGTCAGTGATACACATTCTCATTGCTAGTCACCAGAACCTAGCCTATTGGAGTTGGGCTTGGGGAGTTACGACACAGGCCCCTCTATGATGGGTTGTGATAATAATACTAAACCAAAAAAATAAAATGATTACTGAGTGACTATTCCCATAATATTTATAGAAATATAGCTTAGAACTAAGAAAGGTAGTTCGAATGAAATTATCTTTATGTAATTGATATTATAACATGGGGACATTAAATTGTTCAGAATAATTCAGGGTAACATTCCATTTTATTTAAAAAAACACCCAAGTGATACACTAAAAAAATCCTAATTCGTTTGAAACTGTATTAATATGTGTAATTTGGATCCCAGAAATAATCTCTGAGACATTAGACACTAGGTTTGTTCATAAATTCCATTATTTTATTCAATAAGTTATTTTCACACACATGGCTATGAAAAATTTATTATGTATCTAATTATCAATAATGAATTCATTTAGCTAAGGGGAATATTGAACCCAAAAAATTAGGCAATTGAATTATAATGAATTCATTTTATTTGTATCTATAAAGTGGAAATTAGAACTCTGATTATAATAAATGAGTAGAAATAGATAAATATAATTTTTACTTGTTATAATTATTATTCCACATAAATATATCAATTTCACTCATAGAATTAGAATTTTTTCTTAAAAATAAGTGAGGCCAATTGATTAAATTCATGTATCAATAATGATGTGATTTTTAGTGAAAATAAATGAAAAATTATACACCTCCTTTTCTTAGTAGTTAAAACATTATATGAGAATGTATTTTCTTATTCATTGATTAAATTTTTATACAATTTTTTTGAGCTGGGAGAATCTAAAAATACTTTAATAATGCTTGAAAAAAGTGAAAATACACATTTAAATTCATCGTTAAAAATTATCTAAAAATAGGAAATCTATATTTTTTTGTTCACACCTTTTGGAAGTCCTATTGATTATATATTACACAGGAGTATAATATTACTAGTGTAGGGGATTGATCCAATGAAACTTTTAAAAAAATTAAAATTAACTAATATTAATCTCCTATTTTTTATTATAATTTATGGGATTAAATCATTTCTATTAATATATATCATATAGGTGTAAATAGTTAATTCATTAAATTCCTCGATTTTTGATAAAAATTTGTTTTTGGATTTTTTTAACATGAAATATACTTTTTTATTTATTCTATAAATTTTAACTAAAATTTATTAATGATTAATTTTTCAGAAACATTTGAATACTCATATTAAAATATAATTTTTAAACTAGAAAATGAATTTAAATTTTAATATGGAATTAAATGATCAATGTGATGGGGTTTTTTATTTTTTTAAACATGGTTGAATATTTTTAAATACAATTATTAAATTGATGATTTTTTGTAGAAGGTGTTCATATAGAAGAAAAATCAATGGAAATAATCTACAGAAATAAGGGAACCTCCTTGGCACTCATCCAACTAACTGCCAGTAAACACCACAACACTCTACAATCACTCAATCGACCAAAATCCAACACCTCATTGTCAACTATAAGGAAATAAAACAAATCACAAAGGCACTCCAATTATTCCATGAAACCATAACCTCTGTATAGTCAATCAAGTGATAACACCTCCCACACCATGCGACTTCAAAATGAAATTTAGTCTTCAGCAAGATCCATCCTGGTTTAAAATGAAACCAGCTTCACTCTATCAATATGGTAAAATGTCCAACTTCAAACATTCCTTCAACCTAGTATGTCATTCCAATATACTACAAGATAACTTTAGTGACTATGGTATTATACTTATATATGTGTCCAAGAAGGAATAATCTGCCACCCCCATAAGACTACAAACTATCAATGATGCCTGGTGGTAAACTAAGATGGACCATACTTACCCACTTAATTAATCCACTTGAGCTAAAATTTAAATCTGATGGGCCAAAACTAACGCTCTTACATACAATAGAATAATATGATTAAAAGTTTGATTATTAATGAAGAATAAATTTAGAGATTTGAAATAAGAAATTTTTTGAAAATTGATTCAAGACAGAATATATTTTAGAGCTTAAAAAGGATGATAAAATAATTCAACATTCAAGAGTTTGAATTTTCCCATTTGTGATGAAAATGATGCTGGTTCGTGTTGGTACAAGTAGGGTGGAAGTAGGGAGGGGTGGATTTCCTTTTAATAAATTAAAAATTAAAAATTATATAAAATTATACAATTAAGTGATAACTTAAAAATAAATAGTAACCATAATATATATCAATCAAAAGAGTAAGTGAAACAAAAATAAAATGGTAAAGGAAAAACAATTTTATAAAGTACTTTGGATAAAACTCAATACGAGTATCTATATCTCCTCCACTCATATATTGATAGGTTTTAGACCTAAACCCTTGAAATTAATGATATTCAAGATACCCAAAAAAAATAAACATGATTTTCATGGTTTAAGAAAAACCCAAATACAAGGAAAAGACACTTTCTTTTTAATTATTTTAGAATGAAACTCATAACCAAATAGAAGACATTTTACCTTTTAAGGTTTTAGAATAAAAAAAATCCCTTAGTTTAGTGGTAATGAGAACCCAAGAGAAGAATTATTTTTCTTAACATAAACCCTTTAAAGAACACTTTAAATTCTTAATAAGAAAGAATAAAAAATATGGGAGAATGTGATAAGAAAAATTTGTATTGATAAGGTTTTGTAAATGATATATATTATTAAGGAATAATGTTAGTATAATTTAATCCTATAATAAATAGAAGTTTATAATTATGTTTCCATACCAACCGAGGGTCTATTTGTAGGCTCTAGATATCCCTGGGTTGAATAAGAAGAGTTATAGTGTTAAAAGATACATTGGTAATTAAAATTGTTCACATGATGCATGGTTAAATGATATATTTTCTTTTCTTACGCGATGCCACATGATGACCGAGATTCTCTATATATTATCTAGTGGGCTGTCCAATTTCTACAAACTGGCTGATTAAACTCACTTATTGGTCAGTGGGCCTGATAGATCTGCAAATTCTCTTATATATCAAATGATTGGTCAGTTCTCATCCACTGGGTAACCAAGGAGTTTGATAGTGTCATTGTGCCACTAGACATTCCATCTGCTAGATGGTGTCTCTGCATTAGCTAAATGATTATAGTTCTCAGTTATAGTGTTGAATTTATGCCTCTAAAGATATTTTCATGCCTCTTTTTGATCTATTGACAACTTAACGTCCTACCCAAACATAAACAAAAAAATACACTCAAATGAAATATTTATAAAAACATTTGGTGTTCATTATCATTAATACATCTATGTGAGAGAAAAGAATCACCTTTTTTTGATAATTACAAACAAATAAAATTTAAAAATGATAAAAAGATTAAGGCATATGATTTTTTTAATAAAACATATTTATAAATTAATTTTGATAATAATTTCAATATTTTTTGAAGAAATTAAAGGGATATTTTTTCAAGATTTCTAAAAAATAAAATTTTAACACACAAAATTCATTCCTTAATAATGACAAGAAATTTTAATGTGAATTATCCAAAGTCTATCCCTAGAGAGTTTCAATCTAGGTGTGTGGTAAAAGGACCACTACTCATGCCCCTGGTGGAGATCAGGTTAATACTCAAACATACCTTTTCAAGTTTATTACCCCTAAGTGCATCGCATCCAAAACCACATACACTTATTGCTATATAGATAGGGAATACATTTCCTGTAAAGTTACACTCACATAAATTTAGCATTATCTTCCGTTGATAACTTTATTATCATCTCCCTTGTAAAAATACCAAAAATAGTTCCATTTTAAAGAATAAAAAAAAGAGTGATAAATTTATCCCTCTTTATGATTATAAAAAAACTCATAAACATGAAAGTTACTTTAAAAAAAATCCACCCCTTTCAAAAATAAATAATTTTAAAAAATTTAAATATAAATTAATTGAAAAGAATAATTCAAAAAAATTGAAATAAAGTTTTTTTAAAAAAATACACAGTGAAAGAAGACCCACAAGTTTTCCTAAGATTATTATATGTGTTAAAAGTGAACCATTATTAACTCTACCATAATAAAATAAAAACATTATAGAGTAAGGGGTTTCATGTAAATATAAACTAATTTAATATCCTTACTAATGAATTATATTAATATTTATCCCTTTTGAAAGTGGTATCTCATAATATGGTCCTAAGGTCATTGTTCTTAGTAAATTAGTGCGGAATTAGATTCCAAGAGATACTAATGGTATAAGTGTTATCACAATTATTTTGAAAAATATTATATGTAAAACCATAATATAAGAGATAATTTTAATCCAAACAATTTTCATTTAGTAACTCATTATGGCTATATATTCCATGTTGGTCATAGAGAGAGAGAGAAACAATGTTATTCTTCTTACTACTCCTAGCGACTAGGGATTTTCCATGTATGTGAAAAGTCTCAGCTATACTTATCCTATCAAAAAGGATTTCACCATAACACAAATAATAAAATAGTTAGAGTTCAAATGAAGTATATTTTGGATAAACACAAAAAATAATACTAAACATGTTGGTTATCTCCATTGGGTTAATGTAAAAAAGCCGCTTTATTATACCTCGATAAAGATTGATTTCAACCATTTTACCAGTTTTATTGAACATTAATTTACTTGAAACACACACAGGTGTACTTATTTCATTTACTTGATCCATGAAAAAACTTTTTAATAGTTGATTTGTGTATTTTTCATATCTTAGAATAATACCAACATCATTTTAATATATTTGGAAACCACGAAATTTTTTTAACTCACTCATAAAACTAATTTCAAGTTATTTTCTAATTAAATATTTAAATTCATTAAAATGGGTTTCTTTTAAGAAACTAAATATAAAAACATTAATTTTAATTTTAATTATTAATAATTCAATTTTTTAAAAAAATTAAAATTTAATTTTATAAATTTTAAATCATTTTAACTTTTTATAGCATGCCCAAGGGTTTATTTAAAACCATAAAGAGCCCTGGTTAATATAAAGAATGATTTACAAAATTTGATTTTTCAAAACCGAGAGGCTGCTTAAAATATTTTTAGATCTAAAATAATTAAAAAAAATAACTTTTAGAATCTATCTGAAAAATATTAATATTTATGTGGGTGATGAATGAGAATGTGATTATAATGGATTCAAGCTAATAAACAGGGCTAGTGGTCTCATCATATTCAATGCCTTCTACTTGATTGTATCCTTTTCTAAGAGTCTATATTTTTTATAGGTGATGCTACCTTTGTCATCTAATGTATTCTTAAAAATACATTTCATACTACTAATTATATGATCATTATGTTATTTAAAATGATTCCAAATTCTATTCCCTTAGAATAGGTTAAAATCCTATTTCATTACAAATATTTAGTTTTTATTATTAATGTAATCATTAATATTTAAAAGTGTGAAACAAAATCATGTTGCTAAACATAATTTAAAACTCATCTTTTAGTATTAGTACTGGCTTACCGATCACCGATAACATCTTTTAAGGGATAGTATATAGATTTAAACCATGACTTGGGAAAATTTCTAGATGGTTATTCTTCCTTAACTTTAATTTCCTTTGAAGGAGGTTTATTATTCAACATCAAATTTTATATGGATTCTGCTATGTAATCAATTAAGTGATGAAGTTTAGGAAAAATATTATCAAATTTTATTTGTATTGATTCTTCTATGGTCATGGAACTTTTATTAAAGATTCATTATTATTAATAAGTTTTAGATTAAATAAAAAAAATACCTTCATTAGATTTGTGTTCAAATTTTTCTATGTTTTCTTCCATGTTAATAATGTTTTATTTACACACAGGCACCTTAAAATAGAGTAATTTAGGAAATGTTTCCTTCTAAACCTCACAGGTTATCTTGTTAAGAATGAGTCTTACGAGATCATGGTTCAAGGTATTACAAGTGGTATTAATAGGTACATCCAAAAAATATTGAGTAATTTAAATTCATTTAAGAGAGTTCATCAAATATCTTGTAGAGTTGGATTCAATCATTCAACAACCTCATTTTTTTCAGGAGTTCTTGGATAAAAAAAGGAATGATTGTATCATTTTGAACCACAATGTTCATCAAAATATTTATTTTCAAACTCTCCCCCATGATCACTCTAAATATACATGATATTATAACCTTTTACATTTTTAATTTATTATTATATTTAATAAATTTCTTACTAGCCACATTTTTATACACTAAGAAATAAACCTAAGTAGATCTTGCATAATCATAAAAAATTTAAAAAGTTTAATATTTACCTCAAATAATTGCAACATGTTTTAGTCGAAATAAATAAAGGAGTATAAGATCATGTTTATTAGAGGTGGAAAATTCCTTTTTAGATTTAGAGGTAGATATTTTCTACTTACCAAGTTATCAAGACCCACACAAAATTTTATTTTTGAAATAAAATTTAAGTCAATATATTTTTAGATTATTTTGGTAGATTTTGAGAAGTTTATATGTTTTATAATGACCAGTTAGCTTAGGATAAATCCATGAATATATCTTGTGCACTCAAAAATTTAAAATTTTGACTCTAAAGAGGTTTTGAATCAATAATATAAATATTTTAAATATAATAAGATGAAAATGAAATATTCATTTTTGAATCAATAACAGAACAATAATTAATTTTAAATGGTACTTTAAAATAATTTTCCCATAATTAAAAAACACATAGAATTTTTTTTTGAAGTCATAAACAGAAAAATTATTTTATGAAGGAATAATTTGAAAATCCTATAGTACTTATACTGATTATCTTACTCCTTGAGTTATCACCAAATTAGACATGACATCTATCAATAATTTAATAATTGTTTAATTTAGAGTAGTCACCACACATATGTCTTGAGCACCTGATATCCATGTATTATGTAGTTCTTTAGTATTTTCTCGAAAAAAATTCCGATAAAATAATCAAACAATCATAGCCTTTAGTATCCAATTTTTGTGTACACATATTTTAGGTAAATGGTATTTTGTAACTCATATTTTTTTTGAATATGGTCTTCTAAAAAAATAATTGTAAGAGATATGAACACTTTTAGGTCTACCATAATGAGCATTTTTAAAATTAAATCCATAAATAAGATGATATAATGTTTTAAAATAATTAAAAAATTTATTTTGTAAACACACTTTCATAAAAGTGATATTTTTCAAGGTATGTAATTGATTTAAAAAAATAAAAGTAAAACTATTTGTTCCATAAATTTTTGATCCCACTATTTTATTCAAATTTTATTCACCCTCGGAAAAATCAGAAAGTGAATTCATAATATCATTAATTGTATATTGTAGTTTTTCAAAAAATTGGGTTTTTTTTTCTAATTTTAGGGATACTTAATCCTTTTCATTAGAGATTTTAAACTTTTCACTAACTAATTGACTATATTTGTTTTTTGATCTTTTATTTTTTTGGTGTTCTCAAAAATTCATTCCTCATGTTAATTTATTTAGTACTTTAGATCATCATAATCTAAATTAATTGAATAAAAAGAAGCGGTGGAATAAAAATAATTTTCCTCAGTTTGGTGTATGAGACATTTTTAACTATCATCAATTTATTTAGTTTAGGATAAGGAATCATCACTTTCTCTACATGTGGAAATCATAAAGTCTTTATTTATTTTATTATTTTCATTGAACTTATTTTTGAATATGGGGAACTCCAATTTTATGTGTCCCTTATTTTTTTGTTTCATGTAGATGACCTCTACTTCTTCATATTCATTGTCCTTTTTTTGTGATGAAAATATTACTTCTTCCTCATGAATTTTTTCATCTTCTTAGCTAGGTTTACAGTATTATCACCCTAATCAGAAGAATTATAATTTATTTCCTTTTATTAAATAGTCTTATTTTCCATTAATTCTTTGTATTCTTTTTTATCTTTTAATTTCATAGTAATATAATAGATCATGAGTGATCTAATAATTTCTTCCACCGGTATGTTCATAATGTCATTTTCTTCTTGAAACATTAATACCTTGGATAACCATTAACATGAAAACAAAAATTATCTTATTTAAAAGTGTTTATGTAGAAAGATAATATCTAAGGTATTTTTTACCATTCAATATGTTAGTAAAGTGTGTAAAAAGTTCCATAATTGGTTAATTAACATGAATTATAAAAGTTTCAAAATCTATAAAATACATATCAAGTCCAGTATTCTTTAATTTATTAGTTCATTTATGTCTTACTTCTAACAATTTAAAATTTTCAAGATCATTTTTAAATTTATAAATTTTATTAAATTTATTAAGATCTAAATCACAATGATGAGAATTCAAGGAATTTATATTAAATTAAAGTTCCATAATATCATCAGGATTCCATCTGTCCTCTGATTCTTTTGTGGGAGTATAATCAAGACTAATGTTTTCTAAATGAGACAACCTATAATTTTAAAAAATAGAGACATGTGATTTTTGAAATAATTATAATCTTAGTAATAAAATAATAGAGATTAATACATTTAAAATCTATTGGGATCATGTTTGGTGTTATAATTAGAGGAAATATTTTATGATCATTATTTGAAACTGATGAAGGTTTAGAAACCAAGGATGTATCTGATAACAAATATAGGTTTTTTTGGATGGAAAGATGAGGGGAAGGGTGTTAATTTCCTTTTGTAAAATAAAACATAAATAATGTGATGGAATTTTTAAATTAAGTGATAAATTATAATTAAATAGAAATTATAATATATATGAGTCAAAATAGTGAGTAAAATGGAAATAAAAAGATAAAACCAAGGAAATTTGATAAAGTTTTTTAGCTAAAATGAAAGATAATTCTATATGTATCCTTCCCGTAATTTATTGAGATGTTTTAAAATAAAATAATTAATTTTACCAGTAAACAAGATAACGAGGAAGGTATACAAGTTATTTTTAATGGTTAATGAAAAAACCGAAATAAAAAGAGAATTCATTTTTTATATTTTTTTTAACAACAAACCCAAAATAATAGTGAATAAAATTTTTTAGTGGTATTAGAAAAAAATATAATCCATCACTTTAGTGGCAGTGATCACCCAATAAAATAATAAAAATTAAAATTGGTTTGCATAACACAAGAACTTTTAAGAGTAATCTCAATTTTCAATAAGATATAATAGGGATGATGTGAGAATGTGAGATGAAAAAGTAGGAGTAAAAAGGTGTGATAAAAATATCACTCATAAAAGAACAGTGTTAGTAGAATTGAATCTATAGATTGATTGAATTTCATTATTATGTTTTTTTCCTCTTGGGTGTCTATTTATAGGATTCATACATCACTTGGTTTAATTAGAGGAGTTATGATATTAAAAAAGAAATTTCCAATTGAAATAGACCCCCTAAAACCATATTAAATGCCATGTTTTAATTTTTAGTTGGATTCTACTAGAAAGACACAATGCTCCATAGACAATCCAATGGTCAATCATGTTATAACTAGATGGTCGATCATACTCAAGGGTTGTCTTGTGAGCCTAAATTACAAATATCCCCTTTATTATATCCACCAGCTATTCAGTGTTCCTCCAAAAGTTAGTTAATTGGTTTAATAGTGGCTTGGTTCCATTATAAATGGAACTTGCTGGCTGGTGAATCTACTTTGGCTAGTTTCAGGTGCTTCTCAATGAGGGTTTTTAATCCATCCCTCTAAAATTATTTTTATTTCCTTGTTTTATATATCATAAACATAAATTCATTTCCAATAAAAACACTTAAGTACACTCAAATGAAATTTTTAGAAACACATTTGGTGTTTCAGGTCATTAAAAAAATATATGATAGGTATAAAAATTCAGATCTTGGGAGGGAAAACAAAACCAGGGAAATTCTATAATTGTTGAAGATGAGACCATTCTAAGAATATGGTTTTAATTGAATTAAAATTGATCTATGGAGAAGACATGTGAGATCATTTTTATAATATGATGAACTATGGATCTATTTTGGAATAAGACACTTGAATGAGGCTATGTGAACAAGTTTGATGATTCAAATATAACTCAAAGAAAAAGCTATTATTGATAAGAAATACTCTTAATCATTGGTGATTTTTGGATGTTACTTACGAAGACTAGAGATGAGGATTCCTAGGTTCAATACCAATTCACTAATAGTAGATACAAAGTCCAGTACAACCCTCTCACTTGTTAAAATACATCCATTCATTGAATGGGATCCATGTCCCACAATAGCACCACCAGGACTAGTTAACATTGTATTTTTTAGTCTAGACCCTCTCTGGAAATCTAGATCACTTCCCTTTTCCAAGAACCATCATTCCTCCTTGACGAAGTCCATTTTAAGTTATAACCCTTATTAACACCCAATTCAAATCCATTCTGAATATATAAAATAATTCCCTCTCTATGTTAAGATCACACCAATTAACTAGGAATCACTTCATCCTTCAACATCATTTCATCCATGGAAAATCTCTCTCTATGTGAACTCAATGAATCAACACCATCCTTTAAGTAATAGATAAGTCATGTTCCACCAAAGCTTTCTAAGAGATCAATTAGAGCCTCACAATTCCAGATTTTATTTGGTAATTCCATTATTCAAAGTTAGAAACTCAAGATGAACAAGTCCCTCCATGGTTAGTCAAAGTTCTAGACTTAATAATTCACTGAATTATTGCCATTTCTAGTTCATTCCTAAATTTTTGAAGTCCACTATACCATATCCAATCCCTATAAGACTATCCCATCAATCAAACAACTCATGCAAGGCTTCCATACATTAATTCCAGTATGGATGAAATACATTGAAGTGCATTCAGTCTAAGTTTTCCTAAACTAATATAAAACTCTATTGTGGGATTAATTTAAAAAAAAGGAGGATTTGATATTATATATCCATAAAAAATATAGAACCTCTAAACGAGACACATAGATTCCTCCAAGACAGAGGGAGAACTAGGCTCATAAAACTGAAATCCATGGAGGAGGAGGAATATAAATTTATTGCCTAAAATTATTTTCCCCCACTCTACTAAAAAATTATTCAAATCTTACTAAATATAGATAGGATTTATTATATTTTTGTCATTAAATTTAGTTCATGTTCTCTTCTTATTTTGTGTTTTAATATGATGATTATCCTCTTCCCCATTTTCGTTATTTTTCTTCATCATTTTGATGTACTCATGATCTCATACTTCATGATGGTAAAGTGATATACCATTGAAGGTGATCTAAGGGATTTTCATTGTGATGTTATTTAATTTTTTGTTTATTTCAATTGTGTTTTCTTAATTCATTGAGGTAGTGAGGGTAGAGATTGGGGAATAGAATCACCACTATATCCTAATATCAATTTATTTCATTAATTTACAACTTTTGACATATTTGTTACCATATATTGACACACTCACCATACCAATAGAGGTGATTGAACTGAGATATTGAATGGAATGTAATCTCTTCAAGGTGGGTTGATTAGGCTCACTCTCTTTGTTGAGGGGTGTTCTTTCCTAATGTACTAAGGATGATAATAAATTTTCTAGTGTGCTAAAGGATCCTTGGTTATAATTTAAAGTTTAAAATTAATAAAAAATACCAAATGAGTGGATGAATGATATTGATTCCACTTATTGAGCTAATTAGTTAAGAACAATAGACAAAGATGATGGAATGCATTGGAATTCATTAAAAGATCATTCACACTTATGGATAATACATTGTTTGATGCTTTCAATTTATTATATATTTTTTAAAAATCACAAAAAAATCATTTTTGGAATCTTTAAAAACCTATAAAATAAAAAAATAAAACAATAAGTGATTGAGAATATAATTGACCAACCTAAAATTAATTTAGAATGATCCTAGTCATCCTCAATGAACTGTATTATAGGATTTTGAATTTTTTTATGTGAGTACAATAAAATACTCCCATAACAAAAATTAAATAATAATTCAAACTTTAATAGGAATAATTAACTAAAAAAATTTAAAAAGGGAAAAATAAATGGTCTAAATCTAGAAAGACCTTGATTAACCCCCATAGGGTGCCTTTGGTTCCAACAAAGAGAGAGTCAATCCAGTTTTTTTATGATTAGACAACCTGGAATATCAGTTTTTTAAAGATCATGTTGGTTATTGAGTTAACTATGATGGATCCTATATTTTATGTAAGTTTATATTTTAGTTAAAATATGTAATTAATGACTTATTTTAATGATTATATTAGCGTCTCTTATGATATTGTTTTGAGAATATTTATTCTTATAATTCAATATGGATTTGTGTATGAGAAAATGAATATCTAAAATTGTTGGGTATTCCTTTTTTTGAGATTATTTTAATCTTATATGGTGTAATTAAATAATTTGAGTTATGTTAGGGGTGACTAGAGAAAGAAATGACTCAAAAGATGGAAAAATGGCTACGGGATTTGGTTCACACCATAAATGGATATTCAGGACATGAATGTCTTATGGGAAGAATCCATGAATTCGTTTTTAGGATGTGAAAATATGTTCGTGAAATGAGATATTATCCATGGAATTAATGGGGCTTTTGGTATTTTAAGTCAAGGAGTTGCATTTTTCGGTATATCAACTACTCTAAAAGTTCACAATGTAGGTATATAATTCTCACCATGAATGGTGTCTATTCCACCAGATTAAATGTTTTGTGTGACGAACCCCTTTATCATTTGACTTCATCCTTCTTTCCTAACCTATGTGGTCTTCTATAGTAAATCTTGGGTGAATTCATCTCTTCTAGACTTCTCTATTTGGCATTTTTACTGTGTATTGATCGGTTGTCAATACATAAGAATTTAAAAATGGTTATCTTGTCATTATTCCATTATCTACGAAATTTCCAGAGGTTTTATGTTGCGTAATTCAATTTTATTGATCATTTTATGATCCAGTCTTCATTTCTTATAGATCCATCATTTTTTCATCTTCTAGAGGAAAAAACTCATGTTACTTGTGCTGTGGAGGATGTGATATTGGAGATATGTGTTTTTCTATCACCTTTAATAACCCTTTCTCTTATGAAAAAAATTCATTAATGTTTTAATCATTTTTAGAACCTACTATCAATTTATTTTGTGTTCATTTTCCTTTTAGTGTATGGATCCCATTGTGTTTGGTGTGTGACCTATGTTTGTGGTAGGTATTTCAGTCTCTAGCCTATGTTAGATGAACCATTTATTCTCTTAGTTTAATAAATGGAATTATAAATGATATTCGGAATGATCATTTATTTTTTTTGAGATTCATGTGAAAACGTGTCTTTGATAAAACCTTGTGTACTTAGGTGTAGGGTTTAGCATTAGGCCATGTCTGTTGACACTACAGGGGGTTCAATTTATGGGTTGTTCGTCTATTACTAGATCAACAATCCATTGGCTCTAATAACTTGATTGATATAATAGGTGGTTTTATCTTTGGGTGTTTATCTATTCCCTAGTCCCTGTTGTTCAAGGGAAGTTATATAGTGAACTCTAGTAATAATTTCATTGGGGGTATGCGTAACCTAGTTAGCCCGACCTATGTTATCCTTGGGGTGATTTCTATTGTTCATGACTATCATTGTTTTGATTTTATGATATTTAGTTCATGATTCAATATATGTTGATGGATTATATGAAATATTATTTGAAATCATGACATTTATATTTATTTGAGAATAGTGAAAAAGGGGAACTATTTTACTATTCCTTTAATAAGAATGATATTTTTTTATACCCTGTTTTCCTTAAAATCGAGAATATTGGTATTGTTTGAGAGAGATTTTTTATGGAGAACCTTAGTGGGATCGTACTGATCCTATTTGGATCACACCTTTCACACTCCCTTTGGGGGGTGTAGACCCTATGATGTCCTCTACTAGAAAGGGTTAGGCACCACGGTGAGGTGAAGGGGTTTTTTAGAATGGTATGGGTAGCTATTGGTGAGATGGTGGGAAATTTTCCACATGTCACATGGAGTAGATGTTAGATGTTATTTCTATTCTTTTTTAGATATTTATAGCTATGTACTTTGGGTGTTTATCTTGTTTCTTCTAGTTATATTTTTATAATTTTAAATATATGTTTATGGTATATTTTATTATTTATTGTCTTTCCTTATTTTATGTTATGTATCTTGTTTAGGCTGAATGAACCAACACCTCTAGTTGTTTTTGGTTGCTCAGATGTGAGTCACCAGCCCATGGGGATTAGTAAAACCATACAGGTATTGTTTTAATTCTATTTGGAACCTAGATGGATGGGTTTTACAGGACATGTCATGATAATTTGGTATCAGTGCCTAGTTTTGCTCAGTCTTAGGAAGTTAAAAGACATGGTATATGATTTTCAGGATTTTAGAGGTAGGTCACGATGAGTTCCTAGAAATATATTTCCTCGATGAGCCTCATTTTACCCTGGGATATTATGTTGTGTGTCTCTTACATTGTTTTTCAATATAATTTTTAGTTTTATCTTGAGTTATTTTGATTTTTAAATGATATTTATCAATTTTTAGATCATTTCCTTCTATTTTTGGTATTTAAAAACATTCCTATGAGATGTATTCCAAGGGTTTAATAAGATAGCATGGTTGATAATAATCCTCAAGTGAGTCCTACACTTTATTACAATCATCTAGAAGCTACCGGGAGGTTAGTTCGAGTCATGGACCAGAATACACCAGTTATTTAGAACCATGTATTTAAGAAACAACTTGGAGCTCATTGATATAATAATCAGATTCACGAGTTCCTACACTAGAAGACACCATATTTTTAGGGTACTAATAAACCTTAGGAGGTGGAGGACTAGTCAGAAAAGATCAGCTAGGTCTTTTATTTCTTGGAGACACCTAAATCTTTCATGGTGAAGTGCATGATGTCTATGGTCGAGGGTCCTAGAAAAATATAGTGGGATTATTTGGCCTAGGTAAATAATAATGTGGGATTGGAGTGGAAAGTATTCAAGACACTATTATTTCATCAGTTATACCTAAAATTATTTATGTTAGTAAATCCTATGGAGTTTCTTTCTATATTACATGGATAAAATTTTGTGAACAAGTACATCCACCATTTTGAAGTGTTGGTAAGTTTTCCTCTAGAGGTGTTGATAGATAGTTGAAGGCTCATAAATATTTATAGGTCTTGTTTCTTGAAATCAGATAATATGTATATATGATGAATCTGAAAAACTATTCAAAGATATCTGATTACAAACTGATGGCATAGTTAGATATGGTGGGAAAGAATGGCCAGTTTGGATCTTCCGTTCTATCTAGTGGAAGTTCCAATAGTGGACATGGTAAGAAGAGGATGTGGAATTATATTCACAAAAGTGGTGGTGGTGGTTTTTAGTAGTGTAATTCTTCTACTCAATTAGAAATTACTGTAATTGTACCATTTAATTGAAACTAGTGTAGAAATGTTGGGTATACTCGATGATCTTTCCATGAACCTATGATGAAAAATAGTGCTTGTAGCCACAGAGGACATTTATATTGATTATTATAAGCTATATATATGACCTAATATAGCTAAGTATCTTATTTTATGATGTCTATTGTGGAAAAAATAAGAGAATCACATTCAATAGGGCTCCATCAAAAGTCCTTAGTAGTGAAGTATCTTCACATAGTAGATGAGTTCTTGATGAAGGTTGATGGGGACCTGACTAAACTGAGAGGTACCATTTTTGTTGAATCTTATATAGTAATTGATATGTTTGATACATATTACTCACACTCATTTATATCTTCGCATTTCATGTATGTTTTGAAGTTTCAATAATTTATCATGTATATTGTTATGGATATAACAACACCTCTTGAGAAGAGGAAAGTGAATGGGTTTCATTTTAATTTGTGAAATATTTCGATAATTGATACTAATTTAGTCTATAAATTCCCCATTCTTCATCTAGATCTTTTTGATGTAATCATCAGTTTAGATTTTATGGTCATTCACTAAGTTGGGATTGATTATTATCAGTGTCATGTTTCCCTCTTTACTACTAATGGGATATCTTAGGTGTTCTAGAGAGAATGAAACCTAATTCATAGTTGTGAAAGTCCTTTTCACCTTGAGCTTAGGAGTTTTTTATCTTCCTCCATGGTTGAGATTGATGATGTTTCCTCTCTTTCCAATCTAACCTTGGTTGTTTGATATTTACCTATGTTTTTACATAATTAAATCTTCATTC
This sequence comes from Viscum album, assembly GCA_963277665.1. Lineage (NCBI taxonomy): Eukaryota > Viridiplantae > Streptophyta > Magnoliopsida > Santalales > Viscaceae > Viscum > Viscum album. The sequence goes on from OY728119.1 coordinate 447,862,575, forward strand.
TTCCTATATATGGGGAGGTAGAGTTTTCCCTTGATTTGGTGCCTGTTATATAGCTAATATTAATACCCTATTATCTTATGGAACCTATGGAGCATAAATATCTTATGGTGTATTTGGATGTCCTGTTTGAAAAGGGATTTATACATCAAAGTGTTTTTCCTTGGAAGACCCCATACTCTTTTACAATAAGGTTGATAGTTCATTAAATCTCTATGTAGACTACCAAAATCTGAATTAGGTAACATTTAAGAACATGCATCATTTTTCCCATATCGATGAATTATTTGATCAATTAAGAGGAGAAATATGTTTTTCAAAATTCAATCTTCTGTTAGATTATCATGATTATGGGGTTAATGAATCAGATATCTCGAATAACACTTTTAAAAACATGTATGACCACTAGGAATCGCTTATGATTCCTTTTGTCCTAACCAACTCCCCTGTAGTGTTTAAGGATTTGATGAACCATTTATTACACTATAGGTTTCAAGCATAGTAGAAGAGTGTGATGTTTCATGACAAATTTTTTTTCCATGATCAGTGATTAATATGATATTTTACAAAAAATTGAACATCATGATCAATGAAAATAAATCCATGAATATAGACAAGGGATAAAACACCAGAACAAGAGACAGATCATCACAAATTATTTATAATCAATCTAATTAAATAAATAACACACTTGTTGGAATTATTTATTCATTGATGGATCTAAAAATAGATCTGCACTGTATGAATCTAGAGTAAATTCCCTATAGCGAGGATATAAATATGTTCCACAAATATTCGAACATCACCATAGGAATATCCTGGTTATATAATTAAAGATCCTATCACTTGCATCATCCACCATTTATCACCTTAAGAATAACTTCCAAATCATTATCCTTGATCTCTTCTGACATGAGAGTTGGAGGTGGAGGAAGATCGCTCTTCATTCTCAGAAGCATGGTTGGAGACGATAGATCTCTAGGGATTGAGAGGATTCTCCAAATTTGTTGTCCACAACAAAACAAATGAATTAGATATTAGAGAAAATAATATAATTGGGTTTATATACTGGTAGTCTTAAAATAAAATAATTGAAAAAGTTCCATTTATTATTTATTTAATCTCTTCAGAACCCCATGTCAAATAATAAAAACAATATTATTATTTATCAACATGTTCTTAACTTGAAAATATAAATAAATATTTTTTAACCAGATAATATATAATATTTATTATTTCTCACCAGACCATTAAACTCAATCCACAATTCCTCCACAATATTTATTAGCCCTTGAATAATGAATATTTATTTATTAAATAAATATCACCACATTACTATCCAATAAATAAATAAATATTACATTCAATTAAACTGAAAATGAATATTTATTAAATATTATGCTAACATTATATTCTCTCAAGTAAGTGGTGAAAGAATAAATTCAATCAAGAAAACATGAAAATTTTTAAACCATGTGAAGAAATAACTTTAATTCAACTTCTTAAATAATAAATGATAATTTATTATTTCACTAATATTCTTGATACACTTAGTGTGTGAGCCTCTAGGCCTCTTTCTTGGTGGCATTAGGCAAAAGAGCCTAAAGTCTGAGGTTAACATCTATAAACATGCCAAGGAACCCATATAGAAAGAAGTTAATTCTAAAATGACATAATACCTCATATGGATTATTACCATGTAATATAATCCATTTACCATGATATCTCAAATCAAGTAGGTTGCATGTTGGTTCCATCAACCTATGTGTTCAATGTCCCTTTCGCTGAATTCCTAGAAAACGAACTTTCTTATATAACGCATTAGAAATGGATTTATTTTAGCTATATATTTTCTTTGAAATATCATGAGATATCAACATCCATTAAATAACATAATGGAAAAAACCTTTCTCACATTATTCACTAATATAATATTACCCGTGACACACCCAATGTATCCTACCTCATTGCAAACACATGTCATCATGGTTTTTATCAATACATCAATGTATGCAACTCATAGTACTCATTAATAATAATATTAAAGTCTAATGATAAATACATATGTCTACATATAGGAATATCCAAGACACATATAAATGTGTATTTTCTACTAGCAGGTATTTTTCTCATAATACCCTACACTGGATATTACCAAGGGCGTACACCAAGAGAAGGTGCCTCAAAGACCATTGAGTCTCGACCCATGATATCTTGTATCACTCGTGTCTCTCAAAATATTTCATCTAGATATAGAACATATATTTAAGAATAGTTTCACAGCACTTACTGGTTCTCATCATAGTGAGGAACTACTAAGAACTTTTAGCGCGAAAGCTTCCCTGAAGACATTATCACATAATATGTTATGTAAAAGAAAAATCATGATGTGGTAAGTAGTTTATTAATATTCATAAAAAATGAATACATGACATTATAAAGTACACATACATTGGTTATAGAGAACCAACTCCAATAGACTCCCACTTACGCTAGATCATACTGCTAACCGCCTTTCGTCCTCTAGCTTTCACATGATACTCTTACTTCTACTAATATTAGACATTAGTCAAGGGGTCCTCCGCATTCACTTCCTTTAGTACTCTGAATAATTTAACTTCATCACTCTAATAAAAAACCCTCATGATGTGATACTTCTGGATTATATGCTTTATCTATTGGTTTGACCTTATCTATTTTGTAAGATACACTATTACAGTATTACCACAATATAACGTGATAGGGTATTTACTATTAATTACCATATCATGCTCCTGGACAATGTTATGTATCCAAACAGATTCATTGGTTGCACCAAAATCCACTATATACTCAGACTCCACTGTAGAATTAGTGGAAACTAGCTACTTCCAGCTCACAGATCCTCCGTTGAGATAGAAAACATATCATGAATATGACTCCAGATCATTATGATCTGTCTAAAAATTAGCATCAGTATATCCCCAAATGTCTATCTCCTCATATTTTCCATACACAAGAAATATATCTATATTTCTTCTTAGATACTTAAGTATAGACTTAAAAGCATACCAATGATGTTATCCTGGAACTGCTTGATATCTTCCTACCATGCTCAATGCATAGTCATCATCATATCTAGTATATAAGATGGTATACATGATTGAACCTATTTCCAAATCATATTATTTCGTACTCATTATCTCTTTATCTTATTGTGTTTGATGAAATATTTTCTTAGGAAGTTTTAGACCATGTGACAATGAAATAAATCCCTTATTGGATTGTTCCATACTAAATCTATTTAGTATCTATCTAACATATGTACATTTACTTAATTCAATAAGCCTCTTGGATATATCATTAATGATCTTTATCCCTATAATATAGGATACTTCACCTAAGTCCTTTATAGAGAAAAACTTTTTTAACCAGTCCTTAACAGAATATAAGACTAGTATGTCATTTCCAATAAGGGATATCTCATAAACATATACTAATATGATAAAAACTGATTTTCCACTAAATATCTTATAAACACATCACTCACATTTTTTCTTATTGAAAATAAATTATTTTATAGCTTCATCGAATTGAATTTTCCATGACCTGGATGCTTGCTTCTATACATAAATCGATCTACGTAACTTGAATTTTTTTGGCATCACCTAGAGTCACAATACCTCTTGGATATGTCTTATAGACATCTTTCTAAAGGTTCTTATTACAGAATGAAGTTTTTACATCCATCTTCCAAATATTAAATTCATGGTAAGATACCATTGAAATTAGAATTATAATGTATTTAAACATGGAAACTGGTAAAAATGTTTCATTATAGTTAATTCCTTGACACTATTTAAAGCCTTTTGCAACTATCCTTCCTTTATAAGTATTTACTTTACATTCCCTATCCAATTTTCTCTTGAATACCCATTTTAACCCAATGGGATTTACATTAACTTGAGCATTGAACAAAACAAAAACATGGTTTTGATACATAGAATCCATTTTAGAATTCATGATTCTTTCCATATTAAAGATTCAGAGCTTTCTGCTTCCTCTTTTTAAGAGATGGTTTAATAATTTTCAACCAATATCGTGTCACAATCTTCGATAAATAGAAAAAAATATCTCCCTATTTCTCTTACCTCTCTTTTTCTCTTACATAGTACTTGTGTTTCAGGGGCTACTTCTTCTATGAAGACCTGTGGAACTTATTCCAATGGTAAGCCTTCTGTATCTTGAGAATCAACTTCATCAAGTCAATTTTTCTCCCATTATCCCTTTTGAATATGTGATCCCTCTTAAGAAATATGTCTTATCTAACACTGGTCACTTTTTTGTCTAAGGGGTCGTATATGTATCATTCCTTTATTTATTTGGGATACCCTATAAATATACACTTTTTCTCTAGGGTGTTAGTTTTATTTCATGAGAAGGCCTTAACAAATTCCTCTCAACCCCATAAAGTTGTATGCGATAAAATGAGTTTATTTGCACTCTATAACTCAAAGGTAATTCCATTATCTAATTTAGTTGGTACTTGTTATAATGAGTATACCATAGTTTGTATTTAATATCCACATAAATATAATAATAGATCTCATGAATCATTACCAACCTTACGATATCTAACAATGTACAATTCCTCCTTTCACTAACACCATTCCAATTTGGTTCATAAGGTGGAGTGAGTTGATATAGAATCCAAAAATTGCGTAAGAAGTTAATAAGCTCTTGGTTTATATATTCACCACCTCGATCCAATTGATAATTATTTATCTTCTTATCAAGTTAATTATCTACTTAATTATTTAATTCCTTTAATTTAAAAAAGGACTTAGTCTTATACCTCATCAACTAGAGATAGCCATATCTAATAAAGGAATCTGTAAAAGTTATGAAGTAAGATTATCCACCTATTGATTCTACTGGAAATGGTTCACACACATTAGTGTGTACTAATCCTAGAAGCTCTATGTCCCTTTCACCCTATCTACCAATTGGTGGTTTATTCATTTTTTATTGTAAACAAGAATGATATATGTTAAGTGGTTTTATCATAGAAGAGTCTAAATAACCATACTGACATAGGTTTTTCAAACTCGTCTCATTTAAATGACCAAAATAGTGATGCCATAACTTGGTGTTATATAATTCATGTGAACACAATTCATTATCAATTGCCAATACTTATTTTTCATAATTTGATACATAAAGACCATTATTTAAATGTGCCATACCATATCATAAGGTGTCTTTATTAAAGAAACAACTTTTATTTTCAAAATTTAAAATAAAACCATATACATATAGTCATGAAATAGAAATTATGTTCCTGGTAACCGTAAGTACATAATAAAAATATTTTAAAACCAAAAGTATTCACATTGGAAATGAAATGTGGTAGTCACCAATGGAAAGAGCAGCCAGACTCATACCGCTGTCAGGTCATAAATCTACATCTCTTCTAGAAATCATTCTAAATCTACTTAGTTCCTATATTTGGATACATATATGAGCACCAAAAGCTGCATCTACTACCCAATTAATAGATATTGAAATATTACACGTGATAAAGAACTAACCTTTAGATTCCACTTGATTTTGTGTGTAGTTAATCTTCTAGTGGTCTGTGTTGCCACTTGAAAAACACACCATCTCCATTTGCTTACATTTCTTGTGGATCTTTCTCTATATGGAAGGATGGTGCTCCAGAGGATTTGTCATGTTATGAGTCTTAGGACCATTTTCATTATTATTCCTTTTCTTTTTCACCATATGGACCGAAGTTTTATCACACCCCATGACATTCTCCACTTGGAGAATCAAATTAATAAGTTCCAAAAGACTCTTCTTCTTATTTCTCAGATTTTAATTAATAATAAAATTGGAGAAGGTCTTAGGAAGTGATGAAAGTATGAGATATGTGCACAACTCTTCTAGTAATTTAATCCCAAAGATGTCTAAGTATTCAATGCAGCCAATAAGATTTACTACATGAGGCCTATCTGGCACAAACTCTTCAGGATTATTTATAAGCAAATAATTGGAGATATCATACATCGCTTGTATTTCCTTGTCTTGATAGAGATCCTAAAGATGAGATATCAAGCTATACGCATCCATGTACTCATGTTTCTTCAAAATATAATTGGACATGTATGATAACATGAATCATTAAGAATAAATGGAATCGTTCAAATGTTTCTCATAGAGTGATAACACTTAATTACTTTCCCCTTTACTAGGTGCATCAGGAATAGGTTCTTCCAGCACATACGATTTCTGTTCCTGGAGAAGAATAACCCTTAAGTGCCTTTTCCACTCTTAGAAATTTTTTCAAGTAAGAAGTTTATAATTAACAGGTATGGATTGTAATGATATGTTTAAATTCATTTTAATTTTTTTTATAGAAAAGAATATTAGTATAATTTTAGTACATTATTTTATAAAATTTAGACAAATAAATAAATATTATAATTATTAATCTCAAACTATTTTGTCGAAACCCATTATCCCTCATTATTTCCTTTGGAATATCTTTTTACTGGGAAATTATAGTTTAAAGAATCTATATTACCCTTCTCATTACCCCAAATTTGGTTGGTCAAACATATTTAATAGTTTTAGGTTGGCATTACAAAATCCAATTTTATTAACTCACAGTTCCTTGATCTGTTTAGTGGACTCCTAATCCTGAAATCCATAAAGTGGATTTTCTCAACCCTTGTCTCTCAGATACACCAAGTCTTTTTTTTCCAGTCAATACTTGATGCGAAATAAGTTATGTAAACCCAAAACATATATTTAGAATTCCACAAAAATAAAAAGCACCGGAACTTTGGCTAGTCAGGCATTTTGAACGATGGTTCCATTTTAGCTGAAGTAGTGGAAGGCTATACCAAATTAATATATATAATTGAGGAATTATATAATTTTTGTGAATAAATTTAATGTTATTATTTTTATTACATGATTTTTAATATTAAGTGGATTTTCTTAAGTGATTAACAATGTCATAAATAATATTTACTCATAATAAAATTTATTTTAGATCAATATTGTATGCTTGTTAATTTCATTAATTTATGTGATTGCGAAAAAACACACATAATGAAATAACCATGAATCTTAATAGAAATAAAATAATAAAGAGGTATGATCATGATATTTTACTAATGGTTAGTTTATCAAGCGATTGATGAAGTAACCATTGGCCTAGGTGGAAAACACCTTGAACCAATTAGGGTTATTATTATAGATTTATAGCTTTCAACCTATGTATCTCTCTTGGATTGATTTCACCTCGAATAAAAACATGAACTGACTCCACTTGCTCTGGATCTCAATCTATTACATATGATTTTTCTCACACACAGGTGAGGGAAACAACGGGTTTACATAAAAGAAACCATGTGTACACAGAACCTTATATAATAAGAGGAGAGAAGGAATTCATGATAATAGTTTAATTAAATAATAAATTAAATGAAACCAATCTCATTCAAAGGTCTATTCTATTCTCATGATCATCCACATACATGTAATGAATTACAAATTTAATAAAAATATCATTCAATTATTAATCGTTATTATTTAGGATGAATTTTCCTCAAATAAATTAATTTTCTTCTTTAATTAATCAATTATTTTATCTTAATTCTCATTTGAATTTCCTTTAGACCCTCATCGATCATAATTTTAAACAAATTAAATAAATTTATTTAGAATTTAATATCTACATAAATATACCTTGGAGGCAACATGGTGAATACCCAAATGAATCTACCCAACATGTATATTACATTTATACTATTTAATCTTGTGACATATAAAATACATGACTTATCATATACTTTCATGATGTGTACTATCAACTTAATGATTACTTGGATTATATGTTTTTTCAGTCACATTGTATGCTTCAATTCACATTGTGTAACCACTATAATACAACTCATACATGATATGCAGATATGAACATTATGTAGATATTATTTAAAAACACACACACACACACACATATATATATATATTAAAACCAATTAGATTTAATGTACTATCAAAATAATTTCCACACAGAATCACATGTTGATAAGGTTTATAGAGTATAAAAAATAATATTTTAAAGCTTCATAATCTGGTATAAGTACACAACATGTACAAGGAGATACATAGTGTGTGCGTCTCTTAGCGTCTATCCATGGAACATGCCTAGAGACTCGACGTGTAAACTATGCCTCTGAGAATTGGAGTACATGGGTTTTTATAAGTGACTATATGGCCTATGGTTACGAGTTACATGGTCACCAGTTAGGTAGGTCGTGTATGGTAATACATGGATCATTTATGACTTAAATGGACTATATGTCATGTATTTGGTCCACATGACATGTACTCAAATTGACTATGAACCAAGATGGCCTAATCAATACGTGGTGTAAGAAATAAATGCACCACGTGTCATAAATGCACACAGTTTGAATTAATTTTTGAAATAATTCCTAATGAATTGAACAAAAGTACATGGCGTGTAACTTTGGTTACACAATGTGTTCTCATATATTATTCTTCCAAAATCCTTGGCACCTCCAGATGAGATCATTGAACTTATTTCATTAAAAAAATTCATAGTTTTTATTAGATATATGAGAAATGAAGGAGGAATAATACTATATCATAATTAATATTAAAAGAATGATTAAAATTGAACATAAATCTAAATTATAAATGCATAAATCATCAATGATATTTAAATAATTATAAAAAATTATTTGACTTCTCTGATACCACTTGTAGGTTTTGGGCGCAATAGAAGAGTGTGATGGGTTATGCCTAACTTTTAATTTTTCTATGATCAATGATTAATATGAAATTTTACACAACGTTGAATATCATGATCAACTGAATTAAATCAAATAATATAGAAAAGGGATAGAATTCCAAAACTAGAGAGTGGATTATCCCATATAATTTATACTCAATTTAATTAATTAAATAATTAACTAGTTTCGAATTATTTTTTCATTGATGGGTTGAAAAACATATCTGTGTTGTACCATCATTTCATTGTAGGAATAAATATAATTTTTAATCTAGTGTGGATCTATACATGTTAAACAGATCTTTGAACATCACCATAGAAATCTCTGAGTGCTAGCACGGTAGATCCCATCACTTGTGTAGTCTGCCTTTGATCACCTGGAGAAACACTTCCAAAGTGTTCTCCTTGATCTCTCTTAACATAAGAGTGGGATGTGGAGGAATATTGCTCTCTATTATTGGAATTGTTCTTTTATAAGGGATACATCAAGAGATTAAGAGGATTCTCCAAATCTATCATGCACAACAAAAAAATGAATTAGGACTTAGAGAAAATAATATAATTGGTTTTATATACTACTAGGGTTAAAATAAAATAATTGCACAAGTTACCTTTATTATTTATTTAATCCTTATGGATCCCCATTTCGAAAAATAATAATAATATGATTATTTTTCAACATGCATTTAACATGAAAATTAAATTAAATATTATTTAATCAAATAATATTTATTATTTATTATTTCTCACTAGACCATTAAACTCAGTCATCCATTCCTCGACAATATTTATCGGCACTTGAATAATTATTATTTATTTATTAAATAAATAGCACTACATTTTTCACTAATAAACAAACAAATATAATATTTTTTTAATTAAAAAATAAATATTTATTAATTATTCTGCTCACATTATATTCCCTTAAATAACTGGTGATAGAAAATATGTGATCAAGAAAAAATGAGTAATTATTAATCCATGTGAGGGAATAATATTTATTCAACTTATTAAATAATAAATAACAATATATTATTTTACAGAGATTTTAGATTCAATTTGTGTGTGACCCTCTAGGCCTCTTTCTCAAAGGAATTAAGTGAAGCCGACCAAATACCAAGGTTAGCATCTAGAAACATGTGAAGGCACCCAAATAGAAAGAAGATAATGCCACAATGACATAATAACTTATACAGATTCTTATTGGGTAATATAATCCCTTTATCATGATATCTCTAATCAACCAAGTTTCATGTTGGTTCCACTAACCTATTTCCTCGATTTCTATTTCATTGACTTCATGAAAAATGAACTTTCTTATAGAACAATGTGGCCATGGATTTATTTTGGCTATATCATTCCCTTAAAATGGAATGAGATATCAACTTATAGTAAAGAACAGAAGGGAAAATCCTTTCTCACATTATTCATTAATGCAATATCACTCATGATGCACCCAACCTATCCTAAATCTCCATGAACATATGTCAGCATAGATTTAATCAATACATCTTTGTACATGATGCATAATAATCATTAATAATACTGTTAAAGTATAAGGATCAATACACACACTTGTAGATAGTAATATCAAATGACACATATAAATGTGGATTTTCTACTTGAATGTATCATTCTCATAATATCCTACACTAGATATTACCAAGTGCATACACCATGAGAAAGTGCCCCAATTTATTACGAGTCTCCACCCCTAATAGCTTGTATCACATTTTTCTCTAAAATTATATCACCCTTCTATAAAACATATATTTAAGAATAGTGTCATAACACGTCTCGGTTATCATCATAGCGGAGAACTGCTTTAACCTTTTAGCGTGACAACTACTCTTAGAACATTATCACATATTATGTTTCAAAGAAGAACAATCATGATATGATAAATTGTTTATTAATATTTATAAATATGAATAAATTTCATCATAAATTACATAGAAGTTGGTTATAGGGAACCAACTCTAATATGCACTAGTATCTCACACTGTTATTATGGTATTCATGGATGATATACTAGTTTATTCAGGATACAAGCATAGACATGATGACCATACAATTGATTTTTAGGAAACTGTTATGAATCAACACATATATGGGAAGACAATAAAGTGAAATTACAATATCCAAGTGGTGAAGTTCTTGGGGAATGTGATTTTAGAACATGGTCCCTTAGTTGATCCAAAAAAGGTGAAGGTTTCTCTATTATGGGAAGAACCACATAACCTATTTGAGACATACAAATTCTTAGGTATGGATGGATACTATAGAATTTTTTTCAAGGATTTATCTAAGTTGGAATCACCATTGACTATTATTTCCATGAAAGGGGTGATGTTATCTTGGCATGCTAAATTTTAGGCCTCTTTTGATGAGTTGAAATGATGTTTGACATAAATTTCTATCCTAACCATTCTAAAACCTGGTTGGGGATATATAGTATATTGTGGTGCTTTGGTACTAGTCTAGGGTGTTTCCTTATGTTGGATGACCATGTTAGAATATGTAGTTTCTGATTTCATTAACTGAATAAGAATAATTATCCCACTAATGACTTATAGGTCAAAACTATTATGAAAGAACATATGTTTTGATGAAACTACCTTTTCAGGGATAGGTTATTCTTATTTTCTAAACAAAAGAAACACAACTGCATATTTTATCTAAAGGACCTCTTCACCAGGTAGAGTAAATGGTTGGAGTACCTCCAGATGTATGACTTCAACATCGCCTATACCTTGGTAAAGGGGAATGTCATTGTTGATTCTTTCAACTAGAAATTACTTTCTCATGTTGTCCCATAATCAAAAGAGCAGTGGAACCTTATTGGGATCTTCACTCAGCTACATTTGGATGTACATAATGATGATATATGTATGGTTTGAAACAGAGTTAAATTTTAATCATCTCACTTTAAGTCTATTCTACAAGAAAATTAGTAGTAAAATGAGTTCATAGGAGTTAGAGAATCCATTTATAGTGAGAAAACTGTTCCTACCTGGTCTCTCATATTTGACGGAATTATTAACTATGTGAGTATGTTTATCATCGCCGTATATTTCAAGAATTATATATTGGATGATTTCTATTGTTCTCTATGGTCAATTCACTTGGGAACTATGAAGATGTATTATAACATGAAATAGTGTTTATGGAGGTCAGTTATAAAGTGTGAAGTTGTTAGTTATGCATCTCATTGTCACACCTACCAAAAAATTATGTTAGAGAACCTAAAATATTATGGATTTCTCTAGACCCTTCATTTTGGGTATGAGAACTAGATGAGGTGTATGCAGATAACATAGTTGGATTACCATAAACTTTTTGAGGATAAAATTTTATCTAGGTGGTGGTTTATTGGTTGAGAAAATTTTTCACATTTTATTACAATAATAGACACCATCATAGTTGAATATCTGAGTATGTAATATATATAAGATATTATGAGGTTTCAGAGGGTCCCCTATTCCATGTTGTAACTTTTAATTACCTTATTTAATCTACTTCTTAACACTTGTTTTGATCATACATAGTTTTGTGATTGTTTTATATTTTTGGGAGAAGTTTAAAATTTTTTAGTGGTTTTAGGGGTTGTGCATAGTTGGCAAATGGTGAGAGAAAATGATGTGGTTTGGTCCAAAAAATGACGAAACCAATAAAGAACCACTATAAGGGGGTGCATGGTTTATCAAAACCATGTAGCCACCCCTCCAAACCATGCACCCTTTAGAAAGTGTGTTTTGAATGGTTCATACATAGTTATTTTAATTTTATGGCCAAACTGTCCATCCCATTGAGAGGTTTAGTTAGGGTGAATAGTTAAGGCACAAATTTACTAAGAGCTTTGTTGATCCACCAAAAATCCTTGCACATGATTTTTAATTGTAAAGACCCAGAATTTTCAATGATTTTTTTTTTAAAAATACTTTGGAATTTTACGAGTACGCAATTTATGGCGGCGCTTGATTCTGAGGCCCGGTGTGCCCGGAATCAATTTTCGATGTTTAGCTCGGGTACTTTCAGTGAATAAATGAGTGGGTTTTTCTAACTTTTGAACCGGTGCTCGGAATTAAAATCTGAGGGCACCGATGAACTCGCAGTGTCGGTAATTGCCTAAGGGGCACTTACCATAGTTTCGTTTGCAAAAGAGGAGAAGATAATTATTGGGGGTTTGTTTAAGAAATAAATAAAAATTGATGGAACAATTTTTATTATTTTTGTAAGGGTGGTTTTTCCCTCCCATGGGTAGTTAAGGGTGGGGTTCGCAGCCACTTAACTACCCAAGTGTGGGTGTTAGATTGGTGGGGTCTACACGACCCCCACCATTTAATTCCTTCTAAACCCATTAGTAAACCCCCCATTAATTTGACAAAACTTTTTTTAATGTCACCTAAATGCATTATATTATGTCAACTCATAATTTAACGAGGAAACTTCCTTTTCCCCCTTTTAATTTTAAACTGCCAACAAGTTTAATTACGGGGAACCTTTTTTCTCCCAACCTTAAAATAAATGACAACACATTTTAATTAAGGTGGTGAATTAATTCCGAGGGAATTCCTTTGCGTGGATATTAAAATAATAGGGAAGCCTATTATTTTGGTGATTAAGGGAGAGAGCTTCGTTGTGCGACGAAGAACGCCGACCTCCGACGAAGGACGATGAAGAACACTGGTTCCATGAAGATCGACAACACGACGCTGCGTACCGCGATGCCTACGTTCCTCTCCTCCGCGACGCCATGTACCACGATGCCGATGATCGTCTTCCTTGACAAGGTAGGGGATTTTGGAATTTGTATGTTCTTTCCCATGAGAGTTATACCCTCGTGGTTGGTATTATTTTTTGTTTGGTGGTGCTTAAAACCTCTGATGCGATGTGTACGGGTTATAGAACAAGCCCGACTCACTGCTGCTTTGTTCTTGTTGTGCGGAACAATTGGCAACGGCAAAGCAAGGCCGTAATGGAGATTGGAGGCCTTCGCAGTAATCTACGGGTCCCGGGGGGACCGCAGACGCATTCGAGAGCAAGAATGGACCACCGGAGCGGCTCCGGTGGCCCGCGGACATCTCCGGAGGCAAGAGGTAGCAGCGCCCCAGTGCACTTCCAGGAGGAACCACCTCAGCTGAAGCTACGACAACAGGCAGCCGGATCCCGCGGCCGCGCGGGATCCGGAGAAGGGGGACGCGGTGCCCGCCACGTCCGTGAAGCGCAAAGGGGGGAAATGTGTCCCCCCCTGCTCGGTCCGCTGGCCGAGCCATCGCACCCCCCCAGCTGGGCCAGGGTGTGTCGCGCGGACTGGGCCGGGCTGGACCCAGACCCGGGGCGGGTCGACCCGGTTTTGGCCGACCCAGGGGGGGTTGGGCTGGGCCGGGTCGGGCCCAGACCCCCCATTTCGGACAGTTTTCAGTCATTTTCCCATAACGTGGGCTGCAGAAATCCGATCGATGCAACGTCAGTTACGTTGGGATCCTTGGATCGAGATGGTCGTTTCGGTATTTTACACTCAAGGTTTAGGAGAACTATGGGTATGACTGGGGTGGTTAGAACACGAAACCAACCGGGCCCTCGGAGTGGAAACACCTATAACTCGAGCTCTGGACTTCTGATTGACGTGCCGTCGACTTTTTTAGTTTCCTATTAATGAGATGGTTATTTTGGATTACTCATATTGAGGTTTGGACGTAGCTGGAGTATTTTCAGGTTTGTTTTAGCTCAAAAACTAACCGGGCCCTAGGGACGAAAAAGCCAATAACTCTCAGACCGGGCGTCTGATTGACGCACCGTCTGTCGCGTTGTGTTCCTATTGACATGACTGAAATTTGTGATACATCAACTTTGTACTTCATGAAAGTTGATGTATCGCACCCTTGGTTCATGGAGTGGGCCCTCCCGGAATCGAGCATGCTGTGTGCGGGAACCCTAGAGCTGGCTGCGATTGCGACGAAGACGACTGCACTTGGATCCTCCGTGGGTTTGGCATGGACGACGACTGTACTTGGATCCTTCGTGGGTTCGGCAAGGACGACGACTATACTGGGATCCTCTGTGGGTTCGATGAAGATTACTACTGTTCTTGTATCCTATGTGGGTCCGACAGTATTTGACTCTGTACTTGTATCCTATGTGGGTCCGACAGATTAGCTGGTCTTGTATCCTTTGTTGGTCTGACAGCTTAGCTGGTCTTATATCCAATGTGGGTCGGATAGCTTAGATGAATCAGTGGCTACATCTGATCATCTCTACTGCCTTATGAAGTGTATACCTGTGTGAGCTGAGTCTTGATTCTCAATCATTATCATTGATGTGGTTTACTTGCTTTCCATTGTGGACTGGGGTGTAATTTTCCTATATGGATTGAGTTGAGCTATCCTTTGTGGACTGGGTTGTGCATGGGCTCGGGGGCTGGAGCCAAACTGTAACTGATGACTTAGGTATATGTATGGTCATATACCTAAGTAGTGTTGTTGATGCTTCATGATTGTATCTTTCCTTTTTGGTTTATCCTTCGTGGATTTGGAGAGACCTTCGGGGGTCTCGTGGTCCCTACTGAGTATCGTATACTCACCCCTGCATGGGATATGCCCGCACTACGTTGTGTTGGATGCAGAAGACAGACTACACTGATAGATGTGGAGGCTTATGGAGTAGGGCGTTGCCCGGGGGTGGACCACTTGGCGGGATATAAACGGAGCGGACGGCTGGACCGAGGAGCTGTGGAGGCTATCTGTACCCACCCTTCAAGAGGGATTTTCAGAGGACGGCTCAGAGATGCTACTTTATTTTTTTCTGCTACTGTAATTTCTTTACAGTTGTACTTTAACTTCAGTTGGGTTTGTATTCTGGCCCATTTATGTTCCAGCACTTACTTTTGTACTCAGTTTGCTGAGAGTTTACTTTAGCTTGTGTACTCTATGGTGTTTGTTTTCTTTTATAAAGGCAATGGCACCTCTTTTTCTAGGATTTACGACTTTGGTGCTAGTCCTCAGCCCCTGGCCTAGGGGAGGGGGGCTTGGGGTAGTCATGACATGGGCCCCGAGGATAGGTTGTGACAAATTGGTATCAGAGGTGTCGGTTCTACCACAGAACTTAGGAATCTGATATTTTCATCTCTATGAGGCCATAATGTTTAGAGTAATGAGTGTGGTTATTAGTCCAGGGAGATCAGTGTTGATGCGGCGCCTGACGTACCCATACACCATGACCATGACTTCTGATTTCCGACTCAGTACATGAAAACATTGATTGCATGTGTGTTTCAAAAGTTTTCTTTGTGATTAATTTATGTTAGCTCACCATGTATACTGTATTAACCATGGCGCACCTGTTTCTTTTCAAGATGACCCCATGATAGCAGCCAGCTAGGGTTCCGGACTTTTTCGAGACGACTACCCACCGAGAAACGAGGCCTCGGTGTAAGGGTCCATTACCATAGAGGCACCGGCGGTACCTCTACCCGCCGAGACCCCGATGCCACCCGCCCCAACGGTGGAGAGTGCACGCCGCCTGAGCGCGTTTCATGAGTTTTAGAGGTAGAGGCTACCCAGGTTCCATGGATAGATGGATCCTCAGGAAGCGGAAAATTGGATGGAGGCTTTCGTTAGATTCTTCAGGTTGGTTGGGATGCCAGCAAACCTCATGGTGATCCTTGTCACGAGTCTCCTGCACGTGGAAACAGGTAGATGGTGGAGCCAGATTCTCCATGTGCACCATGAGGCATCTCTTCTTTGGACGGACTTCAAGAGCCTTTTCTGCTCGGAGTTTGTTCTGGCCACCCTCCAGGCGGTGCACATCCAGGAGTTACTACAGCTGCGGCAGTGAAGCAATTCTGTAGCCCAATACTCAGTGAGATTTACCGACCTCTCGCGCTACTCCACTAACATAGTATGAGACCCATTATTCTTGGCCCAGACATTTGAGGAGGGGCTGAGGCATGAGATCAGAGCTTCAATGATTCCACTAAGCATCCCGACTCAGGCGAGGGTGCTAGAGCGAGCCCTACTAGTGGAGAGATTTCTCACCGAGCATCCATCAGCAGCGAGACCCACCGCAGGATGGCATAGAGTGGAGTCTTCTGTAGCTGGCAGTCGACAGATGACACAGGGGTCCAAGCGGACCAGGTCGTCAGGTGGGCGACCTCAGGACATGGGTTCAGTTGTGCGGGGCACATGGCACAGTGACAACCTTCCGAAGAGCAGACAGTTCTATGCATGCGGTGGGCAGGGTCACATGGCTCGTGACTGCCCCACCCGCCATGCAGACGAGCAACGGACAGTGTTAGGACCTCCAAGGTAGAGGCATAGGTTCGACCGTGGTGGTCCGTAGGGAGCAAGCGGATGGGGCAGGGGAGCTGGCCGAGCAGCGGGTGGTGGACAATGCTTTGAGGCTCTTCCACCACCACCCCCAAGAGGTCCACCCCGACCACATGGAGCTAGCGGGCAGAGGCAGGATCAGCTCCAGGCAGTAGAGGCTTACGACCACGGCGCACCCGAGATGATTTGAGGTACTATCTGTGTCTACTCCACCCTTCCTGCAGTTCTTATAAACATAGGTGCGAGTCATTATTTTATTGCTGCTGCCCTTATTTGGAGCTCAGAGATTCCAACGGAGCCGTTGGATCGATCATTGCATCTAGATACTCTTATGGGAGCAGACTCGACGATTACGCACTGTTGTCGGCAGTGTGAGCTTACTCGAGGAGGTGAGAGCTTCGGCTGGGATCTTCTTGTAGCAGTGTCGAGGCCATATGACATCATCTTGGGTATGGACTGGTTATCTATAATCCATGCCTAGATAGACTGTATTAGGCGCAAGATGCGGTGTGTCTGCACGGATGGGACCAAGTTCACCATCACCGGTGAGAAGGGAACCTTCACAGCACATGATGGACTCACGCAGAGGAGAGGGAAGCCGATCACACATCAGTTGGATTGTCACATCCTCAGAGCAGTCGATGTGCGGAGTGCGAGTTTTCCTATAGTGGTGGACTAGTATGTGGATGTTTTTCCTAATGATGTTCTAGGACTACCTCCTCACAGGGAGGTAGATTTCTACATAGACCACTACCCTAGGACATCACCGATATCCACCCCAGTGTATCGGATGGCTCCCGCTAAGCTTCCTGAGATGTGGGTACAGCTGGAGGACTTCCAGGGGAAAGGTTTCATCCAACCCAGTGTTTCACCTTGGGATTCTCTGGTCCTTTTCGCTAAGAAGGCGGATGGGGTCTTGCGACTGTGTGTCGATTATCGTCGCCTGAACCAAGTGACCGTGAGGAACAAGTATCTGCTTCTGAGGATTGAAGACCTCTTTAATCAGCTCAAGGGAGCACGTTGGTTTTTGAAGATAGACCTCAGGCCAGGCTATCATCAGCTCCAAGTTTGGGATGAGGATGTACAGAAGACGTCCTTTAGGTGTCGGTACGACCACTATGAGTTTTTGTTCATGCCCTTCGGTGTGACCAATGCTCCAGTAGTGTTCATGAGTCTCATGAACATGATCTTCCACCTCTACCTTGATCTGTTTGTCATATTCTTCATTGAAGACATACTGATTTACTCGACGACTGAGGAGGCACACGCCTACCACTTACGGGTTGTACTGGATACACTCCGAGAGCACCAGATTTATGGTAATCTCTTGAAGTTCTAGTTCTAGCTTCGATAGGTCCACTTCTTGGGGCACGTCATCTCTGAGGCGGGAGTTTCAGTAGATCCCGCGAAGTTCGAGGCAATGCTTGCTTGGGAGCCACCCAGGAGCGTGATGGAGGTGCAGAGTTTCCTAGGTCTAGCTTGGTTCTATCAGAGATTTGTGCCATAATTCTCCAGAGTTGCAGAACCGCTTACAGCTTTGACAAAGAAGGGGAAACCCTTCGTGTGGTCATACAGATGTCAGCAGAGCTTCTAGGAGCTGAGGAGGAGATTGACTAGTGCACCCATATTGATGCTGCTGAAGGAGGGCATAAGGTACATAGTTTACTATGACGCATCAGGGACCGGACTCGGGCATGTCCTGATGTAGGAGAGAGCAGTGATCGCTTACGGTTCACGGCAGCTGAGGTTGCACGAGCAGAACTATGCCACCTATGACCTGGAGTTAGCTGCAGTGGTCTTCACCCTGTAGATGTGGAGACACTATCTAATGGGCGAGCACTTTACAGTATACTCTGACCACCAGAGTCTCAGGTACATCTTCTCATAAAAGGACCTACACCTGAGATAATAGCGATGGATCAAGTTCCTCCAGGATTATGACGTTGAGATTGTCTATACTCCTGGGAAGGGGAACGTTGTGGCTGATGCTCTCAGCAGGAGATCGGGCATTCAACTACTTGGAGAGATGACAAAGCAGTTATATTATTTGCATATATCCTTCATGGATAGGGATGTAGCAGCCTATCTTCAGTCCCTCACAGTCACTCCTCCAATACTTCAGTGGGTCAGAGAGGCATAGAGTGGGGACATGGACTGTGAGATGCGACGTGCACAGATATCCTTAGGGCAGGCACCTGATGGATTTTCTATAGGAGGAGAGAACGTCATGATTTTCATAGAATGCACCATGGTACCAGTTACACTACAGGTGGAGGTGCTGAGGGAGTTCCGCACTGCCCCTCTAGCGGTACATCCTAGAGTAGTGAAGATGTATCAGGACCTTAGACGATAGTATTGGTGGCCGGGTATGAAGAAGGCTGTGGAAGGATTAGTTTCTCGATGCCTCACTTGTCAGCAAGTGAAGGCAGAGCAACAGGTACCTGTAAGCTTGGTACAACCCTTAGAGGTCCCGGAGTGGAAGTGGGACGGGATATCCATGGATTTCGTGACGGGGATTCCACGTACTTCCAGAGGACACGACTCCATTTGGGTGATTGTAGACCGACTCACCAAGTTGGCCCACTTCCTACCGATTTGAGAGTAGGGCTCAGTAGAGATCTTAGGGCATCTCTACATTCAAAAGATCGTACAACTTCATGTTGTTCCATCATCTATCATCCACGATCGAGACGCTCTCATTACTTCCCGGATTTGGAAGGGGTTGCATGAGGCCTTTGGGACGCAGCTACGCCTGAGCACTGCCTTTCACCCGCAGACAGATGGCCAGACAGAGAGGACCATTTAGACACTCACGGACATGCTCTGTGTAGGTGTCCGTGGCTTTGGTCATAGCTAAGAGGATCACCTACCCTTGGTGGAGTTTGCGTACAACAACATTTACCACTCCACCATCGGGATGGAACCTTACAAGGCATTGTATGGCGACCTTGCAGATCTCCTCTATGCTAGACATACCCTGGGGAGTGGGAACTTGTAGGACCAAAGATAGTCCAGGCCACGACAGAGAAGGTACAGATCATCTAGGAGCGGATGAGGACTGCTCAGAGCAGAAAGAAGTCCTATGCTGACAGAAGGCGGAGACCACTAGAGTTCGAGGATGGCGACCACGTTTTCTTACGGGTCTCACGTCGATGTGGTTTACGGAGATTTGGCTGGGGCGGCAAGTTGTCTCCATGCTTTATCAGACCATTCCAGGTTCTCAGCAGGATAAGTGAGGTGGATTATGACTTGTATTTTCCACATCAGTTGCACCGGGTGCACGACGTCTTCCACGTATCTCAGATGAGGAGATACGTGCACGTCCCGACGCATATCATCGATCATGGGGAGATGGACATCGATGACGGGGAAACTTTTACAGAGGTCCCAGTGGAGATCGAGGATCGACAGAAGCAGATCCTACGTGGATGGTCGATACCTCTGGTGCACATTCGTTGGCAGCACGGGAACCTCTAGGAGAGCACATGGGAGTGGGAGGCTCAGATGCGTGCTCAGTACCCTCATTTGTTCCCCTAGTTTTTGTTGTCTCTTTACGGGGATGTAAAGCATTGAGGTGGGAGTAATGTAATGACCTGGCATATTCAAGGAATTTTTTTAAAAAAAATAATTTGGAATTTTACGAGTACGCAATTTCTGACGGAGCTTGATTCTGAGGCCCGGTGTTCTCGGAATCAATTTTCAAAGATTAGCTCGGGTATGTTTAGTGAACAAACGAGTGGGTTTTTCTAACTTTTGAACCGGTTCTCGGAATTGAATTCTGAGGGCACTGATGAACTCGAAATGCCGATAATTGCCTAAGGGGGCACTTACCGTAGTTGCGTTCGCAAAAGAGGAGAAGATAATTTTTGGGGGTTTGTTTCAGATAAAAATAAAAATTGACGGAACAATTTTTATTATTTTTGTAAGGGTGGGTTTTCCCTCCCATGGGTAGTTAAGGGTGGGGCACGCAACCACTGAACTAGCCATGTGTGGGTGTTAGAGTGGTGGGGTCCGCACGACCCCCACCATTTCATTCCCTCTAAACCCATTAGTATACCCGCCATTAATTTTACAAACCTTTTTTTAATGTTTTCTAAATGCATTAAATTATTTCAACTCATAATTTAATGAGGAACCTTCCTTTTCCGCTTTTTTAATTTTAAACTGCCAACGTGTTTAATTATGGGGAACCTTCTTTCTCCCAACCTTATTTAAGTGACAACACATTTTAATTAAGGTGGTGATTTAATTCCGAGGGAGTTCCTCTGCGTGGATAATAAAATAATAGGGAAGCCTATTATTTTGGTGATTAAGGGAGAGAACTTCGTTGTGCGACAAAGAACGTCGACCTCCGATGAAGGATGACGAAGAATGCTGGTTCCTCGGAGATCGATGACGCGACGCCGCGTACAACGACGCATACGATCCACTCCTCTGCGACTCTGTGTACCATGATGCCGACGCTCGTCTTCCTTGATAAGGTAGGGGATTTTGGAATTTGTATGTTCTTTCCCATGAGATTTATACCCTCGTGCTTGGTATTATTTTTTGTTTGGTGGTGCTTAAAACCTCTAACGTGGTGGGTGCAGGATAATGAACAAAACCGACTCACCGCTGCTTTTTTCTTGTTGTGCGGAACAATTGGAAACGGCGAAGCAAGGCTGTAATGGCGATTGGAGGCCTTGGGAGTAATCTACGGGTCCCGGGGGGACTATAGATGCATTCGGGAGCAAGAACGGACCACCAGAGCGGCTCCGGTGGCCCGCAGACATCTCCGGCGGCCGGAGGCGGCGGTAGGCACTGGCCGGCCTCCCGGAGGCGGCATCATCCCGGCACGCCGCCATGAGGAACCGCCGCGGCTAATGCCGCAGCGGCAAGCGGCCGGATCTTGCAGTCGCGCGGGATACAGAGGAGGAGGACGCGATGCCTACTGTGTCCGTGGAGCGCAAAGGGGGGAAACGCGTCCCCCCTGCTCGGCCTGCTGGCAGAGCTAGCGCACCCCCCCAACCAGGCTGGGGTGGGTCGCGCGGACCAGGCTGGACCGCGTCCTACCGGGCCAGACTCGGATCCGGGTCGGGTCGACCCGGTTCGAGCCGACCCAGGGGGGTTGGGCTGGGCGTAGACCCCCCATTTCGGACTGTTTTCAGTCATTTTCCGATTACTTAGGGTGAATACCTCCGATCGACGCACCATCAGTTGCGTTGGGATCC
Source organism: Viscum album (assembly GCA_963277665.1). NCBI lineage: Eukaryota > Viridiplantae > Streptophyta > Magnoliopsida > Santalales > Viscaceae > Viscum > Viscum album. The sequence goes on from OY728119.1 coordinate 447,884,918, forward strand.
TTGAATCGAGGCAGTCGGTTTAGTATATTACATTCAAGGTTTTGAAGAACATTGGGTACGACCGGGTTGGTTCGAACACAAAACCAACCTGGCCCTCGGAGCGGAAATGCTTATAAATCAAGCTCCGGACGTCTGATTGACGTGCCGTCGACTTTTTTGGTTTCCTCTTAATGAGACGGTTCTTTTGGATTAATCTGCTTGAGGTTTGGATGCAGCTTGAGTATGGTCGGGTTGGTTTTAGCTTAAAAACAAACCGGGCCCCGGGGACGAAAAAGCCAATAACTCTCAGACCGGGCGTCCGATTGACGCGCTGTCTATCACGTTGAGTTACTATTGATGTGATAGAACTTTATGGTACATCATCTTTGGACTTTGTGACAGTTGATGTATCACCCCCTTGGCTTGAGGAGCGGACCCTCTCGGAATCGAGCATGCTGTGTGCAGAAACCCTAGAGCTGGCTGCGACTACGATGATGACGACCGCACTTAGATCCTCCGTGGGTTCGGCAGCGAGGACGACTGTACTTGGATCCTCCATGGGTTCGGCATCGAAGATGACCGTATTGGGATCCTCCATGGGTTCGACGGCGATGACTACTATTCTTGTATCCTATGTGGGTCCGGCAGTATTTGACTATGTACTTGTATCCTATGTGGGTCCGGTAGAGTAGCTGGTCTTGTATACTTTGTGGGTCCGACAGCTTAGCTGGTCTTGTATCCTAGGCGGGTCCGACATCTTAGATGAATCAGTGGCTACATCTGATCATCTTTATTGCCTTATGAAGTGTATACCTGTGTGAGCTTAGTCTTGATTCTCAATCATTATCATTGATGTGGTTTACTTACTTTCCTTTGTAGACTGGGTTGTGATTTTACTATGTGGACTGAGTTGAGCTATCCTTTGTGGACTGGGTTGTACAGGGGATGGATCCAAACTATAACTGATGACTTAGGTATATTTATGGGAATATAACTAAGTAGTTTTGTTGATGCTTCATGATTTAATCTTTCCATTGTGGTTTATCCTTCGTGGATTCATAGAGACCTTCGGGGGTCTCGAGGTCCCTACTGAGTATCGTAGCCTCACCCCTGCATGGGCTATGCCCGCACTACGTTGTGTTGGATGCAGAAGACGGATAACACTGATCGAGGTGGAGGCTTATGGAGCTGGACGATACCCGGAGGTGGACCACTTAGTGGGACATACACGGAGCGGACGACCAGACCGAGGAGATGTGGAGGCTATCTGTACCCACCCTTCAGGTGGGAGTTCTGGAGGACGGCTCGGAGTTGCTGCTTTATTTTTTTTTTCTGCTGCTGTACTTTCATTTTAGTTGTACATTACCTTCTGTTAAGTTTGTATTCTGGCCCATTTACTTTCCATCACTTACTTTTGTAATCAGTTTTCTTAGAGTTTACTTCATCTTGTGTACTCTTTGGTGTTTTTTTTTCTTCTATAAAGGCAATTCCACCCCTTTTTCCGGGATTTACGCCTTTGGTGCTAGTCGCCAGCCCCCATCCTATGGGAGGAGGGCTTGGGGTAGTCACGACACGGGCCCTGAGGACAGGTCGTGAAATTAATAACCTAAAATTATTAAAAAAAAATTTGGGGACCCCCATTTAAGATGATAAAATACTCCACTTGACCCTAATGCAATTACTTTCCTTTTTCAGTCTTTCAAGAGTAGATTTTGAATCCTCCAACCTCTCCTATTTTTGAATAAAATCATTGATGATCTTGTTGTATCTATTTCCAATATATAAATATTATATCAGGTGATTTATTCAACTAACCTCTTTTATTATTATTAGAGAGTGATAGATCTCAATGTTATTTATGGATATAATCTTCATTTTGATGGATCTTGATTTTATATTTGATTTCTTGATTTCCTACACCTTATTTATCATTGGCATTCCCATTTTAGGTTTTATTTGATTTAGTAATCAATGATAGGTGGTTTTAGAAGTATCTAACCTAAAATTGAAACTCGTTTTTTCTTGATAGATTTGAAATGAGTTTTTAAATGATTCAAAACCCTATGTTTGTGATGATTTGATGTGTGATTTAAAAAGGTAAAGGAATTGTGAAAACCCCCTAATTTTAATTAAATTGAAATTATTCTATCGATTTGAGAAAACTTATAACTTGATTGGAAAGTGGATTTGATGAAATGATTTTATATGATTATTATTAAAATTGTATTAAAATTAAATACAATTTAAAATTCATGAATTGATAAAAAACTATGATTTGGTTTTAGAAATTGAAAAGGCATGTTGAAAACTAATTTTGGGTACTGAAAGAGTAATTGATGAAATTATTTTAAATGAAAGGGTTTTCCATGATTGATTCAAATTTGAACATGAGTATTAAGTGTTTATTAGGACAATAATTCTAGGATTCTGACACCCAAACACAATATTAATGATGAAGAAACTAACTAAACCTTGTTTGGATTGATTTACCATAATGGTTCCCCTAATAGGGTATAAATTTTTTATTATAATGGGTCCTATAATAATGTGTTGATGTGAATGTGGACACATATCTTGATACATGATGATAAATGTGAAGTGTGAGGATCCTATACCCAAAAACTGAGGTACCATAGGGATAATGATCATGGTGCTTTATTTTTTTGATTTTATTATACATGCCATGGATTGTAGAACTGTTTCATTAATGACAAATAATTTATATATTTTTTTATATGAAATTTTCATTTCTCGTGTTTTGATATATCTTCAATTCTTTTGATTTTAAATCTTGTTTTGATGAAAATTTTTAAATGCCATTCCATTCCTTGTTTTATTTACATTGAAAGCATAATTGGATAAGTTGTCATGAAATTGATTATGGAACACTTGGTGAGAACCTATTAGGTTTTTTATATTACAACCTGCCTTTAACATTGAGTGTTTATAGTTTATCTTATACTAGATTCATGTATAAGAAAAGCGCCTCCTAGATGAGGTAGATGTACTTGATTCGGGGTACTTGGAGTGATGGAGTTGACCAGTGGAGATGTTATCCCCTCATTACAAGGGTTGTTTAAGGCTTTTATTTGGTAGCTATTGAGTCTTTAGTGATTTACTGTGCGGGTATTATTTTACATATTTTATTCGATTACATTCTCCTTGTTTATTTTTGGAATACTAGCTTATATAATAAATCTTCTACTATTTTGTGGGAACATTATTCCAACTTGATCTTGATGCGTTTCTAGGTTCTTGTTGTCAACCTTTGGGGTTTATGAACACCCTTAGGGAAATGTTTGGACCAGATTGGGTATTAGTGTACCAGGGTATTTATGATGGTTTTTTAAATTTTTTTATCAAATTTGTGAGTTTTTTCATCTTTCCTTAATGTGGGTATGTAGTCTGGGATATCTTGGTAGGAAGGAGTTTGGATTGATGGGGCTTAAGAGGTAGTTACGAGTGAGTGCTTGGGTAACTCTCATCGTAATGAGCCTGAAGTCACCATGGGTTCTTAGAATTTTTTTTCAGGAATAATTCTGTCTAATTCTATCATTTCCCCAAATTTTTACCCAAGTATCTTGATTATACTGATATTGAATTCTACTCGATGGAATTATTTATATTATATCTCTAGTCTGAGTTGATGATTCATGCATCCTTTCTAATATTTTTGTGGTGTCTATTTATGTTTTTAGCATAATTTCTCAAATAATTTGTTTCAATAGGCCATTTGAGAGATATTATAGTGAACCAACACAACATAATCCTATAGTGCATCAAAATATTCTTGAGATAGTGGTGCGTGTTATCCAAGGGTTGGGAAACATACTTGCACCTGTTCCCATTTTGGCTTCGACAATGGATTGATGAAGGGATGCATATTGAGATCATCCTCAAGAGTTTCTTTAATAGAATCCTTCATATTTTAAGGCTATAACGATCCTCAATATGATAAGGATTTTTTAAAAAAGATAGATTTTCCTTTTGAGTTATAGGAAATGCAAGAAGTGATAAAGGTGAAGTGTGGTACCTTTAAGCTTGAAGGGAATAGTAATATATGGTTGGAATTGATTGTGATAGAAAATAATAATAAATTAAAATATTAGAAATAATTTTGAGTTATTTCCTCTTATCATATTTATCCAGGTTTGATATTCTTGGTGAAATCCATGTAGATTCTTTGAATCTAATAGTGTGATATGACTACAACACAATATGAAAATCATTTCACTAAATTTTTTTGGTTCTCACCTAAGGTGGTGATAAATTAGAAAATGAATTATTGAATATTTGATATGGGTATTCTTATAGACATATGATCTCAAGCCTTTTTTTTGAAGCCTATATCTTGTGTTAATGTGTTGGATAGAGCATTGATGGATGAGCTTGACCTGGATGGTAAGTCAGGGTTGATGATAGTTCCTTTTTCTATCAATGGAAGTTCCATGAGTTCCTTTAAATTAAAGAGAAAAAATGGTGAATATTGTGGTGGTTATATATATTAGACATTTTCTAAAACACCTATAGTTACTTGTAAAGACCCAATGACTTTCTTTTAGTGTTGAATGTTTGGGCATTCGAGGTGGGTTTGGACTGAGCCACCCAAGATATGATGATTTTGTGATCATTAAAAAAATCTATAGAAGTTGTTCCATATATTTTATACTATGTGTAGTGGGATATTATCATCATAAACTAAATATACTATAGTGAAATTAGACGATACAATAACTAATAGGTTCCATCCACAAGATTTTGAAAAGAATCATCTTCACACATTAGAAGAGTTTCCAGAGGAAGCTAATGCGGTTATCATGACCATGAGAGGTAACATAACAATATATTCATCATTATTGTCTAATGTATTTAATATTTTTTCATATCACTCATATATATAAACTCATGTTTTCAACCTTCTAGAACTTCCTACATATCATTTTCCACATTTGGTGGATATTTCTACGCCCTTCCGAACAAAGAGAGAACATGGTATTTAGTATCCTACATGCATTTTATATTTATTAGAGATTGATATTACTTGTAATTGTATATATATTTTAAATAAAAAATCTTTAAATAATTATCAAGATGGATTGGATGATTTATTATAAAGAACTAATTTATTATTACATTCAGCATGCCACTTTACTATACCTGATGGGGTGTGTTGTGTTTTCCAGGTAGATGGGACTCATGATTTATTAGATAAGAACTACTTTTATGGAGTTATACTGGATAATATTGGTGTTTGATTTTGAAATGGAGTGAGAATACTTGATTCGTGATCTACCACTTATTTTCATCGAGTTTCAAGAAGTTTTTTCTTCAAATTTATTTAGATTTACACCGGTAAGGGAAGTAGAGTTATCTATTGATTTAGTACTTCCAAAACAACCATTTTATATTCATTTTTATTGTATGAATCTAGATGAATTAAATGAGATAAATACTAAGCCTGGTAATCTATCAGAGAAAGGTCTCATATGCCCGATTGTGCCACCTTGGGTGGATCTTATTCACTTAGTAAAGAAAGAAGATAAAACACTTTTCCAATTTTTTGATTATTTGAAACTCAATAAAGTTATGATAAAGTAAAAATATTCATTACCATAGATTTATGATCTTTTTGACTAGTTTAAAGGGGTGAAGTGTCTCTCAATGATTGATCTTTGATTAAGTTATCACCAGTTTAGAATAATAGAGTCTAACTTTCAAAAGACCCCCTTCAAAAGTAGGTATGGATGTTATGAGTATATTTTTATGCCATTTGGACCAAAAATGATCTTATAGTTTTTATGGTAATGATGACTAGGATATACGATGAGTACCTTGATATGTTCTGACTGGTATTTTTGGATGATATCATGGTTTACTATAAAAATGGGGAGGACCATGTGTGTCATCTGAGAGAAGTTATAGAAATATTGGGAGATCAATGACTTTGTGTGAAGATTTCAAAATCTGAATTATTGATTCATGATTTGAATTTATTGGTAAAAATGGTCTCAGAACATTTTATTTCGGTCAACCTTAATATAGTGAAGGCTATTATGACATTGGAATATTTATATAATGTTTTTGAGATTTAAAGATTCCTGGGGTTTTTAGGTTATTACTGTTGTTTTATTAAATATTTCTTTAATATGTATTATTCAACAACATCTCTCACTTATAAGGGAGTGGAATTATCATGGGATGTGAAATCTTAGAGTTCTATTGATGAGATAAAAAAGTTTTTTACTTTTGTGCTAGTGTTCACTCTCATTTGTGATGTTTTAGGTTTGATTTGGGATGTGTTATTATACAGGGTGTTCATGGGGTAGACTATGGTTCCATGAATTTTAGTACACACCTGTATAATTATCTAACCCATGATCTTGAAACTAAATTGTGATTCATGCTCTTATGTGTAGGCGACATTACATTTTTTAGTGAAAGAAATACCATTTATTCTGACCACAAGAGCATGAGTTATATATTCTCATAGAAAGATCTAAACCCAGAACGGAGGCATTGGGTGGAGTTCCTAAAGTATTTGATTTTGAAATTACCCAAACCCTTTGATAGGTAAATGTCATTACTGATGCTTTGAGCTAGAAGATTCTAACTCTGTCCCTAAAAGAATCATCAGAAGAGTGAAATTTGATGTGACCCTTTAGTCAGTTGAATTTGATAATGAGATTGATGTTTTTTCTTCCAAGCATGCATTTGACCACATATTTTTTTGAGATGATTATTTAGGAGAAGCATGTTAATGGTTAATTCTATGGAATATGGAAGTCTCTTTATAGTGGGGATACCACTGTTTAGTGGTCATTCTCATTAAAGTGTATCCTATTATTCTAGAACCAATATGTTTTACCTTTTACCATTATAAAGGCTATGATGGGAGACGTCTATAGTTCCCAGTGGGTGGTGCACATGGGTACCACAACAATCTTCTATGATATATTTTTTTAAATTATGGTGGCCATGTATTATATGAGAAATTTATGAAATTTTTTTCTAATTTTTATACTTGAAAATAGGTCAAGGTCAATAATGAAGAAACTTTTTGGTTTGATTCAGCCCCTTCCAATGAAGAATTAGATGTGGGATGAGATTTTTGTGGACTTTTCCTTTTGGTTTCCATATAATCCTGTAAAGAAGAATTTGATATGGGTTGTGATCAATATGTTGACCAGATATCTGCACTTTATTCCAATTCATGATACCACCAAAGTTATGGATTTTGGAAGTCTCTTTGTGAAATATATGTTTCATTTTCATGGAGTTCCATCTATTATAGTTGTTGATAGGGATCCCCATTTTACATCTCACTTTTATAGAGGCCTCTATGAGTCATTGGTTATTATTTAGGTTTTATCATTAAAAATAATATATAGATGAATGTCCATATAGGATAAGCTACACTAATTCTTGAGGATGTTCTACATGATTGTGTTATTGACTTTGGGGAAGCTTGGGATGTCCATTTGGGGCTAGTTGAGTTTTATTATAACAAAAGTTACCAAAATGAAACTTAGATGGATAATTTTGAGGCCTTATATGGATAAAATATTAGATATTCATTGTGTTGTTCATAGATTGGTGAAGCTTCCATGGTTGGACCGAGTTTGGTCCGAGTGATGATGATGAAGATTTAGTTGATTCATTAGATAAAAGTGATGAAAAGAGCTGGTATAAACCTTATTCTAATCATTGTTGATAACCTTTAGAGATTTAAGTTGGCTACCAAGTGTTCTTAATAGTGTCTCCCCATTTAGATGACTGAAGACCTTGGAAATAAGGAAATCTTGGGTCAAGGTTTTTGGTTCATTTTTAGATTGCTAAGTAGGTTGGAAAAGTGGTCTATAATTTGGAACATCCACTATAGTTGACATTGATACAAAATGTTTTTCATTTATCAAAGTTGATAATGTGTATTTATGAACCTCCTCATGTTATGAGATGGGAAGATCATGATATTGAACCTAATTTATCTATGACTGAGCATCCAGTCAGGATTATTGATTCCAAGATAAAGGATATTCATGGGAAGATAATAAATTTGGTCTGTGTGAATGTTGTTTGAGTTTTGGATTGGAACATGGAATTGGATTTCACTTGATGATTTTATTGAGTGGTATCTTATGTCCTCTCTAAATTTTACATATTGGGTTCTACATTTGTTTCATCTTCCCTAGAAGCTTCCACTATTTGACTTATCCATAGTCGAGTACGGAACTGCTTTCTAATGCTTCATAGTCATCTGGGTATTCAAGCCCAATGACTCTTGGGGACTCACATTGGTCGAGAGGATGGGAGGTCGGACTCATCACACCCTGTTTGGAGGAATTATTTTCTACTCCAGGGCTCTCTTATAAATTTAAGATATGTTTTTGAATCTCTTCCTAATATCGATACGAGACCAGTTAACCAAACAAAATTACTATAGGTTAAGTCACTTTTATTATTCAGAAGACTGGGATCTCTCAGGTGAGTCCATATTTATGTATCATAGGTTCTTCATCAATATCGGTAAAAGGGGATTTATTATGTTCTAGAGCCATATAACCAAGTATTTCAAGATACACCATCATAAATGGAGGCATATAAAATTTTGAGGATGGGATTGAGATTGTATGGGGTGTCCTACATATCCTGGTTATTATAGGATTCAAAACCCATGTATTTCACTTAACCCATTCAGTTTAATTTCATGCATAAGGGATTATTTTTGGGACCAAATATTCAAGATCAAACCCGAAATAATGGAATCCTACGTATCTGGAGTATGGATAGAATTAGAGTTGGCTAAGTTCATATATTTCAGGGTTTACACACTGAGGCTATATATAAAATTTTTATGGTTCACAACGTAGATGACATGATAATTGTAACTACCTAAGCCCTTGTGAGGAATTATCATTATGAGAAACAAGGGGTTGTGAGTAATTAGGGTAATTTCTTTGAATGAAGGGATTATGTGCTAATATTTCCATGGATGGTTAATTTGGAGCTCAATCCTTGAGGGGAGGTATCCAGCACATCTTGAATTTGGTAGGAATCAGAGTCGCCATAGTTCCCTTTTTGATAGAGCTTATACACTAAGGTTTCCCTGGATAGTAGGGACTTATGATGCCCACAAGGTGTTCGTTTCATCCCCGTAATCTCATGTGAGCTATTCTTGGGGTGAGAAACAAGGGGTAGAAAATAAACATCCTCATGTAATATGAATATGAGACTTCTGTATTGGGGAAATCCCTATTTTGTTTGGTATATAGTTTGAGACTTAAAAAGACGTCATACATATCCCGATTATGGAAGGAATTCGAGTTCTTGTAGTTCACATATGTCGAGGCATATACAATGAGGCTTACCCGGTAACATGGGCTTCTTATCTAGAGGGTGTCTCATGACCCGATTAACATATCGTGGGATCCATCACATGACCTATATTGACATGTATGGAGATTGTTTCATGAACCAATTGGCATATCCTGAGATCCTTTGAATGACATGACTTGACTCATATAGAGGTTTTCACAATAGCTATTGATACATAGTTTGAGAGGTGTCATGTGTCTTAGATGTCATCTCTAGGAGACATCATGAGACCTGACCGACATGTCTATAGGTCATCATGAGTCTCACCAGACTTGCCCAGGGGGTGTTGCGAGGGCTTGGTCATCATGTCAAGGTGTTTTTGTGAGACTCAGCTAACATGAGAGGGTACCATTATATGAGTCAGGTGATGTGTCTGAGGGAAATCACATGTCCAAGGTGATGGACCGAGGGGGTTAATAAGATCAAAGTGGTGTTTGTGGGAGAGTTGTGTGACTCATTATGATATGTTGGGATTATTTCACGTATCCTAGGTGGCATGTCAGAGGAGTTTCGTGAGATCATGGCGATGTGTACTGGTGATATTGCATGTATTTGCAAGACACATGCAAAGAACATAGGGGGAGTTGAGCATGTCTTTCACTTAATCATTCAACCATTGACCTAGGTTCATACATTTTAATTGTGAATACCTTAGTTTTGTTCAGTTTCAATTGTCTTGAATCTCACGCGATCTAATGGGAATGTGGGATGTCCTTAATATAACCCACTAGAGGCCCTTTATGTGATCTATACATGATCATGCAAAGTAATTTTATGGCTATCACATGACTACTCCAGATTCCCATCAGTATATTACCAGACAAAAATCTGTATGGTCATGTTAGCACTCTAAGAAGTCCGTAGAAGTTGAGAGATGAATCCTTCAGAGTTTGGGTGTTAATAATCCAATACTTTATTCAGGTTGGGGTGGGGAGTTTATTTTCCTTTACCCCGATATTATCTCTAGTTTGTGTGGAATATTCGGTGTGAGTCCAGGATGGAGTCGATGAAGGGGCCTAGTGCCATGCAGTTTCACAAGTCTCTTCCATGGACTACTTCGGGTGCGTCACCATATTTTCTATGATCGCGAATCGCCTCCATAAATGTGTCATTTATCAGGGGAGTTTATGATTATTTTAGACTTTCTTGATCATTAATACATGTTGAAGGACCTCCATGCTGTCACTTTGACATGTCCAAGTGTCATCGTGAGATATGCATGTCTATTGGAAGACACTAATGAGACCTTGGGTGTCATGTCATTCGGTCTCTCAGGAAAACACTACGAGTTCAATGGGTGTGTCATATTCCTTTTAATGACTATGAGTACCTCCCAAATCCCCCATTTTCCCCCTTTGATTCCCATGACAAACATTAATATTCATGTGATATTTCATGTGTTCTTTTGAGGATAATTATTCTATTTTTTGGTGACGTGTCACGTGATCAATATGGGTCATATGTGGGAATGTGAGCACTTCATGGACAAATCTATTCATTATCCCTTAACACAGTAAAGAGTTTTTTGACATGTATGAGGAATTTTGTGTGGTGGGGCCATTAATCTAAAGTGATTCCATGAGATAAGGTAGTTATTTCTCTGAGGAATCACGGTTGGCGTGTCACATGTTTTTTAACGACTGCAAACACCCCTCACCTCCTCTCTTTTATTTCCTTTATTTTATGTAATGATGGATCAGAGGTCCTGTGGGTTAGCTAAAATATCATTAACAGATTCTAATCTTACCAATGAAGGTTTGGCACATGATATTTGTAGCCAATAGGGTCCCCACTCTTTGAATATCATCCCTCTTTATTATTGAAGGATTTTGGGTGGTTTTTCTGGAACATGGAAATGAAAAACTATGTGTCTTCTGGGTTATCATTCAGTTTTATGGGAGGCCTTTACAAGATAAGGAAGGATTTACAAAGGTGACTCCATGGGACTTCCCATGTATCATATGCTGTGTTTAGAGCCTTCGCGTGACCTTAAAATAGTCACATGATTATGAGTCTCTTAGAGGATTATGTGATCTATGGATATTCAACCATACTCCTCTTCCCTTTCTTTTTCTTGTAAAATAATACCCATATTCATTTATTTTTTACTTTGTGATTTTGTTGATACTTATTTAACGAGAGTCATCAAATTCCCCCCCCCCCTCAGGAGGGACGTCTGAGGGGACAAGGACTCAATTCTGATGAAGAACAAATGCCCCCAGTAATGTGCATGGGGATCATCCAGGAAGGTGATATATTCTAAAAATGAGTTCTTTTAATGTCTATGGAAAGAATATCAAGTGTGATAAGGCCATGTAGTGGGACTCACAATAATTTCCTTGTGCTTTAGTTGAGGGTCTTTTAGTTCAGACTATTTATCACGTTAGTTTAATGAATTTTATCTCAGACCATATGTTGCTTTAGTTTAAGGTATTTTATCTTGGACCATCTATTGGGTTAGTTTAAGGTCTTTTAGCTTAGACTATATGTTTCTTTAGTTTAAGTTATTTTAGCTCAGACCATATGATCATGCGATATGATGCAGACGTTCCAGGAATGACCCAGAACATTATGAGGTGCTATATCCTAACATGGTGTTGTTGAGGCTCATGAGGATCAAGATGTATTTTTTCAAAGTGACACATTTAGTTGATGGCCATAGGTGAATTTGCAAGAGCTATGGAATGTATGCATAGTTAAGAAAAGGGTCCTTTAAGCTAGGTATATTTCCAAGGGTTATGGATTATTTATATTGGAAATATTTATGAGGTTGGAATACTAAAGATACTAACCCTTGCTGGATAGTTAGTGTATTGGTTATGTAAATCAAAACCTGAAACCATGAGTCCATGAATATAGGATGGTGCAGACTTGTCAGGTATTCCCCTTTACATTTTTAAATTCCATGTTTTTCCACGCTGTTTCAAAGGTTCACATGGATAGATGCTCCTTTACAGTAAAGAGAATATGTATTTAGTTTGTGGGTAAGGGCCCTTATGCATAGGTAGCATGTAAAAACAAAGACGATCTCCAATTATTTCCTAGGGATATGTAAGACTTGAAAAGAATAAAATGTCTAGATGATGAACTTAGTTATGGAAAGAACGATATCTAGGAGGGGTTCTGGAACACAAGGGCAATTAGATCATAATGTGATTCTCAAGATCTATGCACTGTGGTTTAGAATCATGAGACGTAGGCCATCAAAGGTTAGGGAATGAAGTGTCACTACCCATCCCTGAAAAAGGTAATGAAACACAATGTTGGAACATCAAGGATATTGAATCATCATGGATAGTTTGGTGTGGGGAATGTAAATCATGATAGGGAGTGCTTGAGTTGGGAGAATAATACAGGACAATCATACGAGGAGTGGGTTAGACATAACGAGATGTTGAGTGCTTCCATAATGATTTGAATACTTATGAGAATTAGAATGTCATTTTTCAGAGTGATGCATTTGGTTGACGAACATAGGCGCATACGTAGGAGCCTTGGGAATGTATTCATAGTCAGGAAAAGGGCCCTTGAAGTTGCATGTCCTTTCCAAAATATATGGAAGGTTATAGTGATTTGAGACACCCCAACTCACTAATTTTGGTTTGTGGAAGATGTAAAATACAAGGAGCGTTTGTGTACCCTAAAAGTTGTGCCACTACCTAGAGATCATATTATCACAGTGAGAAGATGTGACAAACATTTACCTAACAATTTTCTAGAATAGTGGGTCCAAGAAAAATATATTGTATTTTAATAGGGTTATAAACCATATGAGATTTATTCATTTTATGTTTACACCATACTTTTTTCATGAAATCTGAGAATGATGAGTTTTATAGGTGGAGACTCAACTTTTGCTCAGATCGCCCTTTACGGGTTTTTGTCCTAAGGTATTTTGTGTCTCTTTTGTTAGTAGTTTAAGGTCATGTTATTTAGACCATTATGGGATAGAGTTTAACTTTTTACATATTTAACTAAAGAATATATAGTTTAGGGTCATTCCTTTTATGGACCTAGTATGGAAGATGTTACACAAGAGCCTAATTAGGATACCCAGGGTCACGAGTACTACAACATATTTTTATAAGAGGGGTGAAGGTGTCGTAAATCATGTATTGGGTTTATTCAGTGATGGGTAATGATAGGGTACAGTCATACAAGGATCAGTTTAGATACACTAAGGTGTTGATTCTTGCTGTAATGATGTCGATGTTGATGAGAATCAGAATTTCCTTTTTCAGAGTGACACATTTGGTTGACGGTTATAGGTGCATATACAGGAGATGTGGGAATGTATGAATAGTCACGAAATATTTCACTGAATATGGATATCCTTTCCAAGGGCCATCAATGTTCGATGGTGTCCTGGGACACTCAATACATGAAGTGTGACATATTGGTTTTAGGTTCTCTTAAAGGATAGTGGAATCACCCTATACTCTAGTTTACCAAGGTAAGTCTCTTATGGTCCTTCGATAAGGGGTGAAAAAATGGGATATGGTTAGCACAATTTGTTTTCATGTAGCAGGGAAGTTCATCTCTGTGAATTTTAACATCTTGTGGTAAGGATGAATTTCTGTTTAGTTTAACATCATACAATAAGGATATATTTTTCTACAGTTTAACATCTTGTGATAAGGGTGTAATTCAGTGCATTTTATCATCATGTGGTAAGAATATAGGTGAATCGATATAGATAAATGGGAATGTTGTGGTTGGTCCTAATTATGGAGACTAGGTGTCACTACTTATCTCATGAAAATGATAATAAAACCATATGTAGTTCTGGAAATCCAGGCAGCTTAACATCTTGCGACAAGGATTACAAAACATAGTTTAATGTCATGTTGTAGGGACATATATGGAAAGTTAGGATCATGATGGTTGGACTAAAAGATGAAGTTCCTATTGTGGAGATGTGCAGTGTGGTGTCCTGAAAAAATTCTATATGAATGAGGACCAAAGATGTCCCATCCACACCACATAGCCTTCTAGGGAAACTCAGAATGAGGGCTCAAAAAGGGTTATACCCACAGCTATACTCGAGGGTGAAATTTTTGGGTGTCTCTACATATCTCATGAGGATGATAATCAATTCAAATGTATTTCTTGGAGTTCCATGCAGTTTAACGTCATGTGATATGTACAAAAGAAAACTTCCATGAATTGATGGGGGCATTGTGGTTGGTCCCGATAGTGGAGGTCGGGGATTCACAATGTATCTCATAATGATGATAATCAAACCAAAAATAGTTTATGGAGGAATTTACAGTTTAACATCATGAGGTAAGATCCCATGGTACATATTTTAGGGTCTATTATTCATGATGTTAATGGATCTGTCGTGAACCCATATTCATTTATTGTCAGGGCAGGTCATTTCCATAATTCCTAAGCTCACACGAGCTATGCTCGATGTGAGAAATAAAAAAGAATGAAAATCTACCTACAAAATAGATACAATAAAGATATATGATAATTTATTTTCGCACCGTGTAGTGGGTGGACTAAGACATAGAATCAATGCGTCCCTACGTATCCCATTGGTAATGGGAATAAAGCTATACATAGTTCTAGAAGAACTGTGTAGTTTAACATTATTCAATGAGGATGTGGGTGACAAAACATGAATGGAAAGGGGATGTTGTGGATTCCTGTAGTTTTATGTCATGTGGTAAGATCATGGGATCACCCATTGTGAAAGAAAGATAATCCTATAGCTTGGACCAGTAGTAAAGGTTTGGGCATCACTACATATCCTGTGATGATAGGAATAAATCCATTCATAGTTCTCGAGAGGCTGTGTAGTTCAACATCATGTAGTGAGGATGATCCCCCATACAGTTTAACGTCATACGGTTAGGACTCACTTGAATAGTTTAACATCATGTACTCAGGATGAGACATACCATGCAGTTTAATGCCATGTAGTGAAATATTTTGATGGGAATTACACCGATGTGGATGCCCTATTATTGGTAGCAATGAAATTTATTTCATGATAAATCTTGCATTGGTGGGAGGTTTGACACTCTCCCGATCCATGGTGGCCATAAAATAGGCTTCATTATGATAGAACTTATGTATGATGTAGGTTCCTTCCCAATTGGGCTCAAATTTTAAGGGCTTCATCATTAGTATCATTGGGTTTCTAAGGTCCTGTAGTAGTTCTCCTTGGATAAATGAATAGAGGAGAACCATTTTGTTGAAGGCTTGTGCTATCTAGTTCTTATGGGACTCAAGGTTGTGAAGTGTTCAAAAACTTTTCTCTTCTAACCGTTGAAACTCATCCAACCATTTTTTGCGACTGTTCATCATTTAAGAGTTATCTGAAAATGGCTATTCAGAGTGAGAGAATATGGAACTATATGGTTAACACTTCCCTGATCCTATACAGCAATGAGTATGGAATTTCTTGTGTAACAGTGTGTGTGGTGGTAAAATAGGACCATAATTTATAGAGGAGTTTTTTCGTCCATGAATTATTATCCTTGATTACCATCTTCTAGAGTATATTAAATAGAGTCTTATTGAAGGCCTCTATCTATCCTTAATCTAATGCATGATAGCAAGATGAGTGATTGGAATCAATGTTGTATTCTTGATAATGATTCTTCATCTCTATGGAATATAACTTGGTGCCATTGTCTATAAATATTGTGTGAGGTACTCTAAACCTAGGGATGATATGAGACTTCGTGAAGTTGATGATATTATTCATCCTGCCATCCTTGAGGGGTATCACATCAACCCACTTGGAAAAGAAGTCGGTAGTAATAAGGATATACTTGAATTTCTTTGTTGTGGTCGGGGGATATGGCCAAACAAAATCCATCCACCAAACAACTAATGGCTAGGAATATCTAGTAGTGTAGATTAATTCTCGTGGCCGATGGATGATTTTTTCATGAATTTGTCATGTATGACATTTTATGGTGAATTTTATAGAGTCATGTATCATGGTTTTCTACTAATATCCCAACCTCCTGATTTTGTGGTAGAGCCTAGTTCTATATTGATATGCACTGCAAGAGCCTATGTGAAATTCTTCAATTATGGTTGGAGATTCTCCTTCTACAATGAACCTGAGGAGAATCCCATCAAAGACATGTTTTTAGAGAACTCTTTCATCATTTGGACCATTCTACCAGGTGAAGTTTACTACCTAGCACTGGATCTGTTCCTTTCTAGTATGATCCATTAGGAGAGTCCCATATTAAAGATTTCCAATTATAGGCTCTGTCAATCTAGGGGTGGTCACTGGTTCTTCACACTCTATGGTGGTGTCGACCAAATTGATCTCTTATATATCACATATTATGATCGATGAGACCATACATAAATGTGTGATATAGAGGGGTTTTTCCTGTTTACTAGGGTTAGCGAGGATGGTGTTTATGTTATCTAGTGTGTTGGCGTGAGAATTCTATGTCTAAGGAGAATAATGTAGTGTGGGTTCAAAGGGGAATTTTTCCATCAATCCCAAAAATAGAAAGTAAGAGGGAACAGTTCATCATTTTTAATGGAATATTCACCATTGATCGGATTTTTCATGAGTTCTGAGTCCACTTTGATATTAAGGTAGGCTATGTATAGCTGTAGGGATAGTTCCAATCTAGTGATTAGGGCTTGGTATAAGACCTCATTATTTGTATAGCCTTCAGACAATGAGAACGAGTAGGGAATAAGGTGTTTTTTCTAGAGAGACAAATAAAATCCCTAGATCAACCCAGTTGATCTTCGAGTTTTCCATTCTTGTGCTGAAGAGACTCGGGGAGACACCACAAAAATAAATCTCCCATGTATGGGAAGTGTCTTGGGAGTATAAGAACTCTTCATCGAGGATCTTATTTTCTTCTGGTGTATTTTATGGGGCAAAATATGTTGCAAGGAAATTAGTTAGGGATTTCCCTTTCACTAACTTCTATGATATGAACTGAATTTCATATTCCTATAGAATGACTACCCATCAATCCAAGAATCTAGTAAACATGTGGTAGCCAAGGATTTACTTGGGTGGTTGAACATGAGAGAAAAGGTGGGGTTCGTGGTTCTACAAGTAATGCATCGATTTTTTCACTATAAATATGAGTGCAAGGAAGTTTTTTCAACATCATAATATCTCATCACAGTACCTATCATGGTTTAGATGAGTTAATTGAGATTATTATCACTTTTTTCATCATTCTAGGGTATCTGAAGGGTACCCAATGAGCATTCCATGGTGGCCACATATAAGATGAATGGACTCCCTTCCACTGGACGCATTATTACCGGTGTTTGCAGCATGTACTACTTGAGACATTCGAAATTTTTTTGACATTCATTTTCCCATTGGTAGGATAATCCCATATTCATTAGCCTTATGAAGGGGAGATATTTGATGGGTAGGTTGGATATAAATCACCAAATGTTGGTGATGTTCCCTTGGAGTCCCCTGAGTTATTTCAAATTTTGGGGGGGCTAAATTGATAGAATAACACTAGTATTCACTATGTCTACCTTGATGTGATAACCATGTACCAGAAAACCAAGAAACCCGCATAATGTCATCCCAAAAGAAAACATTAGTGGATTCATCATTTGAATGTTTTGTTGTATCTTGTTGAAGATTTATCATAAGTCCATGAAGTGATCACTTCACTATCAGGATTTAATTACTATGTCATTGACAAAACACTTAGCTATCCTTCCTATAAATGTCTTAAATATTAAATTCATAGAGTGAAGGTATGTGGTTCCCACATTCTTTAATCCAAAGGGAATGACCTGATAGCATAATATCCATTTATGAACTTTGAAGGAAGTATATTTTTTATCCTTGGGGGCCATCATGATTTGATTGTACTATGATTACTTATCCTTGATGGAAAGGTCTTGGAAGCTAGCAGTTGCATCGATCAAGAGTTTTGTGATCAACAATGGGAAATAATCCTTATGGAAATACCGATTAAGGTCTATGAAATAAATATAGACACTAATATGCCCATTATTCTTCTTAACATCGAGAATTGTGGCATTCCATCTTGGGTACTGCGCTTCCTGAAAAAAATGGATTTGATCAATTTGTCAATTTTTACCTCTACATTTGTAGTATGAGAGGGGTGCGTCCTCATGGTTGCCTTATTGAAGCCTCTATGCTCATCAGTTAGTTCGAGATGGTGCATATCCACATCTATATTGAATCTAGTCATGTCCATATAATTATAGGAAAACACATATTAGTGATACATTAGAAATGAAATGTACATCTCTTGATCTCTGGGGGTATGGAGGCACTAATCCAAGTAGGTTGTGGATCTTATTATGTCCCCATGTTTATCTACTTGATCTCATCTATAGTGGTTGAAATTCCTTCCTTTGTTGCTAGAGGGGAATTCCTAAGATATTCCTCATCCTCTTCCATTTTTGAGTCTATGGAGACATCATCCTGAGATGGTGGAAACCTGGGGGCCTCTTTGTCACTATCAAGGAGGGGGAGTCCATGGGAGGAAACATCATCACCCCTTTCCTTCTGAGTTGCTATAGAGAGATACTAGAGTTAACTTTCACTGAGGACAAGAGATGCTTGGACATATGGAATTGGATCTTCTATTTCAATTTTTTTATAGGGGGCAGATAATCATCATTAAGCATGCTTTAGGGATTCATAGGGGTAGTCCCTAATGCATTGGGAGTTGAAACCTATATATCATCATCCTCCATTAGTTTTCTACCCCCTTCTTGTAAAAGTATGCTTCAACATATATGGCTCCACATGTTTTGAAGTGTGAATTGTCACCATGTAGTATTCTGACCTTTCCATTAATGGGGTACTTCAAACACCGATTGAATGTTGATGGTATCTCCATGTGGCTATAAAGGCATGACCTTCTGAGTAATACATTATATGTGGTGTCCTTCAGGATTACCATGATCTCAAAATTAGATGTGAGAACCCCAAATCAGGTATCATGCTTGATTTTCCCTATAGGTCTCTACTCATGCTTACCATACCCCTTTATGTTCAACTTTTTAGGGGAAAAGTCTCCTTCTCCATACCCCAAACATCAGAGAGTTTGGGTAGGAAGGAATTGATCCCAGATCCATTATTGATCAACACCCTTTGGACCTTAATGTTATTGAGTCATCCCAATACGTAAAAGTTTGATGTTCCCTTGTATGGCCTCATTGGGTCTTTGTTGGTGAAAGAGATGGAGACATGACCTCATAATGATATAGTATCTACTCGATAGACCACGAATACAACAACTTCATCTTAAAATATTGTGGGATCTGGAGGGATTCAACTTGATCTCACCAAAGTTATTTTAAAAGAGGAAGCACATAAAGTATTGGGAGCTTTTCTAAGACCACAAATGGCTATTTCATAACATCATACTTTTTTCCCCGAGGTTGGTGCTTCCCGATGTGGTGCTTCACCGGGTCATGTGGCTAAGGGGCTAGAGCATGAAGTTTAGGAGCTAAAGCAGCTAAGGTAGATGGACCTAGAGCTTCTGCTGAGGTTGAGGGGGTATCTAATACCAGTGGCATAGGTCGCAACAACCCTCCCCATTGCCTAGGTTGATTATATTAAACACCCACTAAGTATTCGTGAAAGATGATCATATACAGGTGACTATTGGAGGGTTTTAAGGCACGTCCCAACCACTGTTGGGATTTATGGTGCACTTTCCCATGATTTTTAGCTATATATGTATGTTCCATAGAGGTGTGGCTAGAACATTTGGTCCTTCCTAGTCCGTGTTGTCCCCTATATCCTCATCTTCAGTGTATTCATCCTCCCTTTCCCCTGTTATATATGGGAAAAAAATAATTGGGGGTGAAATCATCTTCGAAAAATGGTTTAATAAAGTATATTTTGTTAATAGAACCAAATATGAGCTCTTAGTCTAATGAGGATTCCATTTTTTGGGGCAGTTCCCATACCGCAAATGTTGTAGGGAAGAAATCAGCAAGAGTTAGGGCTTGTTTTGTAGAAGAATATGAATCTTCCTTCTTTGTTTCTTCTTACTTCCAGTGCTCTCACACACCCTTGGGAGGCATATTATATGTTCCCCTTATTGGTGGTGGAGCTATTGTGAGTTCGTGTAACTATTCCTTTAGGGTTCCATGATCATAATCAAATATTTTGTGATTTATCAAGTTGTCAAAATGTTGTGTTTTCATGGATATTACTTTTTGAAAACCTTCATCTTCTTCTAATCATTAGAAGGTTATGCAAGCCTCTTACTCTGTAGAATTATCAAGTGTCACCTGTTCAAATTCGACCATGCCATAAAGGAAATCCTGGAAGTTGAAGAAATTCTGGATATTATGACCCATCCTTCTGTGGAAAGGCTATTAATTGTGATAGTTGGTGAGGTTGAATTCATTATGCCTCCTGGGATGTGGAATCATGAGAAGGTTATTATCCATGGATACCAATAAATAACTGGGGACTTGTTCATTTCATAAGGAGTATAAGTTTTTAATCTATTACTCAAATCTCGAGTGACCATGATTTCTCTATACTTCTTGATGAGGGAGATTATGTGGTTTTAGCCACTCATTAGTAGGTTCTGGGTGGTTCAGAATTAGCATGGGTGTTTTGATGGGCATCGTTGTTGTCTTGAGAGTGGCAGTTGTAGCTTCTTACCTGCCTAGCTTTTTCCGCCTATGTTGAAGGAATGAGATAATACTAGGATCAGGTTCCCTGAATAGACTCTTAAAGACATTATGATGTTTTAGTAAACTCTATGAACCCAACTAGATATTTTATGAAGATTAGGGGAGTCTGTAACTCATCCTTGAGATTTTAAGAATAGAGTTCTAGTAGTTGTTCCTGTGAGAGGGGGATGCTGAGTGAATAGGTAAAACCCTTCCATCTTGATATTAAATCAACACCCTATCATCCTCATGTTGCTTGTAGTTTTTCAGAACAAAAATCATTATTTTCCTTAGTGTCAAAAAGAACTGATAAAGGAACTAACGATGGAGGTATTCCGATCCCGTGAAAGATACTTCTGGCAGACTGCTATGCCAAACAAAGGTTGGCCATATTAGAGTCTGTAAAAAACACCTCAGTTTGGTTGCCTACTATTGATCTTGAGGGCCCAACATCAACCCTTACTGGGATACGAAGTGTGTGGGATAATTTTCAGGGTTTCTTGCTCTGTAAAAGGTAGAAAAGGTAGGGTTTTAAAAGTTTGATGGAGGTGGGGTGTCATCCACCCATTTAGGGTATGGTTTCCATTCAGGCTATACAGGTTCACGCCACCCCTCCATGTCTTCCATCTGATTATTCAAGGATTCAATGGTTGTATGTAGCTCTGGGGGCATGGCTTCTAGAGCTTCCTCCCATCTATAGGGAGTAGGTAGCTGCTAATGGGGTGGTCTTGCTTTCACCTCCCACTAATCCTTGATTCCTCAAATGAATGAAGGATTACCATATCAAGGGAGAGGTTGTTGCCGAAATGTAGGGAAGTCTAGATCATTTTTAACTTCCTCATTTTTATGGGCTGACTATCTATATTCGAATCAAATCTGATACTCATATACCACTCTTTCCATAGGATTGGACATGGGAGGGAGAATATTCATCTCTGGCTAGAGATGATACCCAATAGGGATGTTTCCCCTAAGTATCTCCTCATTGAGTTATCATAGAGATCATATTGCACTCTCATATCGTGACAACTGTTCTTACACAGGTGACAACTAAGATGTATTTTCATTTTTACCTTTATCTTTTCCAATATTCCACTGAGTAGTTGGCATCTTGTTATTTGGTAGTGCCAAATTTTGAATCCTTCTTTGGTTCTGGGTGCGCGCAACCTCATTTGGTGCATCCAAATCACCCTCCTCATAGGATATGTTTTCCACGTTGCAGACCTATTCATCTACATCTTGATTAATGTCTTCCATGTTAATATTTATGACATTAAAAGAGTCATATTAGTCAAATGGTGGTTGGGTAATTGCATTCCATGCAACAATTTCATCTCAGATGGATTCTATTAGGGTATTTATTCAAACCGTTGGCCTTATTGGTCTATTTTGGATTGAAACCATAGAGGGGTATGATTTATTTTTTTTGTACATTCCTATCCTCTTGGTTTATGAATAGTGAAATTGAGGGAGTTTCTAGTCATGATTTTTGACTGATCCACAACCAATAAAGGTCTTCCTTACAGTGGGTGGAACTGGTGGGATGCTAGCCATTGATTCCTTCCTCCAAATCTAGAGAATGTTGATTCCCTCTATGGTGTTGATGACGATGAAAATACCCCCAACCCTGTGGGGTGGGGGTAATTTAGGGCTTCCATAGGCATCGATTGGTCCTATTGTTTAGGATCTAACAAGACCAGTCGGGGATTTTATGGTTTTTGGGATAGACATAAAGTTATAACTTCCCCCAGTCTAGTGAGAAAGGGATGCTCTAGAATAATCGTTGATGTCTCCAAGGTCCTTTCACGGGACAATAATCCTAGGGAAGGTGATTGAGATATAATTTCATTTATCCTAGTAGGTTGGGGTTCAACCACAACTACTGAAGGTATTTCCTAAATCCTTTGGGGAAATGATGACCTGAGGGGTGGAGGTGGGGGTTGATATTCTCCTAAACCAGGCAGCCAGGTCCACTCCTAGATGGACACTATGGAAGCTACTATTATGGTCTATGTGATGTGACCAGGTCTGATCCTGGATGGCTGCTATGGAATCTTCTATTTAAGTATCTATGATGTGTCCCATTTTGGAATCCTGTTGGCTATCCTCCCTCCCTGTCCATGGTATCTATGAACTGTTTAAGTAGGGGAATTCTGTTGTAGTGACCAACTAGTCTGAGTATTACTTGGTCCCTTGATTTCACCAAAGGATATACAATTATAGGAATTCATATCATAAGGTCTCTACGATTCCAAGGGAGAGACAATGTTTAATGCTCCATACTGTCCCCTTCCATGAATATGGATTCCTGATGTGGCTTCAGGGATCATTTGTCAAAGCATCACGAAGCAATGGTAGCAATAATGTTGCATATTTGTGATGTGCTTTTTTGGTTTTGAATCCTGATCCATTTAGATAGCAGATAGGTTAAGTTGGAAATAGTGTATCCTAATTGTTTGAAGGTGACACTCGAACCTTGGATAAAGGAGATATAGATCCTTCAATCTTTGATGTGTAGATCACATATTTTGTTATAGATAAGGAATGTACTCCTTCTCTAGGCTCATCTAAGATCTCAGAACTGGAAGTAGAGATGGGATAGAACATGATGGGGAGATTTTTTCTAGATAACTCTCTCCATATATCGATTACAGAATCCTCCTCATCAGACTTACACTCCTCCATCTATTCAAACAATAGAAGATGGCTCTGATGGTCTCATATTGACTAGAATAGAGTATTTATAGAATTTGATGGGGAACCATATATAGTCAACCCTAGTATTTTGAGAACCTCTCTTTATGAAGGTGTCATGGTGTGGTTCACATCTCTATACATATGTGTTTTGACAAAGTGAGGATTGTTGTACCCATAAGAGATATCCCCTTGGGGAGGTTGACCACGGTGGATGTCAGGAGTAGAGTCACTGTGATCCATCTCCACACTACCATGAGGAGGACTATCATTGTAATGAACACCTTATTCTTCTTCATCAATAAAATAGATGATGGACCCTTTTGGTGTTGAGAATGTGTCTCGAACAACATCAAGGACACTTACATTGAGAATATTAAGAATACGAACCATGTTCTGCTTTATGGTCAGAATATGTAGACATTACTTTTGTGATTGTGCAGGGATATGAGCTTAGTGTGTGACGATTTACTAAACGTGTATATAATCGTTAGGTTCCATGGGAGTATAAGCCCAGTGCTGAGAAGCTGTTGGAATATGATGATAAGCTATATCATTATTGACTGAGATATAATCCTTTCCTAGGCATGTGCCACTCTCACTTGGTGAGCCTAAGCCAAGAGGAGAGTATGAGCATGATGTTGAGCCTTTGTAATATGCCGTTGGTATTTCATGGAAAGAGTATGAGCCTACCCAAGTCATTTTTCTCCCTCACTTGGTGATCTCTAGTTGGAATGGGATTATAATCCTGGTCTGAATATGCATTCCGCACCATAATTGACCAACATACCTTCAAAATAGGAGAAGGGATATGATCATCCTTTTTTATTGCCTAGGAATGATGCTGCAGTCATTCGTCGATAGAAGTAAGAATATGAGCCTTACTTATGTTATCAACCAATGTATGTTGGTGGATTCAATGACAAGAATATGAGCCTGTCCCGAGGCTTATGCCACTCTCAGCTGGTTAGCCTCATCTAGAACAAGGATATATTCACAATCCTCGGCCTTTGGAGTATTCCACTATGCTTTTTTGATAGGCATGTACCCCAATCCTAAGGCATGTTCCACTCCCACCTGGTTGGCCCAAATTGGAACAAGAGTATGTGCCCTATCCAATGCCTCACCCTTTATCGGAATATGCTAATAATTAACCTGGGTGGGAGAAAAATGTGTTCTTACTCAAGTATAATCACTTGATCAAGATGATAAAAATGTTGAGTTGTCTTGGATGTTGGTATAGAAGTATGTTCCTACCCCTTTATCTACAACAGTGTCGGAATATGTTGGCGGAGCTCTTCAGCTATTGCTAAAATATAATGGCATTTTATCAAAGTGTGTGTAGGGATATAATCCTGAAATTTTTTGTCACCATTATTTATTAACATACATCTTTTATTGAAGTAGGAATATGCACCCACCTCTTTCCCCCTTGTTCCATCAGAGTATGCTGATGGGATTTGGGTATGAATGTAAGAGTATAAGCCTCCCCTATGCCTTCTACTGGGATATGCCCATAGATTTGTTTAGAGAGAGAAGGGGTATGAACCTTCTTGACAGTACCTACTAGAGTATGACGATATGAATTTTTAGTAGGAGTGGGGATATGATCCCTCTTTTGGATGTCTGTGGTTATATGACCATGAACTTGTTTTGCATGAGTAAGGATATGAGACGGCTTTATGGTTCTTACATAAGTATGTTGGCATGCATTATCGACAGAAGCAGGTTTCTGATCCATCTCTTGAATTTCCAACACCCTTATCCTTTGATGGGTATTCATTGAAGCTCATACCTAGGTATCAGAGGTGGATGTGTGTCAGATGGTACCCCTAAAAGGCGACTTATGGGTACTAACGGGATGATGTATGCAACGACAGTTAGCAGGTGCCCTCCTCGATATCACCTAGACTGAAATGGATCCATACTAGGATTCCTAGTCCATCTTCATCAGATATGGAAGGTGGAAATTGTCACACTCTGATTATAAGCTCCCAACATGGTTAGTCATAGCGATTGGGGATACTGGATTAGTGGAAACCTTCGTCAGGTGACTCAAACTCACTGGATCTTGTGCTTGAAGAATATCATGGGTAGCTTCCATATTCAATATTGTACCTTATTGGTGGTACTCCCAGATTATTGTATTCTCTACCACTTGTTGGAGCGGTTAGGACTGTGAGATCTCTTTATGACCCATAGGGGTCACACTAGTGTACATGGTACCATAACAAGTGCTGTATAATGAAGACATTTCCTTATTTTGGGATGCACCAATCATGTATAAAAGAAGTAACAAGGTTACTGATCAATGTTATATCATAGGCATGAATATTCTCAATCAGATCTGGATAGTGAACAAAATTTTTATGTATTCCCATTCCATCCATTATATTTGCGTGGACTTGTTAGAAAGAGGATAGAATTAAAGGAATATCAGTTTATACTTGTCTTACTACCTTGTTTTTATATGGATTCCAAACAAAGTGTCCTAAGATATTCACGTTGAGTCTATCGGTGCTGTTTTCATATAGGGGGAAAGCCACATGGATCAATGGATTATAGCCTAATAATTTTTCATTAGATAGATTCACATCAGGTTCACCATTTTTGTTTTTTAGGTTTTGGATGAGAATAGAGAATGAGATTCACCTTGATGATTGATTAAGGGGTATCTTATGGCCTCACTCAATCGTACATATTGGATCCACCATTTGTTTCGTTTTCCCTAGAAATTCAAAATGGTTCCCTTGTCCATAGTAGGGTACTGACATGATTTCTAAAGGATGGAATTCATCAGGGTTTTCAGGACCATAAAATCTTAGGGTTTCTTATTGGTTGAGAGGATGGGAGGTCTAGATCATCATACCTTTTTTTGGGGAATTTTTGCATACTCCAGGACTCTCTAATAGATTTAAGATATTTTTTTGAATCTCTTCCTAATTCTGATATGAGACTAGTTACCCAAACAAAATTACTATAGGTTAAGTATCTTTTATTATGCACAAGACTGATATTTATTTGGTGAGTCCATCTATAGGTATATGAGTTTCTTCATCACTCTATGGTAACAGGTGGTTGATTTTGTGTTGAATCCATATAACTAATGGTTTTAGGATATGCCTCTATATAAAGAGGCATATAATATCATAGTGATGCGATTGAGCCATTATGGGTTTTCCAACATATACTAGTTATTGCAGGAGTCAATATCCATGTAGTTCTGTTAACCCATGTAGTTTAACATTATGCATAAGGTCTTATGTTTGGGACCAAATACTCAAAATCAAACCCAAAACAAGGGCATCCTATGTATCTAAGTTATGGTGAGAATCATATTTTCTATAGTTCATATATGTTGGGGCTAACACACTGAGGATGTCATATACCATTGTATAGGTGAGTAATCAATGTCATTGATTTGAATGAAGGTATTGGATGCTGGGATTTCCCTAGATGATCAATATGAAGCTCGAACCTCGACAGGAGGTAGCCTAAATATCCTGAATATGGAAGGAATAATAGTAATTGTAGTTCTATTTACATTGGGGGTTATACACTAAGGATTCCATAGATAGCATGGATTTATGACTCCCGTTAGGTGTTTGTTACATCCCCTAAGCTCACGTGAGCTATGCTCAGGGTGAAAACAAGGGGGAGTGAATGTCCAGCATCATGGAATATGGATGTGGGACTTGCATATCAGGACAGTCCCTTGGATGTTTGGTATAGTGATCAGGTGTTAAGAAAATGTCCTACATTACCCGGTTATATCAGGAATCAGAGTTCTCATAGTTCACATTGGTTGGGGCTTATAAACTAAGGCATCCCTAGTGACATGGCCTTCTTGTTTGGAGGGTGTATCAAGATCTGGTTGGCATATCCTAGTAGACATTTCATGACCTATCTTGACACGTATGGAGGGTGTCATGTGACCCAATTGTAATATCCTGGGAGCCATCTCATGACCAAGATTGACACATACAGAGGATATCGCATGAGCCAGTTTTGCAGAGTATGAGAGGTGTCACATGTCTTCGTTGAAACCTATGGGAGACATAGGGAGACCTGTCTGACATGTCTTGATGTCATCAAAAGTCTTGTATAACTTTATTAGAGAGACCTATGTGGGATTGAACATCATTTTAAGGTGCTTTCATGATACTCAACTGCCATGAGTAGGTACCATTATATGAGTCATGTGATGTGTCAGAGGGACTTCACATGTCCTGGGCGATGGACCCAGGGGGTCTGCAAGATCAAAGAGGTGTCCACGAGAGAGCCATGTGACTCATTCTAACATGTATGGAGTATTCTGCGTATCCCAGGTGGCATGTCGTAGGAGTGTCACGAGATCTAGGCGATATTTCATGGTGCTGCCACAAGTCATTGGATGACACACATGAAGCACATATGGGTAATTGAGCATGTGTTTTTCTTAAACCTTCCACAGTTTACCTTGGTTCTTACCCTTGTAATGTGAATACCACATTTTTGTTCAATGTCAGTTGTCTTTAATATCTCATGATCCAATGGGCTTCCATAATTTCCATCACATATCCCACCAGAGGCCCTTCACATGATCTATGAATGATCAAATGAAGTAATTTTATGCCTAGTGCATGACTACTTCAGATTCCAACCGATATATTACCTAACAGAAATATGGACGGTCGTCTGATAACTATGAGAAGTTTGTAGAAGTTTAGAGCTTAATCCTGTAGAGTTTGGGCATCAAGAATCCTACCCTTACTTCATGTTAGGGTAGCGAATTTATAGGACTCTCCCCCTCAGAGACTCACTTGTTTGTGTGACATATCTGGCGTGAGTCCAAGTTGGATCCGGTGAAGGGGGTTGGTGTAATGCAGTTTCAAAGGTCTTTGTTGTTGACTACTTAAGGGACGTCACCTGATTTTCAGAAATCACAAGTCTCCTCCATCAAGACGTTTTTATTGGATGATTATCAAATTATATAAGACATGTTTTATCATGCGTACATGTCAAAGGACCTCCATGGTTTCATGTTGACAAGTACAAGGGTGCTCATGAGATCTGAGTTTCTACTGGAAGACACTCACAAGACCTTGGGTGACTTGTGTTGGGGTCTCATGGGACAATGTTGTGGGTGCAATGGGTGCCTTGCGTGCCTTTCAATGGCCACAAGTACCTCCCACCTCCTCACCTTTGATCCCCTTTGTTTCACATAACAAAGGTTGGGAGTCATGCGAGATAAAATGTGTGATGTTGAAGATATTTATTCTATTTTTTGGTGATGCATCACATGAAAAATATGGGTCATATGATTGAATATGATCACCTCATGGAAAAATATGTTTGTTCTCCCTTGATGCGCTGATGTGTTTTATAGACATGTATGAGGACTTCTCTTTGGAGGGGCTATCAAGACAAAGAGATTCCATGAGATGAGGTATACATGTAACTGGGGACTCTTAGTGGGTGCATCACCCGTCTTTTAGTGACTATGAAAACCTATCACGTCCTCCATTTTATTTCCTTCGTTTTATGTGATGAAGGCACAAATATATTGTGAGTTTGATCAAACATCATCAATGGATTTTATTCTTCCTAATAACATTTTGGAACATGGGATTTGTGACCACTGGGGGTCCCTATCTTTGAATCTCATACCTCTTTATTGTTGATGTATTTTTGGTGCTTTTTTAATAACTTTCCAATGAAAAACTATACATCTTAGGGGCATTCATTCGGTTGTCTGGGGGAACTTTAAAAGAGTAAGAAGGCCTGCATAAGGGGAATGTAGTGGACTTATTATGGGTCATACACCATGATTGGAGACTTCACATGAACATGAAAGGGACACATGATCAAGAGTATCTTAGAGGATTATGTGATCCATGGGTGTTCGACTATTTTCTTATTCCTTTTCTTTTGTGGAAAAAATAATACTCATATTTAGGTATTTCACCCTTTGAGATTTTTTCGATGCTTATTTGGTGGTCACAAATAGTGCTATGGAAGCATGGTTCTAATTTACATGAGAAATGGGATATAAAACCCTATGATTTTTATGATATATATATTTTTAAAACCATTTTATTTTTTTATGTTTTACGTTATACACAATATCATTTTAGATTGTGTTACACCCAACATTAGGTTTCTATGAAACATCATTTTATTATTATTTAAAAAGATAATAACATAGCAACTAAATTAGAGACTATTAATAGTATTAACTAATTTATGAAAATATTGGGTTTACAAGATGAATTTATTTTTTACCAATTACTTAGAAATTAATATATATACCAATTAAATGTAAAGGAAACATTTGTATACTCCCTAAGTCATTTAGCCTTAATAAATTAAATTAATTAAACTTAATTAATGATAATAATGAAATATAAATGTCATATATTCAGTAAAATATTTTGGATATTCATCCAACATATTTTATATTCATAAGATAATAATAAATCCAATTTTATTAGTAAAAATATATATTTTTCACAATGGCAATTTTACCCCCTTTTAATGGAGAATTGATTTTAAATATAATATTTTTTCAATTGTAAAAGTTAAATTTGAAAAAATAAACTTATTATTTGTAATTGGGATATAAAAATTTACTTTTAGTGAATTTTTGGTTTTTGTTTGTTATGTATCACGTTTTGATGAATTGTGAAAAATATTGCATTTTAATTGAAAACAACTTTTTCATGAAAACAATTTATAGTGTTAAGTTATATATTGGATTAGTTTTAATGTATAGTTAGATCTAATTTCTATTATTTAATCCAATTTATGCAATTGAAATCAATTTCAAAATGAATTTGAATATAAAAAATGTAAATCATTTGGATGTCGTCACTTTAAAAACTCGTTTTCTCACCCCGTCAACGAGATTAATTTTAAATTAACTAATAAAAATTATATGTCGTTATTTTTCAAAAAAAGGATTCAAAATTTAGAATTATTGGTTAAAAAATAAGTAAATAGGTCCCTTTTATTTTTGGAAAGTATGAATAGTGACTTTAGTAATTCTTATTAACAATATTAAAGAAAAATTTGGTAATTAAGGGAAAAAATAATATTATAAATATCATAAAATTACCCTAACACTTGAAAAAATTTAATTAGATGAGTCAGTTTCAACCAAAATTATCATTGGGATTAAATTATAACATTTTTATGCTACTTGGGTGAGAGTACAAAATGTATTATATTTTATTTAATGAAATTTTAATGATGTCATACTCATATTTTTAATAACTATACCATTTTTAATATATGGTTATATAGAAGATAAATTTGAATATAAAAAATAATTTTAAATATAAAATATTTTTCTCTATCATGTTAATTTATTTTTAATTTTTATTAAATAAATAATTACATTAAAGGCTGCAACAATTATGATGTAGTAATTATTTAATTAATGGAAATATCAAATAAATGATATACAAAATATTGAAATAAATATAATTTGAAATAATTAATTCCATACCAGAATTTTATAGAATAATTTTACATATTATAGAATAGTTAATATAGTTGGTTCAAAGATATCATGTTGTTATGATTTTTAAAAAAAGAAACATATGAATAGGGTCAAAATTGACACTAATGATATTTTATGAAAGTAATATTTTATTTATTTATTTAAACTTCATAAAAATTATTAAATAAGTAAAATGGTCTGAGATATGGTCTAAAATATCATAAATTCACCATTTATGTTCTAATGGAAACTTTATATGAAAATTTACATCCTCATAACATTTAAAACTTTGTTATCATAGTTAAAATTTAAATAGGTTAGCTAAGGGTTAATAAAAAAGACATGGATTAAAATAACACAAAAAATATCTAAAATATATTAATTGATGATATTATAACATTATCACTTCTTATATCCAAATAAATATCATTTCTTATGGCATTTTTAATGATATTGAATTTATTATAAATTAATATTTTTCAAAATTCCAAAAGTGCCCTCACCTTCATTATAAAAGGACACATCCTCCCTTATCCCATTTCCCCACATTGAGCCTTATAAATCTACCAATTTTTGAATAATTCTATTATTCACTTACTTATACACATTTTATAGGTTTTTTCTTCCCAAAGGACCAATTGTAGATTCCTTTAGAGGATATCTAAAGGATCTGTTTCGAAGAAGTTGTGATAGCTCTTACAAGTCACTCTATTTTTCTACACTTCTATACCTCATAAAAATCTATGATATATATATCATAAAATATTAACATGAGAATAATAAATATTTAAAATGTTATTATTGTTATTTACACACCATTATACAACCCCTTTACCATCTAATAATAAGTGAAAGTATCGCTTGTGCATAGTTACGACTTATCGTCTCCACATAGAGATACAATTAATTTTCCATAACAATATTTTATGAGTGGGAAATATGATGTTTTTAATTTTTATATATAAAATGTATTATATTATTATACTTATTTTATTATAATATCATATCTATATTTTTACAACACAATCTTTTGGGAAATGATAGTGTCGCTCGTGCGTACGTATGGCTTACCACCTCCACGATGTGATGTGATTCATTTTTTTCTATATTTTACATGGGTGGTAATAAGGATTAATTTTATGAATATATATGATATATATAACATAAAATGATTATTTAATAATAATAGATCATATTATTTTCTTCATTTTAATATAAAAAGAAAATAAAAACAACGTTCATCTGTACGTACGGACTACTGTCTCCATGAATGGTGTATTTTATTTTCTTCCTCTAAATTTTATGAATCACCATGAAAAAATATATATTGAATATATATATATATATATGATATTTAAATCATGGTTATCATTTTTAGATGATTAAATCATGATCTATGTAATAGTATTAATAATATCAAGTCAAAACATGTACGAGAAACAAAGCAGTTATTACCTGAAACATAACTTAAACTTGGGATTGTTAATAATCAGGTAATATAAAGTCATAAGGACGTAATATATGGTATTATATTAATATGTTTAATTAATATATTTATAAAAAAATTATATTTATTATATAGGATGTTTTCATTATTTCTATGAGAGTCAATACATAAGGTAAGGGAATTTTATCGCACTTTTTATTTTTTTGGGATACATGCCATATTCACCACTCAAATAATTTTTTTGGTGTATATACTGAACTGTGACATGTTATATAATTAATTTAATATATTTAATTATATTAAAGCTTTAATTTATGTTATCATTTCACGGAGTTCATGATTCTAATGTTACTAAAGTAGTAAGGGGATTTCTAGTCTCACTTTTATTCCTGCAAGACTTATGACATATTCACTACTTGTTTATTTTGTGTGGTGTATATAATTCCCATGAATGTAATCTATGATACTATTCCTTAAATTTATGGGTATTTACATATCAATTTTATGATCTCTATTTCATAGGGTTTATGGTTCAATGTTACCAAATCTATAAGGTAATTTTTTATCAATTTGTCTTCTTTGAGACACATGTTATATTATGCGCCTATATTATTTTATGAGTTGTATATATTTCTCTTTGACATTTTGTATCATGAATATACTTATTTTCATGATATTTAAAGCTTTATGTAATGTTTTTTTATCTTTGATCAGAAATTTGTTTTTCTTCAAAATAGTGTTTTCTAAAAAAATTAAAAGTATTTTAAATGATAATTTAAATTTTTTTAAGAAAATGGATTTTAAATATGTTTAAAATGGTTTCAAATATTCCATTGTAAGTTTTAATGATTATTTTGAATGAATAATGTTTGATAAATTATTATTATTCAAAAAAAATTTCATATTAGAGAGGATATTTTCTTCAAGAAATGTTTTAAAAGGATCTTTCATTTTTTTTCATCTAAGATGACATCCATTGGTGTTACTTATGACTTAATGGGAATATTTCCCAGGATACCATTAACATTATTTCCCTTAATTTTTAATGTTTTGATATATTTATGTTTATAAATCCTATTACTTTTAAATGAGATATTATATGATAAAATGTTTATAAAGAACATTTCTTTCCATTATTTCTGATGTGATGAATTATTTATGGTCCCATTGAACACATATTTAAAATATTCATTATGTGATGGGTGAGACCTATATATTCCTAAAATTTATTGGGTAATGATAAATGTTCTATGAGCTCAAAAGGGTGCACAAAAGGTCATCCTCATCCCACAGAAGTACATGGAAGGTCATCCTAAGCCCACAATAGGATGGTATATGAGAGGTCATCCTTTGATCGGTACAGTAGGGTACACCAACTGTCATCCTAGGCCCACTATGGGAGGTTACATGGGAGGGAATAATAAAGTTGAAACTAAAAGGCACATGGGAGGGTATTCCACTTATGAAGTAGGTACATGGGTTATTAACCCAATCCTAACATACTATGAATGTATTAGTAGGAATCATTGACATAAGATATTCTAAGATTAAGTGTCAAACACCATTCCATGTCTTATTCCACTTTTATACTATCATTGATCATGTTCTTTTATTTTCTTATGACTCCTATCTTATGATATATCAATATTTATTCCATGACTCATTTATATGATCTTTGATATGCATTGTATGATATTTAAATGTTATAACCATTTTTAATACCTTTATACAGACATTATGCTTATGAAACTTCCATTTTTACCCTCATTGAAAACCTGAGATCACCCATTATTAAGTTTCCTTTCCTTGGGTTATAAATAATTTTTTTAAATAGGGGTACTAAAGGGAAATATATTTATGGGAAATGTTGACAATATTTCACCATATTTGAATAATGTGTTACAATTTTCCAAAGAACTAAACTATTACAGTCCTCAGGCGTGTGTTTCTATAATGTAATGAATAATCATATAAAAATATTTAATATACATGTTAGAAGATCCTGGTTCATTATAGTTGGTATTAGAGAATGATTTTAATCAACATTTGGAGACTTGGATGATGAAAATTTAGTGATATCTATAGAGACATTTCTATGGATATGTATAGGTATTTCACTAAAGATAATTCTAAGTATAGATGAAAATCCTAGAGTTTTAAAAATGATCCTAAATAACCTAGGATGAAAGATAAGGTTTCATATATTGAAATATTATAAGAAATCCCCCATGATTATGTGTTTTCTATGTATGATATGTGTTTCTCAAACATTGTTTTCTAGTCTTAGTAAACAGAAATAACTAGATGAAACATGGTTAACATTGAATATTTCCGATGTGGAAAGCATGTGAATTATGAAAATTGATTTCCTAAGTGGAAATCACATGAAGAGAACTCGGAAGGTGGTGCATGTATTGGTTATACTTTTGAAGATAAAGAGACTGTGAATGACATGTAAAAGTTATGGGATGATCTAACCATATTGTTTACATTAAACATAATGATCATGATTAGAATAAGGTTTAAGAACCATAATACATGATTCATATTTCATATTCTAGAAAATAATAAGATATTGAATCCTGAGTAATTGTTTAAAAATAAAGTTCAATGATTGAAGTGTATATGTTTTAGAACTAAAGGATTATGTAATATGAATCATGAAATATATAAGTATTTTCAACATAAGTTTTTCATAATGTATATAAAAGGATATATTTAATGTTGATGAAGACATTGAAAATTTATTTAAGGGAATGGTGATAATTTTATTAATGGAAGGTAACTATTAATGTATTACTCATGTTGAAGAAAGTCTTTTTTTCTTTGATAAAGAGATGATTGATATGGATAAATTAAATCTACTAGTGCTAATTAAAATTGAAAAATTTGTTGATTTGTGAAAAAATTGGTCTCTATTATCATGGATGAATTTTAAAAAATATTGAATTTAATTAATATATCTAATAATTTTCAGAATAAGGAATCATGCATGGTGTCCAAACGAATTTATAGTAATTTGAGTGATTTCCATGTTTTAAGAGAATACATGATGAAGGTATTCACGAGATTGTAATGTGACCACCAAGAGATACCTTATGTATATATGGAGGATAAAAGTTAAACTAATTTAGTTCAATTCATTCTAATGTTATTTATTTTCATCTTTTGGAAGGATTTTAAGGTTATCCATTTATTTAAAGATTATGTTTAACATCCGATGAAGTTTGTGAGTGTAAAGTGGTATCTCACCATCGGTGGATTTATGCATATTTGATAAATTATGCTAACATTTTTGTGATAAATATAGATGGAATGATCTATCATTCTATTTACGGATCTCAAGGCTTGTTAGTACTTATGGAATGAAAAATTCACCTAAATTTCTTGGAATAAGAGATGAAGTGGAAATTGTTCAATGAACAACCAAGGGAGAAATTATGTTGAAATCAAGTAAGTATATCCCCTTGGGAAAATTATTCAACATTAGGAAAATGATATTTGAATAAAAAGATGTCCTTTTATCATAATTATTGATTATATCAATGAACGATTTCAAACTTCTTTAGTTTACGATTATTAAATTTCTCTAAATTTCAAAAAAATTTATGATCAATGATCTTTATGAATCTGTACAATTAATTAATTATTTATTCCATTCCAAAATATTCACCTACATTCTCCTATTTTGAATCCTAGTTATGAGTTTTTTAGGGTAACATTTAGGTTTCTTGCTTTCCTTTTTAAAATAAAGTTTTATTATTCATCTTTACGTTGTGGGTTTCTATGAAAAAAACATTCAAATATTAAGCCTTTGATAACCCAGAAAAATTTTAAGAAAGATATTCATTTTACGGGGGAAGAATGTAAAACCCCTAAATTTTTATGAAATATATTTTTTTTAAAAATTTATTTCTTTAATGTCTTTCATTATATGAAACACTAAGTTAGCTTGCACTACATGTAACACTGAGTTTCTATGAAACACCATTTTATTATTATTTAAACAAGATAATAACGTAGCCATTAAAATAATTATTATGAATAATATTAACTAAGTTAGGAAAATATATTGTTTATAAGATTAATTTATTATTTACCAGTTACATAGAAATAAAAATATATACCAATTGAATATAAAGGAAATATTTATATGCTCCCAAAGTCATTTTTCCTTAATAATAAAAATTAATTATTATAAGTGAAGGATAATAATGAAATATTTATTTTATTTATTCAATAAAACATTTTTAAATTCCTCTAATATACTTTATATGAATAAGATAAGAAAAAATCCAATTTTATTTATAAAATATGTATTTTTCAAAATGGTAATTTTAAAACCTTTTAGTTGAAACCCAATTTTAAATCTATTTTTTGACACTTTTATAAATTAAATTTGACAAAATAAACTTATTATTTTAAATTATTATATAAAAATTTACTTTGGTTGATTTTGTTCTATTTTTCTTTAGGTTTCATGTTTTGATGAATTTTAGAAAATATTGCATTTTAATTGAAAAAATAATTTTTCATTGAAATAATTTATAGTGTTGAATTATAAATTTTAATAGTTTTAAAGTATAATTAGATTAAATTTTTATCAGTTAATCTAAAATATGTCATTAAGATATATTTCACATTGAATTTCAATAAAAAAACATTATCAATCATTTGAATGCTATCAAGTTAAAAACTCGTTTTCTCACCAAATCAACAGGATTAATTTTAAATGAATTAATAAAACTAATTTGTTTTGAATTTTAAAAAACTGGATTCAATAATTGGAATCAGTGGGTCTAAATTAGAAAAAAGGTCCCTTTTATTTTTTAATAATATGAATAATATGTTTTCTAATTTTTATTACTAGGTTAAGGGTTAATCTAGTAATTAAGGGTGAAAATAATATTATAAATACTGTAAAATTAAACTAACACAATTCAAAAGTTCATTAGATAAGTGGGTTTTGACCATAAGTATCATTGTGCTAGAATTATAACCTTTTGAATCTACTTGGGTGAGAGTATGACATTTATTATATTTTATTTAAAGAAAAGTTAAAGATAACATACTCATATTTTTAATAAATATACCATTTTTAATAAAGGGATATACAGAAGATAAATTTTACTATAAATAGTCCTTTGAAATATTTTTTTTATATCATGATAATTTATTTTTATTTTTTATTAAATAAATATTTACATTAAGAAAATACACAATTATGATGTAGTAATTGTTTAATTATTAAAAATATCAATCAAAAAGTCTAAAAAATATTAAAATAAATATAATTTTATACAATTAATGTCATCAAACTATTTTATCTTTTAATTTTACATGTTATTTATTAGTTAATGTAGTTTCTTGAATATACCATGATTTTATATAATTTTTAAAATGGAAAATAATGAATAGTATCAAAATTGACAATAATTATATTTTATGAAAGTAATAATTAATTAAACTGTTTTAAAATAATAAAAATATTAAATAATTAAAATGGGATGAGATATGGTATGAAATAACATAAATGGATCATTTATGTTCCAATTTAAACTTTATATGTAAAAATTACATCCTCTTAACATTAAAAACTTTTTTACCATAGTTAAAATTAAAATAGGTTAACTAAGGGTTAATAAAAATGATAAGGATTAAAATTACAAAAAAACTAGTCTAAAATATATTTTTTGATGATATTAAAACGTCATGTCATCTTATATTCAAATCCAATCCATTTTGGTGGTATTTTGAATTATATTTCATTTATTATAAATTAAAATTTTCATTAAATTACAAAAGATTCCCCTCACCATCATTATAATATGACACCTCCTCTCGCATCCCATTTCACCAATTTCCTTATAGATAAACCAATATCTGAAAAATTATCTTCTCTAATTCCATATTCATGTTATATAGGTTCATGTATTCCCAAAACACTAAATCTTGAGTCCTTTAGAAGAGATCTAATGGAGCCATTTCGAAGCAGAGGTAATCGCTCCAACCAATCACCCTCTTTCTCTAATCTTATATACCTTCTATTAATCAATGATATATATAAAAATATAATAACTTAATCATTATAAATATTCTGAAATTTAATTATGATTATAAACACACCATTATACAACCCCTTTCCCATCGAATAACAAGTTGAAGTATCTCTCGTGCGTATATAAAACATACCATATCCTCGTAGCGATATAATTCATTTTCCATCATTGTATTTTATGAGTGAAAATTTTAATGTATTTAATGATTATATATAATATTTAGTAAATTATTATACTTCTAGTATGATAATATCATATCTACCTTTTTACCACCTAATATTTTGAGAAATGATAACACTGCTCGTGCGTACGTATGGCTTACCATCTCGGTGATGCGATTTGATTTGTTTTTCATAAATATTTCACATGGGTAGTAATAAGGATAAATTTTATGAATATATATTATATATATAGAATTAATATGATTATATAATTATAATATATCATATTATTTTCTTTTTTTTAATATGTAAATAAAATTAACACAACGTTCATACTTTCGTATGACTTACCGTCTCTATAAACAATGTATTTTATTTTCTACCTCTAAATTTTTTGATTCACCATGAATAAATATATATTGATTATATTTGTGATATTTGTATTATATTTATAATTATTGAGGTGATTAAATCAGGATATATTTAAGTTTACCAATAATAACAGGTCGAAACATGTTCAAGAAACTAAGCGATTATTACCTGAAAAATAACTTAAAATTGGAATTATTAATAAGTAGGTAATATAAAGTAATAAGTAACTCATATATGGTATTATATATATGAATATAATTTTTTAATAGATATATAATAAACTTATATTTATTATACATGAGGTTTTCATGAGTATGATGAGAGTCAAGACATTATGTAAGGGAATTTCATCTCACTTTTTACTTCCATGAGATACATGTCATATTCACCACTCACTTATTTTTGGTAGTGTATATAATGAATTATGACATATTATATAATAATTTTACATTATTTATTTATATAAATATTTAATTTATGTTATTATTTCATGGGGTTCATGAATCTAATGTTACTCAATTAGTAATGGTATTTCCATTCTCACTTTTATTTTTGCGAGACTTATACCATATTATCCAATCGTTTATTTTCTGTGGTGTATCTTTCAACCATGAATGAAATCTATGATCATATTACTTAAATTTATGGTTATTTATATATCCATTTTATGATCCCCCTTTCAGGGGTTTTATGGTTAAATTTTACCAAGTCGGTAAGGTAATTTTGTCTTAATTTGCCTTCTTTGAGACACATGTTATATTATGAACCTATATTATTTTATAAAGTTTATATACTTTATTTGACATCTTGTCTCATGAATATATTTAATTTCAAAAAATTTAGTTTTATTTAATGTTTTTATCTATTTGGTCATAAATCTAGGTTCCTTCAAAATAATTATTTCTAAAAATGATTTAAAATTGTTTTAAATAGACTTTTAAGAATTTTCATGAAAATGGATTTTAAAGATTTTTAAAATGGTTTAAAACATTAATTTATTTGTTTTAAGGTTTATTTTTATTGATAATGGTTTTATACTGGTTTTATTATTTTAAAATTATTTTTCA
Source organism: Viscum album (assembly GCA_963277665.1). Taxonomy (NCBI): domain Eukaryota; kingdom Viridiplantae; phylum Streptophyta; class Magnoliopsida; order Santalales; family Viscaceae; genus Viscum; species Viscum album. Next base: position 447,925,201 of record OY728119.1, read on the forward strand.
AAGAGGATATGATATTTTCCTCAGGAAATGTTTTAAAAAGATCTTTCAAAATTATTTTCCATAGAAAATGACATCCATTGGTATTCCTAATGCCTTACTGGGGATATGTTACAAGTATTCCATTCATATTATTTCACTGAATGGGTTTTTAGATTTATTAACGTTTATAAATCCTCTTACATTTCATTGATATATTCTATGATGAAATTTTTATGAAAACCATTTCATTCCATTATTTCTGATGTGGAGAATTATTTATGGTCACCTGGAACCCATATGTATAGTTTTCATTATGTGAAGAGTGTGAAATATGTATCCATATAATTTATTAGGTAATCATAAATTCTCTTTGATATCAAAAGTTTACATGGAGGTCATCCTATGCCTATAGTAAGAGGGTACACGAGAGGTAATCCTAAGTTCACAACAAGAGGGTAAACATGAGATCATCTTAAACCCTAAAAAGAGGGTAAACATGAGGTTATCCTAAGACCACTACAAGATGGTACATGGGAGGTCATCTTAATCTAAAAACTAAAAGGTACACAGGATCCCATTCCAATCTAGAATTAGGTATATAGGCAATTAAACAAATCCGAACATACAATAAATATATTGGTAGGAATCACTGATATAAGACATTTGAAGATTAAGTGTATGCCACAATTTCCATACCTTATTCCATTGTTATACTCTCATGGATCATATTCTTTGATTTTATTATGATTCATGTCTTATGATATCCCAATATTAATTCCATTACTCATGTATATGATCTTTGATATGAAAAGTATGATCTTAAAATGTTATGAACAAGTTTTCATACACTTATGATCATGTTATGATTGTGTAACTTCCATGTTTAACCTTACTGAGCACCTGATCTCACCCTTTCTTATGTTTTATTTCCTTAGGTTATAATTAGAGGTTTTATGTAGGGGCACTAAAAGGGAATATCTTTATAGGAGGTGTTAAGGATCTTTTACTAAATTAGAAGAATGTGTTCCTAGTATCCAATGTCACTGAATTATTATGGTTCCCAGGAATGTGTTTTTATAATGTAATGAATATTCATCTAAAAATATCTAATATGCATGTTAGATAATCCTATGTTATTATATGGAATCATGAAGTTCTTATGAGATCTAAATGAACTCATCTTTATGATATGGAATCCTCTTGAATGGCTTTCTAGGGATAGAAACTGTTTATAAAATGGAGGTTGTAACATCTCATTAGCTTATTTCAGGTACACCTTGACCCATTATTTTATCATATTTTTTGGGGTCTTGTTTAAAGTTGTTTTGGTTGATGATGATAATTTTTTGGAGTTTTGGGGGGTTGTGCATGGTTGGTGCACAATTAGGGAAAACTGTATGGTTTGGAATGGAAAATCATGTGCCCAATTAAGAGCCACAAGAATGGGGAACAAAGTTTAACCAAACAGTGAGGCCACCCCTCAATACCATGTACCATTTGGATAGAGGGGATTATATGGTTAACACGTGGACATTTTAACCATGAAGAAAAAGAATGCACCCCCTCTGGAGGTCCTCTCGAGGTGCATCATTAAGGTTCACATTTACTATTAATCAGGAGGCCCCTACAGTAAAATATATGTACAGTTTTAAATTCACAGAAAATATTAATTAAAAATCTAGTGACCCCATTTAAGATGGTAAAATCCCTCATTTATCTCTAACATGATTCATTGGTCTTTGGAGGCTCTAAAGATTCAATTCATACTAATCTAACATCTTCAGTTTGAGGATTAAAGCACTAATGGTCTCACATGATCTCTTTTCGATATATAAATATCATATTGTGCAATTTCTCCTAATTTCTTCATTTCTAATTTTTATATAGTGATATATCATCATGTTTTTTATGGATCTAATATTTTTTTTATGGATCTTGATTCCAGTTTTGATTTTAGGATATCTTTCACCTCCATATTATTATCATTCTAATTATGAGTTTTTATTTGATTTCATGATTAAATGTTGGTGGTTCTATAAGGATTTACCCAACAATTAAAACATTATGTTTCTCGACATATTTTTTATGTTTTTTTAATGATTTAAAAACATGTATTTTAGATTATTTTATGTGTTATTGAAAAATTGTATAGAATTAGGAAAACCCCCAATTTAAATGTAATTAAAATTATTGGGCGAATTTAATAAAAATTATGGCTTTATTTATAAGTTTATTTGATGAAATGAAATGATTTTATTTTTGAGAAAATTATCTTAAAATGAAATATGATTTAAAATGCAAGATTTGATGAAAAACTATGATTTTTTTGTGGAAATTTAAAAGGAATTTTGAAAAATGATTTTGGTCACTTGAACTATTATTAATGAAATTATATTAAATGACTGATTAAATTATGTTTCATCTTGAGTAGTTAATCCTTATTAGAACAAACACACTTGGACTCTGACTCAATAGCATTGGATTTAAGATGACAACACTAACCAAACCATGTTTGGTATGATTTCCCATAGTGGGGTGTTGATGTGAGTTTACACTCCTATCTTCAGACATGATAATAATTGAGAAATGTGATGATACTATAGCCAAAAAATAATATAACATAGGGGTTATGAGCATGGTGATTTTTCTTGAAATCATTATGCATGCCATATATTGTAGAAATATTTTATTCAAGCTAATTTTTTTATATTATTGTTTTTTTTTTCATTAATCATGTTTTGATATATCTTGCATCATTTTTGTTTGAAAACATTTTTTGTTTAAAATAAGTATATTCCATTCCATGACTTGTTTTATTTAAATTAAAATAATAATTGGTTTAATTGTGATGGAATTGAATATGGAATACTTTTTGAGACTCTACTAGGATGTCTATATTACACTCAATCTTTGTCATTATTAATTTTTAGACTATCTTATCCCATGTTTAAATAAAGTGAAAGAACCTATGGTAGGAGGTAGATGTACTTCATTTATGGGATTGAGAGTGATTGAGATGACCAATGGATTTGTGATCCACTTTGTACATGAGATTTTTTTAGAAATTTCGTTATCATCTATTGTGTCTTTGATTTTATTTCCAATGATCATATACTTGAGTGGCAGAGGCTTCTGCTTGGAATCTAGGAGTCCCATGATCAAATATGGGTGAGGGTGAATTGTCAGGGTACTGTTGTAGTGTTGTAGTAGGTACTATTTTTTATAATATATGTTTACACTATTCAACCCATTTGGGCCTTTGAGCCACCGATTTTTGCCTATGGGTATCAGGACCTTCATGCCACAGGGCCTTCAGGCCATAGGGCATTCAAGACTTGGCAAAGACTAAAAAGTAGTGTAGAACATAGAGCAGACCCAAACAAGGATTCAGAGAAAAAATAGAAACCACTAGAGCAGAGATAACTGGATTGGAAGAACGAGAGGGTATGTCAATTTCTATTGGGAATATTAACTATATAGCTCTACAAGGGGAAATGTTGGCTGACTATCCATGCGATGTGGGGAGATAGGCAACTTCAATATGCATATGCTGGGGAGGGGCTGTTTCAAGTGTGTTAGGTCTTGGGCCTTTAATGTCATGTATTGGGTCCTGTATATGCCTTTTTTTATTGAGAATAAGGGTCATGTAAGGGTTCACATTAAACCCTTAAAATAGGGATTATCCAAAAAATAAAATAAAAAGAAGGCCTTATATCCATTCAAGCATCTATTGTGTCTTTGATGATATATTATTTGGGTATTGTTTTACTCATTTTATTTTCATAATTTCTCTTTGAGGAGTGTTGGCATACCAGTTATTATCATCTATATTCCACTTTTTTGTGGAAAAATCACTTCCTTTTGATCAATATAATTCTGAGTTCTAGATTAAAACCCACGGGGATAAGGAATTACCTTTAGGAAATTCTATGATTGGCTTGAGTATCAAGGTACTAGGGTATTTGGTATGGTTTGTGACACATTGTCTCTACAAGGGATCCCAGGTTTACCTCTTGGTTTTGAAGAGGTATCCAAGAGGAAGTGGGGAATTAGGTCAGGTTATGTACATCTCACCATCCATAGTGAGGTGGTTAAAAATTCATTCATTAAGATCCTAGAGGATATGCTTCATGATTGCATATTTTATTTTGGAGGATTTTGGGAATTCCAACAAAGACTAGTTTAGTTTTTTTATAATAAAAGTTACCATAAATTGATTATAATGGAACCCTTTGAGGATTTTTATTATCACTTATGCATGTCACCTATTTTCTAGTCAAAGGTGGGTAGGGAAAATCTTGTGAGATCATGTTTCATTCAGGAGATGATGATAATAATTATTGATATAAACTAACACTTTTTCCAGACTCAGAGTTTGAAAACATTAAATATTGATCATCAACACCATCATTTAACATTTTCCATTGGCAATAGGGTATTCATGAAGGTTTCTCCTAGGTTAGGTCATTTTTACCTTGGAAAATAGGTGTATATGGCTCTAAGAAATGTTAGACCATTCGAGATAACTGAGAGACGTGCTCAGGTTGCTTATCAATTTTCATTAAAAACCTTTTTGATATGTATTTATGATATTTTAAACATATATCCTATCCAGAAGTACTATACTAGTCCTTACCATGTTTTGAGTTGTGGGGCTATTGATTTAGATTCTGGCATGTCTGTTGTTATAGAAAAAATATAGATAATTGATTCTCAGATAAAGATTCTACATGGGAAGCATATCCCATTAGTCAAAGTGTTATCGAAGGACAGATCAAATTCTCAGGAGACATGGGAATTTGAAAAAAAATTTAGGGAGTATTTTCCTCATCTCTTTTCAGATCATTCGTTTTCATTATGGCACTCTAGGGTCAGAAAACCCTTTGGTGGGGAGAATTGTGACATCCAAAATTATAAAGTATGTATTTTTTTATTATTCTGACATCTTAGAGGGTGTTTTTTATATAAGTTTATACATCTTAATGGTTCTTGAATAAGGAAATGACATAAAATCTATAAAACTAGATACATGGCTTGGTTTATGTTATGAATGTATATTCATGATGTGAATCTATTATAAATAAACCATTAGTTTTTTAAGGATGTAAAAATCTATTAATAGTGTGACTTATTATTCATAGCATGAATGGGGCTTTAAAAATTTTAAGCCAAGGTGATGAATTTCTATAGGTATCATCCATTCTAATAGTTCATGATGTGAATCTATATTTCAGACCATGAGTTGTGTCTATTTTAGAAGATTTTCCATATTAACCACTCACATACTTTATTATTCAACTTTCTCTTCATTTCCAAAACCCTAAGGTCTTATCTAGGAAATTTTGGGTGAAATAGATCTTACGGACTACTCTATTTGGAATTTTAAACCTATTTAGATCAATATTTAATTGATTTGTATGTTTTATAAACTCTATTACCATTATTATATTATCCTTATAGTTGGAATTGGTTCTATACAATGTTGGTTGGGTCTATTTATTGTTTGATTCCTTGTCCATTTCTTATAGATCCATCATTTTTTCATCTCTTATAGGGTAGATATCTTGTTGTTTGTGGTGTAGAATCTGTGATTTTTAAGGTATGTGTTAATATATTTTATCTTTTATTTTTTTACTTACAGATACATGATTCCATGTTTTGGGAATAATTTTTTATGACCTCTTTATTTATCATGTGTTCCATTTCTATTCAGTGTGTGGATCCTGTTCTGGTTGGCATGTGACCTATGTTTAATGTAGGTGGTTCTGTCTCTTTCCTATGTTTGATGAATTGTTGATGGTGTTTGTTTAAAAAATGGGTTTCCAAATTATAATTGGTATGATCATTGAATAATTTTATATTCATGTTAAAATGTATTTTTTTATAAAATATTACTTCCCCTTATTTTGGTAACTGAAATATGGATTTCAAAGGATTGTGAAATGTTTTTAGAAGATTGTTTTTAATGATAGGGGTTATTTGGAATTGTATTGTGAAATGTGATAATACCTTTAAAATTATTTGTTAAATAAAACAAAATGGAGACTTGGGTACCTAGGTGGATGGTTTAGTATTAGGCCATATCTCTTGAGAATTTAGGGGGTTCACTTTTTTGTGTGCTCCTATGTCTCTTGATCATAGATCTATTTTCACTAGGAAAATTATTGACATCATAAGGGGGTTAACTCATGAGATGTTCATATATTCCACTATATGTGTTATTATAGAAAACTTTTATAGTGTGAAATAGTTTTTATTGTATTGGGGTAAGAGTGACCTAACTAGCTTGACCTATGTTATCCTCTAGGTGATATCAATTTTTATTAACATTAATTATTTGTATTTTAGGTGATGTTATTCATGATTTGATATATGTAAATGGGTTACTTGAAATATTATTTGATACTATGATATCTATATTTTCTTTATAAATGTTAAAATGGTAAAATGTTATACCATGACAATGATATAAATGTGAAAACATTTTACCATGACATGTTTTACTTAATATTTATTATATTTATATTGTTTGCTAGAGACTTATTATGGAACACCTCAGTGGGATCCTACGGAGCCTATTTAGCTCACACCCTACACACTGTTTTCGTGGTGTTTAGACTTTATTGTGTCTTCCATAAAAATAGTTAAAGAACCACTGTGAGGTGGAGAGGTTTATATTAGCTGGGTATGGGTATCTGTTGGTGAGACGATGAGAATTTTTCCAATTTCCATATGGATTAGCTGTTGTATGTTTTAGATATCTTTTTTTCCTTATTTCTAGATGTGTAATTTTTATTTTTCTCTTGTTAATTTTAGTTATATCACTACCACATGAAATCAATGTTACTGAAATATTTTATTATTTATTGTCATTCTTTCTTATATTCAATGAATATTTTTCAGTTTTAGAAAATAATTATGTCATGTTATTATTGGTTTCTTGTGTTTTTGTCACTAGCCTAAAGGCTTGGGAACACCCTTTGGGTCTTTCAAAATTTAATTTCCCAGTATATATAGATGGTTTTTTGGACAATTTATAACCCCCCGTGTTATTTTGAATTTTTTTCTAATAAATTAAATTTCATTGATAACTTACGTTACATGAAACAATAAGTTGTAACAAATCATGATAAAATTTAAATGTTATTATTTAAGCATGACTGTTATTACCTATATGTTAAAATAGGTGACATGAATAAAAATAACCAAATTTTAAATTTTAAATATAATTTTTTTAAATAAATAAAACATATTGATAAAAAATACTCAATTATTGTTAAAGTCTACAAATGTTTTATAAATATTATTTTCTCAAAAAATGTTTTTATTTATTACAGTCAGAAATAAAAAATTAAATTTTTTAACATTAAGAAAATTTATGCAAAAAAGTAACATCATATTTTAATTCATCATATAAAAATTATCCTAGCATGAATTTTTTGGATTTTTCTGAAAATGTTATTTTTTCGATGAATTGTGAAAAAAACAATTTTTTATTTAAAAATTTATTTTAGTTTAAAAAATTTATAAGGTTCATTTTTTCAAAATGGGTTAAAATGTAAAATTAGATATATTAGATATATTAATCCAATTTATTTAATTATATTCTTTTTTCATATTTAATTCTGATATAACTGTTTTTAAACTTTTAAAAAATTTCTCTTTGGAAAATCACTTCCTCATTGCAACTATATGTTTAATTTTAAATTAAAATTTTACAAATATATGAATGGAATTTAAAAAAATGGATTTAAAAATTGTAATTATAATAATTTATATTATATGATAATATTAACTTCATTTTTTACCATATTAAATAATAAAAATGATAAAAAAATAAATATCAAAGTTAAGGTGAAAATAGGTTTACCGGGTGGAAAAAACTAAAAAATATAAGGGTTTCAGTTGAACCAGAAATTTTAAAACACACATTGAATGTAAATATTTTGACCATATATATTCTAGTATCTATAATGGTCCATTTTTAACCTTTTTCATGAGAAAAATTTGGGTATACCTTTTTGATTTCAAAAAGTAAAACTCTGCCAGTCACCTTACTTATAAAAGGCCACCCCTCTCCTCTCATCTCCACACTTCCAAGACCCATTTGTTCAGACAATACCTAAACAAAAAACTTTATTAGCTCCATGTAATCATCTTATAACCATTATTTTAGTGACAAATCTTACCTAAGAATCCTTTTGGTATAAACAAAAAGAAGTTGTCCAAAGAAGAGGTAATATCACTAATTGTGTGTTTAATTCTATTTCTTACTCCACCTCATTAAATTTTATTAAAATATACTGATATAATAACATAATTATCTTAAATATATTGATATGTTTCTATGTTAAGGTAATTACCTACAAAAATATCCTCTTAACTCAAATGAGAAAGGATAGTGTCACTCATATGTACGGTAGACTACTGCCCTGTGAACTGATGTGACACGTTTTCCATCAACATAATTCACGATTGGGTATGTTTATGAATATATATATATATATATATTAACATAAATGTAATTCTATAAATATATTATCATGTATTATTTTCTTTACTTTCCATTCCATAGATAATATGATAATGTCACTAGTGTGTATAGTAGACTACCGCCTCACGAAGCGATGTGATTCGTTCTTCACATATTCTTTACATGGGTGGTAATAAGGATAGGATTAAATAAAAAAATGTGATATAATTAAAAAATAAAATTTATTCTCGAATGGTAATATATTATTTACTTCTTCTTTATTTCAATTCATTGAGAATATGGAAACAACGTTGATGGGCATGTACGACCTACCATCTCCATGAATGATCTGTTTCATTTTTTATCTCTAACATTTATGGATTAATATATATATATATATATATATATATGGAAAATATATTATATTTAATTAATGGTTAAAATTATGGTAGTTATGTAACTATGATAAAAGTAAGTGGGAGAAAAATAACAAATAAAAACACACACCGAAAGCAAAGTAATTATTGCCCGAAATGTGACTTTAACATGGAATTGTTAATAAAAGGGTAATAAAAGGTCATATATAAATAATATATTTTATGATACATAGAATTATTTTTCTATAATATATGTATAATAAATTTATATTTATTATTCATAAGTTTCAAACGTGTACAACGGATGTCAAGACTTAAGGTAAGAGATTTCCATATAAATTTTTTACTTCTGTGAGACACATAGCATGTTCACCACCAATTTATTTTATGTGGTGTCTATACTACCCATGATTTTATTTTTTTTCTTATCCTTTAAATTAAGGGTATTTAAATATAAATTTTATTATCTCTCTTTCATGGGATTAATAGATCAAAATTTACAAAACCGATAAGAGATTTTTGTCTCATTTTTACTTCTTTGAGACTTAGGTTATATTACGTCTTTAAATTTTTTCATAATGTGTATATATAGACCCTTTGATATGTTATATCATGAATATACTTAGTTTAATGATATTAAATGCATAATTTTATTTTAATCTTTAATGGAACATAGCATTCCAAATATACCAAATTTGTATATATTTTATGTTATAATCTCATCGATTATCTGGATTGTTTATGATTATGATTCAAATAATTAAATTTTAGGATAAAAATATAAATCAACATATTAATTTCATCATCCTTTTTCAATGTCATGAAAATAAATGTTTTCCCTTCATTTTACTCTCTTTATGTACTTAATATATAAAAATATTCATTTTTAATAAAAATCATTATTGTTTCTCTCTTCATCTAAAAATCCTATTTCTTACAAAGCCATATTTTTGAATAAGGTTTTCACGAATTTTTTAACATTTTACAAGTGACTTAAAAAAAATTTACAATTTTTTAATTTTTAATTTTTTTGAAAGTAATATCCATGTCGTTTTACAAAACATGTCTCATTCAGCATTTACAAAAAATGTGAAAGGAATAATTGTTTTAATATGTATGGTATAATTTTCTTTCCTAAAATCATGGCTGTTATTCTCTTTGATGATTACATTATTTGTTTTTAATGTTATTTTCAAATAAAATTATTTGAATTTTTTTATGAATATTTAGTTTTAATAAGTTATTTTCAATGAAATGATGTTTTCTTCATGAAATGTTTAAAATCATTTTTAATGATTAATTTATAAGTTTCCAATGTTATTTTGAAAGAAAGTGATTTATGTTTTAATAATTGTTTTCAAATTGGAATGTCTATTTTTCTCAAGAAATGTACCAAGTAATATTTCAAAATAATTTTCCAACTAAGATGATATCCTTTGATGTAACCTATTCTTTGATAAAGATATGACTTAAGTACAACAATCCTATTCATTATCTAAATGGGTAATGTTTATGATTACAATATGTTCATGAAAAATGTTTTTCTTCCATGGTTTATACCAAGATAAAATTAGTATGAAACCCACTTTTTTCCGCATACTTTCTTTGATGAAATTACGAAATGATTATGAAACCTATTTATTTTACAATGGATATGTTATGATTGATGTTTATGAATCCCACTTGTTTTCATGGGATCTAATTTGATGAATGTTTTATGATCTTGTAGAACACATATATTTGATTTTTATTATGTGGTGGGTAGGAACTATATCTAACTTCAATTCACTGGGTAAAGATTGATATCTCATGATATAAATAAGACTCGAATGGGGAGTGAACCTAGTTCAGTAAGGGACACTATCCACTGTGATAGTATTGGGAGTAAACCTTTACTATTATTAAGGCTTAGGGAGTGAAATCATTCTACTATGATATTATAGGAAATGATCCTTGGACTACTGATGAAATAATAAACTATGGTTATATGTTTTCCAAAAATCTATGATTTATTCAAATTCTATTTTCTTATAGTTTATGTTCTTTGATTTTATTATTATTCATGTCTTATGAAATTATAATATATTTGTCATCGCTGATTTTTATGATCTATGATATGCAGGGTATGGTTTTAAAATGTTATTCCCAAGTTATCATACACTTATTCTCATGATATGTGGATGTCTCCATTGTTTACCCTTACTAAGAATCCGATTTCACCCTTTATTATGTTTCTTTTCTTGGGTTATGAAGAAATGTTTTAAGTAGAGTATTTTATGAAAAGTAGAAAAGTGGAAGATATTTATGAATTATTTTGATGGTCTTTCACTAAATAAGAATATTTTATAACTATTATAAAAAGGAACTAAATCAATATGATCATAAAGTGTGTGTTTGTGTAATGTAATTAATTTTCATCGAGAATATATAATATCTATGTATAAAATTCTAAGTTTTTATACTTTGAATTAGAGGTTAGGTTTAGTTAAACTTTGTAAAATTTGATGTTAAAACATTGTTGAGATAACTAAGGATATTTTTTATGATACGTCGATGCATAAATATAAGGATAAGTCCAAGGATGAGTTAAAGTGTTGGAAAATGTCCTTGAATTTTGGTAAAGAATAGAGTGAGTGGTTTCCAAGTAGTTACATCCATATTTGTATACAATAAGTGGATTTGGCTCTGGTACAATAATACCTAGAGGTAATTACTTCAGAATGGTTTTGTTATGTTGGACTCGATCATCACCAGTTTAATGAAAATAGGCCTTGCTACACATATGGTTTAATACTACTAGGTGATATTCTTTGTAAATTCACAAACACTTTATAAACCATCATGAAGGATTTAAATAATGGCCATGATTTACCTAGGTTTACCCTTAAGTGTCATATATTGAAAATAAGTTGTCATAATTTAGACATATTATAAGTTATTTTTCATGAATATGTGGTTTCCCACTATGAATATTGTTTCTCACACCATGTTTTTTTAGTTTTATTCAGTAGGGGAAAAGGAAGTAAATAGAGTAACATTGAATGTGATATGCATTTTTTTATATGAAACTAAATGGGATGATGACTATAGAGAACGATATTATGATTATTCTTGTTTAGTTATCATGATATATGATTAAAAAATTTCACCTTAACAAACTCTTAGACTCACTAAAGAATATATGTACAGATTTCATTGAGTGTTTGGGTGGTGGGGACCATGGTGGGAAGAAAGTTCAGTTTACTATATGTTACGAATTTGTGAAGAAGCATCTAAGTGGATTTTTTAGAGGAATGAGAATACAATTTGAGTATGGAAAATAAAGATAAAAATAAATAAATTTTAGAGGGAATATGAACATTTTAGTTAACACAATGTTTGAGAAAAATGGTCTCCATATGATATCATCAATGGTTGAATGTTTCAAATGTGTAATTAATGGGCATTATTAAAATGGAGGACCTAATGTGAAATATCATAAATATAATTAGAAAGGATTTATGAGTAATGGTTATATTAATGATAATGAAGAGACTAAAAATTACATATTAAAGAAAATAAGTGTTAAGGAATATGATGATGAATCCTAGTCAATGCTGTAAGAATAAATTAGAACTATTGATGTGTTTATAAATTCAGATTCAAAGGATTAAATTTTTATTAGTTGTATTTTTGTAATTAGAATCACGAAACATCAATGGATTATTCCATATAAGTTTTTCTTTAAGTATTTTAAAAAATATGTTAAATGGTAGTAATATCCTAGAAAAGTGATTTAATGGAAATGTGTTATTTTTATTAAGTGAAGATAACCATTAATATGTTATTCATATTGAGAAATTGGTGTTTAATTTGGATAAATAGATGATTGATAAGGGTAATATAAATTGGAAAGTATTGATTACATTGGAAGTGATTAATGATTTGTCGAAAAATTGTTTCATGTTATCATTGATGAAGTTTAAAACTTTTTTGGATTTAAGAAATATATTCAATAATCTGTGATTTTGTTTATAGAATGAGTAAATAGTTAATTTTTGAAAACAGTTTTTTTCCATTATGGTTTTATGTTAATTCTAGATATTATCATATTCTAAGAGAATATATGATCAATGTATTCACATACTTAGTATGTGACATTTAGATATACTTATTGTTTTTTTTGTAGATTAATGAAATATTTATTTTTTAAATTTATTGACCTTAATTCTAAACATTGTATTTTAATTTTGGATATCCCTGGAGAAGACTTATGGTTTACTATTCATGTAATGGATTAAGTTGAAATTTGGAGGTTATTCGATAACTAGTTTTAATAATTCTATCTTTTATAAAAAATAGATAAATAAGAAACAACATATCATTATTTTATGAATCTTTTGATCCACTAATGGTTGATGCATAAAAAAATTAATCTTCATTTGTTAGTGTAAGAGATGGATTGTAAATTGATTGAATCAAAAAATGATGAAATTATGATTAAAATAAAAAACAAAAGATAATCCATAGGTATATCAACCCCTTAAATATTCTTTAACACATCAATATGACAACCTATCGATTAGTGCTTCCACCAAGCCTCTCTCAATTCCATGACGTGTTCAATATATCTATCATAGAGAAATATATAACTAATAATTCACATTTACTGAATGTAGATTCAAACCATTTGATCATAATATTTATAATAATGAATAACCATTTGGGATTATAGATCATACATTGAATGTGCTATGAAACAAGTCCACTCACGAGGTCAAAGTTTTTTGGAAAAACCTCTAGATTAAGAATTCTATTTAAGAAACCAAGGATCTAATGAGGAAGAAGTATCCTTTGTTATTCATACCAATTTTATGTAATTTAAAGGGATAAATTCATTTTAATGGAGGTATAATGTAACACCCTATGTTTCCTGCTACTGGCTTGCGTTTCGTGGTTCCTTGCTGGATGTGGAGATGCACTAAGGAAGGCGGTGGTTTAGGGTTCAGATCTGCGGGTGTAAGACCGGTTTCCATCGACGACATACTCTCTGGAGTGCCTTTGGTTCTGTTCTATGCATCTCGTTGTCATCCTCTGGGGTGTTTCTCAGCGTTTGAGGTCTACGCTCATGCGTCGGTGTTTTGGGGGCTCCGACTCTTCTCAGGTGAGTGAGGGGGGGCTCTGTTGTGTCTGATGCGGTCGATCTAGTCGGTGGCGGCGGGGTTCCTGTTTTAGGGTTTTGTCTTTTCCCTGCTGGATTTGAGGTTCTTCACTCTGTGTGGCGGTGTAGTTGTTTGGTTTGCGTGTTTTTTTTGTGGTTTTTTGAATGGATGATTTTCTGAGTGATGACGGCGGAGACGACAATGTCGGATTGGTTTTTTCCCGTGACCGGTGGGATGTTGGGAAGGTGACGACGGCAGTGACGATGGTGAGGTGCTCTGGTGATGGTGCTCCGGTGACGACGGTGAGGTACCCCGACGACGATGACAGTGGTAGTTTCTTGATACTGCTGATGATGTTGACTGGTTGGCGACTGGATGGGGATTTCGACGTCGACTTGATCTGCAGTGGGTGATGATTTCCACGCTCGCGTCTCGAGGTGGCTCTTGGAAATGATGAAGGGGGACACGCGGTCAGGAAAAATGGAAAGCGGTTTGGGTTTTTTGAATTTGAATTTTTTTGTTCTGGTGTTGGCGGGATGTAGAGGCATGGAATGGTGCACGGTGATGGCATGCTAATTGAGGACAGCTGGATGGTTTTTTGAGTTTGAAATTTGGAAGTTGTTTTGAAATGTATGGCGCGGGGATGTTTTGTAATGGGTACCGGCAACCCTTAAACCGGTTTTCTTTCTCTTTTTAATAAATAGACAGAGGGTTATCCTCTGACGGCTTTTCTGGTATTATTTAAACCTAACCATCATTATATTAAATTTAAAATTTGTGGATTGATTAGGGATAACCAAATTTTAAATAATAAGTATAATGGTTTTATATAACAAAAACATAATGAAAAAAATGATCTTAATTATTTTGGTAAAGTATGTATATTTCAAAAATACTATTGTCTTGAAAATTTGTTTTTTATTTATTTTTATGAACAATAACAAATTTTTTTTGAAACTTTTAGAAAATTAATTTTAAAAAATAAACTTATTTTTTAATTAGTCATATAAAAATTTTCCTAACTTTCTTTTTTGGGATTTATATTAAAATATTAATTTTTCAATTAATAGCAAAAAATAATGGTTTTTATAAAAAAATGCCTTTATTATTAAAAGAATTTATAATGTTAATTTTTATTTTAAAATGGGTTTAAAAGTAAAATTAGTTAAACAATATATGAGTTAATCCAATTTAATTCATTGGACTCATTTTCATGTTGAATTTTGATATAAAAACTTATTAAGCGTTTGGATGTTTTCTCTTTGGAAAACCGTTGTCTTATTGAGACTACAGGTTTAATTTTAAATTAAAAAATTGAAATTTTACTAATATAATTTGGAAAAATGGATTCTATATTTTTAATAATCATAATTTATTTTAATTAATAATTCCAACTTAATTTTTTACTATAATGAATAGTAAAAATAGTAAAAATTAATTATCATGGTTAAGGTGAAAATGTGCTTAATAGAGATTAAAAACGATAATGGTTAAAAATAGCCAAAAAATGTAAAAAACCCATTTTATGGAAATATATATACCATATATCTTTTTGGAGAAATAATGGTAGTTTTAGGAAATGTTTCATTGTAAAAAAATGTCCACAACGTTTTATTTTAAAAAAATATAAGTGTTTCACTTAGCTAACTTATAAAAGGCCACTCCTATGCACTTCTCTTTAGACTTCCAAAACACTTTGGTTTAGAAAATACCTACCAAAATCAAAAATATTTTTCTATCCTATCACCCAAAGGCCTTGTTTTCTTTAATAAATCCAACCTAATATTCCATTTGGTACAAACCAAAAGAAATTTCCTGAAAAAGAGGCAACATCCCTAACCAAGCATTTTATTTCATTTCTTCCTCCACCTAATTCAATTATTATTAAAAAATGATGAAATAATAACTATTGTATCTTACATATACTTATTTTTTTTATGTTGAGGACATAACATACATCTATTTCTTCTTCCCTTAAATGGGAAATGATAAATTCATTTGCGTGTGCGATAGACTACAGCCTCATGAACCAATGTGACACATTTTCGATCGACACCTCTCACAGTTGGGAATGATTATGTATAATATATATATATATATATATATGATATTTTAATATAAATATAATTTTGACAATATATTTTCATATATATATTTTAATTACTTTTCATTTCATAGAGAATACAATAAAGTCCATCATGTATACGACGAACTACCACCTCGTGAAGTTATGTGATTCGTTTTTCACATAAAATTTACATGGAAGGTAATAAGGATGGGTTTAAATAAAAATATGTGATATAGATGTGTCATAAAAAATATTATATGATTCAAATATATTATTAAACTTTCATTATTTTAATTTGTTGATAAAATGGTAACAACGTTCATGCGCACGTACGACCTACTATTTCCATGAACAATGTATTTAATTTTCTATATTTGAAATTTATAGGTAAATATAAAAACATAAATAATGAATATGTATGAAATTTATATCATATTTAACATCATTTATATGATGTATCCATGAACAAACAAATTGGACAAAAAATAATAAATAAAAATATACATGAAAAACAAAGAAATTATTTCTCAAAACATGACTTTAATATTGAATTTTTAATAAAAAGGTAATAAAAGGTAATAATTAAGTTATATGTGGTATTGTATATATAATTACGGTTTTTTAATATATGTATAATAATTTTTTATACTATAGTTTTAAATGTTTATGAATTTGTTTAAGACTTAAGGTAATAGATTTCCATTTTACTTTTTTTATGTGAGACATATTTCGTATTCAAAACCTATTTATTTTATGTGATGTATGTAATGCCTCTAGTTGAATTTTATGATTATTATCATTTAAAATCATAGGATTTTCATATACTTTTGAGGATATATCTTTATTTTGGTTTAAAAATCAAAATTTTCCCCATTAGTAAGGTATTTTTATCTCCATTTTCCTTCTTAGAGACATAAGTTATGTTATTAACCTATATTTTTTTGAGGAGTATATAAAGACCCTTTACATGTTATATCATGCATATCATTATTTTAATGACATTTTATGTTTTATTTTATTTTAATATTTAATGGTACTTATGATTCAATATATACCAGAGTGGTAAATATTTTATGTTATAATCTCAATAATTATAGATATTGATTATGATTATGATTTTTGCGATGAAATATTATCATCTATATCTCAATAAATTCATGAAATTTATTATTCTATGGTTATTTCATTAGAATACATGTTTTCCCTTTATTTGTTTTATTTATATACTCAATAGAAAAAAAATTCTATATTTTTAAATCGTCTTCATTTCTCTCTTCGATCGAAAACCATTTTCCTTCTAAAACCATGTTTTGAAAAAATATTTTAGATTTTTTTTAAAATTCTAAAAATGATTTATTAATGATATTTTTACCAATATTTTAATTTTTAATAAATATTTTGAAAGTAATATCCATTTAATTTTCCAAAACAAGGTCCATTTGGATTTTATTTAAAATGGGAAAGGAATCATTGTTTTAACATGTACAACCTGATTAGAATTTCCCAACATCATTACCATTATTATCTTTGAGGATACATTTATAGGTGTTTAAGGTTATTTTCAAAGAAAAATATTTCCAAAATGTCTTATGAATTATTATTTTTAAATAGTGGTCTTCTATGAAAGGATATTTTCCATAATAAATGTTTTAAATTATTTTTAAATATTCATTTATATGCTTCTAAAGTTATTTTCAAAGAAAATTATTTTGAAAATATTTTATGTTTTAAAATGTTTTTTTCAAAATGGAAAGGATATTTTCCTCAAGAAATGTTCTATGAAATATTTCAAAATCATTTTATATCTAAAATTACATCATTATATGTAACCTATTCTTTAATAGGGATATGATCGAAGGAAACAATTCTTATTATTTATCTAAATGATTTATGTTTATGATTAAAATATGTTTATGAAAAATATTTATTTTCACTAGGTTATAAGATGATATGTTTTTTAAAAATGATTATTTTTTCACAAGTTATGATTTGATTAAATAATTAAATGATTATAAATCTTATTTTTTCACAGGTTATGTTACTATTAATGTCTATGAAACCCATTTCATTTCATGGGTTCTGATATGATGGATTATTTATGATCTTATGGCCCAAATAAGTTTTATTTTCATTATGATATATTTGAGATGTTTACCTCCCTCGAATGCATTATCAAAATATAGATATCTCATGAGATAAACAAGAATGCAACGGGGAGTTAACACATTTCAATAAGGGGATCTATCCACTATGATATTCTTTCGAGTGAACCTTGAGAATTATGGTGGTATGGGGAGTTTACCCATTTCATCATGATATTCCTATAAATGAGCCTTAAACTACTAAAGAAATTATTTTCTATGCTTATGTGTTTTCTATAAATATATACCTTATACCGATGTTTTGTTTTTATGTTTCATTTTCTTTGATTCCATTAGGATTCATGTATTATAAAATGAAAACATTTATTACATGACTCATGTTTATGATTAATGATATAAATAGTATTTGTTTCAAATTTTATTCTTAAATTCTCATATTCTTATTCTCATGATATGTGGAAATCATCCTTATTTACCCTTACTAAATATCTGATCTCACCCTTTCTTATGTTTCTTTTCCTAAGTTATGAAGAAAATATTTATGTGGGGTATGTTTATGATGTGTAAAAAATGGTAATATATTTATGGTATATGTTGAATATATTTAAATAAATAATAATATTACTTAACTAGTCTCTAAAGGAACTAATCCACTACAATCCTCTGGTGTGTGTTTGTGTAATGTAATGAATATCAATCTAGATGATGTAACATCTATGCATGAAAATACTGTGCAATTATACTTGTTGTAATAAGATACATAAAATAAAATTAGATCACGATGAGCGTATTATGAATATCTTGAAGGAAACATTTTATATGTTGTTGCAATATGATGTTTCTCACTACAATACTTCACAAGAAAGATAGACAAATCTGGAAGAACATTATGGTGCAGAGTCGATCTTGAAAGAAAAGAACTAGGTTTCTTCCACTTGTGTTGGATTTTAAATTTATTTTTATTCTATTGAAGAGTAATATCACTTATCTGAATTAAAGATGAATAGGATCATGGATAAAGATTTCAAGAATTAATTTGTTCCTAAGGAGGTAGAGAAAACAAATTTTCTATATATCTCTAAATCATGCCCTTTAGAAGAAAATTCTTGTAAATATTTAGATATAAGCCTCATATAACTTGAAGGGTTGGGATATGGAGTAAGAATATCTTATCCTAAATCATTATGTTATTGGAAAAACAATAAGGGTATAGTTTACCTTTTAAAAACAATGTATTGTTCTTGAATAATAAAGGTGAGATAATATGTGCTCTCATAACATTTTTTGACGAAACCATTAACTAAATTAATAAGAAAATGATGATAAAAGTGGTATTATTGATGGAACTATTCAAGAGTTGAAGATAATAATGAAAATGAATAAACCTCATGAAGAATCAATTATTTAGCTGAGAATGTTATTAATAATTGATACTTATTACATTTAGCATGGATAATTATTAGATTGATAATTTAGAAGGTCATGTTTGGGAGACAAACTCATGGATTAATATGGTTCATGAATAGATTCATATTGTGAAGAAATAAAATATTGAGGATTCTATTGTGAATACTTCAAACCGAAGCAAGGTGTTCAAAAATTTAGATTCAATAAAAAGGAATTAAAATTTTCTTATAATGGTGTAAATAGTTCCCAAAGAAATTTGGAATTATAGTGATAATTTTTTGGGAGATTTAGACATTTAATGAGGGTGTGTATAGAATCTACAACATTTAACAATGATGTAACACCTACTGCAACTAGATCTCAACAGAGAAAAAAAATATAACATATGATTTTATTGGAATATATTATATTTGGATAACCATATGCATGTTTCATGGTACAATTTATACAAAAGAAATAAAAATTTCAAGAGGATAGCTTCCACTTCTATAAATAGAAGGAGGCAAGTATAAAAGGATGAAAACCCTAATTCTCCTAAAAATAGATTAATTAAGATAAATATTTCTGAATGAATAATTAACATAGAGATTCTAAAAGTGTCTATAATGGTGTTGTTAAAACAACTTTATATAATGATTAAAATTATAATATTAGAACAAAAAATATCAAGTAATCTATTTGAGTAAAGATAAGATTTATGATCATAGAAAATGATACTAAAGAAAAAGAATATAAAAAACTAGGGGAGTGTAAACTCAACAACTATTGGGAATGAAAATAAACATGTATGGATATAAAATAAGAAATTATATATTTCACACATTGAAATCATTGAAAACATGGAAGAGGTACAGTTGAGATTGTTCATTCATATCAAAATAATTTAAGAACAGAGAACTGGTGGAGTATTAGTTACCTGGAGAAAGAATCTTGGTAAGGGTTTGAAAGAAGATATATTATATTAGAATTATATTAATGTGATTTCACTCAAAAATTAAATAAATAAAAATAAAAATAAAGAATAAAATTTAGACTCACACATTCATAAAAATGACTGGAAGAAAATTCCAAGTAAAGGATTGGTCTATAAAGGCCAACCATAGTTCTCAATTTGAGGATGACATAAGTACCCCTATCCTCTTTCATATTATTTATATATTTTATAAATAGGGTGATTTAGGATTAAGGGGTAGATATAGTACACGGGGGAATATTCACTATAAGTTCATTTAAAAGAAAATTATGTCAATATGGAATAACATACTGACATGAGAAGATGAATGAGGTGTAAAAAAGAAACCTATCCAATATGTTTTGATTTATAAATCACAATGGAGAATCAATACTAAAGTCTATTCATACATATATGAATAATTAAATTGAATGTTTATCAAGCCTATTTTAGAGAGGATCATATCTCAAATCCATGTTTTAGTACTCTGAATTGATTTAATATAGTTTTAAAAGCCTCAAAGGTGATATCATATCTTTATTTAATGGATTAAGTAACCAAGAAGTCGATGGAAAACATATTGAAGATTCATTAAACTTTTATATTCCATGTTTATCTTTTACATACTAACATATTGTCATAATAAAGTTTTTTATGAATAACTAAAAATTATTCAAAGAAAAAGAAAAATAGTCAATAATTGTTATTACCAAGTGGTACCCAATGTAGGGAATTATATTGATATATGGTGTTTAGAAGCAGATATATTCAGGTGGTGTCAGTGATAAGAACCAAAAGAATACTCGTACTCATTTTTAAAAAGGTAAATAAATTGTGAAAATTAGATGATATATTGTTCAAGTTGTATAACTATTTTGGTACTAATAAGTTAAATTAAATGAAATTATAAGTGGAATGCCTTGTAGAATAGGTAATTAATGTTTATATATATACAATTTTTTTGGTATATTATTAAAATCCAAAGATATTTTATTATTCATTTTCCAAGTTATTAATTAATTTCTAGTGAGTGATATTTAAAAAATCGATGCTGTTAGCAAATAATCTTGTTTTATACTACGAGTTCTAACTTAGTAGGATTAGAGGATTTATTGACCTATAATTTATAATTGGTAAAATTAACTTTGAATATTTAAGGAATCAGTAAATATTTTTTATGAAAGTGGGTTGTACATTGTTTTTTCAAATAATGCATGATTAAAGAAGTTTATATGATAAGATGATATTTAATATATAAATTTAAATGGACTATTTAGATAATTTTTAAAGGGTGGGAATTTTTTGTCTTTCCTTGGTAATTCTAGAAGGTTTCATATAAATATGATTTATCTTGAGAAAAATATAGTGCAAGAAGTGTGTTGAAAATGGTGAATAAAGATTAAAATAATCCTTTGAAAGATAAGTTTTATAGACCCCGAGAAATAAAAATTAACCCTTGTTTTTTAATTCCAAATTATGATATATAAGAGACCATAAAATACATAAAAAATCATTGGATAGATTTTATATGATATTTTAAATAGAATCCAAAGGGTGAATGTTTTGTAAATATAATGTTATTTGTTGGAATGTTTAACAATATATGGTACCAAACAATTGGATGTTTTGTGTTAATTTTTATAGAAGGATTTGTATACATTCCTAGTGAGTTATAGGGAATTATTGACAAGTGTAAAATTGTAGAGTAAGTGGGTTTTCAATCGAGATTAATTTATCTAAAAGGTAATTTAGTGAATTTATGAGAAGTTTTAATTTTAATTTATAAGGAAGAATATATATAAAAAGATTCAAAAGAATGCGCATTAATAAAACTAGAAGATAAGTTGTGGTAAATACCTATATGAAAAAAATGTAAAGTAGAGGAATGATTTTGGATAAGTGATGGTAAAACATAAAAAAGTAGAGGTCATCAAAGAAAACTAAGATGAAGTATCCAACCACCCATGAAGGGTATTGGTAGATTTAGGTATCAACATATCTAGGATGACATGCATGTATCAATTAAGCATAACCATACCACGTGGTGGCACATGGAAGAGTTGGTGAAAGATTTCCATGGGGAGGTGCCAACATGAAGGGTTAGTGGCCATGTTATGAGGTTGTACCATAGGGAGTACTGCTCAACTGATAAAAAATGCTAGGTAACAAACTGAGTGAATAATGGAAATTTTTGGATGTACGATAAAAAAAGAAGAGGTTACTATTCATATATTAAAATATGTATAAAATGTTGAGACAACATCATTATATTCACATTCTAAATCCATAATAATTTTTTATACATTATTCCCAAACACTAGAACTATCATTAAAAAATGAAAATACCTAGGATCATATCCTCTTTCCATAGTATAAGTCAAGGTTATTGAGAAATGAGGATATTATTGAAAATGTGATGGTAAATTTGGTGTTTAGATTTAGCTGACTCTCAACATAATATGGGAATTGTGATATAGGTAGTGTAAAGACAATGGTGCGATAAGGTGTATCTAGGATATGAAGATCAAGGAATCCATGATTGTGTAAAGTGAATAACAACTTCATATAGTTACAACATATTTTTATAAGGTGAATAAATATATTTATAAAGTCAAATTTATGGCTCAATACGATTACTATAAGAAGTTCATAAGGATAATTTTTTTCCTTTATAATACAAGTAATAAAGTTTTAATGAAACTGGAATCATTTTGAAACCGTTATGTTAAACACCACGATAGGGGACACACATTACAATGGGTGTGTGTTATGAAATGTTTTTTAGAAAGTATTATAAAATGTTATATAATGTTAAAAAATGTAAATATATATAACTTGATATTGAGGATTTTAAATATATATCATAATATATATTTTACGGTTCTAGTATTTATCCAATATTACAACTTCCTTAACAAGAACAAGAAGAAAAATAGAAACCTATTTAAATTTTAGGGAAGAGATCAGGGGGATATATCAGGTTGTTTTATTCAAATTAAATAGGTTTTTTATATCTCACTAAAGATCACATGGTATGATCACATAACATAGATATATGTGGATTATTACAAACCACTAATTATTACGCATGGAGTTAATCTTATTTATAAATAAAGCTAAATGAAGTCTTGAAAAAAAGAGATCAGGTGAAATATTGAGATATTAGTTTTAGAAGAAAAAAATAAGAGGGAGGAGTGCATGCACAATCATCACAACCATGATAAAAGATGAAATAATTAGAGTGAAAGAGATTGGTATAGAGAGAGAGACTATTCCAAACTAATATATATAAATTAATATAACAGCATGAATATATCAATGATCTACTTTCTATATAGATAAAAGGAGAAGTGGGACTCATGGTATATTTCATGTGAAAAAATATATGGAGATATTGATGGAAGAATAACACAGGAAATAAGGGGACTTGCCACTAATATTCTATGATGCAGAATAATGAAAAGAAAATGTATTATTATATTTTTTAATTATCAGTATCTAGGAAGAATTGATTCAATGGTTTGAGGCAAGATTCAGACTCACATATCACTTAAGATGTGATGGTTTCATCCAACATGAAGAAGTATAGGAGTAACATATTAGATACCAAAGTAAATCTACATAGAGTTAAAAGTGAAAACACTTTTTACTTTCTAGATTTATCATGCAGAGTACCTTAAGTCTATAAACTAATAGAGTAATTTATACAACTAGTGCGTGGCATAGAGAATTCAGAGTTAATCTTGATAGATAGAAATACCTTTAAAATAATTTTAATACAATCATTAAGTAAAATTAGCATCCTAGAACACATACCCATCATTTTCATATGCTCCATGGAGTATCCCATTTGGGAGAACCAAGTAAATTCAAATATCCTCATATGTTTTTATCTTTTGTTCATAGTAATGATGTTTTATATAGTTTAATTTAAATAAAACATAGGTTGAATATGTTTTCCTGATAAAAATTGAAAAAATGAATAAAAAAGAAAAGATCAAAAATAAAAATAACAATATTAAATCTGGTAACACCTTGATACTAACCTAAGCTTCCCTTAGGTTTTGAAAATTTATACGCATTCCAAAAGGTTTTGTAATTATTCAAACTATCATATCTATTTTTTAATGATTTCTCATTTTAAGTAATCCCTTGTGAAATCTCAAGTATTTTATGGAAGCTGTTTTCTTATTGTAAAACAAATTCATAAATTATTTGGAAGACCATATTAGTGTTTCTTATCATGTTTTTTAGTGTATTAGTTTTACAAAGTGGTCATAGAGCTGGTTATGAGATTTATTAATGAACATTATAAATTGATTAATGTGTTAAGAAAGTATTTAAAGAGTCCTTTTAAAATAAGGTGTAATAGGAAGTTACTAACAAGAATTACTTTAAGTGAAATATGGATTAAGTTTGAAGAATTGTATGGTCATGATTCAATCATAAAATAAGGTAATCATGTGGCCTATAATTATACACAATATGATTCTATATTGTATTCAATTAAATTGGAATTTCATTTTATAGAATATAATTGTGGATCAAGAATAAATATACCAACATATCATGTGTTACCAAGGAAGTGAACAAAATTGATTCAATATATATATATATATATATATATATCCAAATATACCTCTTTAGTAGATACTCCTTGTAAATAAGAAGATGTGTGTCTTACATCACTTTAATGGTTTGAGGATTAAGAAACCACATCATGTGGTAAATATGGAATATTTTGGTGCAACAAACAAAATGATATTTAAAAAATTAAAATGGAAGTAAAATTCTTAAATATTAAAGAGTGGAAAATATGTTATCTCATAATATTGTTAGAAGAAAAAATAAAAACATGAATAATAAAATGTAGGGTAAATTGACATTATTGAAGAAATAGTTCAAGAGATTTAGGAAATCATGGAAAAGAAAAAAAATTCCTGAAGCATCCATGAAATCCCATAGAGAATAGTATAAAGTGTAGGTGATTATTGAATTTAGGGAAAATCATTCTTAGTTTATGAATTTATAATATTAAGTGAGGGAGAAAGATTCATGGATTAATAATCTTTCAGGAGATCTTGATATTGTGAGGAGAAGTTAAATATTGAGACATCTCATGTGAATACCATAACCAACTATAAGAATATAATAAATATAGATGATGTAAAATGGTAATGAAAATTTTCTATTACTGGTGTACATAGTTCTCAAATCATTATATAATTACAAATAACTTTTTATGGTTGAATCAAATAAACTATGAGTGTTTATATAGAACCTGTAATGTTTAACAAAGAGGGAAGACCTATTGTAACTAGATCTTAATCAAGATTAAAATTTAAATGGAATTATTTTATTAAATGGTAATAATATTTTTCTAAACCTAGACATGTATCAATGTACTGAATCAATAAAGAAAAATAATCTCATAGGGAGAATCTCCACTCCTGTAACAAAAAAAAGACTTGTATGGAAGGATAGAAAATATGGTTCACGAAAAACCAAATTCATTATGTTAAATAATGGTGAAGGGAGAAAGAAGATAGATATTCTAGATGTATCTCTAATGGATTAACTAAAAAACATTTATATAATTAAAATAAGGAAATTATAAAAAGAACACCAATGATCAAGAAATATATTCTAGTGAAGGAAAGGTGTTTTATCTTGGAAAATAATACTGTATAAAAAGTTCATAGAGAACCTAAGGGAGTATACAATGAATAACCTACCTAGAATTAAAATATACAGGCATAGATAGGAAATAAAAAAGAATATATTCTAGTCATGTAAATCATGAAAGATAATAAATATGCAAGATTGAGTGGGTTAATTCATACATGAACAATAAATGACACAAAACAAGTAGAGTATCCCTTTTATAGAGGATAAAACATGGAAGGGATTGGACATAAGATAAATTGAGGGAGACTTACACTTTTGGGATGTTTCTCACCAATGAACTAAATACAAATGTATGTAAAGAATAAAATTAAAATTTAAACATTCAATGAAAAGGTCAAAATCATATTATAATGAATGGTTAGTCAAAAAATATGATTTACCCTCCATAATATAGGTGATTTAAGCACCTATTTCCATTTAAAATTTATTTATACATTTTATAAATATATCTATTTAGGATTAAGGGGAGATACATTCCTTGGGGGATAAAAAATTTGTGTTCTTTTAAATGATAGTTTCATGTATCTCGGAATACATGCTGATTGGAGAAGATAAATGTGTTATAAAAATAAAATCTACCAAACAAGTACTGATTTAGCAGTCACAATGGAAAATCCTTACTGATATCTATTTCACATATAAGAATAATAAAATTTAGTGTCTATGAAGCCTATTTTTGTAGCTTCATAAGTCAAATCAAGACTTTATTAAATTGCAGAAACTATTGATAAGTTGATGGACATCATATTTATATGGACCTAACATTTTAGATTCCTTGTTTATTTTTTTTATAATAATATGATTTTATTATCTGAGAATTTTTTAGGATACATAAGAGATACTTAATTAGAAGAACCATAATCTATATTTGGTGTTACCATGTGGTTCCCCAAACCTTGAGTTATATTAAAATATGGTGTTTATAAGTGGAGATAACCAATAGGAGTTAGAGATAACTACAAAAATGATTCTCAACCTCATTTGAATGAAGTAAAACCTCTATTTTATGAATTGGAAGATATAGAGTTCAATTGGTATCACTAGTCTAGTAAAAAATAGTGGTATTAATTGACTCTATAAGTGGTATTTATCACAACCTTATGCTATAATGTTCATGTATTGGATGTCTATGTGTGAATATTCTAAAAATCATAGGAGTTTTTTATTCATGATAGAAATGTTTAATTAATATCCAATGAGTTATGTGAGAAAAATTAATGGTGATAAAAAATACTATTGTTTCATAAACCTATTTATTACTCTATAGGATTAAATAAATTTTTTCACACCTCATTTATATGAGGTGAAATTCAAATAGTATATTTACA
This sequence comes from Viscum album, assembly GCA_963277665.1. Lineage (NCBI taxonomy): Eukaryota > Viridiplantae > Streptophyta > Magnoliopsida > Santalales > Viscaceae > Viscum > Viscum album. The sequence continues at coordinate 447,952,716 of OY728119.1, forward strand.
GTGGTATATAGTTTTTTTATGAATAATATTTTTATGTTAGAGTTTCAATGAAGGATAGATAAAACATTCTTATAAGATTTATGTATATTTAGTATAAGGATTTAGTTAGACTATTTAGGAAAGTCTTAAGGGGATCATAAACTCTATCACTATAGTAATTCTTTGAGGTTTAATAAGTATATTATTTATCTTGAAATGAAAATATTGGGCAAGAATTTTATTGAATAAGGTGGAGTATAGATGAGCTTAAAACTTTCAAATATGGTGTTTATAACCCTAATTATTTAGAAAAAACCACTTTAAATTTTATTTCTAACGGGGGATTAAGAAGATACCATAAAATGTATGCATCATCATGAGATAGATTTAAATAGACATTTTCATCAAAAACTAAAGGTGATATATGTTACTACTATAAGATTATATGTTGTATTTCTTGATAATATATAGTAATATATGAATGGATTTATTTTGTAGATTTATGTTGATGTAAACTTATTCATTACAAAGTGAGTTATGGGGAAGTATTGACAAATGTTTCAGATGTAGTGTAAGTGGTTTTTTTCATGGAGATTCATTTATGAAGATGATGATTCAATGAACATATCAGAATTTGGTTTTTTAAATTATTTGGTTGAATTTATACTAAAATATTTGGAATAATATGTATATAGAAATATGGAAGATATGTTTTGGATACTAACTTGATTTAAAAAATATATGTACAACAAAGGGGAGTTTTTGGATAGGTTTTGGTGGAAGTTCAAAAATAGAGGAAAGAAAAGGAAATTAAGAAAAAGAAGCTATCCAACCATGATGGAAACAACCAAGCATGAATATTTATTTGGAAGTATTGAAATCATTTATCACGGAAGCTGAGCCACAATGTGAGGCGACACATGGTTGGGAGGATGCTGGAATGACATGGGACTATGATAGAATAATGGTCCCACAGTATTGGGCAGTACCATAGGGAATACTACCTAGACCATAAAACATGTTGAGTAATACACCATGTGATAGAATGAGATATTTTCATACGTGGGTTAACAAAATAAGAAATCATTATTTATATATTAAAAACATGCCCAGAAATTTGATAGGATGTTATTCTATTTATCTTCTACCTCCAACCCGGGTTCTCCATGTATGATTATGAGACAGCAGAACCGTCATTTGAACATGGAAATACCAATGATCACATACCTATGTTGTTATATAAATAAAGTTGATTTAAAACATGTGAATAATTAAAAACATGATGTTTCACTTGGATTTTATCTTTGTGTGATTTCCAGTTTTTTCACAGGAACTTTTCCATGATCATTATAAAAACTATAGTCAGAGATAATGAATCTAGGATTTGAATATAAAGTATTCAATCACCACATAAAATGAAGAGAATATTTGTAAGGAAAAATAATATTTTTAGAAGGTAAATGAATGATAATTGTAAGGTTTCATTTGAATCTATATATGGATAATGAAAAATGTTTATAAAGATAATTGTTACCCATCATATGATAAATCATGGAGTTTCCCTAAGACTTTAAGATTCATAAAACCAATGTTTTACACACTGAGATAGGTTTTATAAACTACAAAAGGTGTGAGGTATGTTTTTTAAATATTATGAATGATATTTGGTGATCTTAAATGGAAATATCTAGGCCATGATCTTTAAAAGTTTAAATATAGATATTTAATCATAATTTTTACATTTAATAGTTGAGGACTATTAAATTTTCCTTGACTAGAAGAAAAATAAAAATTGAAACTTTTATAATTTCATGTCATATATCATGGAAATAAATATATAGGTTTTAATAAAATTAAATCATCTATTTTGACCTCATTAATGTTCACATGGTACACTTGGAATGATCAAATAGAATAGTGAAAATGGTTTAATACACACCATTAGTGTCTTGGAATGAAGTCGAGTTTATTTATAAACACACAAAAAAGAAACCCTAGATAACAAAATGGGTTGTGTGCAAAACTAAGATATTAGTTTTGGAAAGAGTAAGAGGGAGAATTTCAGAGATAATTAACATATCAATGGGAAAATAAGAAATAAAAGATAGATATATTGAGTGTGAACCACATTGATATGTTCAAATAAATATGATGAAGATATAATCTAGATCATATCCAAATTTGGTTTCTATACAAACAGAAGAATAAGAGAGACATGAGGTACATTTTTAGTGAAAAAAGACATGGATACATTATAATGACCCTTAATTTACATAAATAGGTATTTTATCAAAATTTAATGTTCATTACAAAATATAAAAAATCCACGACTGGAATATATAGGTATAGTGTCTTTAAAAAATGGGAAACATAAAAAACTGGTTCATAAGACATCTATATTATCTCCCTCATATTCATTCATAACTAGACCCCGTTTTGGACATAACTTACTTAATACCCTTCTTCATGACATGGGGAAAAGAAACATAAGAAAGGGTGAGCTCAGATGCTCAGTAAGGGTAAACAAGGTTGATATCAATTATGTCATAATCATAAGTCATAAGACCATATCATTTGAAAATATTATCCTGTATATGAAAGATCAGGATATCATGTCATGGGATAAATCATATAATTTCAAATAGAATCAATGGATATATTAAAAAATTTAATAACATAAGACATGAATTTTTGGCATACACATAAGCATAGAGAATAATTTTATATTAGTCAAGGCACGTTTTCGAGACCATCATAGTGGAAAAAGTCCATTACTGAACCGAGTTCACATCTCATTCCAGCCCTATATTACCAAACTAAGATCATTTCCCATTCTAGCCATGGATATATCATGATATATAAATCTTTACCCAATTAATTGGATGGATATATAGGTCCTACCCCTCTCATAATTTAATCATTCTAACGTGTTCCACAAAAACATAAATCATAGCACAACCCATGTAATAAAATGCGTTTCTTAAAAATCATTTCATAATAATCTATATAAAATTAATGGATTTCATAAATAACATTAGATCAAAAAAAAATAATATTGATAATTGGGATATAAAAATAACCTTATTTAAATAAATAATACTTATATGGAAAACAATTTTGATAAATTAGTTGAAATTAAATCTTGAAGAAAATATTCCTTCTTCTTCAAAAAAAATTTATTTTCAAAAAATTACATAGAATTTTAAAGCAAAAGAATTTATTTAAAAATAAACTTTAAATATTATAATGTATGATTTATGGAAATATGATGTTATGAAAATGTAAAAACATATCATGATGTATAAGTTAAAAAAAACATTCTCCTCATACTTCTGTCGGATAAGCGAAAAAGTACATCGTATCGACAAATGAAAAAATATTTCATTCATATGGTTTAATAAAAATTCACTATTAGGATAAATTTAATTTAAAAAATTATATAATAATAGAAAAAATATTACATATTTAGGAAACATTTTCATGGATGATAGATATACTCCAGTAAATACTAATGTATAAACAGTCTCAGATAATAATGAGATAGGAAAATTATCCTTTAACTTAGGTATGATATCCTTTGTATATATCCAAAAATCATGTATAATTACTTGAATAATATTATTGAATTATTATATAATCAAATTAATTTTTATGATATCATATATGACCATATTATCATACATTTGTTAATAAACTTTCACTATCACTCGTTATTTAGGTATAAACTGCTTTATTTTCTTACGCGCGTTTTGTCGAATAAGATCTGATTTTTCTTCATAGGTTATAGTAATATCATTTCTAGAATGATATTAATATAATATATATCATATTTATTCATTATAAAAATTTATATAAAAATTATTTAATGGATATATTGTAGAATGAATCGCATCGTATCGTAGAGATGGTAGGTCATATATACGTACAAGAAATGATATAATTTCTTTAATTATTAAATGGTTTGGAAGTGGTTGGTATATATTTTGTTCAAAAATAAATATATTTTTATAATATTGAGATATAATTATTATTGACATCATTATACCCATCCAAGAAATGTTTATGTGAAGAAAATATTACACCACGACGTGAAGACGGCAAGTCGTACGTATGCACGCATAGTGATTTCATTTCTTGTATGACTTATACAAGGTGTAATAAGATTGTTACATGAATGTATTAACATATCAGTATGTAGTTTATAATTTAGTTATTATTTAATAATTGAAATAATTATGTAGGAGGACTTATAAGAATAAATAAGTTTGAAAGAATTGATAGAGAAGATTACTTCTTCTTTGACAAGCACCCACTAGATCCCCCCTTAAAAGAAATAGAGTTGGTCTTTGGAGAAGACCAGAGCCTCTATAATGTGACTAGGGATGTTGATAATGGCAAATTTCATGGGATGGACAAGTTTTAAGGCTCAAAGTGATGTGAATAAATGATATAGGAGGTTCCCTTTTATAATTGAGGTGAGGGGAACCTTTAGAATCTTCAGAAATATTAATTTATAGTAAAATAAAATCCCATAAAAAACCTCCAAAATGTTTTTGTTTAAAAAATTAGATGATAATTGATTTTAATCTCATCAAACAATAATTTATAGACATGTTTTAATTTTATTTAAAGCTTATCATTTCGTTTTACCCTTAATTATTCTCTTTTAATTTTCACTAAAGGAACAAATTGTTCAGTATTAAAATAGTGTAATTTTTACTTATTTGATGTCAATTTGAAAATTAATGAAAAATATATATCAATTTATAGTAACTATTAATTAATACATATTTTTGAAAATATTTTATGATTTTCAAATAATTTAATAAAAAATTATTTTCACAAAATATCAATAGTGTCAATTTTGACACTATTCATTTAATAGCTTTTTAAAATATCAATATAAAATGATAATCTCAAAACAATTTTTTTAATATTTCAAAGGGTTAATGTTCATCTAGGATTTTCTTGGATATATTAAATATCCAAAATTATATAGATTTCAGTATTTTTAATAACATTGATATGATATTTCCATTAATAAATTAATTACTACATCAGTTGTGTGTAATTATTTAATATATATATTTGTCAGGTAAAAATTAAAAATAACATACTATGATAAATATAAATCCTCTAGACTTTATAATAATACTTATAGTTTAATACATCTCCTAAAAAATCATACATTGAAAATGTTATATATATTAAAAGTTGAATGTGAAAACTTTAACAATACTTTAAATAAAATAATAGAACTGCAATAATCTATTTCTCAAGGCTCCAAATAGACAATAACTCGACCCTTATATGGGTTTTATCGATACATAGTTGAAATATAAGATTTTTTCAAGTGTCTGTGTCTTTTAATGGTTATTATAATTTTAATAAAAATTAGATTATTGATTTTTCATCAATTAAATAATTTATTGATCATCAATATATAAACCTTTAAGGAAATTATTTATTTCCTAAAAATTATAAATAAATTGTGATGATAAATAAAATTATTTTATATCTAAGATGAGTATTTAAATTAGAATTTATCTTATGTATCACCTTATATAAAAACATATTTTGTATATAAAATTTGAGTAAGACATTTTTAAATTTTCTTTAAATAAAATATATTAGATGTATTAATCTCATCCAAGTGGATTCCAAAGGGTATCATTTAGACTCAAGGATGGTTTATATTGAATATCACTCATATAATCATATTTTGGCATGTGTTAAGGTAATTTTATAATATTATATTTACTTTAAATACCCAAGTTACCTTTTTATCATATTAATAAAAAATACTAAAGATACTATTCATAAGGCCCAAAAAATAAAAGAATGTTATTAATATAATTTGGAACAACTAATTCCAAATTTATAATCCATTTTTAAAAATTCAAAACAAATAATTTTTAGTAATTAATTTAAAATTAATCTCATCCCTGGAATGAAAAATAAGTTTTTAAAATTTAAAATATTACAAAGGATTGTAAGGATTTTATATAAAAATTCATGGTAAAATTAATGACAATGACATAATTTATATCTAATTATAAAAATATATTCTTTTTATACTTGAAAACCATTTAATAATACAATTTAACCATATAAATCATTTTGATGAAAAAAGTTTGTTTTCAATTAAAATTTTGAGTTTTTACTATTCATAATTACAAAAAAGTTATTAGAAAAATATAAAAAATTCATCCAAAGAAAAATTTTATATCCAAATTCCAAATAATAAATTTATTTTATTAAATAGAATATATATAAGTATTAAAAACTAGATTTAAAATGGGTGTGCCATCAAAAGTTGGCAAAACTGCATTTTATGAAAAATCTTTCTTTTATCTGAAAAATTGAATTTTTTCTTATATCATGTATATAAAACATATACTACGAGGTTTAAAAATTATATTTAATATATTAAATATTCTTTACATTTATAAAATCCATCAAAATTTATTTTATTATTTTATAAACTCACATATTTTCATTTTAATAGTTTTTTAGTAACGGGCTTCGGTTCGCAAGGAGGCCTTTGAGCAATGACTATCCCCATCCTATATCAATCTAGAGGATCCCCAATTTGTCAATCTGGAAAGGGTAGGACTTGAAACTGCATCATTTTTCTAGTAGGATGAAGTCACGTCCCCCTTCCTGTTGCTCCCATTTTCTTTTCTTTGCAGGTTTGGAATTTGGAAGTCTTTGCGAACCTAGTGAATCATTTTAATGGTTTGATATTGGAAGCTTATAAGTTATTTGGAAACAATTCTATCATTTATGTTTCATTCCACCCTTTAATATTTTGTCCACTTCCCATGGTTTGTGTAATTTGGACTTCAGGGATGGTTCTTCTTTGGTCATGTTCTGACCGGATCCATGTTTAGAGCAACATTTTTTGATCGTCTTAACTCAGATATCTTCATCTACGATGATACCTCAGTTTGGTGTTTGACCATTTCATTCTGGGTGATGAAGTTTTGACTTAACATTCTTGGGCATACATTTCTCTTTGTTTTCCATGGTTGGGATGTCGGTGGAGTTCTCATGGATTTCGGTGGGGTATTTTGGATTCGGTTCAAGTGATCAGGATATTATCAATGAGGAAGGAGCTTCATGAAGGGATGAATAAGAATTTAATCCAGCTATTATTGGATTTTAATTATCGTAGATGAATTATGGTTTCTTGTTTGTTTTCTTCTTTACCGATGTTTGATGTTGTGAAAGAGAGGTTGAAGGTGGAGGAAGCAACAATCGATTTATTCTGATCACGGTGAAGGAGGAACTGGTCCATGTTGTTATATTTTGGTGATGTTATTGTGGATTGGATTTTTTAATTTTAATTTTTGTCATGGTATCCTATGGTTCATGCAACATTGCACCCAGTTCATCTTCAAGGGATAGCCCTAGAAGAAGTTCAGAGTAGGGAGATTTCTCCTAATCATCACTATCTAAAATTTGATGTTTGAGAGGGTATGGTGTTGTCCATCAATACCAGGCCCACACATCCTTGAACATGATAGCTAGACGAGTAATGATGAGAATGTGGAAGTTGATTGTAACATTTTTTATTCTAGGGTGTGGATTTTCTGTGCAAATTTTAATTTGATTTTTCTGGATTGAGATTTTGGTCCGAGGTGTATGGTTTTTGTTTTAAGTCATTGATGTTTTGCCAGTGTCCTCTTCAGGACTTAAATGGGGGTCTATGCAAATAAAAGAAAATAATTTTTATTTATTCATTTAAATAAATTTTTAGAAAAACATTTTGTTTTATTTTAAAAAAATTATTTTCATTTATAATTAAAGACTCCCAAAATAGTAAATCATATTATCATAATTTAGTTAATACTGTTCATCCCTCCATTACAATGGCTTGGTTATAGAGTGACATAATAATATTTATTTGTTCTTTTAAAATTGGTCTAGTGTGAAATTAATTATTTCAAAAGTAATTGAAATTGCGTGTAACATAAGACAAGCATAGTGCTGTGTATATCACAATCTATGATGATGTTATGTGTAGCACAATATTATCTTGGTGTGTTGTAAAACACAAGACATCAAAGAAATTAAAAAATTATAAATAAATAAATAAAATAAAATAAAAAATCTATCTCATAAAAACATCAGGGTGTTATATTCTTCCCCCCTTAAAATAAACTTCACCCTCCAAATTGTTCTGGGTTATAAGTGGATTAATACATTAAAATTTCTTCTATAGGAACCCAAATTGGAAAAAAAGAAGACCAAAAATTATTTTTAAAAAGGAATTATGAGAAACCTAATAGTTACTTAATGTCACTCATAACTGAGTTTTCACATAGGAGAACATGGGTGGAAAGTGAAAACATGGATATAGAAGAGAAATCTAACCATCATGTTCTGATAAAGAGCGATAGAGAACAAAATTTTGAGAAATTTTACAATAAAAAAACATAAATCTGTGACGATTTAAGGGGAAATTTGATTAATCGGAAATTAAGGAACTAGGGTAACATTTTTTGATATAATATCATTTCCCTAGAGTTGAAGAGTGAGAAAAAATACATGCTTGATTAAGTATAAGATCAACCTTTCCTTATGCCTTGATCAATTTCCACTTCATCTCCAATTCAAAAAAATGAAGTTGAATTTTTCATTCCTAAAGCATTAGTAGATCATGCAATCCCCAAAGAGGATTATAGGTCATTCCATCTGTCTAAAAAAAATTTAGCACAAGGTATTGTTAGGTAACAGGATGGGCAGCAGAAGCCGGTGGGTTAGGAAATTAAATTTTTTTCACATCACCGGAGCGACGTTACGTTTTAAACTCTAGCGTGCTATACCGGAACGGTCTGAGGACCCTGCGTGGATTTTACAGAGTACAAAATATAAAATGAACATGTACCTTGTTTGGATCTGATGTGCACAAGTGTGTTGCAGGTTGCAAATGAATGCCGCTTGAAAACTCCAATGTTAAAGTCCTCTAGATCATCCACACACGCCATTTGAATAAGCACATGCATCGTTCATTGGAATCCATGTGCTAGAGAAACACACCAACGGTCTCCTCTATGTAGTAGTGATCACCGCAAGGCAAGGAACTTCGATCCACGAAAGAAGTTCTTGAATTTCATCTTTTCTTGAAAGGAAATCTCTCCAGAATCTAGGAGGAGAGAGAGGCTCTCGAAAATTGACACATGAATAGTCCAATGGGAGATCATATCTCTTACACATATAGGGAATATCTAAAACCCCCGGTATGGGTTTCTGAACCCCGTGTGTAACACCCCAAGCTTCCATAGTACACTTCCCTTTGAATAATACAATAGCGTGTGTTGTACGCAACTTCAAGTTCTAACACACACCACAACCAATCAAACTAGTCGTTATGAATAGTAATACCCACTTTTTGAAATTTTATAAATTTCAAGTCTCAAAATTTACTTCATTTTTGGATTTGGAATCTCTAAATTATCCTAGGGTAAAATTTTGGAACTTTTCGAATAACATTTATATTTTGATGAATAGTGAAAATTACTAAATTTTAATTAAAAACAAATTTTTTAATCGAAATAATTAATAGTGATAAATTATGAATTTGAGTGGTTTTAAAGTATATTTAGAATATAGTTTTACCATTTAATACAATTTTGGTCATTGGACATAATTTCACAATTAAACCGAACATGAACAAATGTCAATCTTTTGATAGTTATTATCTCTTAAAAACACGCTTTTGTTTTAACAATGCGAATTAATTTTAAATTAATTTCTACCACTTCTGTGTATTGAATTTGGAAAAATGGATTCCATATTTGTAATCAGGATTTCCAAATTGTGTAAATAGGTAACTTTTATTTTTATACATTTTGAATAATTACTTCGGTAAAATATTTTTTTACCATGGTTAAAGGGTAAATCCGGTAAATAAGGGTAACAAATAATATTATAATAATAATAAATTACCCTAAAATGTGTCCTAACCTTAATTGTTGATACATTTATGACCATGGGCATATTTTTGATGATTTTGAGACCCCATGGAGCAACTTGTAATTGATAATGACACTCTATATTAATTAAGTTAAAATAAATTAAAAAATGACATAAGAAAATATCTTTTAGAAAAACAATTTTTACATAGGGTTATATATGTTGGATTTTAGACTATAAATATTAATTATAAATCTGAAACTATTTCCTACATAATAGTAATTTATTTATAATTTTTATAAATTTAATAAGTAATATTATTTATGACACAATAATGATGCAGTATTTTCCTTATTAATGAAAGAATCAAATAATTGGTATTATAAATGTTAAAATTAATATAATTTGAATGTTTTGATGACATCAATGACTTTTATTTCTTAATATTACATTATAGGATTTCTTAAATGATTTTTTTCTGAATTAATAAATTCGTTAAGACTTTAACAAAAATAAATTATTGAACAGTGTCAAAATTGACATAAAATATTTTTTAAAACAAATATTATATTATTAATTGATATTAAATTCCTAAAAATCTAATTATCGGCTAAGAGACTTATATCATGATAGTTTTATCATTAATTGACCACTTGGGGGTCTCTTGGAGGTATATTGTAAGTTTATTAACTATATAATATTAAAATACCAAGTGACATGGTAAGTGTCAAACAAATTAACTAAGAGTTAAAACTAAAAGATAAGGTTAATATAATGACCCAAACTTGTAGAAATCCTATTGGTTGAGTGGTTTTAGACCCATCCCACCTTAACCTTTAAATAATCCACTTAGTATCTATTTGAAACCAAATATGAATTTATTGTCAAATAATATTTCTAGCATTTCCAAAGGTGCCCCTCACCCCTCTTATAAAAGGTCACTCCCCCTTCTCACTAATTCACACATTCAAAGCCATTTTGTTCACAAAAAACCTGCCCAAATACTCTCTCAATTTCACTAAATTCATCCTAGAGGCCTTAGTTTGATCAGAAAGCCAACATATGGAGTCCTTTTGATCAAATCAAAAGAAGGAACCCGAAGAAGAGGTAATGTTTTCACCACCCGCTTTCATGTTCCTTTCTTCTTCAACTTATTATTTATTTATTATTCCCATTATAAAATAATAACTCCAGTATATTTTATATAATATGATGTTAATATAAATATGTTACAACCATATTCAGTATTTTATCCATCCTTTGGATGACATGTCACCATACATGCGTACGTACGGCTTACCGTCTCAACGTCGTGGTGTAAATGTTATTCAATAAATTATTATTTGGATGGGTATAATAATGATGTGTAATTCATGTAAATAATAAAAATAACATGATAATGATTCTGTATATATGATATACCATCCAATTATATATTATTTTAATATCAAAAGAATGAGATTGTCTCTCGTGCATCCGTATGGGCTACCGTCTTCACGAACGCGATGAGATTCATTCTCCATCGTATCCATTCAATTATGATTATCATTTTATGATTTAAAAATAATGTTTAAGGACTTTATATCATTCTGGATATGAATAAGATACAACCTATCCATGACAAACACATCTTACGTAACAAAACATATGAAAGAAAACGAGTAAGTTAACACCCGAAACGACGATAATACTAAGATATTATTAACAAAGCAATGTTAAAAGTTCATATATGATTTCATATTAATGTATATGATTCTTGTATAACTTAATAACAATTATTTCACAATTATACAGGAGGTTAAGCTACCCCCAACCAAGGAAAAGTACAAGGTAAGGGTTTATTTTGCAATCTCTTCATTATCCGAGGTTGTTTTTACGTAATAATATACTGGGACTTCTTTATCATCCATATCCATGTTTATTAAAAATATAATTCAATTTTTTTTTACTATTTACTATATATGGGATAAAGTCATTTATACCCTTTTCTGACTTTTTATAAGAGGTTAATAAAAGAATCTTTCCGCTGTTTTCCAAAAAAGGTCCTTTTTAACCTTTTCGACAGAATTAAGGTAAGAATGTTTTTTTAACTTATATGGTGGGTGCGTCTATTTTCCGCCATTATAAAAATTTTGAAGCATCCCTTAAAATCTTATAAGAAATTTTTTGAAATAAATGTTTCATTTTATAACTATGTTACTTTTAAATGATTTCAAAAAAGAGATATTTCTCTCAAATAGTTTTGATTTCATCTATGTCAACATCCTTTGATGTATTTTAAGATTATTTAAAGTTGATTTATTGTGATACAAAACTTCCACATTGTATTGAAGGTTTTGTGATATGTTTGACTGTGGATGTGTTATTTTTATACCATTCATGGTTTATGGAGAAAGTATTGACATTTCGTATGCTAGTTTTAATACGAATATTTATGTTATGTTTAAACCTGTTCATATGAGAAATGTATTGGACTTAATAAGTGACGGGTGGAGCCCGTTATAGCTCCTAGATGAATCAGTAGGTCTCATGAGACAACCTAGTGTCTTGGTAGAAGTCCTTGACAAAATCTTATTTGTAGTCTTGGCACGAGGCCATGGCTATGTGGTTATGATAGTCTGGAATTATGCATTCCATCATTATGAAAGTGGTTATTGATATTGCATGTGATTATTTGACTAGTAGAATATCCATGTGAATAAGTAAATGGAATTATTTCATTTTATATTTTCCATATTATGCTGAAGTTCATGTTTAAAAGGATTTTGTTTTAGTTATACATTTCCTTAAATGTTTATGCTTATTTATGAAAGTTTATGCTATATTGTTATCCTTACTGAGCATCCATGCTCAACCCTTTTAATGTTTTAATTTTCCCAGGATGTGAAGATGTAAATTATGAATGACCTACAGGGACAGTATGATGGGATATGAAGAAAATATTTTGTTGTAGTTTTTTTGAGTTTATGATGTAATGTAAGACTTATGAATATATCTAGTGTTTCCAAGACTACTAACCTAATTGGTCTTTTGAGACTTGATCTTTCTTGTGATAATGCCAATGTTATGTAATAATGCACTGACTCTGGGTAACTAGGGTTGGGGCATTACAGTTGGTATCAGAGGAAGTTTATTACAAACCTTGGAAGCTAGATTTAGATAAACTCTGATTAGAGCACATAAATTTAAGCTGGACTTTTAGGATTAGTATAGAAGAACTTCCTAGAATTTTGGTATTGTAGAGATTTTTTGAGTTTTACGAGCAATACATCTCTATCTGGATACGAGTAGGTAGAGGTGGCTCTGGCACAGATGTACCTAGGGGTAAAACCTGAAAACACCACTTTGAGCTAGACTCGAATGAGAACTGGTGCATGACACCGGGCCTTGCTGCACTCTTGGTAACGACACTCCCAGAAGATATGATTAGGATAACTCTCATTTTCTTTAAAAATAATTATGAAGGGTTTATGAGTATATATGTCCTCAATGAAAACATTTTTATGATTATGGATTATATCCATAAATAGTTCAATTTGTGTTAAGTGTTTTACAAGTATGGAATTATGTATTTTGATTCATAAACTGATCTAGTTTATGCCATTCTTTAGAAATGGCGCCTAGTGGAAGAAATGAAAACTATATCAATGAACGCACTCCATGTAGGGATTTCCCTCCTGCTCAAGATAATTATAGTGGATCAGGTGATGTAACTGGTGCTCATCAACTAATCACTATACTGGGACAACTCACTCAGGTTATAAATAATAACCTTACCTGTATGGAGCAATCTGATCTATAGTGTGGAGGATAAATGTTAGATCGCTTCATGAGGAAAAAACCACCAACATTAAATGGGAGTACAAATCCATTTATAGCTGAGCAATGGATAAGTTCCCTAGAGAAAATATTTCAGGCTTTGGGGAGTAGTGAAAGGGAAAAATTTATCATGGCAGTTTATTGCCTCACAGGATATGCTGATCAATGGTGGTCATTGATTCAAAACACGAAGGAAGATGATGAAGTATAAAATATGGAATAGAGGGAGTTCAAAGATCTGTTTTTAGAAAAATACTTTCCTCGTGACCATCAAGAAGATATAGAAAGCCAATTTCTGAGTCTGAGACAAAAGGAGGATGAGAATGTCGCAAAGTATGAGGCTAATTTTACAGGGTTAGCAAGGTATGATGGAGATTATATACGTAACCCAATAAGTAGGATTGATCGTTTATTTGATGGGTTAAAAACATTTCTCCGTCAATCATTAGTCTCACATTCCTTCTCGTCATATGAAGACATTGTCTCATGTGCTATCAAGACAGAAAAGGAATTCTCTAAGTCTTATGACTTTAAAGAAAAGAAAAAGAAGAAGAGATCTAGTGATCAATATGGGAATGGAAATAAGGGGAATAAGGGAATGGTTGAATATCCATCCTGTGGTAAATGTGGGAAGAAACACCCCGATACTTGCTTAAAAGAAATGAGAGTTTGTTAAAATTTTGGTGAAAAAGGCCACCAAGCTCGTCATTGCAACGGGAAGAAGGAAGATACCGATTTTCAATGCTACAATTACAGGGAGATGGGAAATTATGTAAATGAATGTCCTAAGCATCAGGGAAACATACCTCAGAAAATGACAAGGGATCAAGGCCAAGCTAATACTATCACTACTACTGAGGTAGAAGCTCCGAAAGACGTGGTGGTAGGTAATTTAATGGTTTCCTCAAGTTTAGCAAATGCATTATTTGATTCTGAATCCTCGCATTATTTCATATCTTCCCAGTTTTCTAAGAAAATTATATATTTCCAATTTGATTTAACAAGGGATTTGTCAGTTAAAACTCCTAAGGGAAGTATCATTGCAACAAAGTTTTGTGAATCAGTCCCCATTAGAGCACATAAATGTTCTTTATTCGCTGATCTCATCATCATACCTATGATTGAGTTTGATATAATCCTCGGTATGGATTGGCTTTCGGACCATGATGTGAATATTTATTATAAGAAGAAGAAGGTTACGATTTTTGATGATGATGATAAGGAACACCTTTTCTTTAGAGCAGAATCGTCACCACCTAATTCTTATCTAGATCCACCCCCAGTAGCTCAAATAAATTTAATTATTGGGGAGGAAGGGAATGAAATGACTGTGGGTGAGGAAGAGAATGAAATTACTATGGATGTACCTATTGTGAAAGAATATGTAGATGTGATTCCGGAAGATTTACCTGGACATCCTCCATAACGAGAAGTTGAGTTTTCCATTGATTTAATTCCTAGATCAAGGCCTATATCGAAGAACCCTTATAGAATGTCCACTGTGGAAGTAGTTTAAATAAAGAAACAACTAGAGGAATTGAGTAATAAGGGATTTATTCTCCCTAGTATTTCTCCATGGGGAGCCCATATTCTTTTTGTTAAAAAGAAAGATGGATCTATGAGGTTATGTATCGACTACAGGGAGATCAATGCTATAAAAATAAATAACAAGTATCCCCTACCTCGCTTTGATGATTTATTTGACCAACTACATGGAGATCAATACTTTTAAAATATTGACCTTCGATCTGGATAACATCAGTTGTGTGTGAAGAAGGAAGACATTCTGAAAACAACATTTCGAACAAGGTACAGGCATTACGAGTTTACGGTAATGCCTTTTGGGATGACTAATGCACCCTCTGTATTCATGGATCTAATGAATAGAGTTTTCAAGGAATATGTTGATGATTTTGTGGTGTTTTTTATTGATGATATCTTGGTATACTCCAAAAGCTACGAAGATCATGAAAATCACTTGCGCATTATCTTGAAGACTCTGAGAAGACATGAATTATATGGGAAGTTTAGAAAGTGTGAATTCTGGCTTCAGGAGATTTCTTTTCATGGACATATTGTCTCTAAAGATGGAATCTCTATTGATACTTCTAAGACCAAGGCAATCCAAGAATGGCCAGAACCTACGAGTATAAATGAGGTATGAATTTTTATTGGTTTAGGAGGTTATTATCGACGTTTCGTCCAGAATTTTTCCCGATTGGCTAACCCATTAACAAAGGTCACACGTATGGGGGTTAAATTTGTTTGAAAAAAAGAGTGTGAAGAATGTTTTGAAGAACTGAAGAGAATATATTAGTCAATTCTCATATATTGACTCTACCATTGGGGAATGATGGGTTCGTTATTTATAGTGATGCATGAAAGAAATGACTTGATTGTGTCCTTATGCAGAATGATAGGGTTATTGCCTATGCATCACGACAGTTGAAAATTCATGGGCAAAACTATCCTACTCATGATCTCGAGTTAGCAGCTATGATCTTTGATTTGATGATATAGAGTTACTAACTCTATGGTGAAAAATGTGAGATTTATACTGATCATAAGAGTTTGAAGTATATTTTCTCACAAAAAGAACTCAACATGAGGCAAAGGAGATGGAATGAATTACTCAAGGATTATGATTATACGATACACTACCACCCGGGGAAGGCAAAAAAGGTGGCAGTTGCTTTAAGCAGAAAAGATCATGGAGTTTTGAACAATATGAGAATTGAAATAGATCTAATTTTCATGGATCTAGTGAAGATAGATATGGGAAGTACCATGGAAGGTGAAACATCAATAATTTTTCAAATGGTTTCCAAACCATCTTTACTAGAAAGGATTAAGAGCTCTCAGACTGATGATGAAGAATTTCAAAAGAATATTAAAGCTGTGAATGATGGGAGATTGAGAGACTTTGTGTATGAAGATGGAATTTCGAAATTTGGGAAGAGACTTGGTGTTCCTGATATACCTGATCTAAAAAGGGAATTGGTGGATGATGCTCATAGTTCGAATTTCTCTATACACCCTGGGATCACCAAAATGTTTAGATATTTGAAGGAAAATTTTTGGCGGGACAACATGAAGAGGGAGATTGCTGATTTTGTGTCAAGATGTATGGTTTGCCAACAAGTGAAAGCTGGAAGGCAATAGCCTAGAGGAGTCATGCACCCTCTTCCCATACCGGAGTGCAAATGGGACAATATTACAATGGACTTTGTTATGGGGCTACCAAAGACTCCTAGAAGTAATGATGCAATGTGGGTTATTGTTGATCGTCTTACCAAGTCACCACAATTTCTTGCAATAAGAGAAGATCTACCACTGGAACGTCTATCAATACTATATATTAATGGAGTTGTGAGACTTCATGGGGTACCCCTATCGATTGTTTCTGATCGTGATCCCCATTTTACTTCAAGATTCTGGAAGAGTCTTCAGAAGGCCTTGGATAATGAACTTCGTTTGACCACTGCCTACCACCCTCAAATAGATGGACAATCAGAATGGACTATTCAAACCTTAGAAGACATGTTGAGATCCTTCTCCCCTGACTTTCAGGGTATGTGGGATCAATATTTACCTCTGGTATAATTATCCTATAACAATTGCTTCCATTCGAGTATTCAAATGGCACCATATGAAGCGTTATACAGAAAGAGATGTCACACACCAACTTTTTGGGAAGATGTTGGTGAATGGAAACTTGTAGGCCCAGAACTGGTGGAGGAAACAATTTAAAAGGTAAAGGTAATCCAAAACCACATCAAAGCAGCCCAAAGTAGGTAGAAGAGCTATGCTGACACCCGAAGAAAAGATTTGGAATTTCAGGTTGGAGATCATGTCTTCTTGAAGGTATCCCTAGGAAAGGGAGTAATACATTTTGGCAAGAAGGGTAAATTGAGTCCTATGTACATCGGACCTTTCGAAATTCTAGAACAAATTGGGGCTGTAGCTTACCGTTTGGCAATGCCGCCAAATCTCTCCAAAGTTCACGATGTGTTCCATGTATCACAGTTGAGAAAATACATGCCTGACCCAACACATGTACTCACCTATGAGGATATAGAACTAGAACCTGATCTATCTTATTGCGAAGAACCCATTAGGATTCTTGATACAAGATAACAAGTGCTGGGAAACCGAACGACTCATCTGGTAAAAGTTCGATGAAGAAACCATAAGATGGAAGAGGCAATGTGGGAACCCGAGGAACTTATGATGAAGAACCACCCGAGTCTTTTCATGCGGTAGTATTCTAGAAATTTCGAGGACGAAATTATTTGAAGGAGGGGAGAATGTAACATCTCAAGCTTCCATGGTACGCTTCCCTTTGAATAATACAGTAGTGTGTGTTGTACGCAACTTCGAAATCTAACACACACCACAACCAATCAAACTAGCCATTATGAATAGTAATACACACTGTTTAAAATTTTATAAATTTCATCTCTCAAAATTGACTTCATTTTTGGATTCGGAATATTGAAATTATCCTAGGTTAAAATTTTGGAACTTTTCGGATAACATTTATATTTTGATGAATAGTGAAAATTACTAAATTTTAATTAAAAACAAGTTTTTTAATCGAAATAATTAATAGTGATAAATTATGAATTTGAGTGGTTTTAAAGTATATTAAGAATATATTTTTACCATTTAATACAATTTTGGTCATTGGACATAATTTCACAACTAAACGGGACATGAACAAGTGTCAATCTTTTGATATTTATTATCTCTTAAAAACAGGCATTTTGTTTTTACAACGGGAATTAATTTTAAATTAATTTCTGCCACTTCTATGTTTTGAATTTAGAAAAATGGATTCCATATTTGGAATCAGGATGTCCAAATTGTGTAAATAGATAACTTTTATTTTTAGACATTTTGAATAATTACTTCTGTAAAAAATTTATTTACCTTGGTTAAAGGGTAAATCCGGTAAATAAGGGCAAAAAATAATATTATAATAATAATAAATTACCATAAAACATGTCCTAACCTTATTAGTTGATATAGTTCCAACCATGAGCATCTTTGGGTCAATTTTGGGACCCCATGGAGCCACTTGTAAGTGATAATGACACTTTATATTAATTAAGTTAAAATAAATACAAAAATGACATATGCATATATCTTTTAGAAAGACAATTTTTAAATAGGGTTATATATGTTGAATCTTCGACTATAAATATTCATTAGAAATATAAAAATATTTCCTACATAATGGTATTTTATTTATATTTTTTAGAAATTCAATAACTAATATTATTTATGATACAATAATGATGCAGTATTTTCCTTATTAATGAAATACATGACTTTTATTGCTTACTATAATAGTATAGTATTGCTTAAATGAATTTGGTTTGAATTAATAAAGTTTTTAATACTTTAACAAAAATCAATTATTGAATAGTGTCAAAATTGACATAAAAGAGTTTTTAAAAAAAATATTATATTATTAATTGATATTAAATTCCTAAAAATCTATGGGTTGGCCATGAGGCTTATATCATGATAGGTGTATAATTAATGGACCACTTGGGGGTCATTTGGAGGTATATAGTATGTTTATTAACTATATAATATAAAAAGACAATGTGACATGGTAAGTGTCAAACTAATTAACTAAGAGTTAAAACTAAAAGATAAGTTTAATATAATGACCCAAACCTATATAAATTATACTAGTTGAGTGGTTTTAGACCCATAACCACCTTAAACTTTAAATAATCTACTTTTTAGCCATTAGAAACCGAATTTTAATTTATTATAAAATAATATTTCTAGCTTTTCCAAAGGTGCCCCTCACCCCTCTTATAAAAGGGCACTCCCCCTTCTCACTAATTCACAAATTCAAAGCCTATTTGGTCGGCCAAACCCTACCCAAATACTCTCTCAAAGTCCCTCAATTCATCCTAGTGGCCTTAGTTTGATCCCAAAGCCAACCAAAGGAGCCCTTTTGATCAAATCAAAAGGAAGAACCCGAAGAAGAGGTAATGTTTTCACCACCCTCTTTCAAGTTCCTTTCTTCTTCGACTTCTTCTTTATTTGTTATTCCCATTATAAAATAATAAATCCAGTATCTTATATATAATATTATGTTATTATAAATATTATAAGGCCCCAACCTTAAACCTTACTTAATCTTGAGTTATTACAAGATTACACCTTGAGGATCTTTTCAGGTTTAGAGTTTTAGAGAATTAGAACATAAAACTTGCATTACATTCCACATTTAAAAAAAGTGGTTACATAAAAGATAGTATTAATTTTTCCCATAAATGGAAACATATTTAAAATAAAACATGGATTCCTTATTGACACTTCCTTGACACTATCATCATATCATGTACCTTTCCCTTGACCTGTGAAAAACATTTCAAAAACTTGGGATGAGCATAAAAAGCTCAGTAAGGGATATAAAAATATGGAAAGGAAACATGGGTACATATACACATAATAATGAAATCATAATTTACCCATAAAACATAAGCACTTTAACAGACCTCATCAAATCATGAATAAATCATAGAAATCATAAGACATAAAGGTAACTTGAGACATTCATAACATTCTTACGTAGGGAGTAACCCTCTTGGTTACGTTTGGAATACCCATCACAGTATATTCCCTAAATCTCTTCGGAGAAACCTTAACGTTTCACTCCTTAGCGTTACCCAATGCATTGGAGAGATATATTGGGCTCACCCGCCCTTAGTTTATCACAGAACCACCCGTCTTCATAACAATTCCCAAGAACCATAACATAATCGTATCACATAAAACATACATAAATGAAACATAACATTTCCACATTTCAATCACAAGATATCAATAAAACACATTGATATAATAAAAACATTATGAAAACCATTTTCAATACCAAAATAAAAGAAAAGTAAAATAGGGTATTTATTTTTCTTTTAAAAAAACGGTATGGCTTGTAGAGGAAGCCGAAACTCAAATAATGGTCACGATGGCGGATAAGTCGTTGTCGCCGCATATGTACGACAAAAACATTCCCTTTTGTCATTTAGTAAATGCTTCATATAAAAAAATATTCCTTTTGAATAAACGTAAAAGTCAAAGGGGTTTATACACCGTATAAAAGAAGGTTGTGTATAAAACAAAATATGCCTCAATGAAAGGAGATTGAGACGAAGTCCCATACCTCGGGTCCAACTTGACTCGATCGTTCTTTAATGTCCTGAATAATAAACTTGAGTTAATTTATATTTGCTTAAAAACCTTTTTCAAGTTCATTATTCCTTTTATTACACTTATTACCATGTCATGAACACTATGTAATTATTTTAGTTAATAATGGTCGTTTTAACGATCATTGGTACTTGAGTCAAAATATGCTCTTTATAATTACAAGTTTTTCATGTATCCATTAAATCAAGAGTTATAATAATGATGTATATATCATATATATCCAGTATATTCATGCATTTATAATATTAAATAATCATTTAGAGGTAAGAAATGAAATGCACCGTTCATGGAGACGGTAAGCCATACGTACGCATGAACGCTACTTTCATTTCTATTTCATATTTTATAGAATGGAATCATAATGATATAAAGGTATATTATAATTCCAGTATAATATCATATATAATACCATTAATTACATCCTTTATACGTCCCACATATGGCATTAACGAATCAAATCACTTTGAGGGGGCGGTAGTCCGCACTTCCTAAAATGAAGATATCGCGTTTACTCATAATGGTAACCATAAAAGATATGCCAAAAATGAAAAATACATAAGCTTAAGTAAAACATAAACATATTATATATAATATATAAATATATTTACATCTTAATGGCCACCTTTGAAGGTGATATATGAGTGTTGAACAATCATCGTTTCGTGAGGCAGAAATTCGCCATCCACGGAAATAGTATGTTCTTTAACCATTAAATGTAGGTGTGTGTAAGTGTAGCTTTAATAATTCTTATAACAACATCCTAGTATATTGAAGATACTGGAGTTGTTACAAAATAAATGAATAAAAAGAGTTTAAGGGGTTGGAGAAGCAAAATAAAAGAAAAGGACTCAAGTGAAGACATTACCATAAAATCGGGTAACTCCCTTTAGTTTGAGATCAAATGATTCCTTGGAAAGAATTCTGCCCAAAGTGAGGCTTCAAGGAGTAAGATAGGGATGTGTAGAGACAAAATGGGCAGGGGTTGGCCGATCCAAAGTCTTTGGAAGTGTGAGTAAAGAGGTATAGGTGGAGGCCTTTTATAAGAGGAGAGGAGGGGCACTCTTGGAAAGTAAAGAAATGTTACTTTATTTTAAAATGAGTTTCGGATTTAAAAGGTCCCACATTGATATAATTTGAGGATAAGTTGATAAGGGTTCGAAATATACCCATCCAATAGGTTTTGGACATGTGTAGGTCATATATTTTACATTATTATTTCATTTTATTTAAATCCTTTATTAATGAGGTAATCGCTGCATCATCATGATGTCATAAATAATTGAATATATTTAATGTCTAAAAATTATAAAACAAATATCATGATGTAGGAAAACTTTTTATCTTTCTAATGAATATTTATAGTAAAAAATATGACTTGTATATCCCCATGTAAAAATTGTTTTAGTAAAACATCTCATGTTTGTGTCATTTTTACTTTAACATTAAATAAAAAGTTATTTATGTCATTTCCCAACCAAAGTGGCTCCATGGGGTCCCAAAGTTGACCCATGGATTTTATTGGTCGGCCATGACACATCCAATGAGGGTAGGACATGTTTCAAGCTCGTCTCATATTAATAAAACATTATTTTTACCTTAAACTACACTAATTACCTCTAATCGCGATTAAGAACTTAAAAGTTACTATTCACAAAAAAATTATTTTAATCTCATTAAACAACATTTTACTTCTTAATGACAACCATGTATGTTGGATTTTTTAAAATCAAATCACAGAAGTGGAAAAGTTTCATTTAAACGAAAAATCAGTTTCTTTAACTACCACTTAGTGGTTTCACTATTCATCAAAAATTGAAGTTTTTCAGAAAAATACCAATACTTCACCCTAAGCTATATTTTATATTCTGAATTAAAAAATGATGTCTATTTTAAAAAATTTAAATCATATAAGTTAAATTAATTAATTTAATAATTAATTCCCGCTGTCATGACAAATAGCGCGTTTTTATGAAACAATAAGTATCAAAAGATTGACACTAGTTTAAGTCCAATTTCAAAGTGAAATTGATTCCAATGACCACCATTGGATTAAATGGTAAAAATATATTCTAATTTAACTTTAAAAACAATTCAAAAGATAATATAATCATATAAATAAATTAGATTAAAAAGAGGTTTTGAATTAAAATACAACATTTTTCACTATTCATTAAAAAAATGAACTTTATCGGAAAAATACCAAAAATTCACACAAAGTAAATTTTGATGTCCCAATCATAAAGAATAAGTTTATTTTGACAAAAATAGCTTATAAAATTTTAAAAAGATTGACTTAAAAATGGTTTTCCATTAAAAGGCAGTAAAACAATCTTTTAAAAATATTAGTGTATTTCATGCTTAAGATTGGATTTATTCTCCTTTTAAGCCTCTAAAACACTATATAATTCATTAATAGACCCAGATAAAAATATATATTATTCATTACTTACTTGGGATGTTACATCTTACCCCTTTAGAAAATTGCGTCCCCGCAATTTATTTACTTATCGAATAAGTGGGGGTATTTATCCCTCATTGCATTTTCAGATTCCCATGTTGCCTCTTCAATCATGTGGTCTTTCCACAAAACCTTTACCTGATTAATCACCTTATTCCGTAACACCTGCACCCTATGGTCAAGAATCTGGACTGGTTGTTCCTCATAATATAGGTTCTCTTCCAGTTGAACTACCTCTGGACTCAAAACATGAGATGGATCTGGCATGTACTTCCTTAACATGGAAACATGAAAAACATTGTGTATCTGAGATAAGCTCAGAGGTAAATCCACTCGGTAAGCAACTGATCCAACTCTCTCTAGAATTTTATATGGTCCAATGAACCATGGACTTAGATTTCTTTTCTTACCAAATCGCATCACACTTTTTCATGGAGAAACCTTGAGAAAAACATGATCACCTACCTCAAAAGAGAGATCCTTCCTCCTATTGTCCGCAAAACTCTTCTGCCTCCTCTGAGCTGTTCTCATGTGTTTCTGTATCAGCTGAACTTTTTCTGCCATCTCTTCTACCAATTCTGGTCCCATCAGCTTCCTTTCACCCACTTCATCCCAGAAAGCTAGAGTTCGACACCGCTTCCCATATAATTCTTGAAATGGTACCATCTGTATACTGGAATGAAAACTATTATTATATGAAAACTCAACCAAAGAAATATTTTGGTCCCAAATTCCCTAATAATCCATCGAACAAGCTCGTAGCATATCCTCCAAGGTCTGAATTGTTCATTCCGACTGCCCATCTGATTGAGGATGAAAAACTGTACTAAAATTTAATTCAGTACCCAATGACTTTTGAAGGCCCTTCCAAAAGTTTAAAGTAAACCTGGGATCATGATAGGATACAATGGATAGAGGAACTCCATGCAACCTGACTATCTCTTTAAGGTACAATCGAGAAAGTTGATCTAGAGAGAAAGTATCTCGAATAGGAAGGAAATGAGCAGATTTAGTCAAGTGATCAACAATAACCCAGATTGCATTATTACCTCGAGATGTTTTCGGTAATCCCACAACAATGTCCGTGGATATATTCTCCCATTTCCACTCAGGCACTGGTAGAGGCTGAAGCATCCCTTTCGGTAACAGCTGCTCAGCTTTAACCTGTTGACAAGTCAAACACTTCATAGTAAAACCAGCAATATCTCTTTTCATTCCATCCCACCAGTAATACTCCCGCAGATCTCTGTACATCTTAGTACTGCCAGGATGAACTGAAAACGGAGAACTATGAGCTTCAAATAACAACTCTCTCTTAAACTATGAATCACAAGGCACACACAATCTCTTCCCAAATCTCAAAACACAATCACTATCAATTTTGAATTCATGCAACTTACCTTTCTGAACCAGCTCTACCTTTTTCTGCAACTCACTGTCTTGCTTCTGTGCTTGCTTGATTCTGTCTGATAGAGAAGATTTCACTGATACCTGAAATAAAACAGAAGGACATCCTGCACCAACAACTTCTATGCCAAATTTCATCAAATCCTTAACCAAAGGATCACGTTCCAAATGCAACATTGTTAATGAAGCATTACTTTTTGGACTCAAAACATCAACCACTTTATTTGATTTTCTAGGATGGTAATGAATTGTACAATAATAATCCTTGATTAATTCTAGACATCTCCTCTGCCTCATGTTCAATTATTTATGAGTGAATATATACTTTAAAATTCTGTGATCAGTATATATTTCACACTTTACTCCATACAAATGATGCCTCCAAATTTTTAGAGCAAAAACAACAGCAGCTAATTCCAAATCATGTGTAGGGTAATTTACCTCATGAGTTTTCTACTGTCGTGAAGCATAAGCAATTACCTGATCATTCTGCATTAGGACACAACCAAGTCCTTTCAGTGAAGCATCACTGTAGATAACAAACTCCCCATTCCTGGAAGGTAGTGCCAAAACTAGAGCATTCACCAATATTCTTTTCAACTCCTGAAAACAATCATCACATTCTTTTGTCCAGATAAACTTAACACCCATCCGAGTTAGCTTCGTCATTGGACTAGATAACCGTGAAAAATTTCTAACAAACCTTCGGTAATATCCTGCCAAACCAAGGAAGCTACGAATCTCAGTTACATTTGTGGGTCTTTTCCGTTCTTCAACAACCTTTGTTTTTGCAGGATCAACAGTTATCCCATCTTTAGAAACAATGTGACCAAGGAAAGAAATTTGTTGCAACCAAAACTCACACTTGCTGAATTTTCCATACAATTTCTTTTCATTTAGTGTTTTCAAAATAACCCTTAAATGTATTTCATGCTCCTATTTACTTTTAAAAAACACCAAAATATCAACAATAAAAACCACCACAAACTTATCCAAGAACTCATGGAAAATTCTATTCATTAAGTCCATGAATTCAGCAGGTGCATTGGTTATCCCAAAAGGCATTACTACAAATTCATAATGGCCATATCTTGTACGAAACACAGTCTTCGGAATGTCTGCTTCCTTTATCTTCAACTGATGGTACACCGATCTCAAGTCAATCTTTGAAAAATAATGAGCTCCCTGGAGCTGATCAAACAAATCATCGATATGAGGAAAGGGATATTTGCTCTTAATAGTGATGTTATTCAAGGCTCTATAATCAATGCAAAGTCTCATTGAACCATCTTTCTTTTTAACAAATAAAACAGGAGAACCCCATGGTGATGTGCTAGGTCGAATGAAACCTTTCTATAATAATTCTTGCTATTCCTCCCTCAACTCTAAAAGTTCAATTTGATCCATTTGATAAGGGGGTTTTGAAATTGGCTTAGCATCAGGATCTAAGTCGACAGTAAATTCAACTTTCCGATCTGGTATTATTCCAGACAACTCATCAGGAAAAACATCAGGATACTCATTACCACTAGCACATCATTAATCTGAATAGTTCCTTTGTTTTCAATGATGTGTGCAAGGTAACATTCATTTCCATATTTTACAAGTTTCTTGGCCTCTTGATAAGTTATCAACAGTAAGGGTTCATTCTTGTACACAAACTGAAAGTATTTCTGAAAAGAAACTTCTTTAGCTCTACAGTCAATCTTAATATGGTAAATAGAGAGCCAATCCATACCCAGGATAACATCAAACTCTACTAGAGGTAAAACAATAAGGTTCACAAGTAGGTTCTTTCCACGGATAAGGATAGGAAGATTCTTATAAATTCTTTTTGCCTCAACATTTCCCCCAGCTGTTTTTACCACAAGTTCAGGAGTCATTTCTTGAGATGGTATTCCCATTTTACTAGAACAGTTTTCAGAGATGAAATAATGTGTAGACCCCGAATCAAACAACACACTGGCATAATCTGTAAAAACAAACAAAGTACCTGATACAACTTCATTTGATGGCCCGACATCTGGTGAAGTAGTTGCAAAGGATTTCGCCACCCCTTTCTACTTGTAGTCTAACTGCTTCCCATCACTCATGCTCTTTGTCGAACACTCTTTTTCATAGTGACCCATCTCATTTCACTTAAAACATTTCACTAACTATAAATCAAATTTGGTCTTACCATCACCTTGATCTTTTTCAGTGCAATCACGAGCCTTATGTCCCATCTTACCACATCGGTAGCACTTTCCAGAATTCAGAAGACATTCCCCAGCATTCCTTTTACCACATTTATCACAAACTGGAAACTTAGTTTTCTTACCATCAGATTTTTTAAAGAATTCTTTCCTTTCTCCTGCCACCTCGGTCTCTTCTTCTGTTGGTTGTTATAGAACACTTGATCATCAGAAAATTCCATTTCAACCTTCTCAGCACATCAAACAAGCTTTTCATAACTTTTAAACTCATGAGAAGCTAAAGCCCTTCGATATTTTGGCTTTAATCCTGAGTAAAAATGATTGATTTTACTATCAAGGTCTCGGATAAAATTTGGAGCATACCTTGCCAATCGAGTGAAACTTTATTCATAGGCAGCCACTAGGTCTTCCTCTTGCCTCAATTCCAAGAATTTCTTTTCCATCCTAAGTCGAACAGCCTTGGAAAATACTTCTCAAGAAACATACCTTTAAATTCATCCCAGTCGAGAGCATCAATCTCATCAGCGTCCCTGATATTTTTAACCATCGACCACCACTGATCTGCTTCACCCTCCAAACGGTAAATAGAAAGACTAACCTTTTGATTGTCTGAACACCCCATGACATCGAAAATCTTCTCCAGTGCTTTAAACCACCCTTCATCTAGCACAGGGTCAGATGATCCTCTGAATGACGGGGGATGTTGCCTCATGAAATGTTCCACTACTGACATGTTCCTCTGTGGTTGATCTGGCTGATCTCGTGCATGGATACAACCACCATTTATTGCTTGAGTCAATTACACCATTACTGCAACAAACTATTCAATTCCAATTCTGACCATCTTAGGATGCTGATTCGGAAGGTTATTTCCTTCTGTATACCTTCCTAGAACTGCTTCCCTATTTCCTCTGTGGAAAACCATTCTGAAAAAACATGTCTTATATGAAGCGACATGGTAATCTTCAAATGCTATATCATTTCAAAAAATATTTTTGGATAATCATTTAATATAATTCTAACTCCTAAAGTTATCTAAACCGACCTCTGATACCAACTATAAGGCTCCAGCCTTAAACCTTACTTAATCTTGAGTTATTACAAGACTACACCTTGAGGATCTTTTCAGGTTTAGAGTTTTAGAGAATTAGAATATAAAACTTGCATTACATTCCACATTTAAACAAAGTGGTTACATAAAAGATAGTATTCATTTTTTCCATCAGTGGAAACATATTTAAAATAAAACATGGATTCTTTCTTGACAGTTCCTTGACACTATCATCATATCATGTACCTTTCCCTTGACCTGTGAAAAACATTTCAAAAACTTGGGATGAGCATAAAAAGCTCAGTAAGGGATATAAAAATATGGAAAGGAAACATGTTTACATATACACATAATAATGAAATCATACTTTAACCATAAAACATAAGCACTTTAACATACCTCATCAAATCATGAATAAATCATAGAAATCATAAGACATAAAGGTAACTTGAGTCATTCATTACATTCTTACGTAGGGAGTAACCCTCTTAGTTACGTTTGGAATACCCATCATAGTATATTCCCTAACTCTCTTTGGAGAAACCTTAATGTTTCACTCCTTCACGTTACCCAATGCATTGAAGAGCTATATCGGGCTCACCCACCCTTAGTTTATCACAGAACCACCCGTCTTCATAACAATGCCCAAGAACCATAACATAATCGTATCACATAAAACATACATAAAGGAAACATAACATTTCCACATTTCAATCAAAAGATATCAATAAAACACATTGATATAATAAAAACATTATGAAAACCATTTTCAATACCAAAATAAAATAAAAGTAAAATAGGGTATTTATTTTTCTATTAAAAAAACGGTATGGCTTGTAGAGGAATCCGAAACTCAAATAATGGTCACGACAGTAGAGAAGTCATTGTCGCCGCATACGTACGACAAAAACATTCCCTTTTGTCTTTTAGTAAACGCTTCGTATAAGAAAATATTCCTTTTGAATAAACGTAAAAAGTCAAAGGGGTTTATACACCGTATAAAAGAAGGTTGTGTATAAAACAAAATATGCCTCAATGAAAGGAGATTGAGACGAAGTCCCATACCTCGGGTCCGACTTGAATCGATCGTTTTTTAATGTCCTGAATAATAAAATTGAGTTAATTTCTACTTGCTTAAGTACCCTTTTCAAGTTCATTATTCCTTTTATATCACTTATTACCATGTCAAGAACACTATGTAATTATTTTAGTGAATAACGGTTGTTTTAACGATCATTGGTACTTGAGTGAAAACATGCTCTTTATAATTACAAGTTGTTCATGTATCCATTATATCCAGAGTTATAATCATGATGTATATATCATATATATCCAGTATATACATTCATTTATAATATTAAATAATCATTTAGTGGTAAGAAATGAAATGCACTGTTCATGGAGATGGTAAGCCGTACATACGCATGAACGCTACTTTCATTTCTCTTTCGTATTTTATAGAATGGAATCATAATTATATAAAGGTATATTATAATTACAGTATAATATCATATATAATACCATTAATTACATCCTTTATACGTCCCACATATGGCATTAACGAATCAAATCACTTTGAGGGGGCGGTAGTCTGCACTTCCTAAAATGAAGATATCACGTTTACTCAAAATGGTAACCATAAAGGATATGACAAAAATGAAAAATACAGAAGCTTAAGTAAAACATAAACATATTATATATAATATATAAATATAGTGACATCTTAATGGCCACCTTTGAAGGTGATATATGAGTGTTGAACAATCATCGTTTCGTGAGGCAGAAATTCGCCATCCACGGAAACAGTATGTTCTTTAACCATTAGATGTAGGTGTGTGTAAGTGTAGCTCGAATACTTCTTATAACAACATCCTAGTATATTTAAGATACTGGATTTGTTACAAAAGAAATTAATAAAAAGAGTTTAGGTGGTTGGAGAAGCAAGATAAAACAAAAGGACTCAAGTGAAGACATTACCTTAAAATCGGGTAACACCCTTTGGTTTGAGCTCAAAGGCTTCCTTGGGATAAATTCTGCCCAAAGTGAGGCTTCAAGGAGTAAGAGAGGGATGTTTAGAGACAAAATGGGCAGGGGTTGGCCGATCCAAAGGCTTTGGAAGTGTGGGTAAAGAGGTAGAGGTGGGGGCCTTTTATAAGAGGAGAGGAGGGACACTCTTGGAATGTAAAGAAATGTTACTTTATTTTAAAATGATTATCAGATTTAAAAGGTCCCACATTGATATAATTAGAGGATAAGTTGATAAGGGTTATAAATATACCCATCCAATAGGTTTTGTACATGTGTAGGTCATAGATTTTACATTATTATTTCATTTTATTTAAATCCTTTATTAATGAGGTAATCATTGCATCATCATGATGTCATAAATAATTTAATATATTTAATGTCTAAAAATTATAAAAAAAAGCTTGATGTATGAAAACTTTTTATCTTTCTAATGAATATTTATAGTAAAAAATATGACTTGTATAACCCCATGTAAAAATTGTTTTAGTAAAACATCTCATGTTTGTGTCATTTTTACTTTAACATTAAATAAAAAGTTATTTATGTCATTTCCCAAACAAAGTGGCTCCATGGGGTCCCCAAGTTGACCCATGGATTTTCGTGGCCAGCCATGAAACATCCAATGAGGGTAGGACATTTTTCAAGCTAATCTCATATTAATAAAACATTATTTTTACCTTAAACTACACTAATTACCTCTAATCGTGATTAAGAACTTAAAAGTTACTATTCACCAAAAAATTATTTTAATCTCATTAAACCACATTTTAATTCTTAATGACAACCATGTATGTCGTATTTTTGAAAATCAAATCACATAAGTGGCGAAGTTTCATTTAAACGAAAAATCAGTTTCTTTAACTACCACTTAGTGGTTTCACTATTCATCAAAAATTGAAGTTTTTTCAGAAAAATACCAAAACTTCACCCTAAGATATATTTGATATTATGAATTAAAAAAAGATGTATATTTTACAAAATTCAAATCATATAAGTTACATTAATTAATTTAATAATTAATTCCCGCTGTCATGACAAATAGCGTGTTTTTATGAAACAATAAGTATCAAAAGATTGACACTAGTTTAAGTCCATTTTCAAAGTGAAATTGATTCCAATGACCACCATTGGATTAAATGGTAAAAAGATATTCTAATTTCACTTTAAAACCAATTCAAAAGATAATATAATCATAAAAATAAATTAGATTAAAAAGAGGTTTTGAATTAAAATACACCATTTTTCACTATTCATTAAAAATGAACTTTATCGGAAAAATACCAAAAATTCACACAAAGTAATTTTTTATGTCCCAATCATAAAGAATAAGATTATTTTGACAAACATAGATTATAAAATTTTCAAAAGATAGATTTAAAAATGGTTTTCCATTAAAAGGCAGTAAAACAATCTTTTAAAAATATTAGTGTATTCCATGCTTAAGATTGGATTTATTCTCCTTTTAAGCCTCTAAAACACTATCTAATTCATTAATAGACATAGATAAAAATATCTATTATTCATTACTTACTTTGAATGTTAAAAATATGGTACAACCATATTCAGTATTCTATCCATCCTTGGAATGACATGTCACCATACGTGCATACGTACGGCTAACCGTATCCACATCGTGGTGTAATTGTTATTCAATAAATTATTATTTGGATGGGTATAATAATAATGTGTAATTCATGTAAATAATAAACATAACATGATAATTATTCTGTATATATGATATACAATCCATTTATATATTATTTTAATATCAAAAGAATGATATTGTCGCTCGTGCGTACTTACAGACTACCATCTCCACGAACGCATTGAGATTCATTCTCCATCATATCCATTCTAGTATGATTATCATTTGATGATTTAAAAATAATGTTTAAGGACTTTATATCATTCTGTATATGAATAAGATACAACCTATCCATGACAAACATGGCATACGTAACAAAACATATGAAAGAAAACGAGTAAGTTAACACCCGAAACGATGATAATACAAAGATATTATTAACAAAGCAATGTTAAAAGATCATATATGATATCATATTACTGAATATGATTATTGTATAATTTAATAACAATTATTTTACCATTATACAGGAGGTTAACCTACCCCCAACCAAAAAAAAGTTCAAGGTAAGGGTTTATTTCGCAATCTCTTCATTATCCGAGGTTGTTTATACGTAATAATCTACGGGGAATTATTTATCATCCACATCCATGTTTCTTAAAAATGTATTTCAATTTATTTTTACTATTTAATAGAATATGGTTTAAAGTCATTTATACCCTTTTTTGACTTTTTATAAGAGGTTTATAAAGTAATCTTTCTGTTATTTTCCAAAAAAGGTCCTTTTTAACCTTTTCGACAGAATTAAGGTAAGAATGTTTTTTAACTTATACGGTGGGTGCGGCTATTTTTCACCGTTATAAAATCTTCAAAGCTTCCCTTAAAATCATATAAGAAAATTTTCAATGTAAATGTTTCATTTTATAACTATGTGACTTTTAAATGATTTAAAAAAAGATATCTCTCTCAAATAGGTTTGATTTCATCTTTATCAACATCCTTTGATGGATTTTCAGCTTATTTGAAGTTGATTTATTGTGATCCAAAAATTCCATATTGTATTGAATTTTTTGTGATATGTTTGACTGTGGATGTATTATTTGTATACCATTCATGGTTTATGGAGAAAGTATTGACCTTTCATATGCTAGTTTTAATACGAATATTTATGTTATGTTGAAACTTGTTCATATGAGGAATGCATTGGACTTAATAAGTGACGGGTGGAGCCCGCTATAGCTCCTCGATGCATCGGTAGGTCTAATGAGACAAACTAGTGTCTTAGCACAAGGCCTTGACAAAATCGTATTTGTAGTCTTGGAACGAGGAAATGTCTATGTGGTTATGATAGTCTGACATTATGCATTCCATCATTATGAAAGTGGTTATTGATATTTCATGTGATTATTTGACTAGTAGAATTTCCATGTGAATAAGTAAATGGCATTATTTAATTTTATATTTTTCATATTATGATGAAGTTCAAGTTTAAAAGGCTTTTGTTTTAGTTATACTTTTCATTAAATGTTTATGCTTATTTATGAAAGTTTCCACTATATTGTTATCCTTACTGAGAATTCGAGATCACCCCTTTCAATGTTTTATTTTTCCTATGATGTGAAGAAGTAATTTATGAATGACCTGTAGGGACAGTATGATGGGATATGAAGAAAAGATTTTGTTGTAGTTTTTTTGAGTTTATGATGTTATGTAAGAATTATGAATATATCTAGTGTTTCCAAGACTACTAAACTAATCGTTCCTTCGAGAATTGATCTTTCTTGTGATCATGCCAATGTTCTGTAATAATGCACTGACTCTGGGTAACTGGGGTCGGGGCGTTACACCGTGTAATAGATATCCTCGGTATAAGTTTTATAAATATCTATTTATGTAAAATTAAAATATACCACAAACAATATTTATAATTTTATCACTAATTGTAATATATATTCAATATATATATATATATCACATGATAAACATGGGTCTATTACTCGACTCACTTCTCCTAAAAATATTAAACGAACCCTGAATATTTAAATTCATTTGAATAATATTTAATAATTGTATTTAATAATAACTTGTAAATACATGTTATAAATAAATTAAATATATTATTCCAAGCTTGAATAATTAAAGAAATTATTTATCCCTTAGTGATCTATAGAGCTTGTATAGTACTTGGACCCTTTGGTAGGGCCTACCAAGTTCTATATTCCTAATCACAGAATAAGGAAGATTCTCAAAGCTCTATTGTGTGTTACCCTCTAGGCCCTTACCACAATATCAATGAATAATATCCACCGACCAAGAGTGGGGTCTAGAAACCCATCGACGCCCTTATAGAGATAAGTTAAAGTCAAAGAAACGATTACCTTCCTATGAACACGGTCTATATAATATAATCTCTTATTCATCGATATCTCAATAAAGTATAATGAACATAAATGTCATCATTCTTCATCAAGATTTATTTTATTTGTTGATTTGTCAGGACGGTCTTACCTTCCACTACCATGGCCACAGATTTGATGAAGGTGAAACCATCCCAATAAACTAGGCCCGAGATATCTCTTCCTGAACTCGGATGTGACCAATCCTTTCTCGATCATTCAATCAATGCCCTGCCACTAATGACATATCCAATATAAACTACATCACCATGACTTTATCACCATGTTTTTTTCCTGGAATCAAATGCACACAATTAAATTACATTCATTGATAATGATCTCAAGTCTAGAGACCATTACACATGTCCGCAGATAGGAACGACCAATGACACCTGAAACATGTGATGTTCCTTTTATGTGGGTCTATTCTAATGATCTCAACTACTAAAGATCATCAATTATGAACAACATGAGAAGAAGTCTTAATGCTTATATGCCCCCAACACCTGATGGTCACACATCAACAATGTCCATTTAGAATGATGTACCTGGACAATAGGACACTAGTTTAATATTACTATGATGACATCTCAGGGTTCTTATTATATCCTAAGATCTTCTATAACCCTTTTGATACGACATGTAATCTAAGGAAATTACCATAAAAAAGTGGATACAGAAGTATCTACACTATTATGGAAAGATAAACACATGTATTATACCATTCTACATACATGTAGTGGTAATCAAAGCACAATAGAAGTTGGGTCTAGGGCACCCACTTTCAACACTCCCACTTTCACTTGAGCCAACTGCTAACAGGTTTCAATCTGATAGATCTCACATGAGAATCATGCTTTTTCTGAGAAATGGATTTAGTAAGGGGGTCTGTCACATTGTCCTCTGTGGATACTCTACTAACTGTGACCACACCTCTATGAGTAAAATCCCATAAAAGATGAAACTTTTTAAGAATATTATTTTTCCTCTCATGAGACCTCTGATCCTTGGAAAGCACCAGTGCAGCAGTATTATCACAATATACCGAAACAGGGTCTACACTGCTAGCCATAACATCAATGTCGGAGATAAAGATTTGTATCCAAACTACTTCCTTTGCCACATAAAAAACTACAATATATTCAGAATGTGCTGTAGAATCGGCAACCATAGCTTTCTTAGAGCTTCTCCAGCTCACTGCACTACCATTTTGGAAAAAGATGTATCCTAACTGCGATTTTAGATCATCATGATCTATCGAGAAACCAGCATTAGTGTATCCCGTCACAACTACTTCCTCATCTTCTCCATACACCGGGAACATATCATTAGTACCCGTTAAGTACTTTGGGATAGTTTTAATAGCTATACAATGCAGCTCTCCTAGATTTTCTTGATATCTACCTAAGATGATTAATGAAAAGGTGACATCAAGCCTAGTACATAGCATTGCATACATGATAGAACCACTGGAAACGAATAAGGGATTCTACTCATTCTATCAATATTTTCCTATGTTTGAGGACACATTTTCTTGGAGAGATATATACCATGTGGCATTGGTAACAATACTCTCATAGATTGTTCCATATTTTACCTTTTGAGTACCTTGTCAATATATGTACCTTGACTTAGACAATGTATCCTTTGAGATCTATCTCAATAGATCATGATCCCTAGAATATAGGATGCTTCACCTAAGTCATTCATGGAGAAGCATTCATTTAACCATGTATTAAATGACTATAAGACTAGCACCTAATTTCCCATAATTAATATATCATCAAAATATAACAGTTGAAAACGATGGAATTCCCTTCAACATTTTTATAGACATAAGGCTTTCTTTCATTTTTGACAAAACCAAAATCTGTTATGGCCTCCTAAAAACAAACATTTAGTGATCTTAATGCCTGCTTCAATCCATAAATGGATCTCTGCAGCTTGCATACTTTATTAGCATTATTTGACTTAACAAACCCTTTGGGTCAAGTCATATAGATGTCTTCAACCAAATTCTCATTTAGAAAAGAAATTTTGACATCCATTTTCCAACGTTCATAATCATGAAAGGATATTATTGCAAGAAATATTCTGATCGATTTAAGCATTAATACTGGTGAGAAGGTTTCATCATAGTCAATGCCTGGACATTGCCTAAAACCCTTTGCAACCAATCTTTCTTTAAAGGTATTAACTTCACTATATATGTCCAGCTTCTTCTTGAATACCTATTTTCATCCAATGGGTTTACATTAGCTGGAGAGTCTACCAAAATCCAAACATGATTTTGGTACATGGACTCCATCTCAGAATTCATGGATTCTTGCCATTTAGTTGCTTCTTTTCTTTCTACTACTTCCTTTTAGGTTAGAGGTTCATCATCCTCATGGAATAACGTGTCACCTAACTCAGTGACAAGAAAACCATAATGCTCTGGTTCCCTAACCTCTCACGTAGAACTACGCAGTATATGTGTCTGAGGAACAACTTCTTCTTAAATTGTTCTTATGGAGATTGTTCCTCTACCAACTCTTGATCATCTAGAGAATTAACTTCATCAAATTCAATCTTTCTCCCACTATTTCTAATAAGAACATGTTCCCTTTCAAGAAATATGGTGTATCTTGACACAATGAATTTTCTATCTAAAGGGTTATATATGTAATATCCTCTAGTTTCCTTAAGATAACATATAAAGATACACTTGGTTCTTCTGAATACTAATTTGTCACTTTGTAAAGTGTTGACAAATGCCTCGCACCCCCATACACATATGTGTTCCAGACTAGGTTTCTTTCCATACCATAACTGATATATAATCCCATCTGTGACATTATTTGGTACTCGGTTTAGGGTATATGCTGCTGTCTGCAAGGTGTATCCTCGAGAGGATAATGGAAGAGTTTCATGGATCATCATTGATCTGACCATGTCAACCATGGTCATATTTTCCCTTTCACTAACACCATTCCATTATTGTGTATAAGGAGGAGTGAGTTGGAATACTATCCCACACTTTTTCAAGTGATCAATGAAATCTTAGTTATGATATTCTCTACCTCGTTCTGAGTGGAGTGCTTTTATCTTTTTACTAATTTGGGTTTCTACTTCATTTTGGTATTCATTATAAAACTAAAAAGAATCATAAATATACCACATTATGTAGATATATCCATTCCTACTATAGTCATCAGTAAAAGTAATGAAGTTGAAAAAAACACCCATTTACCCTACTAGAAATGGACCACATACATCAGTATGTATTAATTCCTTTAATGAATTGTCTCTTTCTCTATTTCTTGAGAAATTTTCTTTGGTCATATTTCCTTTTGAACAAGCTTGAAAGACATCCAAGGGTTCTAACTTTAACAAGTGTAAATACCCTTCTTGATGTAATCTTCATAATCACTTATCATTTACATTACCAAGCCTGAAGTTCCATAGGCAGGTGATATATGAGTCATGTTGGATGTTATTGTATTTGATTTCCATTACGGGGTTCCCATGTTCAAGCACATATAAACCATTGTTATGTTTTTTCATACCATAACATATGTTATCCCTATAAAAGATAAATTTTTTTTCCAAACATGAAATAAAAACACATAGTGTCTAAAATCGACATAGAGGTAATGTTTCTGGTAAAAGAAGGTACATAATAGAAATTGTTCAAAACTAGAACCAAACAATTTGGAAAGGTTAAGTGATATTATCCCATTTCCATAGCTGCTAGACATGAACCATTTGCAGCTTGGAGATCCCCATGACCTTTTCCAATCTTCTTGAACCTATTTGGTTCTTGTATATGAATAAAAATGTGTGAGCCACAAGCTGTATCCAATACCCAACATGAAGATAAAGATAGATTGCGTTCGATGAAAAAAATACCTGAAGTAGAAGCATTAGTTTTCATTTTCTCAGCTTTGCAATTATTCTTCCAGTGGCCTTTCTTTCTACATCCAAAGTAGAAAACTTCTTGATCATTACTTTTCCTCTGAATATTTATCTTCTTTTTAGGATGATGCATTGGTGTCTTTGGCCTTGACTTGGCCTTATACCCCATTTCCATGCCCTTGTTTTTCTTGTTCACCATAAGGAAAAATGAATTGGTATTTTTCCTATCCTTGTCAGCTTGGCGAACTAAATCCAAAAGGTTTTGGAGAAACTTTATCATATAGTTTATGTTATAATTGAAAATAAAATTCAAGAAGCTTGATGGTAAAGAGGAAATAATGAGATCAACTACTATTTCTTGGTTCAATTTGAGCCCAAGGGCTTCAAGTCTCTCAATATACCCAATCATCTTGAGTATGTGAAGACCAACTTGATTCACTTCTACTAGCCTGCACTTATAAAGAGCACTTGAGATCTCATACCTTTCTTTCCTGGCCCTCTCCTGATATAAATTTTAGAGATGTGAAAGCATCTTGTAGGTGTCCTCATCCTCATCCATTTTTTGAAATTGTATGGACATTGATGACAACATGATGCATTGTACATCAAGTTCATCGTCTACAAGCTTTCTTTATTTATCTTTACCCTCCTTGATTTCTCCCTAAGGTGGCTCAGCAGGAATAAGGGATTGCAACACATATAACTTGCTTTCTTGGTGCAGTACTATGTTCCTGAACCTGTACCACTCCTAAAATTTATTGTCGGCCATGATATTTTCTCTATCCATAATCGATCACTGTGATAAAGTACATGTGGGGTTGGTGATTTCCATCTTAAATCTATATTAGATAAACATTTAGCAGTTAGTACATTGTATTTATTACCTTTTGACATTTATGATTAATAAATTATTATATAATTTTAATGTCTCCCACTATTTTAGCGAACCTTAATAACCCTTACTATTAGATTCAAAATACTATGTTGCTTGAGTATTCTGGTGGAAAGGATCCTCGAAAATTCACTCATAGTCTAAAACCTATGGCTATGCCACTACTTGGAGGGTTTCAAGGTAGAAACTAGATTGGATAACCACTTGGCTTGTGGTTCCTTGTGTTTTTGAGTAATGTCCCAACTTTTTGGAATCTGATCTTGATTCCTTCAACATCTTTCCTCTAAATTGATATTATGTTAGCTAAGGCTAATCCTTGACAACTCACTTTAGTAAAGTCAACCCAGTTCTCTCATGAAAACGCCCCAGTAGTAAGAGACGCTATCAATTATGGTTGATGAGCACCTGAAATAGCCAGTTTTGTTTAGATGTGAGAAATGGAAGGCGTTTGGACTTAATATCTCTTTAAGGGATTTTAATATTTATTGACGAATAATCCTTTTCTATCATTATGTTCAAACTATATTGTCACACTCACAATTGATCATAAAATAGATATATATTCATCACTTCTTTATGCATTTTTTTATCTTGTTTACTATTCTATGTGATCAAGCAATAATCATACACATTCATAAAATAATAAAAAAGGCATAAAAGTAAATCATGAAATCCTACTGGTCTTGAGAATTCTATAAAGATAGATCTAAAACGGATCAATCTTGACTTACGGGCATCCATAACTAAGTCGAGACTTGACTCACATCACAGCCATCCCCTGTACAATGTGCTCGACTCCCATCTGGATTATTTCCTTGACTTGGCGGGGTCTTCATCTCGGATCATCATCGATTAATTACCAATGTACTCGCATGCAGGCGAGGGGGTCTAGGGGTAGAAAATATAGTTCGTGCATAGGAAAAATAGAACCTCATACATATTTTAATTAAAAGATGATTCACAGACCATAATTTATCTAATTAATTATTACAATCATCGAAAATATTGAATAAATAATTAAATAAATAAAAAACACTAGACATTCATGGTTTGGTCACTTTCTCAAGACAAGTCGGTATTACTAAAGCGCGATTAAAATTAAACTTGAAGAAAATTTAAACAGTATGGGGGGGGGGGCTCTTATAAATTATATGAATTTAAATAAATTCAATTTATTTATTTTTTTATCAATTTCAAAAATTTAATTTTATTTCAATTCCAAAATTAAATTAAACAATCAATTTAATTTTAACTATAAAAATAAATTAAAATAAACTATTAATATAATTTTAATTCTAATTAAATTAAATTTTCAGATTAAATTAAATTCAAACCTCAATTTAATTATAATTTATTTAATTTTAAAAACTAAATTAATTAAAATTAAATAAATGAGGTTACCTCTAGTCAGGTAGGGACTCCGGCTGGACCGTGAACCGCCGCAAGGGATAGTTACTAGAGCCGATACGTAGCGTGACCGCAGAGTGACCACGACATGACTGCGGTGTGACCGCGGTGTGACGATGGTGTAACTACTCGCTCCAGAAACTCCCATGGCGGCAGCGACTTCTGGCGAGGTACGAAGGTAACAGAAGGTGGCAGGGCACTACTCTGGCCAGCCGCAAGGGTGGTATCTTGCTGCTCCGGCCAGCCGTTGGGGAGGTAGCGTGGTCCAGTGCGACCGGGACTGGCGACGGCCTAGTCTGGCGCAGCCTGGACTGGTGGTGGACTGGTCTAGTGCGGCCAGGTCCGGTGCAGCCAGGTCCAGTGCGGCCAGGTCTAATACAGCCTGGACCGGCGATAGCCAGGTCCGGCATGACGAACCTAAGGCAAGGAAAGCTGGGTGAGCGGAATTCGACATTAGGGAGGAGGAGCTCCGGTGTGATGGTTTGGCTTGGTTAGGGTGTGGGAAGAGGGGCCAACAGGGTGTCAGTTGCCGGGCAGCATGGCCTGGCGTAGGGAGGAGGGCGGTGTGAGCCTGGGCTGGGCGGATCAATCGAGAAGACGGGAGGAGAGGCGCGGTCGGTGACCTGGAGGCCCGGTTAGGGTTTCACCCAAGGGGGTGAGCGGTGGCCTCCCATGCGCGTGGACGAAGACCCTTATAAGTCTTCTTTCCCTTTTAAAAAAAGTTGTTCTTAGAAAAATAAGACACCTCCCTTTTGTTTTTCAAAATTAAAATGGAAGATGACCCCAAAATGGGGTCTTGGTCTCATTTTTTTTATTTAGAATTAAATGCAAGACTTGACCCGAAGTCTTTAAAGACCTCATTTAAATAATATTTTCTTTGAGAAAAATAAAATATATTATATTACAATATTATTTTATTTATCTCCTAAAATGAAACTTACCAGATTAGTTTAGGCTACCAGATTTAGGCTAAAGCGTGGCCGGATTTTGGTAATTTTTGAAGAACGCATTAATGAAATTAAAATGCATTCTGCTCAAAAAATTAATCTGAAGAAAAAATAAACTAACGAGTCGATCCTTATTAATTTTTCAAATGTCCATAACATGGAGATTCGAAAATGGATCGACCTCTGGCCGATTGCGTTGGAACTGATTTAATCCACATACTTAAATTTTATGCAATTTAATTTCTTCCTTTGACTCTAAAAAATCACGCCTCCCTCTGATACCACTGTTAGATACCTGAATGGTCTATGGAAGCGAGTGGGCTGGGAAATTAAAAAAAATTCGCATCACCAAAAAACATTATGACATCAACTCTGGTGTGCTATCCTGGTACGGTCCGAGGACCATGCATGGATTTGACAGAGCATAAATTATAAAACGAACAAGTACCTTGTTTAGATCTGACGTGCACAAGTGTGTCGCAGGTTTCGAAAAACCATCCCTCGAATACTGCGACATCAAAGTCCTCTAGATCATCCACACACACCTTTCTAATCTTCATGTGCATCATTTGTTGGTATCTGGGTGCTAGTACAACACACCAATGATCTCCTTGATGCAACAATGATCACCGTAAGGTAAGAAACTTCGATCCATGAAGGAAGTTCTCTAAGATCCTCTTTTCTTGATAGGATCTCTCTCTAGAATCTAGGAGGGGAGACATGCTCTCAAAATTGACACATGAATAGTCCCAGGGGAGATCCTCTCTCTTACTTATATATGGAATATCTAAAACACCCGGTACGGGTTCCCGACCCCCGTGTAATATATATCCCTAGTATAAGTTTTATAAACATTTATTTATGTCAAATTAAAATATACCACAAAATAATATTTTTATTTTTATAACTAACTACAATATATATTAAATATATATATATCACTTTATAAACTTGATTATATAACTCAACTCACTTCTCCTTCAAATATTAAACAACCCTAGATACTTAAATCCATTCGAATAATATTTAATCTTTAAATTTACTAATCACTTGTAAATAAATTTTATCAATAAATT
Source organism: Viscum album (assembly GCA_963277665.1). Classification (NCBI taxonomy): domain Eukaryota; kingdom Viridiplantae; phylum Streptophyta; class Magnoliopsida; order Santalales; family Viscaceae; genus Viscum; species Viscum album. The sequence goes on from OY728119.1 coordinate 447,995,010, forward strand.
CAACACATTATTCTAAGATTGAATAATTGAATAATTTATTTATTCCTTGGTGATCCATATACCTTGGATAGTACTCAGACCCTTTAGTGGGGCCTACTAAGTTCTATATTCTTATTCACAGAATAGGGAAGATTCTCAATGCGCTATTGTTTGTGAACCTCTAGGCCCTTACCTCAATAGCAGTGAATAATATCCAGTGACCATGAGTGGCATCTTGGAACCCATTGAGACCCCTATAATGATAAGGTATAGTCAAAGAAATAAATACCTTCCTACGAACATGGTCTGTGTAATATAATCTCTTTGTAATCAATATCTCAATAAAGTAGAATGCATAATAGTGTCATCATTATTTATCTTTCTTTATTTTATTTGTTGATTTTTCCAGATGGTCTTACCTTTCACTACCATGGGCCTGGATTTAATGAAGGTGCAACCATCCAAATCAACTAGGCCCGAGATATCTTTTCTAGAACTCGGATGCGAAAAATCCTTTCATGACCATTCAATCAATGACATTCCATTAATGATGTACCCAATACAAACTACCTCTCTATGAATTTATCGCCATGGTTTTTCCCTTGCATCAAATGTACATAATTAAATGACATTCATTGTTAATGATCTCATGTCTGGAGACCATAACACATGTCTATAGATTAGAACACCCAATGATGCCTGAAACATGTGGTGTTCCTATTATGCAGGTATGTCCTCATGATCTCAACAATTAGAGATCATCAAGTGGGAACTTCATGAGAAGAAGTCTCAATGATTATGAGCCCCCAACACCTGATGGTCACACATCATCTGTGTCCTTTCAAAATGATGTAACTGGACCATAAGACATTAGTTTAAGATTACTGTCATGGCATATTGGGGTTCTCATTATAGCCCGAGATCTTCTATAACCCTTTTGATACAACATGTTATCTAAGTACATTGCCACAAACAAAGTGGATGTAGAAGTATCTACCCTATTATGGAAATATAAACACATGTATTATTACAAACACTATACATGTAGTGGTAATCAAATTACAATACCTGTTGGTTCTAGGGTACTAGATTTCAACAGTTATAAAATATTCATATGTCCACCAATTGTGAGATATTACATTATTCTAACAAACTTCATCCAAAGTGTAACTTAAATTTCCATAAATTTATATCCTTAGAATCATTATGAAAGCTAAAAAATCCTAAAATTTAGAAATAGGTTCACTAAATCGGCTTAACATTTATCCCTTATATATCATAAGTTATCTCTTTTTGGTCACATTCCAAACATGTGAACACCTTCATCATGTATTCTCTTGAGTCATGGTAATAACATGATTTTCAATAAAACATTATTGAAGACATGCATGCTTTCAAAAATTAAGTCCTCACATATAACATAAATCCTAAAGATTCTATATTCTCCATCCATGATATCATAAATCACTTTGTCATCATATTTTTTCTGAGGTCATTAATATTATCAAACAACTCTATTTTTCCTAATCCAAACATTATACATAAATTAAGGGTCATCTTCCCTTATTGTTGTTTTCAAATAAATCTCTAAATCAATTATCATTGTTATTGATATCAATTAAAATATACTATTAAATACATATGAAAAAACCACATTGGAAAAATAGATATATCATTGTTCCATAATAAAATAAAAGTGATTTTAAAACATTATTCTAGAATCCCATTACATAAACACTCAATCATTCCAATGCTTCGTTTTCATACTCTACATTGCCTATAGTGATCACATGCGATTTTACTTTATCTTTAGACTTAATAGGTTGCTGACATCGATAATCCTTGATAACCCTTAGATTTAGGCATTGGATTTCATAGTGCGCCATTTCCTAGAACTTGTAGGATTGAAGTGTGAGAGGTGGATTCTCTGTTGACTTTTCTTTGTTCACATCATTAGCTATCATTTTTCCATTACATCGACACTCGACTACCTAATGAATTTTTTTCCACACTAAAAAAATATACTAGTTCCTTAAAGACAATATCAACCATGTTTCCTTTCACTCTTTGATCATATGGAAACACTCATATTCTTATTACCATTGTTTGGATATTTTCCCTCGAACTCTATCTTCCATTTGATGTCAAAACCATGAGACTAATATTTAACCTGAACATCAATTTCAACCTTGATAGAACAATGCACAATCAATTCATGGATACTAGAGTCTCATATGGAAAATTCCCCTCAAATACTAGGTTTTAAGTGGCTGAAGAAACTATCAACTTTAGTTTCAGGTTAGATGATAATTCCTGAAGCATACCTCATAATTCTTGTAAAATTTCAATCATATATACAAAAAAATTCATAATCCTTTTTCTTAAGCTCAGGGAACTCATTTTCCACCTTCGTATGATGAATAAGAGTAATTTAATTATTGAAAAAATGATCTTTAACTCATCCCATTCTATGGATTAAAATTCATTTTGCTACCTCATATTATTGATTAGATTCCACCACTAGTCCTCTTCACCTTATAAATGATAAATAACTAAAATTAATTTTTCATGTTACGAATAGTGAATAATAGAAAATATCTTTTCAGTGGTACAAATCCATTGTTCAACAATAAGTGGATCAGAAGACCCACAGAAAGAAGGTTGATGTTGCATCAAGAAAGAATCAATAGAATGATGTTCCCTTCTCTGCTCATTTGGATATCTGGAATGATTCATAGCTTGAGTAAGTATAGTAAAAAGATTTATCATTCTAGATTCTATAAAATTTGGTTGTTTAAGAGTAAAATTATTTCATTGAACGTTGTATTCATCAATAACATGGTTTCCTTGGGTTCCAACCGTTGAATAAAACCCAAAAATAATAGTATGAGAGGAAAAAATCATACAAGGAAAATAACATAATCAAGGGGAAGTACTTTTAATCTCTAACATATTAGGTTTAATCCAAGGATAACCATTATATTTACCAAAATTCAGGGATTTTATCATATACTTTGACTTATCCTTTGGGGAATCCGTAGACACATCCTTATAAATATTTCTAGGGATTTCACTATTGTTTTCTCATCTTAGGTTCCAAAGGTTACCTATACCTTTCCTATGATACCAACTATAGTGAACCCTACTTTATATACATAGACATTACATCAAAATTGAATACTCATTAAAAATATAACTAATCCATGATAGGGTTGTATAGTTAAAGTATCTTTAGAAATAGTAAAACATAAACAACTGGTTCATAAGACATCTACATTGTCACCCTATTATTCCTTCATAACTAGACTGATTTTAACATATCTTTCTTAATAACCTTATTAATAACCTGGGGAAAAGAAACATAATAGTGGGTGATCTTGGAATCTTAGTAAGTTTAAACAAGAGAGATATCAATTATATCATAATAATAAGTCATAAAAACATAACATTTGAAAATATTGTCCTGAATATAAAAGATCATGACATCATGTCATGGGATAAATCATAGAATACCATAAAGAATCAAGAGACATATTCCCAAAATTTATAAAATAAGACATGAAATTTGTGGCCAATACATAAGAATATAAAATAATTTCATATTAGTCAAGGATCATTGCCAATACCATCATAGTGGATATAGTCTATTACTAAACCACGTTCACCCCTCATTCCAGCCCTATATTATGGAACCAAGATCATTTCCCATTCCATCCATGTCTATCTCAGGAGATATAAATCTTTACTCAATGCATTAGAGGGAGATATATGTCCCACCCATCTCATAATGATATTATTCTTATGTGTACCAGAAAAACATAAATCATAGCATAACCTATGAAATAAAATTTGTTTCTTAAACCTAATTCCATCATAATCCATATAAAATAAATGGATTTCATAAATATTGTTCTATTGTAAACACAATAAAATCATCGTGATAACAGGCACAGAAAGTATAAGGCCCCAGCCTTAAACGTTAATTAATCTTGAGTTATTCTAAGAATACACGTTGAGGATCTTTTTAGGTTTAGTGTTTTAGAGAATTAGATCATAAATCATGCATTACATTCCACATTTAAAATAAGTGGTTACATAAAAGATAGTACTCATTTTCCCTATTAACAGAAACATATTTAAAATAAAACATGGATTCTTTCTTGACACTTCCTTGACACTATCATCACATCATTGACCTTTCCCTTGACCTCTGAAAAACATTTCAAAAACATGGGATGTGCATAAAAAGCTCACTAAGGGATATAAAAGTACGAAATGAAAACATTAGTCCATCTATGAAATCATACTTTACTCACAAAACATAAGCATGTTAACATACCTCATCAAATCATGAATAAATCATCGGAATCATAAGACATAAAATTAACTTGAGGCATTCATAACATTCTTATATAGAGGGTAACCCTCATGGTTACATTTGTAATACCCATCACAGTATATTCCCTAAATCTCTACGGAGAAACCTTAACGTTTAACCCCTTCGCGTTACCCAATGCATTGGAGAGCTATATCGGGCTCACCCGCCCTTATTTTATCATGAAACCACCCGTATTCATAAACAATTCCCAAGAAACATAACATAATCATAGTACATAACTTAAGAATAAAGGAAAGATAACATTCCCATATTGCAATAACAATATAACATTTTAAGATATTGAAATAATGAATCCATTTTAAAAACCATTTTAAAAACCATTTAAAACTTTTAAAGAGATTTTGGAATCAAAGTGTCCCATACCACTTTAAATCTTTTTAAATTTCAAACCATTAATATCCACATAAATAAATCCTTAAAAATTTTTTTTTAAAAATGGATATTAATGAGAAATATTTATAAGAATAAATCATTAAAACATTTAAAAAGATATTTTAGCTAAAGGGTTTTTAACAAAATGAGAGAAACATGAATACAATAATTGAGGAATAACATTTAATCAGAACTTTATAATATCATTAGAATAAAGGGATTCATTATATAATATTCCAATGGACAGTATATACACCATATAAGTGTGAACTGGTGCATAACAATAATGAAGTATCAATAGAAATGTAAAATGAGATGAAATCCATTATAAAGAAGGTATCCTTAAATTAAGGATAAATCAATCTAATAAATATGTGTGACAAATATAAATACACCCAATATTCGTGGATATTAAGTGTAAAACAATCAAAGGTCATTCACACATATTCAAAGTATGACATATTCAATAAATACAAGTTGAACCCAATGAAATCGAAATTGGGTTAAGAAGTTCCCTTGGTAAAATTCGACAACCTAATGGCGTCAATTTAAAATTCATAAAATTAGTTGATGAGAGAGGAAATGGTATCTCATCACTTAAACATAAAATATACATCAATAAGGATATATAAGAACATATCCCAACAAAATAAGATGTAAATTAAAAGACATAACAAAATAAGTCTTTTAAAAAGAGGAGTGTGAAAGGTTCCCTTACCGATTTGGGAAACTTTCGAAACGTACACCACATGAAATAAGGGTCATACAATGAAGATGTAAATACCCATAAATGAGAGTATATTATAAAAATAGTAAAATAATGGGCAGTACATACACCACACAAAAATAATTAGTGGCAAATGTATCATGAATCTCACGGGAATAACAAGTGAGATGAAAAATCCCTTATGAAAACTTCGCAGCCTAACAGCGCCACTTAAAACATCCAAAAATGGATTTATGAGATCAAATAGGGTCTCTCATATTATGAACATAAAATTTAAATAATTAGTAATATAAAATAAAATCCCAAAACATAATAAGGATGATCTTAAAATAAATGACATAAAAGAGAGTACTTAAAAAGAAAGAGAGAGGTAGGATCCATTACCTCAAGTCCGACTTGTCTTGTTTGTTTCATTATATTCATAAATAATAAACTTTTTCCAATATATAATTTCTTAAGGAACTCATATAAAGTTTATTATTCAATTCATATCACATATTATAATGTTATAATTATTATTCAATTATGTGGGTTCATATTAGATGTTTTTGTCGATGTTTGGTACATGAGTCAAAAATGAACTTGTTTGAAAAGAATTGTCCATGTAGTTATAATTACATAATCTCTAGAATAGTATTAATGATTTAAATATAATATATATCCAGTAAATATTCATTTTATACTATTCCATAATATTTGAATATAAAAAGAAATGAAATGCACCGTTCATGGAGACGGTAGGCCGTACGTACGCATGAACGCTACTTCATTTCTTTGTCATATTAATGGAATTAAAAAATAATTGAGATATATATATATATTGTAATTCCAGTATAATATATATGTTATATAGGTCATATAAGTTCATTAATTGCATTCTTTATACATTCCATGTATTGCATGAACGAGTCACATCACTTGAGGGGGCGGTAGTCCACACTTCCTCATATGAAATTATCGCATTTGCACAACATGCAAAGAATAAAGGTATGTTTTAAACATAAAATAAATAAGCATATATAAAACATAAATACCATATATATCATATATAAAATACGGTGACATCATAATGGACACCTTCAAAGGTGTTAAAAGAATACTGAACAATCATTGTTTCGTGAGGCGGTAATTCGCCATCCACAGAAACAGTATGTTCTTTATCCATTAGACGGATGTGTGTGTAAGTGTAGATAGAATCCTTATTATAACAACATCATAGTTAATTTAATATACTGGTTTTGTTACAAAATAAATGATTAAAAATAGTTTAGGGGGTTGGAGAAGCAAAATAAAACAGAAGAACATCAGAGAAGTCATTACCTTTAAATCAGGTAACTCCTCTTGGTTTGAACCAAAAGGGTTTCTTGAAGAGCTTTCTACCTAAGGTAAGGCTTATAGGATGAAGAGAGGGATGATTATAGATAAAATGAGTAGATATTGGCCGAGCCAATGGCTTGGAAGGTGTGTGTAAAGAGGTAGAGGTGGGGGCCTTCAATAAGATAAGAGGAGGGCACTCTTGGAATGATATAAAATGTTACTTTATATTAAAATGAGTTTAAGAATTTAAAGGTCCCAAATTGATATATTTAGAGGATAAGGTGATAAGGGTTCTAAATATACTCATACAATAGGTCTTTGACAAGTGTATGTATTATATTTTACATTATCTTTTCATTTTACTTAAATCGTTCATTAATCAGGTAATCGCTGCATCAGCATGATGTCATAAATAATTTAATTTATCTAATGTCTAAAAATTATAAAAAAATACTATGATGTATGAAATATTTTTATCTTTCCAATTAATATTTATAGTCCAAGATATCATTTATTTAGACAAAATTATTAATTTTTTTACTCGGGTGATACATTCTTTAGTGATATTCTCCTTCCTTTAAAAATAAAATGATAAAGTGTCACTTTCACCCAAAAGTGATTCCATGGGGTCCCAAAGTTTATCACAAGACATACCATGGTCGGCCAGGACACAACCAGTATCATTAGGACACATTTTGGGGTCATTTTATATTATTATGATATTATTTTATTATCCTTAACTACCCGATTAATAAATAATCAAGATAAATAAAAATAATTACTATTGTTACTATTCATAATGTCCAAAAAAAGTGTCTGAATTACATAATTTGGACCTCATGATTCCAAATATGTAATCTATTTTACCAAATTTTAAACATATAAATTGAAATAATTAATTTAAAAATAATTCCCATTGTCAAAACAAATAGCGGGTTTTTTTGAAACAATATCTATGAAAAGTTTGGCACTTGTTCACGACCAATTCCAAAGTGAAATTAATTATAATGACCACAATTGGATTAAATGGTAACAATATATTCTAATTACACTTTTAAACCAATTAAAAAGATAATCTTACCATATAATTAAATTATATGAAAAAGCATTTTTGATGTAAAATGCAGTATTTTTCACTATAAATTAAAAAACGGTCATTGTCAGAAAAATACCAAAAAATTATCCAAAGTAAATTTCAATGTACCAATCATAAAGAATAAGTTCATTTTGACAAATAGTTCTTATAAAATTGTCAAAATATAGATTTAAAAATGGTTCTCCATCAAAAGGCGGCAAAAAATCTTTTAAAAAATATTAGTGTATTTATTCTTAAAATTGGATTCATTTGAATTTTAAGCCTATAAAATTTATTGGATAAATATAAAAATATTTAACAAACATATATAATCATTTTGTAGTTATTTCTATTCATTCCCGCCATTACAACGGCTAGGCGTTAACTACCATTTAAAATAATATTATTTTATTATTAGAGTGCAACATAAGATTTCCAAGAAACTCATTGTTGTGTATTGGGTATGTCATCCAGCATAACATTACCTTTAAATTAATATTAACATTTTATTCACAAATATGGGTAAATATAAAAATGTCATATTTTTTATTCGCCTGGGGTGTTACATCCTTCCCCCCTTTTGGGAATTGTGTCCTAGTAATTTTAAAATTGGGCTCGGAAACATCATTGAATTTCCCACATCGGAATAATAGTCGGTAAAACTATCACTTTAAAAGAAAGAAAGAGAAGTACAGTGGTCAACTGAGTTAACCCATACTAGGATTCCATGTAGGAAAACATGGATATGGAAGAAAAAACAAAGGGTCATGTTCTGAGGGAGTGTGATAGAAAACATGTTTAGGAGAAAGTTAACCACCAGAAAATCAAAAACTTCTGATGGGTTAAACGGTATTTGATTCCCTATTAGGAAAAGCTAACAGAAAATATTTTAGTTTTAAGTTATGTTTTATTGAGGAATTTATTTATGAGATTAACTAAATCATAAGGAAACATATTTACATGTCATGTTTACTTTCAACTTTTACTAGATTTCTTACACAAACTCATATTTTCTCTAAAAGATGAGTATTTAGGAAGACTTGTTCACATTAAGAGTACTATAATCAACTTCTAGAGAATCACCAAATCCACAAAAGAGAACTATATAATTCCCATGTCTTTATACCTTGACAAAAAAAAACCAAAAAGGTTAGTACAAGATCAGATAATACCCAAAAAGGATAATCCTTTATATAAAAACACTTATCCTTAATCTCCAAAATTTGTCAAACAATACCCAAAGTTCAACAAATACCATTCAATAAACATCTATCCATAAAATATTTCTATGTAAACCAAACTATTATTGAAACCCAAATCTCTAAAGTATTTAATCACATAGTCTCCTAAGATAAATCTTAACATTTTTCTCCAAAATAACATTAGTTACTTTTAAAGACTCATACTAAAACTTAATTAGCCTAATCACATATCCTCCAAGATAGGCTAATCATTTCCATAGATAACCCAAAATCAACTTACTCTTAATTCATAAAATCATCTAACTAAAAAGAATCATTCAAACTAACCAGGGACTTCACGTAGTCCAGTGGTAGGTGATAAATACCAGTTGCACTTTGGTTGTGGGTTTGATTCCTGTAGCTTTGTCCGATGCGACGGGTTGTCACACGGTCTGCGTGTTTTCCTTTTTATAAAACTATATAATTCTTAAAACATTCCCCAAAAAGAGATAAAATCTTCAAAAATAACCATAACATATTTTAACCACAAAGGTTATCTAATAACCTTAATTTTGCAACCCAAAATTTATTAACCAGTAATTTTCTCAAATTCAAGGATCATATAAAACCAAATGGTTCTTTATAACTATATCCACAAAAGAAAGGATAGTTATTCCTTGAATAAAATTTTCATATATCAAACATCAGGGTTACATATACTATAAAAAGTCTTCTAATGTAACCCCATCATCAAAAGAGACTTAATACATTTAAGAATTTCACCATCCTAAAATCTACCATAACTCTTGAATACCTTATATGTTGACTTCTTACTCGTTCAAAATTCTTCATGATCGATTAAACATTCCTTTTCAACTTATTCTGAAATACTTCTTTCCTATAATAAAAATCATGAATCATATCCTAAGATTCCAATAATAGGAAAACACATGTTAAGAAATAATCCTTACCTTTCACTTGTCATTGTTAGTTTCTTCATACTAAATCGGACTGGCATTAGGTATTGGTAAATGAATATTTGTAAGATCATGGTGACCCAATTCCCGAAACTTCTTCGTAGGACATATGTTTTCATAATGATCATGCACACCACATTTGAAACATTCAATTGATCCTTTAGAAAGAACTTCTTTCCCTTTTTTAGAGTCAACTAGATGCTTCCTTTTTCCATGGCAGGTTCTTGCATTATGACCTTCATTTCCACATATATATCATCTTTCTGTCCCATTGAAACATTTTCATATGTGTTTCTTTCCACATATTTGACACATAGGTTTTTGAACATACTTACCTTTATGATTATTACCTAAACTTCTGTAGGGATTTTTTTCTCACATATACGATCCCTTATAAAAATCACTAAGGTTTAGGTGGTCAATAATGACTCCAGATAGTTGGTTGAGGATAACCACAAGAGTTCTCATTGCAGCTCCCATATCATTCAGTTGTTCTTTCATAAAACCGTCACAGTTTTCTTCAAATCCACTGTTACTTTGGTGCCTGCTAGATCCAGCCATTTACTAAAATCAAAAAGGTCAGTGTGAGTATATCAGTAAAATCATCATATAATAAAGAGGAAGATAAAAACCAAGATATACTTATCCATGTCATCTCAAACTCATTATAACTTTCAAATAAACAATGAATCCATCTAATATACTAACCATTGTGGTTATACACAACTTGTCACTTTTTCTTAAAAAACACTCTAACATCTAAAGTTAGCTAAACCGACCTATGATACCAACTATAAGGCCCCAACCTTAATCTTTACTTAATCTTGAGTTATTCCAAGAATACACATTGAGGATCCTTTCAGGTTTACAGTTTTAGAGAATTAGATCATAAACCATGCATTACATTCCACCTAACAGAAACATATTCAAAATAAAACATGGATTCTCTCTTGACACTTCCTTGACACTATCATCACATCATGTACATTTCCCTTGACCTGTGAAAAACATTTCAAAAATTTAGGATGAGCATAAAAAGCATAGTATGGGATATAAAAGTATGAAATGAAAACATTAGTCCATATATGAAATCATACTTTACTCATAAAACATAAGCTTTTTAACATACCTCATCAAATAATGAATAAATCATAGAAATCATAAGACATAAAGGTAACTTGAGACATTCATAACATTATTACATAGGGGGTAACCCTCATGGTTACGTTTGGAATACCCATCATAGTATATTCCCGAAATCTCTTCGGAGAAACCTTAACGTTTAACCCCTTCGCGTTACCCAATGCATTGGAGAGCTAAATCGGGCTCACCCGCCCTTAGTTTATCACAGAACCACCTATCTTCATAAACAATGCATAAGAACCATAATATAATCATAACACATAACATAAGAATAAAGGAAAGATAACATTCCCATATTGCAATAACAATATAACATTTTAAGATATTGAAATAATGAATCCATTCTAAAACCCATTTTCAAAATCATTTAAAACATTTAAAGATATTTTTGAATTAAAGTGTCCCATACCAATTTGAAGCTTTTATCATTTTAAACCATTAATATCTATAGAAATAAATCCTTAATACCCATTTTTTAAACATGGATATTGAGGAGAAATATTTATAAGAATAAATCATTAAAACATTTAAAATGATATTTTAGCTAAAGGGATTTTATCAAAATGAGAGACACTTAAATACAATAATTGAGGAATAACATTTAATCAGAACATTATAATATCATGAGAATAAAGGGATTCATGATATAATATTCCAAAGGATAGTATATACGCAATATAATAGTGAAATGGTTCATAACAATAATGAATTCTCAATAGAAATGTAAAATGAGATGAAATCCATTATAAAGAAGGTATCCTTAAATTAAGGATAAATCAATCTCATAATTATGTGTGAAAAATATAAATACACTAAATATTAGTGGATATTAAGTGTAAAACAATTAAAGGTCATTCACACATATTCAAAAGATGACATATTCAATAACTACATGTTGAACCCAAATAAATCGAAATTGGGTTAATAAGTTCCCTTGGTAAAATTCGACAGCCTAACAACGTCACTTTAAAATTCATAAAATTAGTTAATGAGAGAGGAAATGGTATATCATCACTTGGACATTAAATTTACATCAATAAGGAAATATAAGAACATATCCAAACATAAAAAGATGTAAATTAAGAGATATAACAAAATAAGTCTTTTAAAAAGAGGATTGTGAAAGGTTCCCTTGCCGATTTGGGCAACTTTCGAAACGTACACCACATGAAAGAAAGGTCATACAATGAATATGTAAATACCCATATATGAGAGTATATTATAAAATTAGTAAAATAATGGGCAGTATATACAACACACAAAAATAATTAGTGGAAAATGTAGCATGAATCTTGCGGGAATAACAAGTGAGATGAAAAATCCCTTACGAAAACTCGGCAGCCTAACAGCGCCGCTTAAAACATCCAGAAATGGATTTATGAGATCAAATTGGGTCTCTCATAATATTAACATAAAAAGTACATAATGATGAATATAAAAGAACATCCCTAAACATAAGAAATATGAGATTAAAAAAAATTCATAAAACAGAGTACTTAAAAAGAAAGAGAGAGGTAGGATCCCTTACCTCAAGTCCGACTTGTCTTGTTCGTTTCTTTATATTCCTGAATAATAAACTTTTTTCAATTTGTAATTTCTTAAGGACCTACTTTAAAGTTTATTATTCAATTCATATCACAAATTATAATGTTATAATAATTAGTTAATTACGTGTGTTCATATCAGATGTTTTTGTCGATGTTTGGTACATGAGTCAAAAATGAACTTATTTGATAAGAATTATCCATGTAGTTATAATTAAATCATCTCCAGAATATTATTAATGATTTAAATATCATATACATCCAGTACATATTCATTTTATACTATTACATAACATTTGGAGATAAAAAGAAAAGAAATGCACCGTTCATGGAGACGGTAGGCCGTACGTACGCATGAACGCTACTTTCATTTATTTGTCATATTAATGGAATTAAAAAATAATTTAGATATATATATATAAATATTATAATTACAGTATAATATATATGTTATATAAGTCACATAAGTTCATTAATTCCATTCTTTATACATTCCATGTATTGCATAAACGAGGTACATCACTTGAGGGGGCGGTAGTCCACACTTCCTCATATGAAATTATCGCATTTTCACAACGTGCAATGAATAAAGTTATGTTTTAAATATAAAATAAAGAAGCATATAGAAAACATAAATACCATATATATCATATATAAAATACAGTGACATCATAATGGACACCTTCAAAGGTGTTAAAAGAATATTGAACAATATTCGTTTCGTCAGGCAGTAATTCGCCATCCACAGAAATAGTATGTTCTTTAACCATTAGATGGATCTGTGTGCAAGTGTAGCAAGAATAATTATTATAAAAACATCATAGTATATTTTATATAGTGGTTTTGTTACAAAAGAAATGAATAAAAAGACTTTATTGGGTTGGAGAAGAAAAATAAAACAAAAGAACATTAGAGATGTCTTTACCTTTAAATCGGGTAACTCCTCTTGGTTTGAACCAAATGGGTTTCTTGAAGACCTTTCTGCCTAAGGTAAGGCTTCTAGGTTTAAGAGAGGGATTATGAGAGATAAAATGAGCAGATATTGGCCGAGCCAATGGCTTGGAAGGTGTGTGTAAAGAGGTAGAGGTGGGGGCCTTTTATAAGAGAAGAGAAGGGGACTCATGGAAAGTTATAAAATATTACTTTATATTAAAATGAGTTTCAGATTTTAAAGGTCCCAAATTGATATATTTCGAGGATACAGTGATAAGGGTTTTAAATATACTCATCCAACAGGTCTTTGACAAGTGTATGTCTTATATTTTACATTATTTGTTCATTTTATTTAAATAGTTCATTAATGAGGTAATCACTACATCATCTTGATGTCATAAATAATTTAATCTATTTAATGTTTAAAAATTATAAAAAAAATACTATGATTTAGGAAATATTTTTATCTTTACAATGAATATTTATAGTCTAAGAGATCATTTATGTAGACAAAATTAAAAATGATTTACTCAGGTGATACATTCTTTAGTGATATTCTCCTTCCCTTAAAAATAAAATGATAAAGTGTCACTTTCACCCAAATGTGATTCCATGGGGTCACAAAGTATGGCACAAGGCATCCCATGGTCGGAAATGACACAAAAAGTAGCATTAGGACACATTTTGAGGTCATTTGTTATTATTATGGTATTATTTTATTATCCTTAACTACCCGATTACTAAATAATCAAGATAATTAAAGCTAATTACTGTCGTTACTATTCATAATGTCCAAAAACAAGAGTCTGAATTACAAAATTTGGACCTCCTGATTCCAAATAAGGAATCCATTTTACGAAATTCCAAACATATAAATTGCAATAATTAATATAAAAATAATTCTCATTGTCAAAACAAATAGCGGTTTTTTTTAAACAATATCTATAAAACGATTGGCACTTGTTCATGTCCAATTCCAAAGTGAAATTAATTCTAATGACCACCATTGGATTAAATGGTAAAAATATATTCTAATTACACTTTAAAACCAATTAAAAATATAATCTATCCATATAATTAAATTAGATGAAAAAGCAGTTTTCATGTAAAATGCAGTATTTTTTACTATTCATTAAAAAAATGAACATTGTCAGAAAAATACCAAAAAATTATCCAAAGTAAATTTCAATGTCCCAATCATAATGAATAAGTTTATTTTGACAAATATTACTTATAAAATTGTCAAAAGTTATATTAAAAAAAATGTTCTCCATCAAAAGGCGGTAAAACAATCTTTTAAAAAATATTAGAGTGTTTATTCTTAAAATTGGATTCATTTGAATTTTAAGCTTCTAACATTTATTGGATAAATGTAAAAATATTTAACAAACATATATAATAATTTTTTAGTTAGTTCTGTTCATTCCCTCCATTACAACAACTAGGCATTAATTACATTTAAAATAATATTATTTTATTATTAGAGTGAAACATAAGATTTCCAAGAAACTCGTTGTTGCGTATTGGGTACGTCATCCAGCATAGCATTACCTTTAAATTAATATTAACATTTTATTCACAAATATGGATAAATATAAAAATGTCATATTCTTTATTTACCTAAGGTTTTGCAGAAAGATAACCGTATTCAAGTAATTTTATCATAGATGGAAAATAATTTTGATAAAACACTTGAAATTATTTCTTGATGAAAATATATTTTCTTCTTCAAAAATAATTTGTTTTCTAAAAATGACACACAATTTTTAAATAAAAGAATTTTTTTTAAAAGAAACTTGAAATATTGTAATGTTATATTCATGTAAATATAGTGTTATAAAAACATAAAAACCCATCATGTCGTATAAGTTAAATGAGAACATTATTCTTGTACCTCTGTCGGATAAGTCAAAAAGAACCTCGTATCAAAATATGACAAAATATTAATTTCATACCATTTAATAAAAATTCACCAATGGGTAAAATTGAATTTAAAAAATTATAGAAGAATATAAATATTATTATATATTTATAAAACATGGATGTGGATGATAAATATAATCTAATAAATACTTATGTATAAACAATCTCATATAATAATGAGATTGCAAAATTATACCTTACCTTAGGTTCGATATCCTTTGTATGTATCTGAACCTCATGTATAATAATTTAAATAATTTAAATAACTTATTATATAATCATGGTCATTTTTATGATATCATATATTATTATACTATCATATGTTTTAATAACATTTCATTATTACTTGGTATTCAGGTATAAACGACTTCATTTTCTTATGCATGTTTTGTAAAATAAGTTCTGATTCTTCTTAATAGGTTATAGTTATATCATTTAAAAAATTATATTAATATAATATATATCATAGTTATTCATTATAAAAATTTATATAATCATTATTAAATGAATATCCTAAAGAATTAATCGCATCGCATCGTGGAGAAGGTAGGTCGTATGTATGCATGAGCGATGATATCATTCCATTATTTATGACCTGATTTGAAAGTGGATGGTATATATATTGTTAAAAATAAGTACATTGTTATGATAATAATATATAATTATTATTTCCATTATTATTCCCATCCAATCAAAGTGGTTGTGAAAAATATATTAAACCACAACGTGAAGACGGTAAGTCATACGTATGCACGCGTGATGATTTCATTTTTTATAGGATGAATAGAAGGTGGAATAAGGTTGTTACATAACCGAAATAATGTCTAATTATATAGGAGATACTGTATTATTACATAATATTGGAAACAACAAGTAATAGGAATTAGAAGAATAAATAATTTTGAATGAAATAGTAGAGGATATTACCTCTTTTTCGACAAGCACCCTCTAGATCTCCTCTTAAGGAAACTATAGCTGGTCTTTTGAGAAACCCATAACATCTAGAATGTGACTAGTAATGTTGATAAGGGAAATGTTAAGGGGATGGTTGATATTTAAGACACAAAGTTATGTAGAGAAATGAGGATGGAGGTGCCCTTTTATAATTGAGGTGGCGAACACCATTGGAATCACCAAAAATATTAATTTATAATAAATTCAAAGCTCATCCAAAAACCTCAAAAATGTCTTAGATTAGAAAATCATATGAGAAAAGGTTTCTATATGGTAAACAAATAATTTTTAGACATGTTTTGTTTTCATTTTAGACCTTATCATTTTGTTTTACACTTAATTATTCTCTTTTAATTTTAACGGAGGTAACAAATTGTTTAATATTAATATTGTGTAATTTCTATTGATTTTAGGTAAATTAGAATATAAATTAAAAATTTAGAACATTTTAGAGTAACCATAATTATTTTATATGTTTTAAAAATATTTTATGATTTTTAAAAAATTTATTAAATCATTATTTTGAAAAAAATATCAATAAGGAAAATTTTGATACTTTCCATTTAACGGATTTTTAAAAATATCAATATATGTTGTTAACCTTGAAATAAATTATTAATTATATATATAAGGGTTAAATGTAATATATAATTTTTTTTATATATTAAATATCAAAAAATTATTTATTTTAATATTTTTCATAACATTTATTTGATATTTCAACTAATAAAATAATTACTACATCACTTTTGTGTAATTATTTAATATACTTTTTTTTGAGTAAAAATTAAAATTAAAATACTATAATGAATATAAACAATTTATATTTCAGAATAATACTTATACTCTAATATATATATTGGAAAATCTTGTCTTAAATTTCTTTTATTTATTAAAACATGAATGTGTAAACTTTTACACTACTTTAAATAAAATAAAATAAGTGTTATAATCTCTGAAATAAGGC
Organism: Viscum album; assembly: GCA_963277665.1. Lineage (NCBI taxonomy): Eukaryota > Viridiplantae > Streptophyta > Magnoliopsida > Santalales > Viscaceae > Viscum > Viscum album. Next base: position 448,012,501 of record OY728119.1, read on the forward strand.
TCCAAATGGTCAATAAATAGATATTTGGATGGTTATGATCTATATATACTCACTTAATAGTATTTTGTATTGTTTTTGTGTCTTTTATTAGTTATTATCTGTTTAATAAAAATTAGTTTATTGATTTTTCATCAATTATATAATTTCTGCATCATCAATATATAAACATTTAAGGTAATAATTTATTTAATAAAAATTAAATATAAATAACGCTGATATATATAAAAAATTTATCTTTCAATTTAATATTAATAATATAATTTATCTTCTATACCACCATATATTAAAAATCATTTAGTTAATAAGATTTGAGTAATACATATTCACCTTTTCCTTAAATAAAATATATTAAATGTCCTAATCTCATTAAAGTGGCTAAAAAGGGTATCATTTAGACAAAATTATGGTTTTTGTAGAAAATAACTCATAAAATAATATTAGAACAAGTTTTAGGGTAATTTTATAACTTTATATTTACCCTTAATTACCAGATTTACCATTTTATTGTATTAATAAAAATTACTGAAGTTACTATTCATAATCTCAAAAAAAATAAAAGAATGATATTAATATAATTTAGATAAAATGATTAAAAATATGGTATCCATTTTTAAAAAATTTAAATCATTGAATTTACAATTATTAATATAAAATCATTCTCATTGTCAGAATGAAAAATTGGTTTTAAAAAAGTTAAAACATTGCAAAATATTGAAATGTATTTTGCATCAAAATTCATTGTAAAATTAATTATAATAACATCAATAATGTTGAATGATAAAAAAATATTCTATTTTAACTATAAAACAATTTAATAATATAATTTAACCATACAAATAATTTCGATGAAAAAAGTTGTTTTCAATTAAAATTTCCTAATTTGTTTACTATTCATCAAAACATGAAAGTTATCAAAAAGTTATAAAAAATTCATCCAAAGTAAATTTTTATATAATAATTCAAAAGAATAAGTTTATTTGTTTAAATATAATACAAAAATGAAAAAAACTAGATTTTAAATTGGTGCGCCACTATAAGGTGGGAAAACTGCATTTTTTTTAAAATACTTCTTTTATCCAAAAAATGAATTAGTTTAATATAATTTCTAGAAAATATATAGAATTAATTTTAAACATTAAATTGAATGTATTAAATATTTATTACATTAATAAAATCCATCATGATTGATTTTAGTATTTTATGAACACAATTATTTTTATTTAAATAGTTTTTCAGAAAAAAAAACTTTCTTTTTATTTAAGAAAAATATTATTTTCATTTATAATTAATTGATCACCAAAGAGTAAAGAATAATTTTTTAACGTAGATAATACTATTCATACCACCATTATAATTTCTAGGTTATAATATAACATAATAATATTTAGTTTTTCGCTTAAACCCGATCATGCATGAAATGAATTCTATCAAAAGAACATGAAATTTCATGTAACACAATCCAAAGAGTGTTGTATATATCGCAAGCTAAGAAAATGTTTCATGTAGTGTAATATTATCTTAGTGTTTAAAAAAAAAATACATCAATGAAATTTAAAAAATAAAAATAAATTAAAGAAAATAAAAAATCTATCTCATAAAAGGCACATGATGTTACATACATTATTGGAAAAGGCTCGAGAGAAGAAGAGAATTGACTAATACTATAGTTAGCTATTGAAGAATGAATGGAAAAAATAAAATTCTTGTTTTTTAATTATTAAAATGAAATAAGAAGTTTTTTTTGTTGTTCTAGTGAAAATTAATATTAAAACCTCACATATGAGGAGTTTTTTTCATCCTACTTGATGTAGCGGAGAAGAAAATTTGAGATCAAATTAAATATGTCTAGTGTTAATAGGGAAAATAGTTCATTTATACCATGTTGTTCATAAAAATAACTTCATGTATATAAACATATCTTATCATTATTAGGAATATTTCATTGAGTAGAGAAGTGGTAATTGTTGAGTCAATAAGGTTTTTCTTATGACTTTTCCATTCCTTCTTGTTTTCAAAATGACAAACTCCTTTATTTAAGGGAAATTTCTTTTATAAGGAAAAACGCTTTTATAAGGAAAATTGCTTTTATAAGGAAAATCTCTTTTATAAGGAAAAAATCTTTTATAAGGAAGATTTCTTTTGTACAAAAAATCATCCTTATCATATTTTCATTCATATATTTCTTAAGTATAAGTTTCGGTTTCATTTCTATATGCTCAGAATCATTTGAAACTTTGATATGAAAACATTCTGTTTTAAGTACCGAATTCCAGATGAGAACTGTAATGAAGTTTCATTCCGAATTTTCGATACAAACTCTGATAAAGTTCTACTCCAAATTCTGGATACGAATTCTCATTACGAATTTTGATGACGAATTCTCATTTCGAATTCTGATGATGAATTCTCATTACGAATTCTGATGATAACTTCTCATTACGAATTCTGTTGACGAATTCCCATTCCGAATTCTCATTCCGAATTCTCCTATTAAACAGAATATGATCATCTTTGTTTTATACACTCAGTATCTATTTATACTCCGAAAAATTATTTTTGTTTACACTCCGAAATTTCATTTCGAACTTTTGAGTTAGACTTTAAATGATGTCGTACATTCTGTTACACTTGTTTTGTTATAAAACGATGTCATCTATTCTGTTATAATCTAACCATTGGCTAAGCTACATGTGTACATGTCCCTCCGATTTTTAAGGAAAATATGACCGTTGGAAATGAGGCCGACCGAACCTATAAATAGGAGATCATTTGAAAGAGCTCGAGACTGATTGAGATGGGTGATATGCTGACTGATCTTGTACTCATGTGATTACATGCTTGAAGTGATTTCTAGAGAGAGAGGCTCTTATTAACTCTCAAATCATCGTGTGACTCCGAATGTTGGTGATTACATTCGAGGACTTCCGAGGATAGGAAGAAAGAGGTGTCGACTACCTTGAAGTTCGAGGGCTTCCTTACTGAGGAAGACAGGGTTTGCCAACTACCTTGAAGTTGAGGGCTTGCGGGGATAGCAAGACAGAGACTCCGATCTTCGTATCGAGGGCTTACCCTGGTGTGGGTAAGACAGACTTGCTTGAATGTATAAATCAAGGGACCTTTATCCAAGGTTGTTGGATACCCTTCTCTTTGGGTTAAAAGACTTATATCTTGTTACTTGTAGTTTTACTACTTGTTTGTTTCCACTGAATTTTGTATTATAAGGAAAGTATAACTTTCTTATACTTCCTTACTTGTACTCTGTTTCATTTAGATTCTATACGCTTTAAGGTAGAATCTCATATTGTAATCTTTTGTTAAGTTTCAATTTTCGTAACCGTATTTCCAGAACCTACTTTAGGAATCTCTTTTCAGTTTTAAGAAAGTACATAGGACTTGAAGTTTATAACTTCATTCCTTATTCCAAGTTTTTCATTTGGTGTTAGAGTTGTTGTGAATTTTCTTAGTTTAACTTTGTTAAACATATCTCTTTCCTTTGTTAAAGGAATTTTTAAAGTGTACAATTCACCCCCCCTCTTGTAAATTGAGCATCTACATCATTATTTCGATCCTAAAATTGGAATCAGTGGAGGTCTCTGAAATACTTATTCTCACGTATAAGTTTTTCTTGCTCACTTTCTCATTCCGAACTTTCTCAATCTGAATTTTTTCATTCCAAAATTTGTGGTTACGAACTTTTTCTACTAACAAGTTTGTGTGCCAAAGTTTTTTTAAGTATGGCAGGAATTAATGTTGGTTCCATTGATAATCTAAATCCTACATGACCACCGATCTTTGATGGTAATGATTATGAATACTGGAGAGATCGAATGAAGACTTTTGTTATCAATACTGGAGTGGACAACTTTGTTATGCTTACTGGAGATTATAAAATTTCTGATAAGGATGTTAGAACTTTTACTAACCAAGAAAATCAAGAGTATCAACTCAATTATAAGGTACGCAATCCCTTACTTTGTTCAATGACTAGAAATATATATACCCAAATTTATTCTTGTGAAGCAGCTAATTGTATCTGGAAGAAGTTAGAGGTTACAGACTTTGGAACTTCTAAAGTGATTGAGACTAGGAGAGCTATGCCTAAAGCTGAATACCATGGCTTCAATTTTCCGTATGGTGAACCAATATGTAAATTTCAACAGAGATTTATGACTATTGTCAACAATTTATAGTCTATGGGAGTGAAAGGGTTAGATGATGAAGCACTTGTGGACAAGATAATTGATATCATGCCCAATGAGTGGGAATCCAAAAGAACAGTTATAGATGAGAACAGGAAAGTGACTCAAATTTCTCTTGATGAGTTATTTGGAACTCTTCTTCAACATGAAACAAGAATGAAGAGAGATGCTGACAACATCAAAAAGAAAAATGGAAATGGTACTGTTTCTTTTACAACAACATCAAATCAGATGAAAGCTACGACTCCTGAGAGAGTAACCAGATCCAAGTCTAAGAAAGTTATTTTCCAATCCAAATCTAGTGAGAGTGAAGTATCTGAAAATGAGTTAGAAAATCTTGCTCGAAGGATGAACAAGATAGCTGGCCAGAGAATTTTCCAATCCAAGTATAAGAAGAAGGAAAGGAAAGATAAGAAAGATGTAGAAGTCACTTGTTATGAATGCAAGAGAGCTGGACATATTAGACCAGACTGCCCTTTTCTCAAAAAAAAAAAAAGGAAAGAAAGGCATTCAGACAGAAACAGAAAGAAGTATTATAAAGCCAAAGCTAAGAAAGTTTTGAAAGAAAATGACACCTGGAGTGCCTGTGGTGGCGACTCTTCAGATGAATCTTCTGATTACGAATCTTCAGGACAGAAGAATCTTGGTCTTATAGCCAGACTACCTATTGACAATCATTGTTTTATGGATAAGGTATGAAATGTTGAATCATTGACCAATGTTTCTTAAAATTCTAATGATAGTAAGTATTATAACTCCTCAGATGAAGAATACTCTTCTGATGAAGAAAATACTTTACCTACTTATGAAGAAGTTTCTAGGTTTGCTGAACTTATTGAAATTGAGAATTCCAAACTCAATAAAAAACTTGATAAGGCAAACTCTAGGAATAATATTCTTACGAAAGAGATATCAGATCTTTCTAAAGATCTTGATAAAAAAAATGCTGATTTTGAAAGTATTTCAAAAAATCTTGAGGAAGTAAGTTCTGAGAAGAAAAAACTTTCTAAAGAGTTAGAAAAAGTAATTTCTAAGAAAAGTGTCTTTGAGCCTATCTCTAGTTCTAAAACTAATGATTTTGAGGAAAAAAACATGGTTATATAACTCAAGTCCGAAATTTTTTCCTTAAAGAAGTGTTTATCAAACTTTACCCATGGTAAGGAAAATTTTGATAAAATGTATTCCCAAATACGACCTTTAAGAAATATATCCGGATTTGGTTATACCCATGCAAAACCAATTTTTAGTAACAATTATTTTGTTCCTCAAAGTGCCCCATTTTGTACTAAGTGTCAATGTGGTGGTCACTGGGCAAGGAATTGTTCCTTAAAAAAACTCAATATCTAGGATTTCACAAAGCTTAATTTTCTAAGAAGATGTGGGTACCTAAAATTTTGTTATCTGGAAATCTCGGATCCAAACAAGTTTGGATTCCGAAAATCTAATTCTCTTCTTGATTTCCGGAAAATAAAGAGAGTACCAGCAATAATACATGGTACATGGATAGTGGATGTTCCCGGCACATGACAAGTAACAAAATCTATTTTGAAAAGATTATCAAAACAAAAGGAGGAAAGGTAACTTTCGGAGAGAATTCTAAGGGAGAGATTGTTGGTATTGGTAATATTGTTCTTTTAAGTAAAACTTTGATTTCAAATGTTCTTTTTGTTAAGGGTCTTAAGCACAACCTCATTAGCATAAGTCAGTTATGTGATGAAGGTTACCTTGTGAATTTTAGGAATGATAAGTGCATAGTTCACAATTCCAAGGAAGAATTTATTCTCTCAGCCAATAGGCATGAGAATGTTTACACCTTAAATTTAGAAGACCTCAGGAGCCAAGATTTAACTTGCCTAAGTGCAATGGAATATCATTCTTGGTTATGGCATAGAAGACTAGGTCACTATAACTTTAGAAACCTATGTAAACTCACTAAGAAGAAACTAGTTAAGGATCTACCAGAGCTTAGATTTGATTATTCTAAAGTTTGTGATCCTTGTCAATATGGAAAGCAAAATAAATCTAGTTTTAAGTCGATCGGTGAAGTCTCAACAACTGATGCATTGCAGTTAGTGCAAATGGATCTTTTTGGTCCAGCACAAACTGGAAGCATTGGAGGAAAATACTATGTGTTTGTTCTAGTTGATGATTACACTAGATTTACTTGGGTTTATTTTCTATAAAATACATATGAAGCTTTTTCTTATTTCAAAAATTTTAGAGCTCAAGTTAAAAATGAGAAAAACCTTCCATTGAAAACTATTCATAGTGATCATAGAGGAGAATTTCAAAATTCTGATTTTGAAACTTTTTGTAGTAAAAAAGGTATTACTCACAATTTTTCAGCACCTAGAACTCCTCAGCAGAATGGTGTAGTTGAGAGAAGCAATATAATTCTTCAAGAGATAACTAGAACCATGTTGAGTGAATATTCCTTAGATAGATATTTCTGGGCTGAAGCTGTAAGTACTGTTTGCTATACTATAAATCGAGATTTGATTAGAACTTTTCTTAATAAAACTCTTTATGAGTTATGGAATGGAAGAAAACCAAGACTATCCTACTTCAAGGTTTTTGGTTGCAAAGTATTCATTTTGAAAACTAAAGATAACTTACATAAATTTTCACCAAAATCAGATGAAGGAATTTTCTTAGGTTATTCCACGACTTCTAAGGCTTATAGAGTTTTTAATAAAAATACTTGTACTGTTGAAGAAACAGTGCATGTAAAATTTGATGAGTCTGATCCTTTTGTTTTTAAACCATCCCAGCCTACATCCTCAGACGTGTTTTCAAAAACTGATTGTCAACCTTTGATAGAAGAACCTTCTGATAAGGATAATGTTCAAGAAGATACTTCTGAAACATTTACCCCAGAAGACTTTCTACCCTATGTTGATGAACCGGCTTTTCAAAACCCAAATCAGGTGTTTCTTAAGAATCATCCCAGTGATAGTATCATTGGTGATGTAAATCAAACTGTAAGGACTATAAGTTCCTTATGAAATGAAGTAGAACATCTAGCATTTCTTTCCCAATTAGAACCTAAAAGCACTGATGAAGCTTTAGGTGATGATGATTGGATCAAAGCCATGCAATATGAACTAAAAGAATTTGAAAGGAATAAAGTCTGGACCTTGGTTGAAATACCTAAGGAAACTTCTGTTATTGGAGTAAAGTGGGTCTTCAGAAACAAATGTGATGAAAATGGAGTCATAGTAAGAACTAAAGCTAGACTTGTTGCTAAAGTCTATAATCAGCAAGAGGGAATAGACTATGAAGAAACCTATGCTCCAGTAGCTAGACTTGAATCTATCCGTATTCTACTTGCCTTTGCAGCATTCTTTAATTTTAAACTTTTTCATATGGATGTGAAATGTTCTTTTCTTAACGGTTATGTCCAAGAGGAAGTTTTTGTTGAACAACCTCCTAGAATTGAAGATACAGAACATCCTGGTCATGTTTTTAGACTTACCAAAGCTCCGTATGGTCTTAAACAAGCCCCATGAGCATGGTATGATAGACTCACTGGATTTTTGCTTCAAAATAACTATGTCAAGGGAAATGCAGATCCAAACCTTTTTATAAAGAAAGATAAGAAAAATGCTTTGATTGTTCAAATTTATGTTGATGACATCATATTTGGTTCAACTCAGCAATCTTTAACCGACTCTTTTGCAAGTCTAATGAAATCTGAGTTTGAAATGAGTATGATGGGTGAGATAACTTTTTTCCTTGGTTTTCAAATTTTTCAAAAACCAAAAGGAACCTACATATCTCAACATAAGTATATTAAATATCTTCTCCAAAAGTATGGTTATGACAACACTAAGAGTATAAATACTCCTATTGGTACCTCAAACTCTTTAAATCTTGATGAAGCTGGGAAACCAGTAGATCAAAAATCTTTTAGAGGTATGATAGGAAGTTTAATTTACTTAACAGCTAGTCGACCAGACTTAATGTTCTTATTATGCTTATGTGCAAGATATCAATCCAATCCGAAGGAATCTCACTTAAAGGTAGTAAAAAGAATTTTTTTCTACCTTAAGGGAACCATGGATCTAGGATTATTTTATACTTCTGGAAATGATTTTGTTCTAAAAATCTTTTCTGATGCTGAATTTGGTGGATGTAGAATGGATAGAAAGATTACATCCGGAACTTGTCATTTCCTAGGATATTCATTAGTTTTTTGGTCCTACAAGAAGCAACATTTTGTAGCACTCTCTACTGCTGAAGCCGAATATGTAGCAGCTGGAAGTTGTTGTGCTCAAGTGTTGTGGATGCAACACACACTCACAGACTATGGATTTAGTTTTACTAAAACTCAAATTTTGTGTGATAACACAAGTTCCATTGCCTTAAGTAAAAACCCTGCACATCACTCTCATGCAAAACACATAGATATTAGGCATCACTTTCTTAGGGATCACACACAAAAAGGAGATATTATTCTTCAGTTCATCGGAACTCAAGATCAACTTGCTGATATTTTCACAAAATCCTTGCCTTATGATAGATTTGAATACATTAAACAAAAGTTAGGAATGATAACTATAAGGTAATCATTCTTCATTAACTTTCTGTTGAAAAAGTCTCCATACAGTAATAAACTCTGTTTCATAGGGGGAGTACACTTGATTGTTAGAGTAACTAAATTTTTTCAAAATTTGTTTTCAAACTTTTCAGAACTAAAATTCCGGAATGGGAATTTCGGGAACTAAAATTTTCCAGAATGGATATTTTCGTATAGAAAACTTCTGGAATGGAAATTTTCATATTGAAAACTTCCAGAATGGAAAATTTCGTACTGGTATTTCCATAACGAGATTTTCGTACCGAGGCTTTCATAACGAGCATTTCGTTTTTCAAATTTCTTTGTAATGAATTTTTCATACTGAGTTTTCCGTACTGAGTTTGTTTTTCATAGTGAGTTTTGCGAACTATGTCGTTTTGTAATAAAGATTTTTCGTAGTCATTTTTTTTCAATATTACCCATTACGAAAAATCCTCCTAAACCAATCTGAAAGGTATGATTTTCTTACTCAAGTTTTCGTAATCATACTTTACTTACTGGTATTTTCTTATATTTTGTATTCGGTTTTTATGTTATCTTAAATCTTTGTTTTAATAAAAAACCACAAAAGATCGGATTCAAGTTTTCTTGAGAATTGGTTTTCAACCGTCATATCTGATCTCAGCTTGTTACAACCGTTCGATCAACTGATGAAGTTGAACCGTCTTCTCGTTGCCTATATAAAGGGGAATCCAAAGGGCTGTCCCACATCGGTTTTCAAGCTCCAGCGTCTCGAAGCTCTGCCTCTCCATTTTAAAGCCGTTCTAAACTTCAGATTTCTCCATTCTGAACTTCTCAGAGGTCTTCAAATCCGAATGTCTGTGGAAGTAGCTTCTCAAGACATGTCTTCCTCTAAGCCGATTTACAAGTGGTTAGTATATAGATAATGGTTGGTTCATCCTGATTTCTTCAAAAACTATGATTCTCTTATATTGAAGAACATAAAGCTTAACGTATGGAAAGATGTTGTTGTATCCAAGCCTGGAAATCAAGATGAAGTTTATTCGGATTTGTTTATAGAATTATATAAGACAGTTTCCTTCTATAAGGAAGATAGCAGGGAGAAATTATCGTTTAAGTCTTATGGAAAGACTTATAAGCTTTATTATGCCAAGGCATCCAGCTTGGTAGGCCTGAATAATGAAGGAGAAGCTGAGTTTATTTCTCATGTTTTTCCGGATTCAAAGGGAAGCTTCGACAAGGAAAAGGCATTGGAAACTCTCGGACTGTCAGATGATAAGGCTCCGGAGATTGCTTCTCTGTCTACGAATTTCCGGATTCTAGAATTATGGGTACAAGGGCTTATCGTACCGAGAAAGGGTGACAAAGATAGTCTGAAGAAGAGTGAGATTTATATTCTAGATTTTCTAATAAATCTGAGGAAGTTTAACTTGATGAAACACATTCTTATTACTCTTGATAATGTCAAGAAAGGGAATCTGAGAGCTCAGATCATAATGTATCCAGCAATCCGCTCAAAGTTGATTGTTCGGTGCCTTGAGTCCTTCAAGGAGGCTTGCAAGTCTAAGCCAAGAGTTTGCAAGATTATGTTGGTGAGTGATGGTACTCTCAAAAGAATGGATGTAGCCTTCGACAAGAAGACTGGTCAGTTTGTTGACTTACCTGCTCAAGAAGAAACGGTTCCGAAAGTTGCTGAACCCGAATCCTCTAAGCCAGTGAGGAAGAGAAAGTGGAAAGAAGATGAAGTTGAAGCAGAGAATCCCAAATCTAAGGAATTTCAATCCGCACCTCCAAAACCAAAGAAGAAGAAAGCCTATCCAGATGAGGTAGTTGCTAAATGGAGGGAAATCAAAGAGAAGAGAGTGCAAGGGGAGCCTCAGTTTGGCTTGGATCCTGCGGAGGCTAGGGCCTTGAAAGAAAGAACTGTGGATGAGCTAGAAAAACAAGTGAAAGAAAAGAAGCTTAAAAAGAAGATGTTTGAAGCTGAGGTAGCTCAGAATTTGTTAAAGTTTAATGAGATGGTTTCAGCAAACATTCCTATTCCAAGATCTTTTTCTCTGGAATCTCTTCCTGAGACTCCAGGAAGAAACTTTGTCACTCCGGAAGAACCAGTTGCTAAGAATGTTGAGGAAGTAGAGCAGATTGAGCAAGTGGAAGAGCAAGAACCAGTTGCTGAAGGTAGTGGTGACACCGGAGATGATTTGAAGCAAGTAGATGATTATAAGGGGACACCTTCAAAACATTTGTCGCTCCGAACTTCAGAAGCTCAATCATCAAAGTTAGTCACTCAAGGGAAGGATGACCAGGAAGGAGAACAAGAAGTAGCCTATCATGCAGAGGAAGGATAACTTCTACATGATATTTCTCAAATGGATAATGTAGAGGATGGTGCTCAAAAAGCTACTGATTATGAAGACAATGTTGTTCAAGTTTCTGATAGTGAACAGAAGACTCGAGAACAACAAACTATTCCAAAAAAGGACAAGGGAAAGAAAATTTTTGTTGATACCCCAAGCTCTATTGTTGTAAAGAGAAGGGAAGTTGGTGATTCTTCTAAGAAGAAGAATGAGAAAATTGAAGAAGGAAATTATCCAAGCAAAGTCTCGGATTCAGAGTCATCTTCATTAGGGCATGACTTTGTTGTTCATTCATTAAAGAAGTTGGTAGGTTCTATTCCGAATTTCTCGAGTATTGATTCTAGATGCCAAATGCTCCAACATGCTTTGAATCAGAAAACAGACTCCGTATCCATGGTCATGTACAAATGTGTTGAGATAGAGGCTCAGTTCAAAACTTTCTTTGTCAGCTATGAAGTCCACAAAAGATCTTTCAAGAGGATGACTAGTTGGTCGAGAAAGACGGTAGAAGAGATGAGACTCTTTGATGAATTCCAAGATAATGTGAAGGATGACTTTGAGACAGGGGACAAGAATATAAATAAACTTACTTCATCCTTTGAAGAAAAGTTGACAGATGAAAAGAATTTACAGATTCAAGAAGTCAGAGATCTGAATGGGAAGCTGAATTCTGTTTCTCAAAACTGGAAGTATGAAAGGGATCATCGGATTGAGTTTCAAGAAAAGTTGTTAAAGCAAGAAAAAATCTTGAAGGCTCAGGAAGAAAAGCTTCAGGCTCAAGAAGAAAAGCTTCAAGCCCAGGAAGAAAAGATTGAATCTCAAAATTCAAGAATTATTGTGTTAGAGAAGCAAGCTGAGGAAGATCATAAAGACTTGAAGAAAATAAAGACTATTCTTAAGGGTCTCATGGTGAAGGAAAAAGATCCAAAATAGACAGATCCGATCTTTTGTTGTATCTAAATTTCTTTGTTGTTGAGCTTTCAAACTTAATGAAAATTGTGCTTGCTCGTTTCTTTTGTTGTTCCTACTAATTTTTCAGGTACCTTGTTATTTTTTTCCATTCCCTCGAATTCTTTTTGAAAACTACAAAGGGGGAGAAGGAAAAGAACCCTAATAAAAGGGAAAAAGAATCTTAACAAAGGAAGAGAAAGAAAACAAACTCTAATAGAGTTTATCTAAGGGGGAGTTTTTCATTAAAGAAGACATTCTTATTATCAATGAAATATCATTCCAGAAATCTAGAATATGATCCTTAGTGTTTCAAAGCCTAAGGGGGAGTTAGTCGTATTCATCAACATCTATAAGCAAAGGGAGATAATCCTTAATGTTTTCTTTCTTATTACACATTCTTTTTCATAGGGATGTTTGTGCTTTCCAAAAAGGGGGAGATTGTTGAGTCAATAAGGTTTTTCTTATGCCTTTTCCATTCCTTCTTGTTTTGAAAATCACAAACTCCTTTCTTTAAGGGAAATTTCTTTTATAAGGAAAATCTCTTTTATAAGGACAATTGCTTTTATAAGGAAAATTTATTTTATAAGGAAAATTACTTTTATAAGGAAGATTTATTTTGTAAGAAAAATCATCCTTATCATATTTTCATTCATATATTTCTTAAGTATAAGTTTCGGTTTCATTTCTATATTCTCGGAATCATTTGAAACTTTGATATGAAAACATTCTGTTTTAAGTACTGAATTCCAGATGAGAACTGTAATGAAGTTTCATTCCTAATTTCAGATACGAACACTAATAAAGTTATACTCCGAAATCTGGATACGAATTCTCATTATGAATTCTGATAATGAATTCCCATTAGGAATTCTGATGATGAATTCTCATTACGAATTCTAATGATGAATTCTCATTACGAATTCTGTTGACGAATTCCCATTCCGAATTCTCATTCCGAATTCTCATTCCGAATTCTCCTATTAAACAGAATCTGATCATCTTTGTTTTATACACTTTGTATCTATTTAGACTCCGAAAAATTATTTTTGTTTACACTCCGAAAATTCATTCCAAACTTTTGAGTTAGAATTTAAACGATGTCGTACATTCTGTTAGACTTGTTTTGTTATAAAACGATGTCGTCTATTCAGTTATAAACTAACCGTTGGCTAAGCTACACGTGTACAGGTCCCTCTGATTTTTAAGGAAAATATGACCATTGGAAAGGAGGCCGACCGAACCTATAAATAGGAGCTCATTTGAAAGAGCTCGGGACTGATTGAGCTGGCTGATATGCGGACTGATCTTCTACTCATGTGATTACACGCTTGAAGTGATTTCTAGAGAGAGAGGCTCTTATTAACTCTCAATGCTTCATGCGACTCCGAATGTTGGTGATTACATTCAAGGACTTCTGGGGATAGGAAGACAGAGGTGCCAACTACCTTGAAGTTCAAGGGCTTCCTTGCTAAGGAAGACAGAGGTTTCCAACTACCTTGAAGTTAAGGGCTTGTGGGGATAACAAGACAGAGACTCTGATCTTCGTATCGAGAGCTTACCCTGGTGTGGGTAAGACATACTTTCTTGAAAGTATAAATCAAGGGACCTTTATCCAAGGTTGTTGGATCCCTTCTCTTTGGGTTAAAAGACTTATATCTTGTTACCTGTAGTTTTACTACTTGTTTGTTTCCACTGCATTTTGTATTATAAGGAAAGTATAACTTTCTTATACTTCCTTACTTTTACTCTGTTCCATTTAGATTCTATATGCTTTAAGGTAGAATCTCATATTGTAATCTTTTGTTAAGTTTCAATTTCCGGAACCATAGTTCCAGAACCTACTTTTGGAATCTCTTTTCAGTTTTAAGAAAGTACATAGGACTTGAAGTTTATAACTTCATTTCTTATTCCAAGTTTTTCATTTGGTGTTAGAGGTGTTGTGAATTTTCTTAGTTTAACTTTGTTAAACTTAGCTCTTTCCTTTGTTAAAGGAATTTTTAAAGTGTTCAATTAACCCCCCTCTTGTAAATTGAGAATCTACATCCTTATTTCGATCCTACAGTAATGACCATAGATTGGTAGTTATCCATTTCAAATCATTGTAATATAAATAAATAGTATTATTACCTTTTTAGAACACTAACACATCATCAGTGTGTACATCTTGAAGTATCATGTTTTGGTGAACCACATAAATTCTAGTGTCCTTACAGCTTTTAGTTTCTATTAATATGAAAGATGTGTGATTCTATTACATTTAAATAAAAATGTAACACCATAATAATTTAGTTTAAAAGAACACTATATTCTATAACTTTCTTAACAATCAACACCATGTTTAAATAGAATTATGACATACAATTAAAATAATATTATATAATTATTATTGTTATAACGTAGATATTATATTGGGGAATATGAATAGTGGTAAAAACATTTTGAACTACATGAAAAATTATTTTACTAAATATGAATTTATTAGTTGACTCCATGGAAATAATCTATCAATTTTATTAGTAATGTTATTTTATTCATAAAAAAATGCATTTTCTTTAAAAAAGGTTTTATTTCATTTTGTGCATGGAAATAATAAATATTATTCCATTTTTTTAAATTATGTATTATTAAATGAAAATATTTTTTGAAATAATAATATCAAAATTATATGAGAGAGATTTTTTTATTTTTCTGAAACTGATATATTTTCAAAAAATTGTGAAAATACTGATTTCTCAAGTACTATCATTTTTATCATTAAATAAAGTAATTTAAAATTTCCATTTTGTTTTATATATAGTATTAATGTAAAATAATCCTAAATTAAGTCTAAATAATATAAATAATAAAATAATGATCAAATTAATATTTGATTTTGGTATAAGTTCATTTTAACCCTTAGAAAAACATTTTTCTAAAAATAGTTTTTAGTTGTGTTTTTCACATTTTTATTAAAATTAATTTATTACAATTATATAAATTTAATATTGAACAATTGAATCTATATCTATAATTGTGAGTTAATTTTTTTTAAATATTTACTTTTTATTTTTGTTCCTTATAAACAGCGATCATGATAAATATTTGGTACCTTGGTAAGGAAAAAACAAGTAAAATGAGGTTTAAACTATGGGATATGACCTCAAAATCTCTCTCAAACATTAATTTATTTCTATTTATTAGTGGAAGTATTCCACTAACATCCTATATACTACTATTTGGTGATTTATTTCCACATTACTTTAATTGTAAACTTTATATTATTTTAAGTAACGATTAAATACAAAATGTCACTCTTTCTTTTAATATCTATAACATATTTTCATTGGAATAAAAATATTTTATGATAAATTGAAGATATTAATTATTAATATTAATGATTTAATTTTATGTTATTAATTTATTTTAAATTTCTTATGATCATATAATTTCTTTAAATTCGTATACAGTGCAGATATAGTGTTTATTCATGAAGTTGAAAAATCTAGGTAAATGATTATAAATATAATAAAATTAATAATTTTTAATGGATTGGAGTATTACATAAATTTAATATGTAATTATAAATTATAGTTAATTTTTAATGTGTTTATATTTTTATTCCATTACTATGTTTATATCAATAAGATAAAATTAAACCAATAGTCTTAAAAATGACTAACAATTCATTATGACAAAGAATATTTTATTAAATGATTTAAAAATAAAAAAATATTTAAATATTACCAATTGGATGAGAGATGGTCTAGTATTTCATCCATGGGAAATTTTGAGTTACTTTATACCTTAGAAATAAATTTATATCCCTTAAAAAGTGTAAAATGTGTTACCATGGTTAATGTTAAAAAGGGTTACTGAGGGGGATAAAACAAAAGATAATGATTAAGATGAAACATAAAATTTTATATTTTTTTATTTTTTTATTTTTAACTTATAAATTTATATAATTTTAGTTATGTTAATTTTCTAACACATGACATAATTATGATATTTATTATATTTTAATGTTCTTAATATTTATAATTGTGCCACTCCCCTGACATATAAAAGGGAAGCCCTCCTCATCTATTATTCACAATTTCTGGGACCTATATCCTATAAAAACACAAAAACAAATTCCTAGATTATGTTACTTTATTATTGAGCATCCATAATTACCCTAAGACTATCTTAATATGTTTTATGGTGTACGAAAAAGGATTTCTCTCAAAGAAGAGGTAATCGGGTTACTCAACTCTTTCAATGTTTATTTATTCTTCTACTTCCTCAAATTAACATTCATCTATTATAAAATAATGAATTATGTTTCATAAATATACTAATATTTATTATGATTATTGAAAAACCATTTTACACCTCTTTTATATCAAATGTGAAATAAAATTATCGATTATGCGTACATTCAAACTATTTCTTGGACGAAGTGATATAATTCATTTTCCAACACTACCAATATTGGTTGGTTATAATGATGTATTTATAGAATATATATTATTTATTAAGTAATAAATATTATATATTAACAAAATATTTTCTACTTTCTTTTCATTTTTCTCTTTATAAAGTTTATGTTTCTTTCATACATACTTATGGACTACCACCTCCTTGACTGATATATTTTATTTTCAATATTTAACTTTTATGGATGGTTCTAAAATTATACATATATAATACCTATGACAAAATAATCTTCTTTAAATTATATATTAATGTTATAACTTACCATGTTATTTCCCATTTAGTCATTATAACATGATCTTGTTTGGGTCAGTTTTACCACCTATATGAGTGATGTTATAATTTTTTCTATATGAATCATTAAGGAGTATTGAATAATGGGGATAATATGTAATAATAATATATAAATTAAATGATTAAATCTATAGATAATATGGCACCATGATCAAGATGTAATGACCACAACTTTCAAACCGAAAAATACATGATAAACAAATCAGGTAACACCCGAAATGATGATGATAATTAAAGATTATTAATAAACATGTGATAATATGTTATTAATAAACCATTTATGGAATTATAAGTTTGAATATGGTTCTATAATAAAATTATAATAAATTTAAATTGAGTATCCAGTTGTACATAATTCTCCTAACCAAGTACAATTCTGTGGTAAAAGATTAATTATCTCAATTTCATCATTTTGACTCATTCCATATTCAAACCATGTTTATTTTTGGGGGTGTATATACTACCATATGGATTTCCTTTATCATTAATTTATTTAATTAATATTATTGAAAACTTATTTTCAATTTCTCACATTCAATTTCATTTTTATTCAAAAGTGACTATAATGGTATGGGTTTGTTATAAAATATCATTTTTAATCAAGATTGATTATTTTTAAATTTAAATAGTTAGAAATTATGTTCCCTTAATCTAGGTTATATTTTTTTCATTTTTTTCTTTCATTATCCTCTATTTTTTAGTTATTAAGATCAAGAAAATGTTCTTTATGTAAAGTCGATCTTATTTCCACAATGGTCGATTAACCTTTTCTTCCATATCGATGTTTCCTAAAATGATTTCAAGAATGGTATTTTCAATGATAAAATGATTATTTAAATTCATTTTCAACCATTTTTTAATTTATTTTCATAGTTTTAAAAGGAATATTCTTACAGATTTTATAATGAGGTACTTTTAGTTTTTACAAAAAGTGCGAAAGAAATCATTTCTTTAACTTTTACCACAAAAACTGGTTTTCCCACCATCATCACTATTATATGATTTTAAGATTCATTTAAAATTTTCCATGGTTATATTCAAAGATATAATTTTTATTAATATCTTTTAAATTTTTATTTAAAATATTACAAAAATAAAAGGATATTTCTACATGTTTTCAAATAGTCGTTCGAAAGTTCTTTTAAATATATTTTCATTTATTTCAAAATCCATTGATAATTATTTTTCATTACATGGAATATACTATAATGATAACAACCACCATATTACTCTTGATAACTTCTGATCATTATATTTTATTTATTGATTGGGAAAAATATTGAAATTTTTTATACTAGTTTTTCAATATGAATGTTTATGGTGATTGTATATTTCTTTAAAATGATGAATTAATTGGAAAAAAGTAAGTGATGGGTGGTCATATTATATCCCATTGATAAATTGGTGGGTATCATGAGACAAAATAGCCTTGGTATTTAGTGTATGCCAACCTAATTATTTTTTATGACTTGGAATAAGGACTTGAAGATATGTTTATCATGTCGTGGTATAAGGCCTTGAAGTTATAATTATGATGTCCGACATTATTCGTTCCAATATTATAAAATTAGTTATTTTTATCCATGGGATTATATATATTATTATTTTATAAATGGATTTATTCCCCTTTTATTCTATTAGTTATATGTAATAATTGATTATTTTTTATCTCTTCCATATTATTCATCCATTATTTATTATATGATATATTTTTTGTACGATTTCACTTACTGAGTATCTGAGCTTACTCTTTGTTATATTATCTTTTCATCATGATTCCAAGAATTTATTTATGATTTAATTCAGGGATATTCTAGAATAAATATTAAATTTATCATTATAATTCACGTTGTTAATGAAACCTGATTATAAATTAAGAATCTTATTTTTGTGGAATAAAATTGACATTGAGTATAAGTTTCCAATATTTATTTAATGAAAGGGTTTAATGTGTATGATTACTTAAAATTATCTAAAAATCCAAATCAAAAAGATCATCAAAATATAATAAAGTGAAACCATAGTTATAAATTAGGTAATTATGGGTTGTTAATGTTATGGGGTATTGTAGTTAGTATCAAATGGAAGGCTTATAAATCTATAGAGTATTTGGTGAGTCATAAAAGGAAATTATAAAAAAATTATATTCCATTACTGGGTAATAAGTATATGGTTAGTCATATATATAATTATAGATATTCATTTTTATGTTTTATGTGATGAGAGTTTATGATTATTAAGGATATGTTTGGTGAAATTTATGGGAATACAACCCTTAGGTGTAGTATTTTTTTAGTGAAAATATTTATTTGAGGAATAATTATTTTATAATTTGTGGAAATCATTTTAAAGGTAACAATAAAATTTAGGGTTAGTATGATCTTTTATACTATAGTAATTATGGATAATTGGGTAAAAGGGTTACTGCATTTTTTTAGAACATATGTTGTATCATATTGATAACCATGGTAATAAAAAGTGATTTGGTGACTTATTTATTAATTTTATTATAAATAAGTTCACTATATTTGGAACATTATAAGATAAAGGTAAATTGAATTATTTTTTAAATTTATGGGATTTTATTTGAATAATAAAGGTTGTTATAAGTTTTTGTTGAATATATTATTTTATTAGAGAATTATAATGATTAATTCTCTTTAAGGGAATGTTTCTAATATTATAAAGATTACATGATTAGAGGATATTTTTTTATTTGACTTTAGGAGTGATTTATATTGTTCGGATAAATGTATAAAATTGATCTCAGGAGAATATGTGATGAAATCATTTTTATTTTTGGGTTATTAATATGGTCATGAATATTTTGATTAAATTTATGTTTAGTTACATATAAAATAATTTATATTGAAATGTGGAAGCTATTGTTGAGAATTTAGTGATTACTATTGTATTTATTAATTTAAAGTCTTATTCATATTGCATATAATCTTAAATTGCACTAACCATTTTAAATTTTGAATAATAAATAAAGATTTGGGAAATAAAGTTTTAATATTTTATAGATCTAATGATCTATTATAATTTTATTATTATGATCTAAGTGTAAGAAAGATTCATCTTGGGTATTCATTATTTAGTAGGGGTGGGAACTGATTGAAAGACACAACCAAATTATGAAATTATGTTTATGGATACAGGATAATAAAGTAAGTATATTTTTTAATTTTCTTGATATTTATTGTAAAATAATCCTGAAACTCTACAAAATATATCTTGAAAATTAATTTTTTTCCTTCCATTTATAATCATTTTCACCCCTCACTGATTTATAGTTTTTTAGTCTTTGAAATTCTCAAGATTAGGTTCCATATCACTACCCATCATTATTTGGACATTATTTTTCTTCTCCATGTCATTATTTTCACTTCCTGCTAATTTTAACCTATTTTGGGAAGATGAATATGTGTTATTTTAGGTGACCATTGTTGAGATGATATGTGGAGTATAATATACTCTATAATACCAAATTTAGGATCTAAATAATATATATACGAAATGAAGTATCTAATAATGCTCAAAATACAAGAATGGGGGTGAATTGTATACTTTTAAAAATATCCCTTTGGAACTTTAAAAGTTGGAAATGTTTAACAAAGTTAAACAATAAAAAAATTCACTAAACCTCTAGTTCTACACACTTTCTAGATTCTAGAAATATGATTCCAATTAAGTGATTCCAGAAAAGATGGTTCTGGAAAATGAAACTTAATAAAAGTTTAGAAAGATAAATATTCTACCTTAAAGTGTATATAATCTTACTGAATCAGAGTATAAAAGTATAAGGAAGTATAAGATAGTTATACTTTCCCCAACAATAAAAAATATAGTGGAAAAATAGAAACAAACAAGTAACAAGTAGTAAGTCTTTTAACCAAAAGAGAAGGTATCCAACAACATTGGATAAAGGTCCTTTGATTTATACTTTCAAGAAAGTTTGTCTTACACACACCAGGGTAAGACCTCGATATAAATAATGGATTGTATCTTGATATCCCCACAAGCCCTCAACTTCAAGGTAGTCGACACCTCTGTCTTCCTCAGCAAGGAAGTCCTCGATCATTAAGGTAGTCGTCACCTCTGTCTTCTTATCCCTGGAAGCCCTCGAATATACTCAGCAACAATCGGAGTCGCATGAAGTAGATCTAAACAAGGTGTTCAGTATGCACAAATCTATATAGTATATCTCTCTAGAAATCACTTCAGAAGCATGTAATCTCTATATTGATCAAATTTTTTTGAGATTTTTCAAATGAGATCTTATTTATAGGCATGGATTCAACGGTCGGCTCCCTTCTCCAACGGTCATATTTTTCCTTGAATTTCAGAGGGATTTGTACCCATGTCACTCAAAAAATGGTTAGTTAGTAACTGAAATAACGATATATTTTTATAACCAAAAACATGTGTAAGAAAATGCATGGTTACATAACTAAAATCAAATATTCGAAATGTAAGAAAATAAATGTTCGGAGTCTAACCAAAAACATATTCAGTGTATATAATACAAGGATATTAGGATTTTATTTTATAATGTATTAAAAACCTGAACTCTATAGAATTCTGGAGTCTAAATTTCAAGGAAATTCAGAACCTGGACTTACAATGTTTGGAGTTAGAGTTCATGAGAATTCAGAGTCAGAACATACAATGATCGGAGTCAGAGTTCATGAGAATTCAGAGTTAGAACTTACAATGTTCTGAGTCACAATTCTTTAGAATTCGGAGTCAGAACTCATAAGAGTTTAGAGTCTGAATTCAGAGAATATGGTGTCAACACTCATAAGTGTTTGGAGTCTGAATTCAGAGAACTCAAATTCAAAACTCAGAGGAGTTCTGAGACTAGATTCAGAGAACTCAGAGTCAGAACTCAGAAGAGTTCGGAGTCTACATTCAGAGAACTCGGATTTAAAACTCTAGATAGTTTGGAGTCTGAATTCAGACAACTCGGAGTCTGAATTGGGATCCTAAAAATTGAACTCTCTTTATCTACGTATTATATGATTCCATGGTTTTAGATATGAACACAAATTTTACACATAGACAAAATGAACAATGAAAAACATGGTAAGGATAAATTTCCTATAGGAAATAAAATTTTCCTTATGAATGTAAAACACAGGATAAAATGAAATTTGACTTAGGATAAGGAGTTTGGGATTTTCAAAACACGAATGAATGATAAATTCATAAGGAAACCTTATTCACTCAACAATATCCCCCATTTTGGAAATCATAAACATCCTTATAAAAAATAAAATAAGAACATAGAAAATATTTTACTAGACTTTGAAAATAAAACTTATCTCCCTTTTCATATAGACAATGATGAATACGACTAACTCCCCCTTAGGCTTTAGAACAATAAGGATCATATTCTAGATTTCCGGAATGGGATTTTTCATTATCTTGAGTATAGAAATCTCTATAATGAAAACCCCCCCTTAGATAAACTCCCCCTTACTTAGGGATATTTCTTCTTTACTTAGGATTATTTTTCCTTTCTTCCCCTTTTTGATTTTAAAAAATAATTTTTGGGAATGGAAAAGAAATTTTGGTACCTGAAATATTAGTACAACACATCCAAAAGATAAGAAACCAAAAAATATCATTATGAATGGAATTTTTTTACAAGGAATGGAATACAAAAAATGATTGGATTGGGTCTATCATCCTTCCTTTTCCTTGGGCATCAGCTTCTTTACTATTGTGTTCAGCTTCTTGAGCTCTTTATAATCTTCCTATGGTATTTTAAGAACCTGTTCATGTTCCTTATCTATTTTATCTATATCTTTGATTCTATCTTCCTGATCCTTGAGAGCCTCTTATTGAGCCTTCCAGACTTCTTCCTGCTTAACAAGATTTTCTTCAATCTCAATACGAAGATCTATCTCTCTTCCAGCTTTGGGCAATAGAATATAGTTTCCCATTCAAATCCTTCACTTCATGAATCTGATTATTCTACTCAAGGGTTAAATTTTTCTCAAAGAGACTTGTGAGATCCTTGATCTTACCATCTTCTATGTGAAAAGACTCTTTCACACCATCTTGAAAATCATAAAGTTCTCTCAAATATTAAACTGTCTTCTTTGACCAGACAACCATTTTCTTACAGGACTATTTGTGGGCATCATAGTGAATGAAGAAATTCTTGAAATCAGCCTCATGCTTGACACACTTGTCCATCACCATAGACACTGAATCTGATTTCTGATTAAGTGTGTGTTGAAGCATCTAGAATCTCGAGTCTATGCTTGGGAAAATCGGAATGGTCCCAACCAACTTCTTCAAAGACTGCAAAAGAAAATAAAGTCCTAGAGATGATGATTCTGAATCTGAGACTTTTCTAGGTAAAGGATCTTTCTCAAGTTCAGAAATTTTCCTCTTTGAAGATACACAAGCTAATTTCTTCTTCACAATAGTTTTAGTAGGCGTATCAAAAACCACCTGTTTTCCTCTATCACTTCTTATAATGGCTTCCTCATCAGGAGATTTGTGTTCGATGTCAGACAGCTGAACAATTCTATCTTCATCTATCCTCTCCTTCTTAGCTCCTGCCTCAACATATTTAGGATGAACAAAATGATGATAAAAACTTTCTTCCTCAGAGACCTTTTTCACTTCATCGTCAGCTTTCTCATCCCCTTCTAACCGATCTTTCCCAGGTGTGGCCAACTTTGACGATTCTGCCTCAGAAGTTCTGATCGAAAACTTCTTAGATAGACTTTCCTTCTCATTAATGTCTTCCACTTGCTTTATGAGATCTTTAGTATCACTACTGATTTCTTCTTCTTCCACTTCTTCAAAAACTTTATCTACTTATTTTTCTTTTTCATTCACCTTTTTCCTGAGTAACAAATTTTTTACCCAGAGTCTCAGGTAAATTTTCCACTATGAAAGATTTTGGTACTGGGATACTCTCGGAAGCTTTCTTAGTATCCCTCAGAAGGGATTGAACAATTTTAGTCTCAGACATCTTCTTCTTCTTTTTTTCTTTATCTTGCCTCTCAAGCTGGTCAGCAGTCTTCTCCTTCAAAGACTTTGCTTCTATAGGATCCAAGCCAAACTGTGGTTCTCATTCCTTCCGGTTTTTCTTATCTTCCCTTCATTTTTCTACAACCTCATCTAGATAGGATTTTTTATTCTTAGGTTTTGGAGGTTCGGATTGAGCTTCCTTAGCTTTTGAGGTTTTCTCCTCCTCTTCTACTTCCTTTAACTTCCTCTTCTTTCCTTCATTTTTTGATGGTTCAGGTACTTCTTGATTCTTCGGAATACCTTCAGCTTCTTACATTGGTAGGTCATAAAATTCTTCGGCATCATTGGAAAAACCAATGTTCATCATTTTTAGTGTATCATCACTAACTATCATAACTTTACAGTTCTTGTGCTTCAAACTGCAAGGAATTTTGAATGATTCTAGACACCAAATAATCAACTTAGAAATAATGGACGGGTAAATTATAATACGAGACTTCAGATTTCCATTCTTGATATTCTCGATCGTAATCAGAATATGCTTAACCAAATTAACCTTCCTCAAATTCAGCAGAAAATATGGGATGTATATATCACTCTTTTTCAAAGTTTCCTTGTCACCTTTTCTTGAAATGATAAATCCATGAACCCATAATTCAAGGATCCAATTATTTGTAGAGAGGTGAGCAATCATCGGAGTCTGGAAATCTATAAAACTGAGGCACTCTATATATTTCACCTTTACAAAACATCCTTTGACATCCGACAACTTGTGGGAACATAATTCAGCTTCTCCTTCACACAAAACACCAATCAAACTAGCTGCCTTAGTGTATGAAAGAGAATAAGTCATTCCATAGATTTTGAAGGAAAACTCCTCTCTGCATTCTTCAGTAAAAAAACTGACCAATTCACATAACTCTATTAGCAGATCTGGATACACCAAATCTTGATCCCATGACTTTCATATGCAAATGCTCTCCCATCCATTCAATTTAATGTTCTTAAAAATGATTGAATCATACTTGTTGAATAATTTCAAATGCACCAGCCTTTCTCCATACACCTGCCTCTCCAGAATTGGCTTGACAGTTGACATATCTTTCTGAGAGGATTCTTCTACAAAAATTTGGAATTGAGAAACTCTGAGAAGTTTGAAACAGTCTTAAGTATAGGGGCAGAACTTCAGCACACGAGAGCATGAGATCGATGTGGGACAAGCCTTCGGGGGTCCTTTATGTTGAATGTGATGATTCAACTTCCAAACTCAATCCAATGGCTGAAAATCCTTCGAATTAGATCTTATGATTGATATGATAGCCACAAGGAAAACTTGATATAATCCGTTCTTTTGAGGTGTTTTAAGAAAAACATTCAAATTTAATGAAAAGAGAATCCAATTTTTTTTAAAACAAATGAAAATACAAGCAAGTAAATGATGATTACGAAAAATTAAGAAAGGAATCATATGTTTTGGATTTCCAGAAAAATTATTCATAGTGAGGAAAAAATTTTCCTAAAGAACTTTAGATTCTGAAAATTGGATTACGGAAAATTTTGAAAAACATCATTACTAAAAATTTGAAAAACTTCATTATGAAAAATTTGAATAACTAAAAAACAAGTGTAGTACCTCTATGGAAAGGAGTTTATTACAGTAAGGAGATTTATTTCAACATAATTTAATAAAAAATATTCCCTTAATTTTATCATTCCTAAATTCTTTTTAATGTATTCAAATCTATCATAGGGTAAAGATTTTGTGAAAATATCAGCAAGTTGATCTTGTGTTCCGATAAATTGAAGAATAATATCTCCTTTTTGTGTGTGATATCTAAGAAAATGATGCCTAATCTCTATGTGTTTTCCATGAGAGTGATGTGTAGGGGTTTTACATGAAGAAATGGAACTAGTAGTATCACACAAAATTTGTGTTTTGGTAAAATTCATACCATAGTTTGTGAGTGCGTGTTGCATCCACAACAGTTGAGGATAACAACTTCTAGCTGATACATATTCAGCTTCAGTAGTGGAATGTTCTACTGAGTGTTGCCTCTTGCATGAATAAGAAACTAATGAATCTTCTAGGAAATGACAAGTTCTGGATGTACTCTTTCTATCTATTCTACATCCACCAAAGTCAGCATCTGAAAAACATTTTAGAATAAAATAATTTCCAGAAGTATAAAAGAGTCCTAAATCCATGGTTCCCTTTAAGTAGAGAAGAATTATTTTCACTGATTTTAAATGAGATTTCTTGGGATTGGATTGATATCTTACATATAATCCTACTGAAAACATTAAGTCTGGACAACTAGATATCAAGTAATGTAAACTTCCTATCATTCCCCTAAAAGATGTTTTATCTACTGGTTTTTGAGCTTCATCAAGATCCAGATTGTTTGATGTACCAATAGGAGTACTAATTCTCTTAGTGTTGTCAAATCCATACTTTTTATGAAGATATTTTATATACTTATGTTGGGATATATAAATTTCTTCTGGTTTTTGAGAAATTTGAAAGCCAAGGTAAAATGTTAACTCACCCATCATACTCCTTTCAAATGTATATTTCATTAGATCCGCAAAGGAATCACTTAAAGATTGCTGAGTTGAACCAATTATAATTCAATCAACATAAATTCGAAAAATCAAAACATTTTTCTTATCTTTATTTATAAAAAGGATTGGATCTGCATTACCCTTAACATAATTATTTTGAATAAAAAATCATGTAAGCCTATCATACCATGCTCGAGGGGCTTGCTTAAGTCCATACAAAGCTTTGGTCAATTTATAAACATGTTTAGGATGTTTTTTATCTTCAAAACTAGGAGGTTGTTCAACAAAAACATCCTCTTAAACATAACCAGTAAGTAAAGCACATATCACATCTATTTGAAAAATATTGAAATTGTAGAATACTGCAAAGGCATGTAGGATACAAATAGATTCAAATCTAGCTACTGGAGCATAGGTTTTTTCATAGTCTATTCATTCTTGTTGATTATAGACCTTAGCAGCCAATCTAGCTTTATTTATTACTATGATTCCATTTTCATCACACTTATTTAAGAAAACCCATTTTACTCCAATAACAAAAGTTTCATTAGGTCTTTCAACCAAGGTCCATAATTTATTCCTTTCAGATTCATTTAGTTCATCTTGCATAGATTTTATCCAATCATCATCACCTAAAGCTTCATCTTTGATTTTTTGTTCTAATTGGGAAAGGAATGATATATGTTCTACTTCATTCCTTAAAGAACTTCTAGTCCATACAGGTTTATTCACATCACCCATGATACTATCACTAGGATGATTATTTAGAAACAACTGATTTTGGTTTTGTAAAACCTGTTCATCAATATAGGGTAGGAAATCTTCTAGGGTAAATGTTTCAGAATTATCTTCTTGGACATTTTCCTTGTAAGAAAGATCTTCTATCATGGGTTGATAATAAGTTTCTGAAAACACATCTGAAGATGTAGGATGGGGTTGTTTTAAAACAAAAGGATCAGTTTCATCAAATTTGACATGTAATGTTTCTTCAACAGTACAAGTATTTTTATTAAAAACTCTATAAGCCTTAGAAGTTGTGGAGTAGCCTAAGAAAATTCTTTTATCAGATTTTGGTTCAAATAAGTGAATATTATATTTAGTATTCACAATGAATACTATGCAACCAAAAACCATAAATTAGGAATGTTTAGGTTTTCTACCATTCCATAAATCATAATGAGTATTATTGAGAAAAGGTCCAATCAAAACACGATTTATAGTATAAAAATCAGTACTTACAGCTTCAGCCCCAAAATGTTTGGCTACAAAATATTCACTCAACATGGTTCTTGTTATCTCTTAAAGAATTATATTTCTTCATTCAACAAAACCATTCTGTTGAGGTGTTCTAGGTGGTGAGAAGTTATGAGTAATGTCTTTTCTACTACAAAAATATTCAAAATCATAATTTTGAAATTCTCCCCCATGATAACTATGAAAAGTTATCAAATAAAGGTTTTTCTCATTTTTAACTTGGGCTCTAAAACTTTTGAAATAAGAAAAAGCATTAGATTTATTTTCTAGATAATAAACCCATGTAAATCTAGTATAATCATTATCTGACAAATACAAAATATTTTCCTCCAATTCTTACAGTTTGTATTGGTCCAAAAAGATCCATATGCACTAACTGTAATGCATTAGTTTTTGAGACTTCACCAACTAATTTAAAACATGATTTATGTTCCTTTCTATATTGACAAGGTTCACAAACTTTTGAAGAATCAAATCTAAGATTTGATAGATCCATAACTAGTCTTTTCATAGACAGTTTTCATATGTTCCTAATGTTACAGTGTCCTAACCATCTATGCCACAACCAAGAATGATCTTCCATTTCACTAAGGAAAGGTAGGTCTTGGCTCCTAAGGTCTTCTATGTTTAGTGTGTGACCATTCTCTTTCCTATTGGCAGAAAGAATAATCTCTTCCTTAGAATTGTGTACTGAGCAAAATTCATTCCTAAAATTCACAAGGTAAACTTAATCACATAAATGAATTATGCTAATGAGGTTGTGCTTATTACCTTTAACAAACAAAACATTCGAAATCAATGTTTTTCCAAGAAGAAAGATGTTACCTATACCAATAATTTCGCCCTTAGCATTATCTCCGAATGTTACTTTTCCTTATTTAATATTGATAATCATTTCAATGAAGTTTTTATTACTAGTAATATTCCGAGAACATCAACTATCCATGTACCATATATTGCTTTTGGTACTTTCTTTACCTTTTTGAAAACAATAGAGTTTGACTTTCGGAACCCAAACTTTCTTGGATCCAGAAATTTCAGAAAGAAAATTATTAGGCACCTACATTTTCTTTGAAAAATAGGCTTTATGAAATCCTAAAAACTGGGTTTTGTTTAAGGAACAACTTTTTTACCAGTGTCCACCACACTGACACTTAGTGCAGAATGGAGCACATTAGGGAACAAAATAATTGTTATTAAAAAACGGTTTAGAACTAGTATAACCAAAACCAAGATTATTCCTTATAGGTTGGATTTGAGAATACATTTTATCAAAATTTTCTTTATCTAAGGTAATTTTTGACAAACACTTCCTCAAGGAAAACATTTCAGACTTTAGTCTAATAACTAAGTTCCTATCTTCAAAAACATTAGCTTTAGAACTAGAGTTAAGCTGCATTAAAGTTTTGTTAAAAATAATATTTTCTAGATCTTTAGAATGTTTATCCTTCTCAGAATTTACATCCTCAATATTTTTTGAAATATTTTCAAAATCAAGAGTTTTATTATCAGGATATTTATAAAGATCTGATATTTCTTTAGTAAGTATAGAAATCCTAGAATTTTCCTTATCAAAATTTTTGTTGACTTTAGAATTTTCATTCCCAAGAAGCTTAGAAAACCTAGGCACTTCATCATAGGTAGGTAAAGTATTATCCTCGTCAAAACAAGACTATTAATTCGAAGATTAATTGCATTTATCATTACTATAATTTTCATTTAAAGAAACACTGGTCATTAATTCAACATTGTGTACCTTATTTATTAAGCAATGGTTGTCAATATCTAGTTTGGCTATTAGACCAAGATTCTTCTGTCTAGAAGATTAATAATCTGATGATTCATCTGAAGAGTCTCCACCACTGACACTCTAGGTGTCATTATCTTTCATGAATTTCTTAGCTTTATATTTTTAGTACTTCTTTATATTTCTCTCAGAATTCTTTTCCTTTCTTTCCTTTCTTTCAAGCATAGGATGATCAGGTCTTATATGTCGAGCTCTCTTGAATTCATAACATGTGACTTCTGAATCTTTATTATCATCACTTTCTTTCTTCTTATATCTAGATTGAATGTTCTTCTGACCAACGACCTTTTCCATACTTCAAGAAATCTTGTCCAGTTCATATTCTGAAGATTCACTTCCACTATATTCAGATTATATAACAATCTTCTTAGATTTGGATCTTGTAACTCTCTTAAGAGTCTTGGCTTTTATATGATTTGAAGTTGTAGTAAAAGAGACACTACCATTCTCATTCTTCTTCTTAATGTTGTCAGTATCTCTCTTCGTTCCAGTCTCACTTTGAAGAAGAGTTCCAGAAAGTTAATCAAGAGAAATCTGAGTAACATTTCTGTTCTCATCAATAGCTGTCATCTTGGAATCCCACTCATTGGGCATGATGTATATGATTTTTTCAACAAGGGCTTCATCATCTAATCCTTTCTCACCCATATATTGTAAAATATTAACAGTATTCATGAATCTCTGTTGCACCTTACATATGGGTTCTCCGTAAGGAAAGAAAAAACCATGATATTCAGCTCTGAGCATGGCTCTTCTTATTTCAATCACTTTTGACGTTCCAAAGTGTGTAACTTCAAGTTTTTTCCATATGCAATTTTCTGCTTCACAAGATGAAATTTGGCTATAT
Organism: Viscum album; assembly: GCA_963277665.1. Lineage (NCBI taxonomy): Eukaryota > Viridiplantae > Streptophyta > Magnoliopsida > Santalales > Viscaceae > Viscum > Viscum album. Next base: position 448,042,763 of record OY728119.1, read on the forward strand.
ATATTTCAAGTCATGGAGGAAAGAAAAGTATTGCGTACTTTATAATTCATTTGATATTCACTCTTTTCTTGGTTGGTGAAGGTACTAACATCCTTGTTAGGATTTGTATAACCTCCAGTAAGTATAAAAAAATTGTCTAGTCCAGTATTGATAATGAATTTCTTCATGAGATCTCTACAATATTCATAATCATTCCCATCAAAAATAGGTGGTCTAGTTGGATTTAGGTTGTCTATGGAACCAATATTGATTCCTACCATCTTAAAAAATCATTCCACACAAACATGTTAGTAATAAAAGCTTGTACACAAGGAAGATATTCCTGTAACGACCCAAAGTTTCAGTAATGGAAATTCCTCTTGATCTAGTTAAATTTCTCTTTATGTAAAACGATAATAAGAAATGTCAACATATTTGGTTTTATATTAAGAGTTGTGACCGTTACTTTTATATTCGTTGAACAGTGATCACACGATTAGTATAAATATAAGGCTTTAACGAACCCAATTTACTCAGAAAAAAGAAGCGATGGAATCATCCAGTAGAATAGCTCCATACGAAGCCCATTTTTCGGTGCTTGGAAAAGAGGCGGAGTCTTTGGGCTTCTCTCTTGACCAAGCCCAAGCTGAGCTTCACCATGTCAAGCTCGAACGAGACCGTTTGTGGGAAAAGTGGAAGTTTATAGAGATTACCACTCGAGCAATGTTATCCGATCCACCCCAAGAGTCTGTCACCATTGCACACCTTACCCTTAGGTCGTATGCAGCTGTTTTAAGGGGTTATGTAAAAAATCTCTAGTACTATGTTCATGTACATTATTTTTTCTATATAATAATGAATATACTTTCTTGTCATTATTGATACGTTGTAAATAGTTTTTAAAATGCAAATAGTGTTTTTAGTTATTATTTAATTAAGAATTATATTTTATTAAATTAAAGGATTTTTGAATTAAAAAATATTTTAATAAAATATTATTATTATTATTATTAAATTAATTTTATTATATATAAAGAATCATATAATTTTATGAATGCAATTGTAATTTTTATTAAGGTTTGAAAGCCATTTTTGTCAAAACACGTGAATTTTCAATAAATGTCGGTTTTTATTTTAAAAGTGAAAATTAACATATTTAGAAATTTTTTTGATAAAATACATGTTATTTCTGGAATCAGGACATCAAAATTATCCAACGGTGAATTTTTCATAATTTTCTCAAACAATCAATATTTTTGGGTAAAAATTAATTACTGTTTAAATATATAATGTGTTTTATGACACCATAATGACCCAATAGTGATGTAATAAAATACTATAAGCTTTATGTTCTGCCAATATATGATTTAGAATTAAAATAATGTGATTTTGGGGTTTTTTACCTACTTTTCAAAGCATTAATGGACCCTTCAAGACATATTAAACACCTTGTCTTTTTAAATTGTTTTCCACGGGAGTGTGACTCACCTCCACATAAGCAACCCTATTATTTTAAGAAGTTCGAACTTTGACCTTTTAAAATATTTTTTTCCTCTTCCCTTTTTCAAAAACCATGGGAAAAAACCATGGGATGGTTTGTGGTTTGGATTAATTTAATATAAGGGGTCCCAAACCTAAATAATAAAGAATTCCATCACCTTTCCTATATAAACCCACCCAAGCTCCCACTTCCTCCTCACTCAAAGCCTTTGGAGTTCATCCACCCTATTCCCTACTCTCTCTATAATACTCCCAAGGTTCCCCAAGCTCCAAAGAAGCCTCTCTCAAGCCTCTCTCAAGCCTTTTGAAGCACACTTCCAAGTAAGGGTTTTTTTCTTCCTTTCTCATTTTTGTCCAATTTTCATTAAGTTGTTTTTCCCCTTTAATTTCAATTATTTTTGTTGGGTAATGGTTTCACACATGCCTCATACTTCCCTCTTAATGTTTTAATGATGTGAGACCTTTTCTATCTCATTAAATGCCTCCCATGTACACCCATTACTATGCCGAAATTCTGGAAGGAACTTCTCTCTCCTCATTTACATTCAATCAATACTTTTGTATCATGACTCTAAATTCCATTAAAATTGTTGGGACATGTATCTATATGACCTCCTTACTTTCCATTATAGGTAAATATTATGAGGAACCCCTTTCTCTCTCATCAACGTTTTTTTATGAATTCTTATGTCACGTCGTTACGCTACCGAAATCGCACCGATTTTATAAGACAATGCCATTGTATAGTGAATACCATGCCAATTTATCTATTAGAGGTATTCACCTTAATGCACATTTACTTATTGATTATAAATTTTCATGTATTAATTCCACATTCCTTTATCATGGAATAAATTATTATGATTTATGAATCCATGTTTTATGATCCATGTGGCACACTTATGCATGAAATGAAATGTTTAAGAAGGGTGCACCCTTATAGCGCTCCAATGCATTGGGTAAAGTATAGTTTCATGATACGTCATGTGAAATGAGTGTTGAATCATGATAATTCAAGTGCAATGAGGGTTTACTCGTGCTTCATGTGCAATGAGTATTAACTCATGCTCTATGTGCAATGAGCCTTGGCTCATGCTAATTCCTTGTTAAGTGTTGTTGCCACATTTCCATGTTATAATTATCATGCTTTATCATGAATTTATGTTCATGTTTCTCTTGTGATCTATTGATATTCCTATTGTCTAACATGTATTTTACTCCTCGTGTATTAAATTTTTATTCCCTTAATGGGCTTTATAGCTCACCCTTTTCTTATGCATGTCCTCAGGTTATCCCATGCAATGCTAAGTACGAGGGAATGTAGTGGTCATGAAAATGATGTTTTCAATAAATATGTTTTATTTCATGTTTTAAGTTATTATGTAATGATCCTAATCCCCAAATACACTAAAACTCTCGATCTTCCATGTTGTATCAAGTGAATAGTTTATGTAATAAATCATGTTTAAGTTTGTAATAAAAGCTGGGTTCTCATAGTTGGTATTAGAGGACTAGTTTAGTTATTTTTGGGACTAGGATTAGAAAACCCTAGTAAAGCCTTAGATACAAGACTAAGTTTAATAAAATCATCCCTAGTTTTTGTAAGTACTGATTATGTGGTTTATTAAGAAAATACATCATTGTCTGGATACGAGCAGGTAAAGGCAGCTCTGGCACAAATGTATCCTAGGGATAAAACCCGAAAACACCACTTTGAGCTAGAATCGAATAGGAACTGGTGCATGACTACAGGCCTTGCTGCACTCTTGGTTACAACACTCCTGGGGGATATGTTTTGATAAATTTACAATCTTAGTATGAACCCCTATTAAGGGAATTAAAAAAATTCCCCTAACAATATATGTTAGAAAGTAGATCATGAAAAGCCTAGATTATATCCTATAGACTCATGAGTTAAGGAAATACAATTTTATTTATAAGTCATAAACTTTTGTCTTTAGATTTCCCTTTATGTGTTACCCCCTAACTTTCCTTTTATTCCAGCCAATGGCCGGTAATAGGAGGACTCAGAGCAACAACCGATGTGAAGATCAGTGTGATGATTGGACTAATTAGATGCCCAATCCAATGGGAGTGGGAATCACAGACTTTTTCACGCTTCTCTCTCATCTAACTCAAGAATTGGATAGAAACACGGGCCAAGAGGAACGTCCAAACCCCCCTTAGAAAGAACAAGTTGCTATCAAGAACTTTATGAGACAAATGCCTCCTACTATTAGTGGATCATTCGTTCCCATGATCGTTGGAAAATGGATCGACTCCATTGAAAAGATCTTATCCATCCTTCAATGTTCTGAACAAGAGAAGGTTCTCCTGGCAGCTTATCTTATGGGGGGTGAAGTTGATCAATGGTGGACGTTGATCAAAAATACGAAGCCTGAGGAGGAGATTGAGGCGTTGGAATGGAAGGATTTCGGAAGATGTTTTTCGATAAATATTTTCCACGCACCCTCCGGCTTAAGATGGAAAGGGACTTCCTTTCCCTCAAGGAAAAATATGAAGAATCTGTTGGAGCGTACGAGGAAAACTTTACAAGGCATGCATGATATGCTTCCAGCTTTGTCGTTACCCCCTAATGCAAGGTTGAACACTTCTTTGGTGGGCTGAAGCCTAGCATGCGGAAAGCATTAGTGATCCGTGACTTCGACAGATATGAAGAAATTGTCCGATGTGCCCTCAAGGTCGAAATGGAGATCGGGGAATCACAGGGGTATCATGGGGACAAGAAGCATAAGGTGGACTTCAATTTTGGCGGTCTGATGGATAAATCAAACGGCACTAAGAAGATCCAGCACCCCACTTTCCAAAAGTGAAGAAATAGGAACCCTGGAAATTACCTCAAGGGGAAGAGGAAATGCTTTAGGTGTGGAAGAGAAGGGAACCTAGCTGTTAACTTTCAGCAAGAAAGACCAGCGGCTGTGAAAGAGGAGAGGAACGCTCTGTTTGACCCTCAACGTGTTGTTCATTGCTACAACTGAAAATAACCGAGATAGTTTTCAAATTAGTTCCCTAAACCAAGGGTTTTCGGAGGCAACCAACAACGTCCAAAGAATAAAGGAAGATCTTTTTCCATCACTTCAACCAAAGTGAACCCCGAAAACGATGTGGTGACATGTATGCTAGTTATTCATTCAAGAATAGCGAACATACTTTTTGATTCAGGTTCTACACATTCTTTTATATCTCAAAAGTTTAGTAGAACAATCCCAGCACCACCACAAATCATGGAAGTGAAGATGTCGATGAGTACGGAAAATGGGGAAATAATTGCATCCCATGAATATAAGTCCTCCCCTGTTATAATCTATGGATTGAATTTCCCGGTGAACCTCTTCATACTCCCTCTGGTGGAATTTGATGCAATTCATAGCATGGATTAGATTTTCTTATATAGAGCCAACATAAATTTTCGGGAGAGGCAAATCACACTCCATATGGAGAATCGACCCCCGATTCATTATAAGTGTAAGGAGGAAGATGAATCTCCTTTAGCTCCATCATCTCAAGCATGGATATTATTGCCCTATGAGCAAGCATATTTGGCTCAGATGATTGAGTCCAAGGAAGAAACCAACCTTGAAGAAATGCCTATTGTGAGGGAATTCTTTGAAGTGTTTCCCGAGGAACTGCTTGGTCTTCCTCCTAGAAGAGATGTTGAATTCTCAATTGATCTTATACCAGGGGCTCTACCAATATCCAACAGTCCATATAGAATGGTTGTCGTGGAGCACGAAGAGCTGAAGAAACAACTATAGGAGAATCTAGATAAATGGTTTATACACCCAAGTGCTTCACCATGGGGTGCACCAGTCCTCTTCATCAAGAATAAGGATGGGTCAATGTGGCTTTGCATCAATTATCGTGAAATTAACAAAATCACGATAAAGAACAAGTATCCTCTTCCACGGATCGATGACTTGTTCGATCAGCTGTGTGGTGCACAATACTTCTACGAGGTAGATTTGCAGTCAGGATATTATCAAGTAAGGGTGAAAAAGGAATATGTCCCCAAGACTGCCTTTCTTATAAGATACAGGCACTATGAATTCATAATAATGCCTTTTGGACTCACTAATGATCCAAAAATCTTCATGGACTTGATGAATAGATTCTTTAGAGATTACCTTGACAAATTTGTTGTAGTCTTTATAGATGAAATTCTAATATACTCCAAAACCAAGGAGGATCATGAGGAGCATTTAAGAACTGTACTAGAGACTTTTCAGAAGAAGATGCTCTATTCAAAGTAAAGAAAGTGTGAGTTCTGGTTGAAGGAGGTCTCATTCCTGGGCCATATCATCACAAGCAATGGGATACCTATGGATCCCTCCAAAACAGATGCAATTGAGGGATGGTCGAGGCCAACATCGGTAACAGATATCCGTAGCTTCTTGGGGTTAGCTGGATATTATCGACGATTTGTGAGAAATTTCTCACGATTGTCCAACCCTCTTACCAAGATAACTCGAAAGGGAGTTAGGTTTTCTTGGAGTTATGAATGCAAAGAAAGATTCAAGGAGTTAAAAAGGAGGCTTATCCCTGCTCCCATGCTCACTTTACCCACAAGTGGGGAAATTTTTGTGGTATTCAGTGATGCTTCGAAGAAGGTCTTAGGTTTTGTGCTGATGCAGAATGATAAAGTGATATCCTATGCCTCAAGGTAGTTGAAAATCCATGAGTGAAACTATCCAACGCATGATCTGGAGTTGGCGGTGGTGATCTTTGCCCTGAAAATCTGGCAGCATTATCTCTATAGGGAGAAATGTGAGATATATACTGACCACAAGAGTCTTAAATATATATTCACACAGAAAGAAATTAATATGGTTGAGAGAAGATGGATAGAGATCATCAAGGATTATGACTGTTCAATACATTACAACCCTGGGAAAGCGAACAAGGTGGTAGATGCCCTAAGTAGAAAGGACCCAGAGATTCTATCAATGATGAGAATTGAGAAGGATCCAATCTTCTTAGACTTGATGAAGATGGACATGGGAATCATAAATAAGGGAACATCATCAATCCTTTCACAAATGATTGCTCAACCATCTCTTTTGGAAAGGTTAAAGGATGCTCAAAAGAATGATGTGGGAGTTTAGGAAAATGTGGAAGCTATCAAAAAAGGGAAATCCTCAGAGTTTAATGTTAATGAAGAAGGAATTGTGCGATTTGGGAAAAGACCATGTGGTCCATCATGTCTGGAGATGAAGAAGGAACTTTTGTATGATGCACATAGTTCAAATTTCTCTATTCACCCAGGGAGCACAAAGATGTATCGAGATCTCAAAGAAATTTTTTTGTGGGATAATATGAAGAAGGATATCGCTGAAGATACATCAATGTGCCTGGTGTGCCAACAAGTGAAGGCAGAGAGGCAGAAGTCTAAAGGGGTGATGCAACCATTGCCCATACCAGAATGGAAATGGGAGAACATCACCATGGACTTTGTCACCAGACATCTGAGGAAAACCAATGGCAACAATGAAATCTGGGTTGTGGTGGATTGTCTTACAAAGACTGCACACTTCATTGCTATTTGGGAGGATTTCTCATTTGATCAACTGGCACAGATATATATTAGGTAAGTGGTAAGGCTGCATGGAGTACCACTATCTATTGTGTCTGACTGAGATCCAAGATTCATCTCTATGTTTTGGAAGAGTCATCAACATGCTCTGAATACTGAACTGAACATCAGCACGGCCTATCATCCTTAAACTAATGGCCAATCCGAGCATACTATCCAAACACTTGAGGACATGTTTAGAGCATGCTCAATGGACTTTAAAGGAGGATGGGATCAAAATCTTCCTCTGGTCGAGTTCTCTTATAATAACAGTTTCCACTCGAGCATCCAAATGGCACCTTATGAAGCCCTGTATGGGAAAAGGTGTAGAACACTGGGATGTTCGGATGAGGTCGATGAACATAACCTGCTTGGACCAGAAATGGTCGAGGAAATGGTGGAGAAGGTGAAAACCATTCAGCAGCATATCAAGGCATCCCAGAGTCAATAGAAGAGTTATGCAGATAATCGTCAACGAGACCTTGAGTATAATGTTGGAGACATGGTTTTTCTATGCATATCCTCATGGAAGAAGGTCATGAGGTTTGGAAGGAAAGGGAAGTTAAGTCCACGGTACATCGGCCCCTTCGAGATTCTTGATCGTGTCGGGGCTGTTGCCTATCGACTAGCACTTCCACCTACAATGGCCAAAGTACATGATGTCTTTCATGTATCCCCCTTAAGGAAGTACATACTGGACCCTTCACATGTACTCTATTCTGAGGTGGTACAGTTGGAGGATGATCTTCTTTATGAGGAGAAACCAGTGAAGATCTTAGATCGTAGGGAAAAAGTTCTATGAAATAAGAAAATTCCCCTCGTCATGGTGTTGTGGCGAAACCAAAAGTTTGAAGAAGCGACTTGGGAATCAGAGGAAATGATGAAGCTGAGTTACCCACATCTGTTTTAGTGTGGGAAAATGAAATTTTGAGGGAGAAATTTCTAAATGGGGGAATATGATAATTACCCAAAGTTTCATTAATGGAAATTCATATTGATCTAGTTAAATTTATCTTTATGTAAAACATTTATATAAAATTTCAACTTATTTGGTTTCATGTTAAGATTTGTGACCGTTATTTTTATAGCCGTCAAACAGTGATCACATGATTAGTATAAATATAAGGCTTTAACGAACCCAATTTACTCAGACAAAAGAAGCGATGACCTCATCCAGTAGAATTGCTCCATAGGAAGCCCATTTTTTGGAGCTCGAAAAAGAGGTGGAGTCTTTGGGCTTCGCTCTTGACCAAGCCCAAGCTGAGCTTCACCATGCGAAACTCGAACAAGACTGTCTGCGGGAAAAAGTGTAAGTTGATAGAGATTACCACTCGAGGGATGTTATCCGAGCCACCGCAAGAGTCTTTCACCATCGCAAACCTTACCCTTAGGTCTTATGCGGCTGTTTTAAGGGGTTATGTAACAAATCACTAGTACTATGTTCATGTACATTATTTTTTGTATATAATAATGAATATACTTTCTTGTCATTATTGATATATTGTAAATAGTTTTTAAAGTGCAAATAGTGTTTTTAGTTATTATTTAATTAAGAATTCTATTTTATTAAATTAATAGATTTTTGAATTAAATAATATTTTAATAAAATATTATTATTATTATTATTAAATTAATTTTATTATATATAAAGGATCATATATTTTTATGAATGCAATTGTGATTTTTATTAAGGTTTGAAATCCATTTTTGTCAAAACAATGGAATTTTCGATAAATGTCGGTTTTTATTTTAAAAGTGAAAATTAACATATTTAGAACATTTTTTAGATAAAATAAATGTTATTTCTGGAATCAGGATGTCGAAATTATACAACGGTGAATTTTTCATAATTTTCTAAGACAGTCAATTTTTTTGGGTAAAAATTAAATATTGTTTAAATATATAATGTGTTTTATGACATCATAATGACCCAATAGTGATGTAATAAAATACTATAAGCTTTATATTCGGCCAATATGTGTTTTAACATTAAAATAAAGTGATTTTTGGGTTTTTTTGACTTACTTTTCAAAGCATTAATGGACCCTTCAAGACTTATTAAACACCTTGTCTTTTTTAATTGTTTTCCATGGGAGTGTGACTCACCTCTACATAAGTAACCCTATTATCTTAAGAAATTCAGACTTTGGACTTATAAAATATTTTATTGCTCTTCCCTTTTTCAAAAACCATGGGCAAAAACCATGGGATGGTTTGTGGTTTCGATTAATTTAATATAAGGGGTCCCAAACCTAAATAACAAATAATTCACTCACCTTTCTTATATAAACCCACCCAAGATCCCACTTCCTCCTAACTAAAATCCATTGTAGTTTGTCCAACCCATTCCCTTCTCTCTCTAGAATCCTCCCAAGGTGCCCCAGGCTCCCAAGAAGCCTCTCTCAAGCCTTTGGAAGCACACTTCCAAGTAAGGGTTTTTTCATCCTTTCACATTTTTGTCTAATTTTCTTTAAGTTGTTTATCCATTTTATATCAATTATGAATGTTGGGGTATGGTTTCAAAGCTCCCTCATACTGCACTCTTTATTTTTGAATGATGGGAGACCTTTTCTATCTCATTAAATGCCTCCCATGTACACCTGTTGCTATGCTGAAATTCCAAAAGGAACTTCTCTCTCCTCATTTACATTCAAGCAATATTTTTGTATCATGAATATAAATTCTATTACAATTGTTGGGACATGTATCTATATGACCTCCTTACATTCCATTACATTTAAATATGATGAGGAACCCCTTTCTCTCTCATCAACCATTTTTATGAATTCTTATGTCACGTCGTTACGCTTCCAAAATCGCACCGATTTTTTAAACCAATGCCATTGCGTAGTGAATACCATGCACATTTCTCCATCAAGGGTATTCACCTTTATGAACATTTACTTATTTATTATAAAGATTCATGTATGAATTCCACATTCTTTTATCTTGGAATAAATTATTATGTTTTATGAATCAATGTTTTATGATCCATTTGGCACACTTATGCATGAAATGAAATGTTTATGAAGGGTGCACCCTTATAGAGCTCAAATGCATTGGGTAAAGTATATTATCATGATACGTAATGTGTAATGAGTGTTTACTCATGCTAATTCAAGGGAAATGAGGGTTTACTTGTGCTTCATGTGCAATGAGGATTTACTCATGCTCTATGTGCAACGAGCCTTGGCTCATACTAATTCCATGTTAAGTGTTGTTGCCACATTTCCATGTTATGATTATCATGTTTTATCATGCCTTTATGTTCATGTTTCGCTTGTGCTCTATTGATATGTCTGTTGTCTAACATGTATTGTACTCCTCATGTATTCAATGTTTATTCCCTTACTGGGATTTATAGCTCACCCTTTACTTATGCATGTTCTCAGGTTATCCCATGCAATGCTAAGTACGAGGGAAAGTAGTGGTCATGTAAAGGAAGTTTTCAATAAAGATGTTGTATTCCATGTTTTAAGTTGTTATGTAATGATCACAAGCCCCAAAGACACTATAATTCTTGATCTTACATGTTGTATCATGTGAATAGTTCATGTAATAAATCATGGTTATGTTTGTAATAAAAGCAGGGTTGTCATAATTCCTCAGCAAGAAAAATATAGAACCATAGTATCTCTAAGAAAAAAAATGAATCCAAACTTTTTGAGTCCGAGAATCTGATTCCGAAAATACGAATAAGATGAATTATCTTCTGAATCTAATCGGGAGATTAATTCAGATTGAACCAATCCTCAGATAACAATTTTTGAGATGGTATGTGGAGTATGATATACTCTATAATACCAAATATAGTATAGAAATAATATAGATACTGAATGAAGTATCTAATAATGCTCGAAATAGTCGAGTGGGGGTGAATTGTATACTTAAAAAAAATTCCTTTGGAACTTATAAAGTTGGTAATTTATAAAAATGTTAAACAAGAAAAAAATTCACAAAACCTCTAGTTCTACACACTTGTTAGAGTCTAGAAATATGATTATGAGAAAGTGATTCCAGAAAAGATGGTTCCGGAAAATGATAATTAATGAAAGTTTACAAAGATAAATATTCTTCCTTAAACCATATATAATCTTACTTAATCATTGTAAAGACCCATAAAATTCAAGGAAAATTTTCTCTTAATTTTCTTTGGAATTTTACAAGAACGCAGTTTCTGATGGCACTTGATTCCGAGGCCCGGTGTGCCCGGAATTTCTATTCGAAGTTTAGCTCGGGTTCGTTCAGTGAACGAACAAGCTTGAATTTATAACTTTTGAACTAGTGCTCGGAATCCAATTCCGAGGGCACCGATGGAACCGTAGCACCGGTAATTGCTTAGGAACACCTTTTTGGGAGTTGCGTTTGCTCGTTATGAATTGTTTAATTTTGTGGATTAAGTGTTAGTGAAATAAAATTTTCGTTAAGAATTTTATTTCCCTTTCCATGAGTTAGAACCTATGTGTAGGAGTTAAGGTGGGACCCACTATTTGTTAGTTTTTCTTTAGTGGATTAAAGGTGAGGTGGGTCCTACACGAGCCCCCACCTTTTCAAATCCCTTAACTCCCTAACTCCTCTTAACCCCCCACTTAAGTTGTGTAACTCTTATAACTTTTTAACTTCCCATTAATTGGATGACTTTACCTCTCCTCTCATTAAGTATGCCAACACCCAATTCAATTAATTAATTTAAGTTTTGAATTTTTGAATTGTGGATTAAGTTAATAAAATAAGGGTGAACCTTATTTTATTTTGGTTGGATGTTGTGTGTGGACAATTGAAGAGAGAGCTCTTCATCTTCTTCTTCATCACGCAGAACACCAAGACTTCGACGAATAATGCTGTCACCATAAGAAGAGATCGACGTGCTGTCTCTCCTCCTCTTCACAGCTGGTGTGTTTCCGAAGATCGATGACGCACCCTCTTTCGATCTTCTTCCCGTGTCAATGAAAAGGTGACGCCACTTCCTCCTCGGGCGTTCTCCTTTAACTTACGGAGCTTCACCTCGCGACGTCATTTTTCCGCGGCGAACCCCCGTTCTAGCTACGCTCAAGTAGGGGTTTAAATTATTTAATTATTTTCATTCGTGATTTCTAGTTTGTCGTTCTTCGTGGTTATACGACTAAATGCTATCGATTAACGAGAGGGGGCCGGACCGCACAAACACAGCCGACCCTCCTCCCTTATCCGTGTGTTGTTTCTTTGTGGTTTGAAACAAGTATGACGTAGTGTCGTCGCACCGCGTGTGATCGTGCGACAAGGAATGTACGGCGCCGGCGCGCCACGCCATGGAAACGAACAAGGACACGACGCCGTCGCGCCGCGCCGTGAAGATGAACCAAGTCGCAATGCCGTCGCGCCGCGTCGAAGAAAACCGAAGATACTGCGGCCGGAGCGGGGCCGCGGCGGAGGGGCGCGGTGCCGTCGCACCGCGCCGGACGAACCAGGTCGCGGCTGGTTCCGGGCCGCGACAGAGCAGGGTGACCGGCGGCCGGTTCCGGGCCGCCGGTGTCGGCGAAGGAGGAAGGACCGGCCGTCGCCGGTCCTTGTTGGCAGAACCGGCCGGCCGAACAAAAGGGAAAACGGGGGAATTAATTCCCCTGGCCGGCCAAAACAAAATGGCCCCCATTTATTGGGGGGTTGCAGTTACACCAGGGGGGCATGCGCCCCCCCCCCCCCCCCCTGCCAAGCGGCGCGGTCGGTTGGCCGAGAACCTGGCCAGCGCGCTGGGCGCGCTGTGCCCAGGACAGGCCGGCCGCTGGGCCGGTCTTCTAGGGTGGGCCACGCCCAAGCGGGCCGGACCCAGACCCGGTTCGGGTCGACCCCAGGGGTATCGGGCCAGGTCGGACCGGGCCCCAACCCCTTAATACCGAACCTTTTTTGGTCGGACGCCCATAACTTGAGCTACGGGTCTCCGATCGACGCACCGTTAATTACGATGCGATCATTGGATCGAGATGGTCGTTTCGGTTTATCGCACTCAAGGTTTCATAATACTTTGAGTTAGGCCGTGTTGGTTCGTACACGAAACCAACCGGGCCCTCGGAGCGGAAACGCTCATATCTTGAGCTTCGGACGTCCGATTGATGTGTCGTTGACTATTTTGTTTTCCTCTAAATGAGACGGATCTTTTGGATTAATCCGCCCGAGGTTTGGATGCAAGTGGAGTACGGTTGGGTTGGTTTTGCCTTAAAAACCAACCGGGCCCCTGGGACGAAAAAGCCAATAACTCTCAGACCGGGCGTTCGATTGACGCGCCGTCTGCGACGTTGAGTTCCTGTTGACGATACGGAACTTTTGGATACATCAAATCTGGAATATGTGTCAGTTGATGTATCAGCCTCTCGGCTCGTGAGGAGGACCCTCCCGAACGAGCTTGTTGTGTGTGGGAACCCTAGAGCTGGATGTGACTGCTACTGTGACGACGACGACTATACAGAGATCCTCAGTGGATTCGACGGCGACGACTACAGCACTCAGCGATCCTACGTGGATAAGTGCTACCGAACCTGTGTGGGTCCGATCCTGTGTGGGTCAGTGCTCAGCGGTTCTGTGTGAGCCAGTACCTACAGATCTTGTGTGGGTCCGATCCTGTGTGGGTCATTGTGGGGGTTAGTTTCCTACTGATCCTGTGTGGGTCATTGCGGGGGTTAGTACCTATCGATCCTTTGTGGGTCCGACGACTTAGATGGATCAGTGATCATCTCTATCGTCTTTTGAAGAAGTATACCTGTGTGAGCTGAATACTGTTTTTCTTTCCTTTGTGGATTGTGTTGTGCTATCCTGTGTGGATTTACGTTTTTCTTTCCTGTGTGGACTGGGTTGTACATGGGCTCGGATGTTGGAGCCGAACGAGAATTGATGACTTAGGTATATGTATGGGCATATACCTAAGCTGTGTCGGATGTTACTTCGTGATTTTATCTTTCCATTGTGGTTTATCCTTTGTAGATTCTGGGAGACCTTCGGGGGTCTCAGGGTCCCTACTGAGTAGCTTATACTCACCCCTGCACGGGCTATGCTCGCACTACGTTGTGTTGGTTGCAGACGACGGACAGTGCTGATCGTGGTGGAGGCCTATGGAGCAGGACAATACCTGGGGGTGGACCACTGGGCGGGACGTACTCGGAGCGGTAGGCTGGACCTGAGGAGCAGTTGAGGCTTTCGGTACCCACCCTTCAGGTGGGATTTCTAGTGGACAGCTCGACATTGCGGCTTTACTTTTCAGTTGTTGTTTTCCCTTTCCAGTTGTACTTTACTTTTAGTTAGGGTTTGTACACTGGCCCACTTACTTTCAGCACAGCTTTTTTCAGTTTTACTTAGTGTTTTACTTCCGCTTGTACTCTGTGGTGTATGTTTAGTTTTATAAAGGCAATTCCTTCCCTGTTATCGGGATTTACGCCTTTGTGGTGCTAGTCGCCAGCCCCTGGCATATGGAAGGCGGGCTTGGGGTAGTCACGACACGGGCCTCGAGGACGGGTCGTGACAAATTGGTATCAGAGGAGTGCGGTTCTACCGCAGACTCTGATCTTTCTTCTATGTGAAGCAATAGTGTTAAGTGTATTGGGTGTGGTTATCAGTCCAGGGAGTCCAGTGTTGGTGCGGTGGCTGACGTATCCGTACACCAGGACCCTGACTTCTGATTTCCGACTTAATGCACGAAAACATTGATTGCATGTGTGTTTCAAGTTTTCTTTGTGATTACTTTGTATCAGCTCACCAGGTATACTATTCTGACCGTGGAGCACCTGTTTCCTTTTCAGGATGGCCCCACGACGGCAGCCAGCTAGGGTTATGAGAGTTGAGCGTGACGACAGCCCACCGAGCGACGAGGCCTCGGTGCAGGGCCCTTTGACAGTTGAGGAACCAGCGTTACCTTTACCCGCCGATCCACCGATGCTTCCAGCACCAGCCGCCGACGATGCACGTCGCCTCATTGCACTGCATGAGTTATAGCACTAGCGACCGCCCAGGTTCCGTGGAGAGATGGACCCCCGGGCAGCCGAGGACTGGCTGGAGGCAGTGGTGCGAGTTTTCCGGTTAGTGAGGACACCAGCAGACCTCATGGTGATCCTCGCAGTGAGCCTACTGGACGCAGCAACGGGCCGATGGTGCAGCTTGATGCTCCAGGTTCACGATGAGGCATCTCTCCTCTAGACAGACTTTGAGGGCCTCTTCTGCTCAGAGTTCGTCCCAGCCACCCTCCGTGCGGTGCGCATCCAGGAGCTTCTTCATCTGCGGTAGGGCAGCTTGACGGTCGCCCAGTACTCGGCGATATTTACTAATCTCTCTCGATACTCAACCGACATGGTACGAGACCCGTTCTTCCAGGCCCGGACCTTTGAGCAGGGTTTGATACATGAGATCAGGGCATCGCTGATCTCCCTTAGTATTCCGACTCAGACATGAGTACTGGAGCGAGTCCTTTTGATCGAGAGTTTTCTTGCTGAGACTACACCTGCGTTGAGACCCACCGCAGGGCGGCACATAGTAGAGTCTTTTGCAGCAGGCAGTCAATGGATGAATCATGGGTCCAGGAAGACCAGAACCTCAGGAAGATGACCTCAGGACACTGGCTCAGCAGTGCGGGGCACACAGCGCGGAGCCAGTCTTTCGAGAGGCAGGCAGTGCTACTCATGCGGCGGGCAAGGCCACATGGCTCGTGATTGCCCGACCTGCCGTGCTGAGGAGCAGCAGACGGTTGAAGGACCACCCAGGCAGAGGCAGAGGGTCGACCGTGGTGGTCCGCAGGGAGGAGGCGGACGAGGCAGAGGAGCTGGCCGAGCAGCAGGTGGGGGGCGTCGCTTTGAGGCTCTACCACCACCACCACCAGGGGGTCCACCCCGGCCACAGGGAGCTGGCGGGCAGAGACAGGCACAGCTCCAGGCAGCAGAGGCCTACGACCACGGCGCACCCGAGATGATTCGAGGTACCATCTGTGTCTATTACACCCTTTCTGCAGTACTTATAGACACAGGAGCGAGTCACTCTTTCATAGCCTCTGCCCTTGTTTGGAGCTCGGAGATTCCGACAGAGCTGTTGGCTCAATCCTTACGGCTAGAGACTCCTACGAGAGAAGACTCGACGATTACACACTGGTTCCGGCAGTGTGAGCATACTCTAGGAGGAAAGAGCTTCAGCTGGGATCTTCTTGTAGCGGCGTCAAGGCCTTACAACATCATCTTGGGTATGGATTGGTTGTCTACAGTCCATGCACAAATTTACTGTTTTAGGCGCAAGGTGCGATGTGTACGCACCGACGGGAGCAGGTTCACCTTCACCGGTGATAAGGGAGACTTCGCAGCACAGGATGGAATTCCATAGAGGAGAGTACAGCCCATCACTCCTCAGTTGGCTAGCCTCATCCTAGGAGCAGTTGACGTGCAGAGTCCTAGTTTTCTTGCAGTGGTGGATCAGTATGCAGACGTCTTTCCCGATGACGTTCCAGGGCTACCTCCTCGTAGAGAGGTAGAATTTTATACTGACCTGTACCCCGGGACATCCCCGATATCAACTCCAGCATATCGGATGGCCCCTGTTGAGCTTCGAGAGCTACGGGTACAGTTGGAGGACTTGCAGGGCAAGGGGTCCATCCGACCCAGTGTTTCACCCTGGGCTTCCCCGATTTTGTTCGCCAAGAAGGCGGACGGGAGCTTGCGACTTTGTGTTGACTATCGTCGCCTGAACCATGAGACAGTGATGAACAAGTATCCACTACCGAGGATTGATGACCTCTTCGATCAGCTCAAGGGAGAACAATGGTTCTCAAAGATAGACCTCAGGTCAGGCTATCATCAGCTCAGAGTTCGAGACGTGGACGTGCAGAAGATGACCTTCAGATGTCGGTATGGCCACTATGAGTTCTTGGTTATGCCATTCGGTGTAACCAATGCTCGAGCGGTGTTCATAGCCGTCATGAACAGGATATTTCAGCCATACCTCGATCGATTTGTCATGGTCTTCATCGACGACATTTTGATTTACTCGACGACTGAGGAGGAGCACGTCTACAAATTGCGGGTTGTACTAGACACACTCCGATAGAATCAGCTTTATGGAAAGCTCTCGAAGTGCTAGTTCTGGATATGTGAGGTCCACTTCTTGGGACACGTCATCTCTGAGGTGGGAGTTGCGGTGGATCCTGCGAAGATCGAGGCTGTGCTAGCTTGGGAGCCACCCAGGAGCGTGACAGAGGTGTGGAGTTTCTTGGGACTATCTGGATACTACCGGAGATTCGTGCCGGACTTCTCCAGAGTTGCGGCACCACTCTCAGCTTTGACGAAGAAGGGGAAACCCTTTTTATGGTCAGACAGATGTCAGCAGAGCTTCCAGGAGCTGAGATAGAGATTGACCAGCGCACCTATCTTGAGGTTACCTGAGGAAGGAGTTGGGTACGTAGTCTACTGTGATGCATCAGGGACCGGACAAGGATGTGTCCTGATGAAAGAGCGGGCCGTGGTCACCTATGGATCACGTCAGTTGAGGCCGCATGAGCAGAACTACGCTACCCATGATCTGGAGTTAGCAGTAGTGGTCTTCGCTCTGAAGACTTGGCGACACTACCTGATGGGCGAGCGCTTTATAGTCTTTTCTGACCATTATAGTCTCAGATACATATTCTCTCAGAAGGATATGAATCTAAGATAGTGACGATGGCTCGAGTTCCTCTAGGACTATGACTTTGAGATAGTCTATACTCCTGGGAAGGGGAACGTGGTAGCCGATTCCCTCAGCAGGAGGATGGGCATTCAGCTACTTGAGGAGGCGACAGAGCAGCTAGCCTCTTTACAGATATCCTTCTTCGATAGAGATGGAGAAACCTTCCTTCTGTCTCTCACAGTCACTCCTCCACTACTATAGCGGGTCAGAGAGGCACAACGTGGGGACGCTGACTATGAGACGCGGCGTGCACAGATATCCCCAGGACAGGCACCTGATGGTTTCTCCTTTGGACCAGAGCACAACATCCTTTTCAGAGGACATACCTTGGTACCAGTTGCTTTACAGGAGGAGGTGCTGATAGAGTTTCACACTTCTACTTTGGCGGTACATCCTGGAGTTACAAAGATGTACCAGGATCTTAGACGATAGCACTGGTGGCCGGGCATGAAGAAGGCTGTGGCGGAGTTCGTTTCTCGATGCCTCACCTTCCAGTAGGTGAAGGCAGAGCATCAGGTACCAGAGGGCTTGGTATAACCCTAGGAGGTCCCAAAGTGGAAGTGGGATGGGATATCTATGGACTTCATGACTGGACTTCCACACACTTCCAGAGGTCACGACTCCATTTGGGTGATTATCGACCGAATCACCAAGTCGGCTCACTTCTTACCCATCATAGAGTAGGGATCAGTGGAGAGCTTGGGACGTCTCTACATTCAGGAGATTGTATGTCTTCACGGTGTGCCATCATCTATCATCTCCGATTGAGATGCTCGCTTTACATCCCGACTTTGGAAGGGGTTGCAGGAGGCGTTCGGGATGTAGCTACGTCTGAGCATAGCGTTTCACCCTCAGACGGATGGTCAGACGGAGAGGACCATTCAGACTCTCGAGGACATGCTCTGCGCATGTTTCCTCGACTTTGGTCGCAGCTGGGAGGACCACCTACCCTTAGTGGAGTTTGCGTACAACAACAGCTACCACTCCACCATCGGGATGGCACCATATGAGGCGTTGTATGACAGACCTTGCGGATCCCCTTTGTGCTGGACAGACCCTGGGGAGTCAGCACATGTGGGACTAGAGATGGTCCGTGCCACGACAGAGAAGGTCCAGGTCTTCCAGGAGCGGATGAGGACAGCTCAGAGCCGGCATAAGTCTTATGCTGACAAGAGGCGGAGGCCACTAGAGTTTGAGGATAGAGACCACGTCTTCTTGCGTTTCTCACCTCGACGTGGATTACAGAGATTTGGCCAAGGCGGCAAGTTGTCTCCACGCTTCATCGGACCATTCCAGGTCCTCAGCAGGTTTGGCGAGGTGGCTTATCGCCTGGCTCTACCACCTCAGTTGCACCGGGTGCACGACGTCTTCCACGTATCTCAGCTTAGGAGATACGTGCACGACCCGACACATATCATTGACCATGGGGAGCTGGACATTGATGATGGGGTGGCTTTTACGGAGGTCCCGGTGGAGATCGAGGATCGACAGGAGCGGGTCCTACGTGGACGGTCGATTCCTCTAGTGCGCATCAGATGGAAGCACGGGAACCTCCAAGAGAGCACTTGGGAGCGGGAGGTTCAGATCCATGCTCAGTACCCACATTTACTTCCCTAGTTTATGATGTATCTTTATGGGGACGTAAATCCCTGAGGTGGGAGTAATGTAAAGACCCGTAAAATTCAAGGAAAATTTTTTCTTAATTTTTTTTGGGATTTTACAAGAACGCAGTTTCTGAAGGCACTTGATTCCGAGGCCCGGTGTACCCGGAATTTCTATCCGAAGTTTAGCTCGGGTACGTTCAGTGAACGAACGAGCGTGAATTTATAACTTTTGAACCAGTGCTCAGAATCAAATTTCGAGGGCACTGATAGAACCGTAGAGCCGGTAATTGCTTAGGAACGCCTTTTCTGGAGTTGCATTTGCTTGTTATGAATTGTTTAGTTTTGTGGATTAAGTGTTAGTGAATTAAAATTTTCGTTAAGAATTTTATTTCCCTTTCCATGAGTTAGAACCTAAGTGTAGGAGTTAATGTGGGACCCACTGTTTGTTAGTTTTTCTTTAGTGGATTAAAGGTGAGGTGGGTCCCACACGATCCCCCACCTTTTCAAATCCCTTAACTCCCTAACCCCTCTTAACCCCCCACTTAAGTTGTGTAACTCTTATAACTTTTTAACTTCCCATTAATTGGATGGCTTTACCTCTCCTCCCATTAAGTATGCCAACACCCAATTCAATTAATTAATTTAAGTTTTGAATTTTTGATTTGTGGCTAAGTTAATAAAATAAGGGTGAACCTTATTTTATTTTGGTTGAATGTTGTGTGTGGACAATTGAGGAGAGAGATCTTCATCTTCATCTTCATCACGAAGAACACCAAGACTTCGACGAAGAATGTTGTCACCGTAAGAAGAGATCGACGTGCCGTCTCTCCTCCTCTTTGCAGCCGGTGTATTTCCGAAGATCGCCGACGCACCCTCTTTCGATCTTCTTCCCGTGTCAACGAAAAGGAGACGCCACTTCCTCCTCAGGCGTTCTCCATTAAATTACGGAGCTTCACCTCGCGACGTCATTTTTCCACGGTGAACCCTCATTCTAGCTACGCTCAAGTAGGGGTTTAAATTATTTAAATATTTTCGTTCCTGATTTCTAGTTTGTCATTTTTCGTGGTTATACGACTAAATTCTATCAATTAATGAGAGGGGGCCGGACCGCACAAACACGGCCGACCCTCCTCCCTTATCCGTGTGTTGTTTCTTTGTGGTTTGAAATGAGTATGACGCGGTGCCATCGCACCGCGTGTGATCGTGCGACAAAGAATGCGCGGCGCCGTCGCGCTGCGCCATGGAAACGAACAAGGACACAACGCCGTCACGCCGCGCCGTGAAGTTGAACCAAGTCGCGACGCCGTCGCGCCATGTCGAAGAAAACCAAAGATACCACGGCTGGAGCGGTGCCGCGGCGGAGGGGCGCGGTGTCGTCACACCGCGCCAGACGAAACAGGCCGCGGCCGGTTCCGGGCCGCGGTGGAGCAGGGTGACCGGCGGTCGGGTCCGGGCCGCCGGTGTCGACGAAGGAGGAAGGACCGACCGTCGCTGGTCCTTGTTGGCAGAACCGGCCAGCCGGTGCGGGCCGGCCGGACAAAAGGGAAACCGTGGGAATTAATTCCCCCGGCCGGCCAGCACAAAACGGCCTCCATTTATTGGGGGGGCCATAGTTACAGCAGGGGGCCAGGCCCCCCCCCCCCCCCTTGCCAAAGGACGTGGTCGGTTGGCCGAGCGCCTGGCCAGCGTGCTGGGCGCGTTGTGCCCAGGCCGGGCCGGTCCACCAGGCCGGGCTACGCCCAGGTCGGGCTGGGCCCCACCCAAGTGGGTCGGACCCGGACCCGGTTCGGGTCGACCCCGGGGGTATCGGGTCGGGTCGGACCGGGCCTGAACCCCTTAATACCGATCCTTTTTTGGTCGGACGCCCATAACTTGTGCTACGGGCCTCCGATCGACGCACCGTTAATTGCGATGCGATCATTGGATTGAGACGGTCATTTCGGTATATTGCACTCAAGGTTTCGGAATACATTGAGTTAGGCCGGGTTGGTTCGTACACGAAACCAACCGGGCCCTCGGAGCGGAAACACTCATATCTTGAGCTTCGGATGTCCGATTGACGTGCCGTCGACTTTGTTGTTTTCCTCTAAGTGAGAAGGATCTTTTGGCTTACTCTGCCCAAGGTTTGGACGCAGGTGGAATACGTTCAGGTTGGTTTTGCCTTAAAAACCAACTGGGCCCCTGGGACGAAAAAGCCAATAACTCTCAGACCGGGCGTCTGATTGACGCGCCGTCTGCGACGTTGAGTTCCTGTTGACGATACAGAACTTTTGGATACATCAACTCCGGACTATGTGTAAGTTGATGTATCAGCCTCTCGGCTCGTGAGGCAGACCCTCCCGAACGAGCTTGCTGTGTGCGGGAACCCTAGAGCTGGCTGTGACTGCTACTGTGATGACGACGACTGTACAGAGATCCTCAGTGGATTCGACGGCGACGACTACAACACTCAGCGATCCTACGTGGATCATTGCTAACGATCCTGTGTGGGTCCGATCCTATGTGGGTTTGCGCTCAGTGGTTCTGTGTGACCCATCGCCTACAGATCCTGTGTGGGTCCGATCCTGTGTGGGTTATTGTGGGGGTCAGTTTCCTACCGATCCTGTGTGGGTCATTGCGGGGGTTAGTACCTATCGATCCTTTGTGGGTCCGAGGACTTAGATAGATCAGTGATCATCTCTATCGTCTTTCAAAGAAGTATACCTGTGTGAGCTGAATACTGTTTTTCTTTCCTTTGTGAATTGTGTTGTGCTATCCTGTGTGGATTTACGTTTTGCTTTCTTGTGTGGACTGGGTTGTACTTGGGCTCGGATGTTGGAGCCGAACGAGAATTGATGACTTAGGTATATATATTGGCATATACCTAAGCTATGTCGGATGTTACTTCTTGATTGTATCTTTCCTTTTTGGTTTATCCTTTGTAGATTCGGGGAGACCTTCGGGGGTCTCGAGGTCCCTACTGAGTAGCTTATACTCACCCCTGCACGGGCTATGCCCGCAATACGTTGTGTTGGTTGCAGACGACAAACAGCGCTGATCGTGGTGGAGGCCTGTGGAGCAGGACAGTACCTGGAGGTGGACCACTGGGGGGACGTACTCGCAGCGGTAGGTTGGACCTGAGGAGCAGTGGAGGCTTTCTGTACCCACCCTTCAGGTGGGATTTCTAGTGGACAGCTCGACGTTGCGGCTTTACTTTTCAGTTGATGTTTTCCCTTTCCAATTGTACTTTACTTTCAGTTTGGGTTTGTATACTGGCCCACTTACTTTTAGCACAGCTTATTTCAGTTTTACTTAGTGTTTTACTTCCGCTTGTACTATGTGGTGTATGTTTACTTTTATAAATGCAATGCCTTCCCTGTTATCAGGATTTACGCCTTTGGTGCTAGTCGCCAGCCCCTGGCCTATGGAAGGCGGGCTTGGGGTAGTCACGGCACGAGCCTCGAGGACGGGTCGTGACAATCATAGTATACAGGTATGAGGAAGTATAAGATATTTATTCTTTCCCCAACAATCAAAAAAATAGCAGAAAACTAGAAAGGAACAAGTAACAAGTAGTAAGTCTTTTAACCCAAAGAGAAGGGTATCCAACAACCTTGGATAAAGGTCCCTTGATTTATACTTTCATGAAAGTATGTCTTACCCACACCAGGGTAAGCCCTCGATACAAAGATTAGAGTTTTTATTGCTATCACTGCAAACCCTCAACTTCAAGATAGTTGGAACCTTTGTCTTCTTCAGCAAGGAAGTCCTAGAACTTTAAGGTAGTCGGCACATCTGTCTTCCTATCCCCTGAATCCCACGAATATAATCAGTAACATTTGGAGTCACATGAAGAAGATCTAAACAAGGTGTTCAGTATTCACAAAGCTATAAAGTCTCTCTCTATAGAAATCGTTTCAGCATCATGTAATCTCAAGATTGATCAACTTGTTTTGAGCTTTTTCAAATGAGATCCTATTTGTAGGCATGACTTCAACGATCGGCTCCCTCCTTCAACAACCACATTTTTCCTTGAATTTCGGAGGGATTTGTACATGTGTGACTCAAACAATGGTTAGTTAGTAACTAAAATCATGACATTTTTTTATAACCAAAAACAAGTGTAAGAAAAAGTATGGTTACATAACTAAAATCAAATATTTAGAATGTAAGAACATAAAAGTTTGGAGTCTAACCAAAAACATATTTGGTGTCTATACTACAAGGATATTCGAATTCTATTTTATAATGTATTCAGAACCTGAACTCTATAGAATTCCAGAGTCTAAATTTCAAGGGAATTCAGAATCGGGACTTACAAAGTTCGGAGTCAGAGTTCATGAGAATTCGGAGTTAGAACATAAAAAGCTTGGAGTCAGAGTTCATGAGAATTCAGAGTCAGAAATTAGAAAGTTCGGAGTTAGAATTCTTTAGAATTCGGAGTAATAACTCAAAAGAGTTTGGAGTCTGAATTCAGATAACTCGGAGTCAAAAATCTTAAGAGTTCAGAGTCTGAATTCAGAGAACTAGGAGTCAGAACTCAGAAGAGTTCAGAGTCTGAATTTAGAGAACTCAAAGTCAAATCTCAGAAGAGTTTTGAGTCTGAATTCAGAGAACTCAGAGTTAGAACTCAGAAGAGTTCGGAGTCTGAATTCAGAGATCTCGGAGTCTGAATTTGGATCCTGAAAACAGAATGATCATTATCTACATATTATATGATTCTGAGGTTTTAGATATGAAACTAAATTTTACTCTTAGACAAAATGAACAATGAAAAACATGGTAAGGATAAATTTCCTTGGGGAAGGAAAATTTTTCTTATGAAAGTAAAACACAGGATATAATGAAATTTGCCTTAGGATAAGATGTTTTTGATTTTAAAAACAAGAAGGAATGGTAAAGTCATAAGGAATCCTTATTGACTCCACAACCATAATATTTCTGTTTTATTATTTTTAAAAGTATGTTTTTTTATCACTTTTATGGTGTGGTTTTTCAAAATATATATTTTCTAATCTGAAACTGTTGATTATTGATATAGGGAAAAAATTACCAAGAAGAATTTTATTTAATGGGGAATAATGTAACATTATAGGTATTTAGTTTAGTATAACACTATTTTCGGTAACTTTCTTAACACGCAACACAATACATAAATAGAAATATGACATTCAATTAAAATATTATTATATTAGTGTGATCGTTATAACCTACACATTGTATTGGAGGGTATATTGGTAAATATAATATAAAATATATGTTTAATGGTGCTTAATACAAAAATTTATAATTTATTCCATTAAAATAAGAACTAATTTTTTAGTGAAGTTATTTTAGTCTTTAAAAATTAATTTTTTTCAAAAATGGTTTTTACTACATTTTTTGAATTAAAATTTATAGATAAAATTTTCTACTTTTTCAAATTTCATTTTATTAAATGCACATAATTTTTGAAATCTTCATCTAAAAATTTATGTTAGGTTGAAAATTAGGTATTTTTATAAAAAGTAATATGTTTTAGTGAATAGTTAAAAATACTTATTTCCAAACAATGTTAATTATTTTCTTTAAATTATGTAATTTAAAACCACCTTTTTGTTTTATATGTTTTCTTAAATTAAAATTATACTCCTTTAATTATAAATAATCCAATTAATCAATTATTAATAAATATTGTAGTGATTTTTTATTTAAGTTCATTTTTGGGCATAAAAACACATTTTTCTAAAAAAATCATCAAAATTTTCTTAAGTATATTATAAATAATATATGAAAAATAAATAAATTGAATATTGATAATTATATTCTATATGTTGAGTCCTTATGATCAAATTTGGTAAATAGACCCCTTTTATTTTTGATTATTATGAATTACAATAGTGGTAAATATTTTTTGGATGAATTGTGGTATTCCATGAATTTAAAATGTCTTGGATGAATTGTGGTATAACATGAATTTAATAGGAAATTATAAATTATAATTAGTGTTTAATGTGTTTAATTTGTAATTCAATTTTTTTGATGTCTTTGATGTCAAATTTAATGAATAGCCCCGAAAATGACATTAATGATATTTTAAATTAGAAATTATTTTATTAAATTATTTTAAATAAATAAAATATTAACTGAGGATCATTGGGAAGGTAAATTGTATAAACATTCATTAATGGACCATTTTTTAAAATTTCCACCTTATTAGTAAATTTATAACCCTTGAAGAGTTAAAAATGTGTTATTATGATTAAGGATAAAAAAGGGTTAATGAGGAGGTTAAACTAAAATAAAAGCTTAAAAGTTTTACTTAAAAATGTATAATGATTTTTTTAAAGTAATTTAGACATTATAATGTCATAAAATATAATTTATGTCCATTTGGTTCCACTTTACATGATTTTTATATTTATTATATTTTATTGTTCTGAAAATTTATAGTTGTGTTAATCCCATCTCCTATAAAAGGTTTCCTCCTATCCTACAATATTAAAAATCCTTGAGCCATATAGCTCAAGAAAAAAATACCTAAAAAATCATATCTATAATCCTTTATTCTTGTGCATATAGTATTATTGTAATACCATCCTGATAATCTTTAAGGTGTAATCAAGATGTGGTTTATCAAATAATAGGTAATCATCTTGCTATATTCCTTAAAAGATTATTTATTATTATACTACCTCTAAATATGTCTTATATATACTAAAATAATTATTCCAATATAATCAATAAACTAAGATATTTTTATGATTATAGGACAATTATTTCCACGTCATTTCCATTAAATGGGAAGCCAATGTATCACTTGTGATTAAGTGTGAACTACCACCTCCACATAGATATGTGATTCATTTTCCAACACCGCCTTTCATAATTAGCTATAATGATGGAATTACATAAAATAATTTTTCTATATGATGTAATAATTATTATATAATGATAAAATATTATGTACATTTTTTTCATTCCTTTCTTTATAAAATATAAATATCATTCCTACGTAAATACAAAATATCGTCTCTTTGAGAAATATATTTTATTTTAAATATCTTCATTTTATGGATGATTATTAAATTGTATGTAATTAATATATATAATACTTTTGACATGCATATGTGCCAATGAATTTTATGTCAACATAATACCTTAACATGTGGTTACTCATTCGGTCATTATAACATGCTCTTGTTTCAGTCAATTTTACCACCTACAAGGGTGATGTAATAATGTTTATGAAACGTATGATGAAGGAATAATGAATAAAATTGATATTATATAATCATAATATATAAATTACATGATTAAAATTATGGATAATAAGGAACCGTGATCAAGATTTAAGGCCAATAACTTTTAAACTAAAAGACACATGAAAAATAAAGTAGGTAACACATGAAATGATGATGATAATAAAATATTTGTTATAAATTATTGATATGATACTTTGAAGCTCCCTTTTTACATGGGGGTAAGAAGATCTAGAAAAAAACACCTAGAGTGGTTATAGAGATAAGGGGATTCAAGGACCTCACACAAGTTAACTTGTGTGCCAAAAGGCTTGCACTAGCCCAACCTATGTGGCCCATCACGAGGATCCACCCTATGCGAGCATACTGCATGAATGGTATCCTTCAACTGTAGTATCATGTTTTCATATTAATAGAAACCTTGGGTTCCTCATTTGACATGAATAAAAGAAGAAGAGACCGCTTAATGCTCTGGTCACCCAAGTCTCTCGCTGAAGTCCTCCATACCCTCAAGTAGTGCCTTATAACTACAAAATAAGGGGAAATTAGTACATATTAATGGATTGAGTCCCTACAAGGTATATAAAATTAAGAAACATTAGAGAAAAAACCCCTCCCCTTGTAAAACATATTAGGGTTAAAGACCCTTAAATAACTTGAAACTGGTGTACCAGTCATCCAAACTCACCTGAGGAGACCCTTAGAGCCTTGTGCAAGGCCTCACACAATGTTTGTTTCACAGGTTTTCCATCTTCTGATGGTACCTTTAGCTTATATAGGCATCATTTGCATAATGAACTATAAGATCACACATGCATCCTTTGTAAAAAGCATATTTATCTCACACATTCCCCATCAACACGTACCACATTCATCTCACGTAGTCACCCGATGTGCAAAGCACCTTCAAATAATGCATGGCTCACATGCATTAAGAACCTTTAACTCATGTAGTCCTCACCTATGTGAGCCACCTTTTGATCCCCTATTCATACGACCAATGGTACAGTGCCACATTCCTAAGATCCCTCATACAAGGAGGTCTAAGCTGAGGTTTCCCTCGAAGCCTTCAGACATGTATGTTTTGAGAAATAATTTCCTATAAATTATAAAATCCTATCATAATTTAATTCCAACATATATCCTATATAATTTTTGGGTCTCATAGAGTATTTTCAATTATACAATCCTATGATAATGAGGGTCCCAAGATTAAAGATGGTGGCATATGATTTTTCTGGCTGGGAAGCTACATGTGTGGCCAAAAAATTAAAGAAAATATGGATATATCGATATGGATACATAATAATTAACCCCGATGAATGAAAAAAAAGAGAGGAGACATGCACTTATATCCCTCGTCTATTTATTATCTCATACCTTATCTAGAAGAAGACGAAGGAGATTGTGTGGTTTATAGGATCTCCCACTTCCTCTTGTTTCTCACACTAAACATGACTCATGTGGGATTAAGGGTTAGTGAAGATAACAGTATATACATGATCAAATACCATTCTTGGTAGAGATTCAATTTTTGGATCTTCCTCTCACCTTTACATGGGCCTCATACAAAGGTGTAGGGCCCATTATTATGAACTACATGGGATATGATGAATGTCTAAATGGGATATATAGGAATCCTCCTTGAGATTCAAATTCAATATCGAAAAATCACCATAATATTCTCTGCACCATATCCCTAGTTGGTTTATATCCAACTCAGAGTTCCACATTTCTTCTGGCCCATTTTATCCCCATACCTATTGGGAAACATTCCTAGTAAGATCATACACCACCTAGAATGCCACATCCCCTCGTGGTCCCTTGGGATTACTTAGATAAAGTACCACACCAACCTTTACTATGCATGGAATACATAAATATATTAGGAAATATTTTTTTGTTTCAAATAATCATAATTTTTCTATATTTTTTTATTACACACAATATCGATTTTAGCTTATGTTACACGCAACACTGAGTTTGAATTATATTACATGTAACACTAAGATTGAATTTCATTACCCCTAAAAATCAGTTTGTATTTGTTAAACATAACACCAATTTAATATTCTGCTACACAAAACACAAGGTTATCTTATGTTACACGTGAAATTGGGTTTTAACAAAACCCTGATATATTATTAATATAGTTATTTAAACATTATCATTACAATTTAGTAATTAAAATTATAAATATAAATAGTAATAAATACTTTATAAATATTTATTATAATGGTTTTATATAAAGAAATCATATTGATAATAATATAAATAATTTTTTTTGTAAAGTCGAAATATGTGTCAATAATATAATTATATCAAAAAAAATATTTTTATGTATTTTTTTGAACAATAATAAAATTAATTTTTTAAAGATTTAGTAAATTAATTTGATAAAATAAAATTAATTTATGAAATCATAATTTCAAAATTATATTTGGGTGAATCTTTTCGATTTTTATGAAATGTTACAATTTTGATGAATAGTGAAAATATTGAATTTTAATTGAAAACTACCTTGTTTAATTTATTGATAAATGTAAATTACAATTTACATTGGTTTTAAAGTTTCATTATGTAAATTATACATCTTTTGATAAAATTTATTTCATTTTAAACAATTTTTTTTGAATTTTGATATAATATTTTTAAAACTTTTGTACATTTTCCTATTAAAAACCATATTTTTTCATGTTTGCGAGATTAATTTTAAATTAAAAATTTACAATTATATTACATGAATTTAGAAAAATGGATTCCACATCTATAATGTTTATAATTTATATATATAATAAGTCCAAGTTAATTTTTTACCAAAATGAATAGTATACATAGTAAAAAATAATTTACTAAACTTAATGTAAAAGGGGTTTATCGGGGGTTGAACTAAAAAGATGAAGGTTAAAATAACCTATACACTTATCTAAGATCTATTTTATAAAAATATTAATACCTTATAATTTATAAGGTTGTAATTTTACTGATTTCAAAAGAACTTTGTAATGTGAAAAATGGGGGTACACTTTTTCCTTTCAAACAATTACAAGTGTGTCACTCACCTCACTTATAAAAGGCTACCCCCTCTCCTCCCTTCGTCACATATTAAAGCCATTTTGGTTTGAACAACACCCACCCAAATAAATTTAAGAAATCCCCCCTCTCATCCTAGAATCCTTATTTTGGAAATAAATCCTACCATGAATGGATTTTGGTACAAACCTAAGGAGGATACCCGAAGAAGAGGTAACATTCATCAATGAGCAGTTTTGTTATATCTATTACTCCACATCCTAAATTATTATTATTCTATTATTATATAATAACTTAAGTATATCAAATATAATAATATTTTTCATGTTAATGTAATGTCCTAAGACCATTTACACTTCTATCAAATGTGTTATGAAATTATCATTCCTGTGTAAGGTGGACTACCACCTCGCGAACCGATGTCATTAATTTTTCCATTAAAACCTCTAATTATTGTTAATAGTGATAGATTTATTTTTTATTTATGATATTTATGATATTATTATTCTTATGGAATTTTAATAACAATCATTACTTCATTCATTCCATTATGTGGGGATCTTATAATGTTTCTTGTGTGTACGGAAAACTACCACCCCACGAAGTGATGAGATTCATTCACAGTTTCCATGGAATATATTAAAGATGGGTTTTAAAAAAATATACGTGATATATTTGAAATAAAAGTGATTCTTTAATGATAATGTATACATATACATATATATATATATCATTTAATTTTTTATCTTTTAATCTGACAAGAAATTGGAAACAATGTTCATGTGTACATAAAACCTATCATCTCTATGAACAATTATTTCAATTTTTGTCACTAATTTTTCTGGATTTATATAAATAAATATTTAATGATTATATATTATATTTACATCATGGATAATATTATTAATATGATTTCATCATGATCAATGTAATAGGACTTAAAGAATAAAAAATCAAAACATATACGAAAATCAAAGCGGTTATTACCTGAAACGTGACTTTAACATGAAATTTTAAAGAAATGTGTAATAAAAAGAAGAAAGTAAATAATAAATGATATGATATGTATGAGTACAGTTCGATAAAATATTTATAATAATTTTATATTTATTATACTTGAATTTGAAATGTGTATAAAGGAAGTTAGGACTTAAGGCAAGAGATTTCTATTCTATCTTTTGTTTATGGGATACAAATATAAATTTTCCACTCATTTAGTTTGTGTGGTGTATATAGACATACCGATTAAAAACTTATTTTGAAATAAAATTTATCTTCCTAAAGAAATTTTCAAAGTGATTTATCTTTCAAAATCATTTTCCAACTAGGTTGACATCCTTTGATGTAAATTATGTTTTTCTGTGGATATAAAACAAGGATACCATTATTATTATTTATCTGAATGGTTTATCATAAAAATATTCTTATGAAACCTATTTATCTTCCATGGGTTATTACATAAAATTATTATGAAACCCATTTTTTTCCATAGTTTATTATTTGATGAAATGATAAAATGATTATAAAACCTATATCTTCTTTTATGGGTTATTTTATAATGACGTGTTTTATGAAACCCATTTATTTTCATGGCATCTGATATGATGAATGTTTTATGATTTTATGGCACAATTATGTATGGTTTTCAGTTTATAATGATGGTTATGTTATACAAAATAAACAGTAGGTCCTATATCACCCTCTAAGACATTGGTTAATGATGGATAACTCATGGGTAAATATGTTATGTCTAAACCTGATTACATGTTCACAATGTTATTCATGAACTTGGTTACATATTTACAATGTTTTGTTGGAACTTTATTACATGTTTACAATGTTATAAAAAAACCTGATTAAATGTTTACATTTTTATGAATGAACATGTCATTCATGTCTATAATGTTATATATGGTCTTGGTTGCATGCCCATATTATGGGAGGACCAAATTTCATGTACTTTAAACTACAAAAAATTTAGATATATCTAGTGCTAGACTTTATCCATCTAAGAAAAGTCATTGAAAAAGGGGGGAATTATAAACACTATAAAAGCATGGAAAATGGGGCCCTTTATCAGTGCTAATTAAAAATAATTGATAAAGGGGGGAAATTATCATTGCTTGTAAAAAAGATATGAAAAATGGGGCCTTTATTAGTGATTTTTAATAGTGTTGATAAATGGTATATTTAATACAAGATTACATTAGATTAAAAATAGTATATAAATATTTAAATTTATATATATTGATATAAATTTAATATATTTTTAAATATGATTTAGGTATGGATAAATACACATTTACAGTTAAAATATAATATATTTAGTGAAAAATAGCTTATAAAATAATAAACCATTATTGTTATTTAATAATTTTCTAACTATTATTGGTCATTTAATAAAAATTGGATGACAGAAAAATTTAATGATTTATTGAACAGTCTAAGATAAGTTGAAAACATGACTTGAACTTGAAACAACCATATCTTTTGATCCAGGTATCTATTTGAGCTCTACTACATATTTAATCTAATTATGTGAAGAGAACTATGTTGTGTTGGTTGGGAAATCTCATTCAATATTTTTTGACATAAAAAAGGCCTAGATTTACACCAAAATAGAGTTTTTATTTGGGATGACCAATTTTTTAAATA
The DNA here is from genome assembly GCA_963277665.1 of Viscum album. Lineage (NCBI taxonomy): Eukaryota > Viridiplantae > Streptophyta > Magnoliopsida > Santalales > Viscaceae > Viscum > Viscum album. The sequence goes on from OY728119.1 coordinate 448,075,003, forward strand.
CATGAAAGTATTTCATGTAACACCCCAAGGTTATGAAAATAAATATAGAATGAAATTTTATAAACACAAATTTTCCTCTTCTATATTTTGAATTTCAAAAAATGGTCATCTAGAGTTGTGTTCAGTAAGTCATTTAGAGTCTTATAGAACAAACTTGATTTTTGGTGAATAGTAACATACGCTTATGAATAGTAATATGAATAGTAATATGAATAATAATATGAATATTAATATGCCCCTTGAATGGAAAATAATAATAATATTTTATTTTCTTAAGGCAATATGATAATGGGATCTTAATTAATTTTTCAATGTCACATAAAACTAATTGCACTTCAAGATTGTTATTTTTCAAATTAACTATGAACTTATTTAGAAAATTAAATTAATAATATTTATATAATTATTTTTGAAAAATGGATTTCTCTTTTGAATTCTACAAGTCCAAAAATGGTAGGGGTGAATTTTTGGGACTTTTCTAAAATTCTTGAATTTTTGATGAATAGTGAAATACGGTAAAATACCGTATATTAAATTTATCAGTTAAATACACAATTTATGACATCATAAGTGATGTAAAGACACTTGATTCGAACTCACATGATCATATTACTATTTGGGGTCACATGAAACAATACTATTGGTTGTCGTTATGGAAATAATAAAATAATGAAATTAAATATTCAAAATTTACTCCTCTCCTCCACTATAAAAACCCCCCACCAGTACCTCTTATCTTCACTCTTATAAGCCTTGAATCTCCTCAATGTTCTGCCTAATTACCCTTCACTAGAATCTCCCCACATCCAAGAAGCTTTTGGTCTTTCCAAAAGACCAAAACCCCTTCCCTTAAAGAGTCTCTCAAGGAGGTTATTTTAAGAGGTAAAGTACCCTTCTTTTTCATTTGGTTTCATTTTAATTTATCTTCTTTTGTTATTCTATCCTCACCACCTATGTCCAAATGATCATGATAACTCTAGTAACATCTATATACTGGATTTATATCATGTGAAGGGAAGAACCATCATAAATATTCTTACTCCCTCACTTTTATTTTACAAACGAAATCGACATCCATGAGGTTCCGATTTAAAACCTTCGTGGATGATGAAGTTTTGTTCTTCAATTTATTCTTCATTACTGGTCATGAAATCATATTCATGGTTGAACCAGACTATATTATATGTGTTATAATATGTACATATAATTAAGTTATATGAAAAAACTATTTTATAATATTCCAAATACCGCTGAATAATCGAAGTGGTGTTCATCTAATGATTCATCCTCATTCCATGTAACCAAATGATAGAAATGGACATTAATAATTCTGGATGGTCCAAAATAATATTTAACTTCATTTCTGGAGATTTAAATCCATTCCACTTGATTACGTAAAAGCAAGTGAACCGAATATGAAAATAAAGGAAACGAACACTCTAGAACGATGAAATTCAATACAATAACATGTCAATAAAGACATAAAGGAACTAACCAGAAATATGGTAAAATAAATACATGTATAATAGGTTCTGATATAAGTTATTAAAAAGTATAATTTCATATTATAGGAGCTTATGTACAAGAGCAGAACACGTTTGGAGTTAAGTTAAGGGTTTTCCACCCGAACATCCATTTTCATTCGGGATACATTAATTGTATAATTACCTCAATGAAATTTTTTTGTATTGTTATGTACTCATCATATATTCTGTGAGAGTATCATATATATGTGTAAAAACCATAATCCTTACTTATTTTATGGATTTTTACATATTTTTAAAAGGAACATTCAAATTTGTTTCCAAAATACAAGCCCGATCCAAGGGAATTACTCAAATTATTTCATATTTTCAAGGTCACTCTATGATCTGTTTTTGAAAACCTTTATCTTTATAAAATCACTCATTTTATTATGAAAATACTATCTTACCTCACTTCTAGATTTATAATAGATTTTTCCTAAATAATTCTTCTTTTCAAAATAAAAGAGTATTTATCTCAAGAATTGCTTAATTATTTTAAAAGACTATTTTCGTCTAATTCAACACTCTTGTTGATTCCATGATATTATTGGGTTTAATAATTTATGAAGTTATCTACCATATTTTATTTAATGGTTTATGAGTAACTCTATTGTGGATGATCTGTCATAAAACCATTCACCATATTATTCCGAATGGTTAGTGTTTATAATTGTGGAAAGTTTGTTACATTTCATATGATAGTTTCAATATGAATGTATATGTTGTTTATTTTTATCCCAAATCATATGAGGAATGAATTGGACTTATTACGTTATGGGTGGGGCCCTTTATAGCCCCTTGATTCATCAGTAGGTCTAATGAGACAACTAGACGTGGAATTGGCTGAGGCCTTTCCCAAAGTGATATGTATTTTGGCCGAGGCCTTAATCACTAGATGTCTTGGCCGAGGCCATGACAAAATGTTTCAGAATGTCCGACATATGCACTTCCGAAATTATGAAGCTATTAGTTGAGATTTCATGTGGTTATTCGACTAGTATAATACCCACGATTATGTTTTATTATAGAATTATTTACTCAACTCATATTCCTGCCATAATGTGTTCATGTTTATTATTAAAGGCATGTGTTTTCAATTATTCACCACGCCTAATGTTTATATTATATTCTGCTATATTGCTTACTCTTACATAGAATTTGATCTCAACCCTTTCTTATGTTTCATTTTCTTAGGACATCAAGAAGTATTTTATGAATGACTTGAAAGCATAATCTTGGAGATGTGATGACTCTAGTGGAATAAATTATTGTTGTTTTTCCATTCCTTATGTAATGTTGAATTTATGTATGTATCTTGTTTCTAATAATACTATACTATTTGGTCATTCGGGATTCATATTCCTTGTATGTATGCCAACGTAATCAAATAAGGCACCAACTCCAGGCAACTTGGGTCGGGTCCATACAGTTGGTATCAGAGGAAGTTTAGTAGAATACATGGAAACGAGATTTAGAAAATGTAGAATTAGGGAAGAGTCCCTAAGTTAGTTATTGAGGATATACATACAATAACGTCTGTTGAGTCAATAAGGTTTTCCTTATGAAATTTTCATTCTTTTTTGTTTTTAAAATCACAAACACCTTTTACTTAAGTAAATATATATTTTACCTCCATAAGGAAAATTTTCTTCATTAAGGAAATATACCCTAACCTAGTTTTTCTTATACGTTCAATATTTTTCTGAAGTACGAAAAAAGGATTCATACCCAAAACCCCGAAATCATATAATATCAAGAATTAGAGTATTCTATTTTTAGGATCTGAATTATGTATGTGAACTGTAATAAAGTTCCACTCCGAATTCTGGATGTGAACTATAATGAAGTTCCATTTCGAATTCTGGATATGAACTTCCATGAGTTCGACACCGAACTCTTATGATGATCGACTCCGAACTTTCATGAATTCGACTACGAACTCTTATAAAGTTCAACTCCGAACATTCTTGAGTTCGACTTCGAACTCTTATGATGTTAGACTCTGAACTTTCATGAGTTCGACTCCGAACTCTTATGATGTTCGACTCTGAACTTTCATGAGTTCGACTCCGAACTCTTATGAATTTCGACTCCGAACATTCATGAGTTCAACTCCAAACATTTACTAGTTTAACTTCGAACCCTATAAGTTCAGATTCTAAACTCTGGTGAAACCAGACTTCGAATTTCCATAGAAATTCAGACTCCATACTTCTACAGATTTCAGGTTCCGAATTCCTATAAAACAGAATCCAAACATTTCTTTTTAACATAGACTCCGAATTCCATTTTGGTTAGAATCCGAACTTTTATTTACATACATTCCGATTTCTAGTTTTGTTTATGGTTACACTTGTTTCATTGTAAAATGATGTCTTGCTTTCAGTTACACACTTTTGGTTATAAAATGATGTCATCCATTCTGTTTCTAATTAACTTTTGGTTTAGTGACACGTGTACAGGTCCCTCTGAACATTAAGGAAAATATGACCATTGGAGGAGGGAGCCGACCATTCCAACCAAGCCTATAAATAGGATCTCATTTGAAAGACCTCAATAAGAAGTTGATCACTCTAGAGACCACATGATATTAAGGTGATTTCTAGAGAGAGAAGATTTTCATGCTTTGTGCATACTGAAACGCTCGTTCAGATTGTTTTGTGTGACTCCGAATATTGGTGATTACATTCGAGGGCTTCCGAGGATAGGAAGACAGAGGTTCCGACTACCTTGATGTTTGAGGGCTTCCTTGATGAGGAAGACAGAGGTTCCAACTACCTTGAAGTTGAGGGCTTGCGGGGATAGCAAGACAGAGACACCGATCTTCGTATCGAGGGCTTACCCCGGTGTGGTTAAGACATGCATGCATGGAAGTATTAATCAAGGGACCTTTATCCAAGGTTGTTGAATACCCTTCTATTTGGGTTAAAAGAGTTATGGTTTGTTACTTGTAGTTGTACTACTTGTTTTTCCGCTACATATTGTATTGTAAGGAAAGTATAACATTTTTGTATTTCCTTACACTTGTACTCTGATTCATTTAGATTCTATACGCTTTAAGGTAGAATCTCATTTTTTAAACTTTAGTTATGTTTCAATTTCCAGATACATATTTTTGGAACCTGTTTTCGGAATCACTTTCCAGATTTAAGAAAGTGCATAAAACTAGGAATTTATAACTTCATATCTTGTTCCAATTCTCCAATTGGTGTTAAAGGTGTTTTGAATTTTCTTAGTTTAACATTGTTAAACTTAGATCATTCCTTGTCTAAGGATATTTTTAAAGTGTACAATTCACCCCCCTCTTGTATATTGAGCATATACATCATTATTTCAATCCTACAATTGGTATCAGAGGAGGTCTCTGAAATACTTATACTCACATATAAGTTTTTCATACTCACTTTTTCAATGTTCTTCATCCTTGCTTAAAAATTTGGTTTCGTTCCGAACATTTTCATTCCAAATTGTTCAATCCGAATTTGTTCATTCTGAATTTTTTCATTCCGAACATTGTGGTTACAAAATATTCATTCTAACCAATTTGGTTGCCAAATTTTTTCATAGAATGGCAGGAATCAAAATTGGTTCTATTGACAATCTAAACCCTACAAGACCCCCAATTTTTTGTGGTAATGAATATGAGTATTGTAGATATCGAATGAAGACTTTCATTATCAATACTGGAGTGGATAATTTTGTTATGTTTACTAGTGATTATAAAATTCATGATAAAGAAGTTAGAACTTTCACTAACCAGGAAAATCAATAATATCAACTCAATTATAAGGTACACTATTCTTTACTATGTTCAATTTCTAGAAATATATATAGCCAAATTTCTTCTTGTGAAGTAGCTAATTGTATCTGGAAGAGGTTAGAGGTTACACAATTTGGCACTTATAAAGTGATTGAAACTAGGAGAGCTATGTGGATAGCAGAGTATAATAGATTCAATTTTCCATATGGAGTACTAATCTGTAATGTGAAATAGAGATTTATGAATAGAGTGAACAGTCTTCAGTCTATGGGAGAAAAAGGGTTAGATGATGAAGCTCTTGTGGATAAGAAAATTGATATTATGCCCAATGAGTGGGAATTAAAGAGAACAACTATTGAGGAGAATAGGAAGGTTACTCAAATTTCCTTAGATGAACTATTTGGAACACTTCTCCAACATGAAATAGAAATGAAGAGAGATGCTGACAACATCAAGAAGAAAAATGGAAATGGTACTGTTGCTTTTACCACAACTTCAAATCATATAAAAGCCAAGACTCCTGATAGAGTTACCAGATCCAAGTCTAAGAAGGTTATTATCCAATCAGAATATAGTGATAGTGAAGTCTCAGAAAATGAGTTAGCAAATATTGCTCGAAGGATGAACAAGATAGCTGGTCAGATATATTTCAAATCTAAGTATAAGAAAAAGGAAAAGAAAGAAATGAAAGATGGAGAAGTTACTTGTTATGAATGCAAGAGAGATGGACAAATTAGACCAGATTTCCCTTTGCTTAAAAAGAAAGAGAGAAAAGAAAGGAATTCTAAATGGAAGAGAAAGAAGTATTATAAATCCAAATCAAAGAATTTTCTGAAAGCTAATGATACCTGGAGTTCCAGTGATGGTGACTCTTCAGAAGAATCTTATGATTATGAATCTTTAGGACAAAATAATCTTGGTCTTATATCCAGATTACCTATTAACAATCATTGCTTCATGGCTAAGGTACACAATGCTGAATCATTGACCAATGTTTCTTTAAATTCTAATGATAGAAAATATTATAACTCTTCAGATGAAGAATCATATTCTAATAAATAAAATACTTCCCCTACCTATGAAGAAGTTTCTAGGTTTGCTGAACTTCTTGAGATTGAGAATTCCAAACTCAATAAAAAACTTGATAAGGCAAACTCTAGGAATACTATTCTTACAAAAGAAATATCATATCTTTCTAAATATCTTGATTGGAAAAATGCTGAGTTTTTAAGTTTCTCAAAAAATATTGAGGAAGTAAGTTCTGATAAGAACAATCATTCTAAAGAGTTAGAAAAAGTAATTTCTATGAAAAGTGTTTTCGAGCCTAGCTCTAGTTCTAAATCTAATTATTTTGAAGATAAAAACTTGATTATAAAACTCAAGTCTGAAATTTTTTCTTTAAATAAGTGTTTATCAAACTTTACCCATGGTAAATAAAATTTTGATAAAATGTATTCACAAATATGACCTTTAAGAAATAAATCCTGATATTCTTATACCCATGCAAAACCAACATTTATTAAGAAATACTTTGTTCCAAAAAGTGTCCCATTTTGTACCAAGTGTCAATGTGATGGTCACTGGGAAAAGAATTTATCTTTAAAAAAACCCAATCTCTAGGTTTTCATAAGGCTTATTTTTCTAAGAAGACGTGGGTGCCAAAAATTTTATTATCTAGAAATATCGGATCCAAACAAGTTTGGATTCCGAAAGTCTAATTCTTTTCTTGTTTTTAGGAAGATAAAGGAAGTACCAACAACAATACATGGTACATGGACAGTGGATGTTCCCGGCACATGACTGGTAACAAAATATATTTTGAAAATATTATCAAGACGAAAGGAGGAAAGGTATCTTTTGGAGATAATACTCAGGGAGAAATTGTTCGTATAGGTAATATTGTTCTTCTTGGTAAAACATTGATTTCAAATGTTTTATTTGTTAAGGGGATTAAGAACAACCTCATTATCATAAGTCAGTTATGTGATGAAGGATACCTTGGGAATTTTAGGAATGATAAATGCTTAGTTCACAATTCCAAGGAAGAATTTATTCTCTCAACCAATAGGCAAGAGAATGTTTAGAAATTGGACTTAGAAGACCTTAGGATCCAAGGCCTACCTTTCCTTTGTGAAATGGAAGAAAATTCTTGGTTCTAACATATAATATTAGGTCATTGTAACCTTAGGAACTTATGTAAGCTTTCTAAGAAGAAACAAGTTAAGGATCTACTGGAGCATAGATTTGATTCTTCCAATGATTGCGATCCTTGTCAATATGGAAAGCAACAGAAATATAGTTTTAAATCAATTAGTGAAGTCTCAACAACTGATGCATTACAATTGGTGCACATGGATATTTTTGGTCCAACACAAACTTGAAGAATTGGAGGCAAATACTATGTGTTTGTTCTAGTTGATGATTACACTATATTTACATGGGTCTATTTTCTTGCAAAGAAGTCTGAAGCATTTTCTTATTTCAAAAGTTTTAGAACCCTTCACATCACTCTCATGCAGAACACATAGATATTAGGCATCACTTTTTTAGGGATCACACACTTAAAGGATATATCAGTCTTCAGTTTATCTAAACACAAGATCAACTTGCTGATATTTTCACAAAATATTTACCCTCCGATAGATTTGAATACATTAAATAGAAGTTAGGAATTATAACTGTAAAGTAATCCTTCCTCATTAACTTCCTGTTAAACAACTCTCCTAAGAGTAATAAAATCCTTTTCATAGGGGGATTACATTTGTGTTCTAGTTTAACCAAAATTTTCATTGACAATTTTTTTTCCTTCTTTTGTGACTAAAATTTTTCGTAACAAGTTTTTGGAAATTTCTGGAATGGAAATTCTCATGATGGAAATTATAGGAATGAAAAATTTCGGAATAAATATTTTCATACTCACAAGTATTGTAATGAAATTTTTTGTAACCAAAATTTTTGTAATGAGAATTTTCGTAACCGAAATTTTCTTAATGATAATTTTCATACTGGAACTTTTGTAATGAGATTTTCATACTGGAACTTTCGTATTGAGATTTTCGTACTGGATTTTTCGTAATGAGAATTTTTGTAATCAATCTTTCATAATGGGATTTTCGTATTGGATCTTTCATAATGAGATTTTTGTACTGGAACTTTCATAATGAGATTTTCGTACAGGATCTTTCGTAATGATATTTTCGTACTAGAACATTCATAATGAGATTTTCATACTGGATCTTTCTTAATGAGATTTTTGTACTGGAACTTTCGTAATGAGATATTCGTACTGGAACTTTCATAATGATATTTTCATACTCGAACTTTCGTAATGATATTTTCATACTGGAACTTTTGTAATGAGATTTCCGTACTGTAACTTTCGTAATGAGGATTATTTTTCTCTCGTAATGAGTTTTTTCGATTTTAAATTCATTTCTTCAAGAAGAATATTACCAATTACGAATAATCTATCTAGCCAATCCGAAAGGTATGATTTCTTTACTTATGTTTTTGTAATAATATTTTTCTTACTGGTATTTTCCTGTTTTTTTTAAAATAATTCGGATTCTTGTTTTCCTTAAATTCGAATGTTTTTCTTAAAACCTCAAAAGATCGAAGTCATGTTTTCCTTGCAAGAATGTTTTCAACCATCAGATCATTTTGAAATGTTTTTCAACCATTATATGGCTATTGGAAGACCAAAGGTCACATCCATCGCCTATATAAAGGGGACCCCAAGACTCGCCCCACATCGGTTTTTCAAAGCTCTCGCGTCTCGAAGCACTGATTCTCTTCTTAAGACTGGTTCCGATCATTGCAAAACCGTTCTGAATCCTTCAAAACTCTTCACTCCGAATGTCTTTTGAAGCTACATCTCAAGATATGTTGACTAAAAAACCAATCTCTAAGTGGTTATTATTTAGGGAAATGTTAGTTCATCCAGATTTTTACAATATTTATTCTATTATAACCAAGAATCTTCAATTTAATAGTTGGGAAGATGTATGCTTGTAAAAGTCAGAGAAACAGGATCCGATTTACACCAATTTGCTGATCGAGTTCTATGAGTATGTTTCCTTCCATATGGAAGATGGCAGAGACTAGTTTTTTTAAGTCTTATGGGAATACTTACAAGTTATCTTATACCAAGGCTGCGATCTTGGTTGGTTTATCCTATGAAAGGGAAGCTGATTTTTTCTCACATAAGCTTCTAGATGAGCAAGGAAGTTTCAACAAGGTGAAGGCTTTAAAATGTCTTGGACTTAAGGATGCTACAACTGCTAAGATTGATCATCTCACTCCGAATAATAAAATTCTACAGCTCTGGGTACATGGTTTTCTCGTACCAAGAAGTGGCGACAAGGATAATTTGAAGAAAAGCGATATCTATGTATTAGATTTCATGGTAAATCTAATAAAGATAAATTTGATGAGGCATGTATTTATTATGATCAAGAATATCAAATAAGGGAACTTAAGAGCTCAAATAATTATGTACCCTGCCTTACTATCTATGCTGATTGTTCGGTGCTTAGAATCCTTCAAGGTTTCATGCAAGTCAAAAGTCCGGAATTGTAAGCTTATGCTGGTTAGTGATGATACCTTGAAGATGATGAAGATGGGATTTTCTAGTGAATCTTGAGAATTTTACCCTCTATCTGTGGAAGAGGTTGAGGTAGCTTAGAAAGATACACAGACTCCAGAACTATCCAAAAAGGCAAGGAAGAAGAGAAAGATTAATGAAGTGGTTGTTGATGAAGAAAATCCCAAGTCTAAGGAAACTCAGTCTGCTCCCCCCAAACCGAAGAAACAAAAGACTTATCCTGATAAAGTTTCTTCAAAGTAGATGGAAGACAAAGATAAGAGGAAAGAAGGGGATCCACAATTTGGATTGGACCCTACAGAGGCTAAGGCATTAAAAGAGAGAGCTGCAGAGGAATTAGAAAAGCAGGAAAAGGAAAAGAAGATGAAAAATAAGTTGTTTGAAGCTGAACTGGTGAAATCTCTTTTCAGAGATACTAAAATGGCTTCTGAAATGCTTCTTGTTCCGGAAACATTCGGTACTGATCCTTTACCAGAGACTCCCACCAATAAGTACTTTTCTTGTGAAAAATATAAGGGTAAAGAGATGGCTGTTGGAGAAGAAATATCAGCTGGAGAAGAAGTAGAGGAAGAAGTTGAAGAAGAAGAAGAGGGAAGTGAATATTTGGATTCCTTGGTCAAAAAAGTTGAAGATTATAAAGAGAAGGTAGAATCCGAAAAAAATAGACACTCCGGGAAAGGGATAAGACACTGAGAAAGATGAGGTTGAAGAAGAACAACAAGAAAATGTTTTGTTTGATGAAGAAAAATCCTATGAGAAAAATTTTCTTAAGGAAGGTCAAGAAAAGGAGAAAATTGATAAAGACCAGATTATTCATGTTTCTGAATCTGAGGAAGGATCTCCTGATGAGGAACCCATTCCAAAGAATGATAAAGGGAAGCAAGTTCTATTGGAGACACCAATAAAAGATATTATAAGGAAGAAAGTAGTTGGTGGTACCTCTAAAAGGATGTTTTTGCAGGATGAAGAAGATCAATCTCTAATCAAAGTTTCTGATTCGGAGTCATCAACAATAAGACATGATTTTATTGTTGAGTCTTTGAAAAAGTTAGTGGACATCATTCCAATATTTCCCACCATTGAAACTAGAGGTCACATGCTTCAGCTAAGCCAAAACCAAAAATCAGAGTCACTATCCATGCTAATAGATAAGTGTGTGAAGATAGAAGCTAAACAAAAATGTTTCTTTATTGATTATGATGTCCATAGAAAGTCCTGCAGCAAGGTAACGAAGTGGTCTAAGAGATTTTATGAAGACTTAGTGCAGTTTGAATGTTTTCAGGATGAAGTTCAAAATTCTTTTGACATAGAGGATAAAAAGCTTAACGATATTCATGAAAAGCTGACCCAAGAGAAAAATTCTCATAATCAACAGGTCAGGGACCTGAATGGGAAGCTCAACTCAGTTACTCAGAATTGCAAAAGTGAAAGAATTTTCCGGATTGAGTTTAAGGAGTAGTTGGAAAAGCAAGATGATTTAATAAAGATGTAGAAAGAAGCCATGGAGGCTCAGGCCGAAGCTTTGAAAGTGAAACGAGAAAGGATCTTAGATTTGGAGAAGCAAGCCGAGGAAGACAAAAGGGACTTGAAGAAACTCAAAACCTTATTAAAGAAGCTGATCCTGAAAGAAAAGGAAGAAAAATAAACCCACTCTGATCTTTTGTTGTATTTTCCTTTCCTTGTAAATTTTTGACAACTCTAATGAAATGTTGTTTGGTTGGTTGTATATTGTAGTGTTATTACTAATCTTTCAGGTACCATATTTTCAATTCCCATAAATTCTTTTTGAAAATCACAAGAGGGGAGAAGGAAAAAGAACTACTTAAAAAGGGAGAAATACTTAAAATGAATAAAGGAATATTTCTAAGTGAAATATCCTTAAAGTAAGGGGGAGTTTTCCATTACGAAGTTTTTCATTTCCATGATAATAAAAAATCCACTCCAGAATTTCAGAATATAATCCTTAGAGTTTCAATGCCTAAGGGGGAGTTAGTTGTATTCACTTAAATCCATGAATAAAGGGAGATAAGTTTTAATTTCAAAGTCTAATGAAATTTTTAAAAGTCCTTATATTCTTTTTCGTGAGGATGTTTGTGCTTTCCAAAAAGGGGGAGATTGTTGTGTCAATATGGTTTTCCTTATGACTTTTTCATTCCTTATTATTTTGAAAATCACAAACACCATATACTTAAGTAAATATATATTTTACCTCCATAAGGAAAATTTTATTCTTTAAGGAAATATACCATAACCTAGTTTTTATTATACGTTCAATATTTTTCTTAAGTACGAAAACTGGATTCATACCCAAAACCCCGGAATCATCTAATATTAAGAATTGGAGTATTCTATTTTAAGATACGAATTATGGATGTGAACTGTAATAAAGTTCCACTCCGAATTCTAGATGTGAACTATAATGAAGTTCCACTCCAAATTCTGGATACGAACTTTCATGAGTTCGACTCCGAACTCTCATGAAGTTCGACTCCAAACATTCATGAGTTCGACTCCAAACTCTTATAAAGTTCGACTCTGAACATTCATGAGTTCGACTCCAAACTCTTATAAAGTTCGACTCCAAACATTCATGAGTTCGACTCTGAACTCTTATGAAGTTCGACTCTGAACTTTCATGAGTTCGACTCTGAACTTTTACTAGTTTAACATTGAACTCTGCAAGTTCAGATTCTGAACTCTGGTGAAACCAGACTCCGAATTTCCTTAGAATTTCAGTCTCTGGACTTCTACAGTTTTCAGGTTCTGAATTACTATAAAACAGAATCCGAACATTTCTTTGAACATAGACTGAAAATTCCATTTTGGTTAGACTCCAAACATTTATTTACTTACATTCTGATTTCTAGTTTTGCTTATGCTTACACTTGTTTCATTGTAAAATGATGACGTGATTTTAGTTACACATGTTTTGTTATAAAACGATGTCATCCATTATATTTCTAATTAACCGTTGGTTTAGTGACACGTGTACAGGTCCCTCTGAACTATAAGGAAAATATGACCGCTGGAGGAGGGAGCCGACCGTTCCAAGCAGGCCTATATATAGGAGCTCATTTGAAAGAGCTCAATAAGAATTTGATCACTCTAGAGACCACACGCTATTATGGTGATTTCTAGAGAGAGAAGATTTTCATGCTTTGTGCATACTGAACCGCTCGTTCAGATTGCTTCGTGCGACTCCGAATGTTGGTGATTACATTCGAGGGATTCCAAGGATTGGAAGACTGAGGTGCTGACTACCTTGAAGTTCGAGGGCTTCCTTGCTGAGGAAGACAGAGGTTCCAACTACCTTGAAGTTGAGGGATTATGGGGATATCAAGACAGAGACACTGATCTTCGTATTGAGGGCTTACCCTGGTGTGGGTAAGATAGACTTGCTTGAAAGTATAAATCAAGGGACCTTTATCTATGATTGTTGGATACCCTTCTCTTTGGGATAAAAGAGTTATTGTTTGTTACGTTTAGTTGTACTACTTGTTTTTCCGTTGCATATTTTATTGTAAGGAAAGTATAACATTGTTGTATTTCCTTACACTTGTACTCTGATTCATTTTGATTCTATACGCTATAAGGTAGAATCTCATTTTGTAAACTTTAGATAAGTTTCAATTTCCGGATCCATATTTCTAGAACCTATTTTCGGAATCACTTTCCAGATTTAAGCAAGTTCATAAAACTAGAAGTTTATAACTTCATATTTTTTTTTCCAATTATCCAATTGGTGTTAGAGGTGTTGTGAATTTTCGTATTTTAACTTTGTTACAAATAGATCTTTCCTTGTCTAATTTTTTTAAAGTGTACAATTCACCCCCTCTTGTATATTGAGCATCTTCATCATTATTTCAATCCTACAACATCCTGGTCTTTTGTTATGGAATAAATTATATGGATATTTCAAGAAATACATCCCTGTCGGGATACGAGAAGGAAAAGGCGGTTCTGGAACATATGTATCTAGGGGTAAAACTCAGGAACACCACATTGAGCTAGACTTGAACGGGAACTAGTGCACGACAATGGGCCTTGATTCACTCTTGGTTATGACACTCCTGGGGGATATGCTTAGGATAATTCACATTTTCTTTACAAGCCATTATGAAGGATTGAAATGTAAAATATTCCACAATGAAACCATATTTTTGAATATGGGATTATCTATGCATAGGATCTCAAATTTTTTGAGTATTATTAATGTAAGATTATACATTATAATTCATAACCTAATCTAGTGTCTTCCATTATCTAGATATGGAGCCTAGTGGACGGAATGGAAATCGTATGAATTCATGTGTCCCCTGTAGGGATTTTCCTCTGACGCATGATAATGATGTTGGATCTAGTGCTGTGACTGGTGCTGAACAACACATAAATATATTGGGACAACTTACTCAGGTTATGAATAATCACATTACCCATATGGAGCATCCAGATCCACCATGTGGAGGATCCATTCTAGATCGCTTTATGCGACAACAACCTCCATAATTCAACGGGACTACAAACCCCTTTGTAGAAGAGCAGTGGATATGTTCCATTGAGAAGATATTTCTCGCCTTGGGATGTCATGAAAGAGAGATGTTTGTCATGGCAGTATATCTTCTATCAGGAAATGCGGATTAGTGGTGGTCATTAATCCAAAACACAAAGGAGGAGGAAGAGATATAAGAGATGGAATCGAGAGATTTTAAGGAAATATTCTTAGAAAAATATTTCCCTCTTGAGCAACAAGCAGATATAGAGAGGCAATTCTTGAATCTGAGACAGAAGGAAGATGAGAATGTTGCAAGGTACGAATCTAACTTCACAAGATTAGAAAGACACACTGTAGACTACATATGAAATCTGAGGAGCATAATTGATCGATTCTTTGATGGCATAAAGCCATTCCTCTGACGGGAACTGGTCTCCCAAAGATTTTCATCATATGAGGATATAGTTTCATGTGCCATCAAGACAAAAAAAGAATTCTCTAAGTTTTATGACATTAAGGGAATGCAATAAAAGAAGAGGGCTACTGAAATCCCTGGGAAAGGAAATAAGGAAACAGTGAAGAAGGGAAGTGTTGAATTTCCACTATGTGACAATTGTGGAAGGAAACACCCTATTGAGTGCTTAAAAGGAAAAGGAGTATGATACAAATGTGGTTAGAGAGTCCATCTTGCTGGTGATTTCAAGGGGAAGAAGGAAGGCAATGATGTTCGATGCCATAATTGTCGGGAGATGGGACACTATGCTAATGATTGTCCAAAAATTCAAGGAAATATGCAACAGAGAAGGCCAAGGGATCAAGGACGAGTTTATGCAATCATAACTATAGAGGTTGAAGTTCCTAATGATGTGGTGGTAGGTACATTAATTGTTTCCTCATGTTTATCCAATGCTTTATTTGATTCTGGATCATCACATTGTTTCATATCTTCCCAGTTTGCTAAGAAAATTATATATTTCTAATTTGATTTAACAAGGGAGTTGTCCGTCAAAACTCTTAAGGGAAGTATCATTTCAACAATGTTCTGTGGATCAGTTCCCATTAGAGCATATAAATGTTCTTTATCTGATGATCTCATCATCATACACAAGATTGAATTTGATATAAGCCTCAGTATGGATTGTCTTTCAGACCATGATGCAAAAATTTATTGTAAGAAGAAGGAGGTTACAATTTTTATGACGATGATAAAGAAAACCTTATCTTTGGAGTAGAATCATCACCCCTGATTCTTATCTAGATCCAGCCATAATAGCTCAACTAAATTCAATTATTGGGGAGGAAGAGAATGAAATAACTGCAGTTGAGGAAAGGAATGTTCAAATAGAGTATGTACCTATTATGAGAGAATATGTTGATGTGTTTCCTAATGATATACCTAGACATCTTCCAGAATGAGAAATTGAGTTTTCCTTTGATTTAATTCCTGGTTCAAAGCCCATATCGAGGACCCCTTATAGAATGACCACTGTGGAATTAGTGGAACTAAAGAAACAACTAGAGGAATTGAGTAATAAGGGATTTATTCACCCTAGTGTTTCTCCATGGGGATCCCCTGTCCTTTTTGTTAAGAAGAAAGATGGATCTATGAGGTTATGTATTGACTACAGGGAGATCAATTCTAAAACAATAATGAACAAGTATCCTCTTCCTCACATTGATGATTAATTTGACCAACTGCATGGAGCTCAATACTTTTCGAAGATTGAAATTCGATTTGGATATCATCAGTTGCGTTTGAGGAAGGAAGATATTCCAATGACATCATTTCAGACCAGGTATGGGCATTACGAGTTTACAGTAATGCCTTTTGTATTGACTAATGCACCCTTTGTCTTCATGGATCTAATGAACAAAGTTTTCATGGAATATCTCAATGATTTTTAGTGGTATTTATTGATGATATATTGTTATAATCCAAAAGTAATGAAGATCATGAAAATCACTTGCGCATTACCCTGAAGACTCTTAGAAGACATGAATTATATGGGAAGTTTAGTAATTGTGAATTCTAGCTTCAGGCGATTTTGTTTCTTAGATATATTGTCTCAAATGATGTAATCCTAGTTGATCATGTGAAGACAAAGGCAATCCAAGATTGGCCTACACCAACACACATAACTGAGGTACGCAGTTTTATTGGCTTAGCAGGTTATTATCCGTGTTTCATTGAGAATTTTTCCCGACTGGCTAACCTGCTAACAAAGCTCACACATAAAGGGGTTAAATTTGTTTGGACAAAAGATTGTGAAGAAGTTTTCGAAGGACTGAAGAGAACATTAGTCAATTCTCTTATATTGAATCTACCATCAGGGAATGACGTGTTTTTTATTTACAGTGATGCTTCAAAGAAAGGACTTGGTTGTGTCCTTATGAAAAATGATAGGGTTATTTCTTATACATCACGACAACTAAAAATTCACGAGGAAAACAGTCCTACTCATGATATTGAGTTAGCTACTGTAATATTTTCTTTGAAGATATGGATACATTATCTCTACAGTGAAAAATGTGAGATTTATACTAATCACAAGAGTTTAAAGTATATTTTCTCACAGAAATAAATCAAAATGAGGAAAAGGAGATGGTTTGAACTACTCAAGGATTATGATTTCACAATACACTACCACCTAGGGAAGGAAAATACGGTGGTGGATGCCTTGAGTAGAAAGGATCATGGATTTTTGAGCAAGATGATAGTTCAAAGGGATAATATTTTCATGGATCTAGTAAAGATGGATATGGGAATAACCATGGAAGGTGAAACTTCAATGCTTTTTCAAATGGTTGCCAAACCATCTTTACTAGAAAGGATAAACAATTCTCAGGCTGATGATGGGGAGTTTCAGAAGAAGATTAAAGCTGTGAATGATGGGTGATTGTGTGACTTCGTATATGAAGATGGAATTTTGAAATTTGTGAAGAGACTTTGTGTTCCCGATATACCTGATCTAAAAATGGAATTTTTGGATGATTCTCATAGTTCCAATTTCTCTATACACCCTGGAAGCACTAAGATGTATAGAGATTTGAAGGAACATTTTTGGCTGGACAATATGAAGAAGGAGATTTCTGATTTTATGCCAAGATGTATGGTTTTTTAACAAGTGAAATATGGAAGGCAATAGTCAGGAAGAGTATTGCAACCTCATCCCATACCTGAGTGGAAATGGGATAATATCATGATGAACTTTTTCATGGGACTAACAAAGACTTGTAGAAGGAACGATGCAATATGGGTCATTATTGATCGTCTTACCAAGTCAACACATTTTCTTTCTATAAGAGAATATCTACCACTTGAACATCTAGAAATACTATATGTTAATGAAGTTGTGAGACTTCATGGAGTACCCCTATCGATTGTTTCTGATTGTGATCCACGTTTTACATCATGATTTTGGAAAAGTCTTTAGAAGGCATTACATACTGATCTTCGTTTGAGCACTATCTACCACCCACAAACTGATGGACAATCTGAATGGACTATTCAAACATTGGAAGACATGTTGAGGTATTGTTCACATGATTTTCAAGGCATGTTGGATCAGTACTTACCTCTCGTAGAATTTTCCTACAATAATAGCTTCCATTAAATTATACAGATGGAACCCAATGAAGCATTATAAGGGAGTTTATGTCGTACACTAACTTGCTGGGATGATGTTGGTGAAGGAAAGCTCGTGGGCCTAGAACATGTTGAAGAAACAATGGAAAAGGTGAAGATTATCCAGAAGCATATCAAAATAGCTCAAAGTAGGAAAAAGAGCTATGCAGATAGCCGTTTGGAGTTTCAAGAAGGTGATAACATTTTCTTAAAGGTATCTCCATGGAAGGGTATTATACGATTTGGTAAGAAGGGAAAATTAAGTCCCAGGTACATCAGACCTTTTGAAATTTTAGACCGAATTGGAGCCGTAGCTTACCGTTGGGCAATGCCGCCAAGTCTGTCCAAGGTTCACAATGTGTTCCACGTGTCAATGTTAAGAAATTACAAGCCAGAACCAACACATGTACTCATTTATGAAGAAGTGGAACTTCTTCCCAATCTATCTTACTGTGAAGAGCCTATCAATATTTTTGATACTAGAGAACAAGTATTGAGAAATCGAACGACTAGATTGGTGAAGGTTCTATGGAGGAACCATAATATGAAGGAAGTAACATGGGAGCCTGAGGATTTTATGTTAAAGACATACCCGAATATTTTTAGGTAATATTCTGTGAATTTCAAGGATGAATTTTTTGTAAGGAGAGGAGAATGTAACACCCCAAGGTTTTGAAAATAAATATAGAATGGAATTTTATAAACACAACTTTTCCTCTTCTATGTTTTGATTTTCAAAAAATGGTCATCTAGAGTTGTGTTCAGTAAGTCATTTGGAGTCTGATAGAACAAACTTGATTTTTGGTTAATAGTAACATACCCTTATGAATAGTAATATTAATAGTAATATGCCCCTTGAATAGTAAATAATATTATTATTTTATTTTCTTAAGGCAATATGATTATGGGATCTTAATTAATATTTCAATGTCACATAAAACTAATTTCACTTCAAGATTGTTATTTTTCAAATTAACTATGACCTTATATTAAAATTAAATTAACAATATTTAGAAAATTATTTTTGAAAAATGGATTTCACTTTTGAATTCTACACGTCGAAAAATGGTAGGGGTGAATTTTTGGGATTTTTCTGAAATTCTAGAATTTTTTATGAATAATGAAATATGGTAAAATACCGTATATTCAATTTATCAGTTAAATACAATATTTATGACATCATAAGTGATTTAAGGCCACTTTATTCTAACTCACATGATCTTATTACTATTAGGGGCCAATGAAATAATACTATTGGTTGTCTTTATTGAAATAATAAAATAATGAAATTAAATATTCAAAATTTACTCCTCTCCTCTACTATAAAACCCCCCGCCAATACCTATTCTCTTCACTCCTCTAATCCTTGAAGCTCCTCAATGTTGTTCTCAATTACCCCTCTCTAGTCTCTCCCCACGTCCATGAAGCTTTTTGTCTTTCCAGAAGACCAAAACCCCTTCCCGTAAGCAGTTTCTCTAGGAGGTTATTTCAAGAGGTAGAGTACCCTTCTTTTTCATTTTGTTTTATTTCAATTTATCTTCTTTTTTTATCCTCTCCTCACCTCCTTTGTCCAAATGATCATGAAAAATATAGTAACATCTATATACTAGATTCATATCATGTTAATGGAAGAACCATCATAAATATTCTTACTCCCTCCATGTTATTTTATAAACGAAATCGACATCCATGAGGTTCCGATTTATAACCTTCATGGACGAAAAAGTTTTGTTCTTCAATTTTTTCTTCATTACTGGTCATGAAACAATATTCATGGTTGAACCAGACTAAATTATAGTTTTTATAACCTAATTAATATCCAGGAACCAGAATATGTACATATAATTAAGTTATATGACAACACTAGTTCATAATATTCCAAATACCTCCGAATAATCGAAGTGGTGGTCATCTAATGATTCATCCTCATTCCATGTAACCAAATGATAGAAGTGTAAATTAACAATTTTAGATGTTCATAAATAATATTTAACTTTAATTCAAGATATTAAAATCCATTCCACTTCATTACTTAAAATCAAGTGAACCGAATATGAAAATAAAGGAAACGAACACTCTAGAACGATGAAATTCAATACAATAACGTATCAATAAAGACATAAATGAACTAACCAGAATTATGGTAAAATAAATACATGTCAAATAGGTTCAGAAATAATTTATTAACAAGTATAATTTCTAATTCCAGTAGCTTAAGTACAAGATAGGAACATGTTTGGAGTTAAGGTAAGGGTTTTTCCACCCGAACTTCAACTTTCATTCGGGATACTTTAATTGTCTAATTACCTCAATGAAATTATTATGTATTGTTTTGTACTCATAATATATTCTTTTTTATTATAATATATATGTGTAAAAACCTGAATCCTTCCTTATTTGATGGATAGTTACAAATTTTTAAAGGAACTTTCAAAGTTGTTTCCAAAATACAAGCCCGATCCAAGGGAATTTCTCAAATTCATTCCTATTTTCAAGGGCACTATATGATCTGTTTTAGGAATCATTTACCTTTATAAAATCACTCATTTTATTATGAAAATACTATCTTACCTCACTTATGGTTTTATACAAAGATTTTTCCAAAATAACTCTTCTTCTCAAAATAAAAGAGCATTTATCTCAAGAATTGCTTAATGATTTTATAATAGTGTTTTCGTCTAATTCAACACTCTTGTTGATTCGATGGTATTATTGGGTTTAATAAATAATGAATTAATCTACCATTTTTTATTTAACAGGTTATGACTAACTCTATTGTGTATGATCTGTCATAAAACCATTCACCATATTATTCAGAATGGGTTGTGTTTATAATTGGGGACGGTTTGTTACATTTCATATGATAGTTTCAATATCAATGTATATGTTGTTTATGTTTATCCGCGATCATATGAGGAATGAATTGGACTTATTATGTGATGTATGGGGCCCACTATATTCCCTCGATGCATCGGTAGGTCTCATGAGACAACTAGATGTGGAATTGGCCGAGGCCTTTTTCAATGTGATACGGATTTTGGCCAAGGCCTTAATCACTAGACGTCTTGGCCGAGGCCATGAAAAAATGTTTTAGAATGTTTGGAATATGATATTACCTCATTATTAAGATATTATTTGAAAGTTCAAATGGTTATTTGACTAGTAGAATTCCCATGACTATGTTTTGTTATGTCATTATTTACTCAGCTCATATTCCTGCCATAATGTGTTCAAGTTTATTATTAAAGGAATGTGTTTTCAATTATTCACCATGTATAATGTTTATATTATCTTCTAATTTATTGGTTACTCTTACTGAGCATTTGAGCTCACCCCTTTCTTATATTTCATTTTCTCAGGACATGAAGAAGTATTTTATGAATGACATGCAAGCATAATCTAGGAGATGTAATTATTCTAGTGGAATAAATTAGTGTTGTTTTTTCTTTACTTATGTAAATTTGAACTTATGTATGTATCTTGTTTCCAATAATACTAAACTACTTGGTCCTTTGGGATTCGTATTCCTTGTATGTATGCCAATGTATTCAAATAAGGCACCAACACTAGGCAACTGGGGTCGGATCCTTACATTTCAACTCCGTTTAAGGGAGTCTTTTTTTCTTTTTTTTTGTGGAGATAGAATTATTCCTAAGGATTAAATTCATACAGATATTATGTTTTTGAAATTTTAACATTTTTTATAATGTCGTTTTATTTATAATTAGTAATATTCATATTTAATTATATTTTCTTATAATAAATAAATTGTATAAATACACAGTTATACACAGTTAAATAAAAATGAAAATTTAAATTTATAAACCAAATGGAAATAAATATTTATCATTAATTTTATTTTACGTAAAAATTTATCCATTCTATTTAACATTTAAAAATATATTAATATGTATATATATACCTATATATGTAATGTTTATATATAAACATGTATTTTTCAATAAAAATTTATATATTTATATGTATATGCTAATATATGTAAATAAATACATATATATGTAAATATTTCTACATAAATGTGAGAAATATAAATGTATACATGTGTGTGTAAAAATATATTTATCTCTCTGTGTGTACATTTATCAATATTATGTATATACATCATATATAAATGTATTTTTATAGATATATAATTATCAATAAATCTATTATATAAATGTATTTACAGTAAATATTTATAACAACATTATAAAAAAATTAAATCTAAATACACAATTACATGTAAATATTTATAAATATATATGTAAATATGTAGAGATATAAATATATATTACATTTATAAAATAAATATCCCAATATATAAAAATAATTTAAAAATTAATTAAAAAACATTTATATAAATCATATCCAATTAATTATTATCCATTTTATTTAAAATAATATCTAAACATTTTATACATTATAAAAATTTATTAATATATATATATACTTATAAAAATTTATATATAATGTGTATATATTTATGTGAATTAATAAAAATATTTCTCTCTCTATATATATATTCTAATATATATAAATGAATACTAATGTATAATATATTTGAATAAATATAAGTGTGTGTATATATATATCACTAACTTATAAATATAAGTGAATAAATAGAAATATTTTAAAATATAAAACAAAACATGATTGGAGAAGTGGTAAAGTGAATTGAAATTATGAAGGGAGTTCATAGGATCAAGTCCTAGTTTGAGAAAGTGTTTTCTGGAGCCATTCTAGCACTGATAAATGGTAGGGGTGTTTGTGATAATTGATTAGGGGATGGGAGTGTGTGATGGAAGTATGGGGAGTATAAACAACTAGGAATGGGGGCTATAAGAACTAAAAAAAGGTGTGTTTTGGTGCATGAAAAAATAACATTTTTCAAATTTTTTATAAATGCTAAAAAAGCATTGGTAAAGGGTGAATTTATTATTGATTTTTTTAGCAATGTAATGTCTATAAATTATCTACATTAAAAAATAGCTAATAAAGGGATTATTTAGAAGCTCTAAAAAAGTGTTGATAACGAGATCCTTTATATACACATTTTTTAGCCATGATGTAGCCACCCTTTATAAGCAATTTTTCTAATATTGATAAAGATCGTCTATTAACATCAATCATAATGTCAGTTATTTTTATGTACTCATAAAACCCTTTTTGGAACTATTAAATGCTAGATATGTAGTAGTGTAACATAATGAGTGAGCATATTTCTATTTTTATAGGTTAACAATGTTATAAGGTGATGTGTATTCCATAATGTTTTTGTCTTATGACAATATTATGCTATCATGGATCATGTTATTTGATTTCTTTATGATTCATGTCTTATAAACTACCAATAATTATTCGATGACTCAAGATTATGATATTTTATATTTAGGGTATGGTTTTCAAATTTTCTTCCCATGTTTTCATACCCTTATTCTCATGTTATGCATACATATCTCCCTTATTTACCCTTACTGAGCATCTAATCCCGACCTTTCTTATGTTTTATTTCCTCAGGTTATAAAGAATGTGTTTTAAGTAGGATTACTAAAGGGGAATATATTTATTGGTGACATTTAGGATCCTTCATGAATTAAGAATATTGTGTTCCATGTTTCCAAATATAATAAAATATTACACTCCTCAACTGCGTGTTTGTGTAATGTAATGAATATTTATCTAAAAATATGTAATATAATTGAATGAGAATTTTGGCCTACTATATTTTGTATCATAGAAATGTTTTAGTTGATCATTGGAAATTATTATGAAACAAAACATTAGTGATATGCCTTGGGATATTTTAATTAATATTTCTTGTAATGTATCTACATATATGTTTATAGATGAGTCAAAGTATAGGAAAATGTAATGTAATTTTATTAAAGGATAGAGAATTTTATTTCCAATAAATTGTATTGTTGTCTAGAAAATACAAGTGGAAGTGACTCTGTAACAAAGGTACTTAGGAATAATAACTATGAAAAAGGTGCATTGAGATGGAATTAATCGTCACTTGGTGCATGAAAGCAAACCTTATTGCACCCCTAGATTAACACTTCTAAGGGATATTATTTCATAGTTAAAAAACTCTTTATGAACCATCAGGAATGATTTTAATATATATTGACAATGAATGATATAGATTAGCCTAAGGTGTGTTAGATTGAGAGGAATAAACCACAATCAGAAATGAATCTTGATTTAGACACCATATAAGTGAATTTTCATTATCATGTGGTTCCCCACTTCGATTAGTGTTGCTCACACCATGTTTTTGGTTTATTGAATGGAAGGATCTTGGAGAAACCATGTTAATATTGAATTCAAATGAAAATAAAATTGATTTCCTCCTGAGTAACCGAATGTTATTGTAGTAAAAATGAATAACAGTGTATATATGATCATAGAAAATTCTAAAGATATAAATCATAGTGATCTTGAAAATTATCAAAGGAGTGAAATTGTTTTGTTCATTCCTTAATGAGGAAATTGCTAGCTTTTTTCAATGGTTACATTTATTTGTTAGTTGAGAATAAATGGATCAGCACCACTGAAAAGATATTTTCTATTATCCAGTGTTTGGAGAACATAAAGGTAACTTTAGATATCTACTATCCAGAAGGTGAGGCAGATAAATAATGGATCCTTATTAATAATATTAGGCAATGAGAATAAATGAACTCCATGAAGTTGGACGAGTATAAAATCTTACTTTTCAATAAGTACTTTCAGCATATTATTCTTCAAAAAATGGGGAAGTAATTCCATATGCCTTAGAGGAATGATGATGAATATTTTAGTAACTATGAATACAATTTTATAATACATCCATGTTACTCTTTGGGTGTTATCATTGAGCCTTAAAGTAAGGTTGATTTTTTTTCTAGTGTATTAAAACCAAATCTAAAAATGGAATCAACCATATGTGAATTTTAATCCAATTATGAAATCACTTTATGTTCCCAAAAATTTACAATGGAATCTGGGAATCATCTTGGTAATGGTGATAAGAAGAGGAATATGAGGTTTTATAGAAATTCCAATGATATGTCACATGGAGGGAAGAAAAATTTTCAATCTCAAACATTCCAAAACTATGGGAAGGAGCACTTAAGTGAGTACTGAAATGTAACAATAAGGTGTTTATGTGTGGGAATCTTGGACATGAAGAAAAATAATGTATAAGTAGTATGAAGAGGACAGTAGATAAAAAAATAAAGAGAGATCTCAAATTAATTCAGCACCCACACTCTAGTGTTTCAAGTGAAATGAATTTGGAAATTCTGAAAATCAATACCCAATAAAAGGGATACTGTGGATGATAAGCCGAGAACACCTCTAAAGACAAAGGAAAAAGCTAACGATTATACAATCCTAATGGTTTAAGTGATTCTTGATAATTAGGGAACACTAATCCTCCCCTTAATTGGAAATGTCATGTTTTATATTGTATGAATGAGCCCTATAGAAATCCTATTGTTCATCCTTTAGTAAAATTTCATTTTATTATCTCTCTTTAAATGAATACTAGAACAAAAGAATTAACATTTTATATTTTATAAGTAAAATGTTGAACCAATGATTCTATTAGATTTTTTTTGTATAAGATAAGGTATTATTTAAGAAATAAAGGGTGTATTATCATTTGGATGATTTTTTATCCCGATGTAAGATTATGTTAAGAGTTATAGATTCCATAATGGGTTTATGAGTTTAAAATTGATCATAAGGTTAAAGTTATTATCCCCCATTTTGAGGTTTTATGTGATGAGAATTTATAATTATTAAGTATATTTTAATATAAATTTATGGAAATGAAACCCTTTGGTTTTTTATATATTGAAAAATTTATTTGAGGATGAATTCCTTTACACTTTGTGGAAATATGATTTAAGGTACTAGTAACCTTTAGCGTTTATCTTATAATCAAGGTTGAGATAATTATGGGTTATATTTGACCAAAAAACAAAGTCATTACACTTTTTTTCTATTAGATAATAATTATATTTGGATCCACCTTCTCAAATATACATTAAGTAAGTGTTAAATTATATGGAGTACCATATTCAATTTAATTTTATTAGAATTTGGTGTTTATCTCAATGTTTTGGTGAAGTATTTTTTAAGATATTGATATGAAGTTGAGTTTCATCACTATGTATCATCCTTAGATATTTGGTTAGTTTGAGAGAATAATTCAAACCCTAGAGGATATCATAAGATATTTTATTATGAATTTTAAAGGGGGTTGGGATCAACACATTCCCCCTAGTTGTTTTTTCATGAAAAACTAGCTTTCACAAGAGAATTTAGAGGGATAATCATAAATACCTTTATTAAAAGAAGTGTGTAACCCTAATGCAATAGAATAAAGTTAAGAAATAATACTATTGGGACCTATGAAATATAATAAAATAGTAGGTATTGTTAGATCCAAATAGAAACAAATTAGAACCGAAAAAAGTTTATATAAATGTTATAATGATAATCATTGACACAATCTAGAATTTGAATTTGGTAAGAATGAATTTATATAAATTTATCTATGGAAGAAATAACGAAAAACTAATCCATTGATATATCGGACCCATTAAAATACCTGATCATACCGGGATAGTAGAATATCGTTTGTCGCTTCCACTAAACCTCTCTCAAGTTTATAATGTGTTCCATGTATCACTCCTAAGGATGTACTTACCCGATCCATCACATGTACTGAAATCACAGGTTATACCACTAGAGTATGATATTTATTATGAGAAACAACCAATTGTGATTCTAGATAAAATAGAGAAAGTCATATGAAACATGTCCACTAAGCTGGTCAATGTTTTTTTGATGAAATCACCAGCTTGAGGAAGCTATATGGGAACCGAGGATGAAATGAGGTATTAGATTCATATTTATAGGTACCAATGTGAAAAAATTGATAGAAAAAATTCATTTTAAGGGGGGTAAAATGTAACAAATTTAGATGTTATGAAATATTTTTTTATTCCAATAATTTTAATCTTTCTATATTTTTCATTACATGCAATATCAATTTCAGCTTGCATTACACGCAACGCATAGTCTTTCATATGACACATGTAACACTGATTTGGTATTTCATTACATATAAAACTATTTTTTTAATGTAATAAACATAAGACCAAGTTAATATTGTGCTATATACAACATTGGGTTAGCTTGTGTTATGCCTAAAATTTTGTTTCAACAAAACCATGATATATTATTTATATAGTTATTTAAATTTTACCATTTTAACATAGTCATTAAAAATAATGATATTAATAGTAATAAATGACTTTTTAAATATAAATTATAATTCTTATATATTAAGAGTATATATTGATAACAAAAAACACATATTTTGTTAAATTTTTAATATCTTTCAAATAAACTATTTCTTTAAAAAATGTTTTTTGGTATTTTTGTGAATGGTAATAAAATTAATTTTTGAAACATTTTTAAAATTAATATAATTAAAAAAACAAAATTTTGGAAATTATAATTTCAAAATTATCTTAGGGTGAATGTTTGGGATTTTTCAAAAAAATTCATTTTTTGATGAATAGTAAAAAATTTAGAATTTTAATTGCAAACTACATTTTATTTTATTTTATCATTAAAGATAAATTATATTTTAAATTAGTTTTAAAGTACAATTATCTTAATTATACATAAATTAATCAAATTTATTTCATTTTAATCACTTTTATATTGAATTTTAATATTAATTTTTTGTAATCTTTTGAACATTTTCTCATTAAAGATCTGCTTACTTGCCACGTCAGAGAGATTAATTTTGATTTAAAAATTTTCACTCTTGTGAAGGGAATTTATAAATTTTTTTATAAAATTTGTAATTATAATAATATATTTCATATAATAAGCTAAAATTTATTTTTGACCAAAATTAAGATAAAAAATAGTACAAATTATTTCTCACAATTATAGTAAAAATGGGTTTACCAAAGGTTAAAATAAAAATATAAGGATTAATATGTACTATTAAATTATATAAAATGGATTTTATATCCATATTTACACCTTTTAAGATATCTATATTGAATTAGATTCATTTTTGACCCTTTTGGTATTTTAAAAATGTGGGTTCACTTTTTCTTTTCAAAACATTACAAGTGTTCCACTCACCTCACTTATAAATGTTTACCCCCTATACTCCATTCATCACACCCTAAAACCTTTTTTTTGGAAACTACCTACCCAAATAACTTCTTATAATATATAATATGTTCCTAGTATCCTTATCATAGATAATAATCCATCCTATAAAGGATTTTTGTTTAAACCTAGGGACTATAATTGAAGAAGAGGTAATGTTCGTCAATATGTACATTATTTTTATTTCTTCCTCCACCTCCATAAATTATTATTATATCATAATTATATAATAAAATAATTATCTACCATATAATGATATGTATTTATGTTAATTTCAGAACCTAAAAACATCTCCACTTCTATCAAATGGGTTATGAAATCATCTTTCATGTGTCTAGAGGATTATTGCATTGCAAACTCATATCATTAATGCTTCCACTACCAACTCTCATAGTTAGACATAATTATGTATTTATTGTTATATATGATATTTATTATATTTTTATTCTTATGAAATTATTATATAACACATAACATCATGATTTCAATTTTGTGGGTATATGATAATATCAATCGTGTGTATGGATAACTACCCCCTCATGAAGCAATGTGATTCATTCACTATTTACATTGAATTTATTAATTTTGGTTTTAATAAGTATATATTATATATATTATATAAAATTTATTATTCAATGATAATATATATATATATCATTTAATTTTCGTTCTTTTAATCCGAAGAGAAAATAGAAATAGTCTTCATGCATACATACGACCTACTGTCTCCATGAATAGTGTATTTAGTTTTCTATCACTATATTTTATAGAATAATATAAATAAATATATAATATAAATTTATCATATTTATATCATGGTTATATTAGTTATATGATTAAAAAATGATCAAATTAATAGGACCAAAATAATTAAAATCAAAACATATATGAAAAACAAAGCGGTTATTGCCCGAAATGTGACTTTAACATGGAATTGTTAATAATCAGGTAATAAATGAACATAGGTAAATAATATATGGTATGATATGTATAAGAAAAACTGTTTAATATATCTATAATAAACTTATATATCTTTTATAGGAGGTTCAAATGTTTATTAAGGAAGTCGAGACTTAAGGTAAGGGATTTTCATCTCACTTTTATTTTTCAATGAGACACATGCCATATTCACCACATGTAAATTTTATATGGTTTATATAACAAGAAATTATTTTATTAATATTATAATTAAAATTATTGGTATTTTAATATCAATTTTAGGATCTACCTTTCATGAGGTTTATGGTTCAAATGTTATCAAACTGGTAAGGAATTTCTGACACCTTTTACATTCTTTGAGACATATAATTGTTATATTAATCTATATTCTTGTATAAAGTTTATATAAAGCCCATATAAAATGAAATATCATGAATTAATTTATCCAAATTATATTTTATGTTTAATTTAATGACATTCCTTTTTGGGGATTATGTTTTAAAGTGAAAAACTGGTAAATATTTAATGTTACAAACACATCATTTATCGATATTATTTAAGATTATGTTTCTGATGAAAGAATATTATAATCCATATATAAAAAACTCATAAATATTATTATACTCTTTTTATTTCATGAGAATACATGTTTTCCCTTAATTTTACTCTCTTTTTTTACTCAAGAGTTTAAAAAGAATGTTTTAAGAAATATTATATTTTGGGTCCAAAACCTTTTTTCTTTCAAAACCATGTTTTCTAAAAAAGTTTTTAGAAATGTTTATAACATTTTTTTTAAATTTTTTATGATTTAACAATTTTAATTTGGAAAGGATATTTTTATCAAGAATGTTTTAAAGTTATTATTAATTATTTATTTATAAATTTTCATTTTTTTAAAAGGAAAGTATTTTTAATATGAATAATGTTTTAAAAAGTGCTTTTAAAGGGGAAAGTATATTTTTATAACAAAACATTTTAAATGATTTATGAATATTTATTTATAAGTTTTCAATATGATTTTCAATTTAAATCATTTTCCATTTTTTTATAGTTTTAAAATAAAATTTTAAAAGAAAATTTATCTTCCTTAAGAAATGTTCAATGTGATTTATCTTTTAAAATAGTTTTCAATAAAAAATGATATCATTTGATGTAACTTATGTTTTATTGGGGATATGAACTACAAAAACCATTTAAATTAATTTTGTAATTTTTTATGATGATAATATGTTTATAAAACCCAAATCTATTCTATCGGTTATACCATAAAAAAATGCTCATGTAACACATTTCTTTTACCATAGGTTATTCTTATATTAAATGAGTAATTTATTATAAAACCAAAATATTTTCCATGGGTTATGAAATGATGAAATATTTTATAAAACCCATTTCTTTTCATGTGTTAGAAAATGATGCATGTTTTATGATCTTTTGGATAACTTATGTATAGTTTTCATTATACGACAGTGGGTATGTTATAACCAAAGATGGGTGATACCTATATCACCCTCCAATGCATTGGTTAATGATCGAATAAAAATGAGTAAGTATGTCATATGTGAACCTAATTATGTATTAAATATTTTATTCATGAACCATTTTACATGTTTACAATGTTATTCTTGTAGCTAATGACATTTCCTCAATGTTATAAATGGACCTATATTTATTGTCCAAAATGTTTCATGTCCGTAATTTTATGTCAGGGCCTGATTTAAGGTTCTAAACTTAATGAGTGAACCTATTTCTATTTATTCATGTTCACACTATTATATACTGATCTGTATGACACAATTTTACACCTTATTCCAATTTTTTACTCTCACAGATCATGTTCTTTTCATTCCTTACCATTCATGTCTTATAAACTAACAATATTTATGGCTTGACTCAAGATTATGATCTTTGATATACATTGTTTGGTTTTTTAATGTTATTTTCAGGTTTTCATACCATTATACTCATGTTTTTCTTACGTATCTCCCTTGTTTACCCTTACCGAGCATGTGAGATCCCCCTTTCTTAGGTTTTCTTTCCCAATTTTAGAACGAAATATTTCTATGTATGAGTAATTAAGGGAACAATATTAATATGTAACATTGAAGATATTTCTTAAATTATGAAAATTTTGTTTTATTTTTCCAATGTCACTAAACTATTATGGTCTTTATGCATGTTTTGGTGTTATGTAATTAATATTAGTATAAAAATATGAAATATATATATATATATGAGAATCCAGGGATGCTATAAAGAAGATTTTTCCACGACATCCTTAAAAATACAACGTAAAAAAACACGATTTGGTCCTCTTTATATGAACTCAAAAGTTATGATGTGTCCCATTAAGGGGAATCAGACTAGATGGGTTCTGATTCCTTTCATAAGGATACATAGGAAGAACATTCCATTGGCCCAATTCAGACACCTAAACAACCCCCATATTTTTAGAAGATGATAAATTCCAGAGTTCCCCAGTGTATGGATTAAAACCATTATTAATATAATAAATAACATAAGAATCTATAATCCATATACAGAAGGGTAGCATCGATGAAAAACCAAATATACATAATGATGATTCTAAATCTGTTAGATGATAATAATAGAATGCCATTATAAGGGTTGTCTTGTCCATATTTTGGATTTAATAAAGGATTTATGAATATGTCTTAAATCTATAATAGATTCCCACAATACATAATAATTCATTCCAAAAAGGTTATGACAACTTAGCCTTCCATCCCCAGGACCAATGTGAGTCCCTAAATACTATTAGATTCATTCCCTAATGACCACCTACCTTTGGAATGATGGCTCATGAGACTTCTTGGAAATGATAACCATTGGGAGTTTCCAGTTCCAAAAATAAAAATCATTGGAAAACACTTTTAAAAAACTTGTAAATAAAATGTGTTTGTTTTAAATGAAGGGTTTTCCACCACCACCATAAAATTCCATTCAGACACATTTGGTTTTTAGAATGAAACATAGAGGATTCTCCTTGTGAAACATGATGTTATAAAAAACCATGTATTTTATTTTAGGAAACCGTTTAGTTCTATAATTAAAGTATAATAAATTTAAATTTATTATTTAGGTTGATATAATGAGTCTAAAAAATTAGACTTCTTTGGAAAGGGATCTCTCATCTTAATTTCCTTTTATTAAGACTCATGTTTCGTTTCCCACATGTATTATTTTGTGTGTTGTGTGTACTTATCTATGGATTTGTTTTATGATTAAATTAATTGAATTCAAGTGGTTTACAAATCATTTTCATTTGATCAAAATCAATGATATTTTGATTCAAAATTCATCAATGTTGTAATGGTTTATTCTACAATCCAATTTTTATTCAGGACTGTTTGTGTTTAAATACCCATCAATGGAAATTATGACCTCTTAATATTTTGGACTCCATATATATTTTTATACTATTTTTATCTATATAGTTTACAATTATCCTTTGATTTACTCTATTTGGTACTTATTATGTTTGAAAAAACATTCTTTATTAAAATATGACCATATATCCTTTTTGGTCGATGAAATATTTCTTCCATTACGATATCTCCTAAAAATTTTCTACGAATGTTATTATAAATGATTAAATAATTATTTGAAGCCATTTTTACCATATTTTAATTTCATGTTGAGGTTTTAAAATGAATCATACTTTCGTTTTCCAAATGAGGTACTTTTTAATTTTTACTACAATCACCCCAACTATAGCGTCCCCATCCTGGGAGCCACCTGAGGGATTCCTCAAGCCAAGTTGGCCACATAACCTCAAGCGCATCTACCTAAATTCCAGAGGCTATTGACTTGAAGTGATGGACTTTTTCATGTCTGTGGGGGATCGTATGACCTCATAGGTAATAGGTATTATCACAACGGAAGTAAACATCAATTAATAATAAATATAAAAGACATATAAATGAATAAACTGGAAGAGAATAAATATGAATAATCCAACTGAATAAGAATCATTTGCGGAAGCTCACAAAATAATGTCATTCCATGATGTCTATCTAAACCGAAAACACAGAAAACAAGAAACCCAAGAATGCTATCAACTATAAATAAAATATACAAGGTGAAACAAATGAATCACGAGCAAGGATCTTTTCTCTACCCCAGTCTCTATCCTATGTAGTAAAGAAACAATAAAGCATCAGAAGAATCTCACTTCACTTTGTCAAGACCAACAAGCATTTAATCTACTCAGTTGTTAATGACACCCGAGCAGTGTGTGCGATAAAATCCCAGTAGTCCGGAACCCATAGTGTCTAAACCTTTCTATTTCATGACGTAATTAAATGTAGTGTGTCATATATAATAAATCCAGACAATCAATTAAATTCATAAAAATAAAATAACTCGAACTGGGTTCCCAACAACACCCGTCCCTAATCACCTGCGTCTGCCTAAGCCATGAGTATGAAGGAATTACCTATAATAAGTGTGATTCACATATGCATATATATATAAGCCTATAAAGGCATGGTAAGATAAGGAAAAATCATACCCCCAAGCTTATGATTTAACTTGGTGTCTAAATTATGTGTCAACCATGTGTGCTTCATCATACTAGAAAGGATTACAACTCTCATGGGACTCTATCTGCATTAACATAAACCTTCAATGAATCATTATTAATATGTAAAAGTTGAGAGTTGGATTCTGAGCCCGTCTTAAAGGTATCTCTATGGTACATCCTTCAAATTACCCAATACCACTTATCCCAACAAAAGAAATATCTCCAAATACCATGTATTGCTCAGGAAATGTCTTTGCAATGAGTCCATCCTGATCTCACAAAGAAAGGGGTTGAGTATCATCAGAGGGTTAGTGTGGCCACATTGCCAACAAATCTTTCCTCAATGGGCCCTTTTGGAAATGATATCACTCATAAGTATTTAGAAATCTCAGGGAAGTCTCAGTCTGTCAAGGCCTAAGACACTTCCCCCCAATGCGTATAGGTACTCTGTCCTGAACAGAGAGTCTATGTGTTTCCCTTAATAAGAAACCCACATTCCCTTTCCTCCCTAATTTTAATTAAAATTTTGCTACAGTAGATATAACAGAGTGTCCATACATAATTTCATCTTGAAATCTAAGAAGATACACCCATGCAACAGAAGTTATTAATTTAACATTACAATGTAAAAACTTAATAATGAAATATACTGTATCCACACAAGAATATTAATACACTTTTTAAAAAATATTTGAATTGGAAAAAAGAACTAACAAAAATCCAACAATTAAAGGTTTATAACTATTCTAAAAATATTATTTAATTTAAATGCAAATAAAATGGTCTGTGCAACACATATAGTTATATAAATTAAATGCTCGGGCTTAAAGAATTTATACTGACAACCTTTTAAAACCTAATGGGATGTATGGCCATGTAGTAACAATTTAAAAAATTTAATTTATGATAATAAGTCTTTAATGATTAAGCGAAAAAATTAAATTGAAAAGAATGGGTGAAATTGAACAAAGTCGGTAGGCCCTAATGAATGACACAACCGTGCATATTTTATAAATCACAACAAAACAGAAGGAAATCAGGTAGACCCCTTACCTTATGGTCGCAGATGATCCTATGATCTGTGGTAGGCTTGGATTTGGCCTAAAATAAAATAAAACAAATTATTTTTGGAAAACCACAAAATAGCGTAAAATCATTCCACGACAAGATGTGCAAAGGATACTCAACAAAACTCTATGAATCCAATTGCGTAAGATTATCCTTACTGTAAAGTTTATAACACACCTAATGGCGATGAAAACAGACAATGAATGGAGGTGCAGTGATCTTTTGAAGTGGAAGGAAGGTATTGTTCCACCTAGGGAGAGGGGGAGGCACAACATGAGAGATAGAGGAGAGGAAGATATGACAAGAAAAAAATAAAGAAAAACAAATAAAGAAAAAGAAAAGAAAAAAATAGAAAAATAAAAGAATTGAAAAAGTTAAAATAAAACAAAAAATAAAATAGAATAAAAATGAAGGAAAAAAAGAAGACTAAAATAATAAAGTTGGTAATCTCTCACTTTAATTATTTTTTCTTTTTTTATAACTCGCTCTCTATTTCATTTTTAAATATTTTTTAATCCCTTCCTTATTTCTTTTAAATTTTCATTAAATATATTCATATTTTTTTAATCCTTAATTAATTATTTTAATCTTGAACACTGCACTAAAGCATGGTATAACATTTTTGGTAAATCCCATGCAATCATTTAATTAATATAAATAGTTTTCCGGGACCCACAACAGGGTGCGCAGGTGCCCACCCTGGGCCGCTTGAAAGAATTTGATGACACAAATTTAAAATGGTCTATACATAATTAATGTCAGGACATTGAATCCCCCTCCTTATAAAAACTTTTCCTCGAGTTTCCATTCTGATGGTAGTGGAACATCATCAGAGAAAAGTCCCAGCCACTGCACACATACATCTATCCGTTGCTCCGATGTCTCATACTGAACACGTCTGTACTTCCATAACACCTAGACTAGAGGGATTGACCTTCCTTGGAGGACCTTCATGCTACGAACAACAATATGGATCAGATTCCCCATAAAGGATGCATCTACCTCCAGCTCAATGTCGTTAGGGTCAAGAGAATGAGATAGGTCTGGATGCTATTATCAGAGGTAAGATATATAGAAAACATTGTGCAAGGCATGCTATCTCTAAGGTAACAGTTACTGATAGGCTACCAGACAAACTCTCTCAACTATCTATAATGAACCGACATATATTGGTGATAAATTTTTCCGTCTCATGATCCACTAGTGACCCAACCTTGGAGAAACACACAAAAAGACTCGACGTCCCACCCCGAACTCTAGAGGTTTGTAGAGACGATTGGTATAAGGCTTCTGTCTGGACTGAACAGTATACGCTTTTGAATTAGTTGAACTTGCTCAGAAGTCTCCTGAATGAGATGAAGACCCAACAAAGCATCATCACCTGCTTCGAGCCAGCATAAAGAGGAACGACACGGTCTAACATAGAGGGACTCATATGAAGCCATTTGAATTGTCTCCTAGAATCTATTATTATAGGAAAACTCAAAAATTGGTATATGTTTCTCCTAGGAACCTCCAAAATCAATGATACATTCCCATAACATATCCTCTAACACTCATATAGTTATCTCACACTACCCATCATTCTGAGGGTGATATGAAGTACTCAAAAGTACCTGTGAACCCAGCTCCATTTGAAAACCTTTTTATAACAATGAAGTAAATTGTGCATCTATGTCCAAGATAATAGAATGAGGTATTAAATGATGTTTCAAAATCTACAGGACATAAAACCTTCCCAACTCATCAATTTTAAAGGCCTCTTAGATAAGTAAGAAGTGCACAACCTTGGTCAACTTATCGACAATCACCCATACTACATTGATACCCTAGGGAGATCTTGTAATGTTAGTAATGAAATCCACGTCGATGTCATTACATTTCCATTCAGGAATAGATAGAGGTCGTAGAAGTCTAATATGTCATTGGTGCTTTGACTTTACCTATTGAAAGGTGGAGCCCTGGGCGATGAAACCCGCTAAATGCTTTTTCATACCAGGCCACCAGAACTATCTACACATGTCTCTTTACATCTTGGTCAACCCAGGATGAATTGACCAAATAGAGGTGTGATATTCCTTTATCAGATCTTCTTGTATACTGTATGGTAACAATACATGGCCACAGTAAAGGAGTGTTTCACTACCATCAACAACCGAACCAGGAGGTTGGTTCTCCACTATAATGCTGTCCCTAAAAAATATCCCCTCAAGATCAGTCAAATTTTGAATGCGGACTCACTCTAGAAGAGAGGATGTCACTGTAAGAGTTTCTTGAATTGGTTTTCCATGCTATTTTTTAACATCCAGATGCATCTCAGAAAACAAATCCATCTTCTTCCACTCACTGCTGGCTTCATGTATGGCTTGTGTATGTGTCTTGTGTCTCAAAGCATGTTCCATGGAATTACCCTTACCGAGGGTATATGCATGATCAATGCCGAATTACTGTAAGTATTTGACCCATCAGTGCTTTCTTAAGTTCAAGTCTCAATGATTGGAGATATATTTTAATATTTTATGATCTGTTTGGACAACAAATCATTCACCCAACAAGTAGTGTCTCCAAAAGTGTAGAGCATGAACCACAACTACAAACTCAAGGTTGTGTGTAGGATAGTTCCGCTCGTGATGTCTCTGCTGGAGGGATCGATAATCCATGACTCAATAACCCTGCATCAAAACTGCACCTAGTAAAATTCATGATGTATCACAGTAATCAGTATTGATTTTACCTAGCTTAGAAAGAATCAGGATCAGAGCTGAGGTTTGTCTTCCTTTCAACTCCTAAAAAGAATTTTCACAAGATTCTGACCAGATGAACACCACACCTTTCATATTTAGGGCCATAATAGGTGTTACTAAGTGGGAGAAATTCGGGATGAAATTCCAATAATTTCCACAAAGCCCCGTGAAAATATGTATGTCAAATACATTCTTGGGAAGCTCCCATGAAACAACGACACTAACCTTTTTTGGGTGAACTGATACTCATGCTTCAGATATATTATCACCAATGAAGTGAACTTTATCAATCCATAATGGGATTTTTTTGATCTTTTCATATAGGTGGTTCTCTCTCAGTATACTCAACATGATCTCAAGATAGGCTACATGATCATTTATGGAATGTGAATACACCAATATGTTCTATATGATGACTACCAAAAAGGAATCAAGATACACGTGAAAAAACCATTTCATCAAAGCCACAATGACTTCTGAAGCATTCGTGAGGCCGAATGGAAAAACCAGATAATCATACAATCCATACCTATTTTGTAATGTGGTACACGATATGTTAGATGGTTTCACATGCACCTAGTGATATCCCGACCTCAGATCAATCTTGGAGAAAATGGTGGTTCCATGGATCTGGTTGAAGAGATAATTTGTACGAGGAAATGGATAAATATTCTTTACCATAATATGGTTATGTCAGCGACAATTCATGCTTAAACTAAGGGCACCATCTACCTTCCAGGAGAAAAGAACGCATGAACCCCATGGCAATGTGCTAGATTTGATGAAACCCTTAACCTCGAGATCTTCAAGATGCTTTTTGAGTTCATGTAGCTCTGTTGGTTCCATCCTATAAGGGCGAATATACACTGGTGTCGCACTTGGAATGAGCTCGATAGTGAAGTCCACATCCCTCATAAGAGGTAATCCAGAGAAATCGTCATAAAAGACATCACTGAAAAGATCCACAACTGAAGGGAATTCAACTAGCTGTGTTCCCTAATCTCTCATGAAGAGACTTGTTAACTGAGCTTTCACTCTTCCCTTCTCTATATATTTAGCCCTAGCTCAATCTGCCAACATATCCCATTATCCTTTGGGTAGATATGTGTCTCCCTAATAGGGTGTAAAGGACACCCATCAATAATAGAAATCCAATTGAGCATGATGAAGAACAAGCCAATTCATACTGAGAATGAATTAGATGACAGACATATTAAGGATATTGAAATTCCAAATGAAATAGTACCCACCTATCTCAAGGGGGAACTCGTTGAACTGGTATATCCCCTTTGTCTTGACTCTTGACACGGTGTCAAGAGACAAGATGTCGCAAGGGAACTCAATTAGAAAACCAAGATTTCAACAATAGTAGTAGATAAAAAGGTGTGTGAAGAATTGGTATCCAAAAGAGAAGAAACAAAAGTAGAGGCTACTAGAATAGTACCTCTAACCATATATGGTCTTGCACTCTACTCCTATGGTACTACTTGCAATGCATACATGAACACTGAACCACGACCATGAGATAATTCCATATTGGCCTGAGCAGGTCCACTCTACTGACACTGATAATCTGGAACTTGATTTCCTCAACCATGAACTCCACTATTACATCATCCTGATTGGTCAGTGGAAGAAGAACTTCTGGCCTGCTGTGAATTCATAGATCCCATACCTGATGGGGGTGAAGGTACATATCCTATTCCACAAGATACTGAAGAGAAAGAATAGTGGAATCATTTAAGGTGACATCATGCCATAAGTTTAGCACTCTTTCGGGTCTCTATGGAACTGTGTCTTTTTATGATCATCTCTTCCACACTAATAACATGTGACAGTGATATCAAAATTTGTTGTGTTTTTATGATTACCCCCATGTTCACTTGAAAAATTGTGTTTCCTGCTTTCAGAAGAGTCATTTCCCCATCTTAGAACTCAACCGCCATGACTCACCAGTTCATCTTCCTTGACATTTCACTCTAAAATTAGAGCCTAATTTACGATCATTGTGGAAATTGTCAAAGGGAAGACTTTCACCTACAAGCGGATAGTATACTCAAGTCCATCTTTAAAATGTCTCGCAGTAGTCTGCGCATCGCCAGTCAGTGATGGGACAAAATGCTGAAGCCATATGAAACAAGTACAGTTCTCTAATATAGTCCCAAAGCCCTACTAAAGATGTTGGAATTCCCATGCATGATTATCTCTCAGAGTCTATGTGAAAAATGATTCATAGAAATTTTCTTGAAATTTGGCCCAAACCATGTCACTGGTCTGCTTCACCTTTGAAACAACATCCCACCAGCACTTGGAGGAGTCACGAAGCATGTAGACAAAAAGTTTGACCCTTCTCTCTAGAAGAATCTCGAGGTGGTAAAATATAGACCTTATGGCTTATATCCATGACTCTACAACAAGTGTTCTTCCACTACCTAGGAAGGTGAGAGGGTGATACTATAGAAAGTCATGCATGAGGTCCACCATAGATTGGTCAGGTTTTGGTATATTCTTAATTGACCATATAAACATGAGGAAATTATCACTGAATAGGGAATCAAGGCCCCTCGAAAGATCGACAGGACGTAGTTCAACATGAGGCACTATAAGAAGTACCACTGGGGGTTCGGGACCCACCTTCTCTGTAATGTGCTTGTTTCCACTCCCTTGAAGCTTGACACAAAGACATCATACTGATATTGGTCTACAACAACCAAACACACACCTTTAGACAAAATATTAAAGAAGAAGAGGAAAATAGGTAAGGTACAAAAAGAGGTTAGGTATATAGCCTTCCTCAGAGCACTATATGACATATAACATGCATGAAGATTCGAGTTTCGATATGGAAGAGAAAACTTAGAAGGATTAATAAATAAGGTATACTATTCATTTCTAGGTTAATCCAAGTTAAAATTGAATAGACTATCACAACATTATATTTAAGAAACCATAATTTGAAAAAAAAAACCCACTAGGAACAACAAAACTCACATGTATATTGGAAAATGGAAGATGAAAGTAGATATGTCATGGAAACATGCATGTCATTTTAATCCTATGGTGCCTAATATGATGCATGTAATGTATTTACATCATATCATCCGAATACAATGGTAAAATACCATTTTCCTAACAATACCAATACTAAAAACAATGAAAAAGAACTGAGTCACCCAATGGTGAAATCATATAACAAATAAATGGCATAATCAATAATTGCAATCCCAACCCAGAAATTTAGATTGCCCCTATACATGGGTTAGCTATGTCCAAGCACATGGTACATTCCAAATCCCTATATCCTAGTCTCATGTATAACCCAAATAGTAAGACAAAAGGTAAAAAATCATTTGATACCACTTTGTACTGTCCCGATCCTAGGATCCACTTGAAGGGTGCCCTGAGCTGGGTTTGCCACATAATTTCAAGTGCATCTCTCCAAATGGCAGAGACTACTGACTAGAAGAAAGTTCATTTTTCATGTCCATGAGGGAGAATATGCCCTCATAGGTAATATTTATTATTATAGCAGAAGTAAAGAACAGTTAATAATAAATAGTAAAAGCATACAAATGAATGAACTACAACAAAATCAATATGAATAATCCAACTGAATAAAAATCAAGCATGAAAGCTCTCAAAATAATGTCTTTCCATGATGTTAGTCTAAACTAAAAACAAAGAAAACAAAAACCCAAAGATGCTATCAACTAAAAAGAAAATACAAAAGGCGAAAAAATTGCATCATGAGGATGTCTCAGTCCTCTGCCCCAATATCCATCCTAAGCAGCATGAAACAATCAAGAATCGGAAGTAGCATGCTCTCCTTTGTCCAAACCTGTAAGCATATAATCTACTCGGGTGTTGATGACACCTGATCAGGCTATGAGATAAAATCCCAAGAGGCCAGTGCCCATGGTATCAAAAAATATCCATTTTGTGTAGTAATTAAAAGTAGTTTGTTATATTTAATAAATGAAGACAATTAATTTAACACAGTAAAATAAAATAACTCGGCCTAGGTTCCCAACAACACCCATCCCAAATCACATGCTTTAGCCTAAGATGGGAGTCTGAAGAAAGTACCTGTAATAATTTGGATTCATATATTCATATATATATGCATAGAAACGCAATGTAAAACAATGAAAAGGAATTCATCAAAGCTTGTACTTTAACATGGGGTCTA
Organism: Viscum album; assembly: GCA_963277665.1. Classification (NCBI taxonomy): domain Eukaryota; kingdom Viridiplantae; phylum Streptophyta; class Magnoliopsida; order Santalales; family Viscaceae; genus Viscum; species Viscum album. The sequence continues at coordinate 448,116,686 of OY728119.1, forward strand.
AATTAGGTTTCAGCCATACGTGTTTTAACATACCAGAAAGGACCACAACTCTCCTGGGACTCAAGCGACATTAACATAAAACTTCATTGCCGAATTATTAATGTGTTCAAGTTGAGAGTTGGATTCTGATCCCACCTTGAAGGTATTACTACAATACATCCTTTAAAACACCCAATACCACCAAGCCCGTCCATGACTATCTCTCGAAAGACTAAGTATCGCTCAGGGCATGTATTTACCACGAGTCCATCCAGATATTACAGAGAATGGGATCGAGTATCATCTGAGGCTTGGCGTAGACACATTTCCAATGGATCCATCCTTGATGGGCCCCATTTGGAAAAGTAATGACTCATACGTATTTATAAATCCCAAGGAAGTCTCCATCTACTAAGGCCTAAGACACCCCCCGGGGGTGTAGAGGTACTCATTCAGAAACTAAGAATATATGTGTGGCCCTTAATACAAAACCCACAATAACTTTCTTCTCTGAATTTAATTAAAAATTCACAGCCTAAGATATGACATAGTGTGCATACATAATTACATCTTGAAATCTAAGAAGATACACCTATTCAACACAAGGTATAAATTTAACATTGCAACATAACAAATTAATGAGGCAAGATACTATATCATCACAAGAAGATAAATTTACTTTTTAATAAATAATTGAATCAGGACAAACAACTAATAAAAAACCAATAAATCAAGGTTCATAATAATTCTAAAAATATTATTTAATTTAAATACAACTAAAATGGGATTCGACACACATGCAGTTAAATAAATTAAATGCTTGGGATAACATAGTTTATACTGACCACAATGACACACCCAAAGGTGTGTCAAAACATGTTAAAAAATTGAAAATTTTAATTTATGATAAATAAGGCCACAATTATTAAGAAAAACAATTAAATATAAAATATTGGGTGAAATTAAACAAAGTCGGTAGGCACCAACGAACAGTACAACCGTGCCTTTTTTTATAAATCACAATAAATCAAGGTAAAGTGATTAGACCCCATACCTTATGGTCCCATATGATCCTATAATCTATCTATGGCTTTTATTTTTCATAAAACCGAAGAAAACTAATGATTTTAGAAAAACCTCAAAATAGGGTAAAATCCTTCTGTAGAATATTGTGCAATGGATAATCAAAAAAAATATATGAATCCAATTGGGTAAGAATAGAAATACTATAAGGTTTTACGTACACTTTATGGAGAAGCAAACCAATGTTTAACAGAGGTCCAACGATGTTATTAAGAGGAAGGAAGGTGGTGCACCAACTAGGGAGAGGGGGAGGTGCGACGTGAGAGAGTGAGGAGAGGAAGAGTGGAGAAGAAAAAAAGAAAAAAAGAAAGGAAAGAAAAATAAAATAAAAACAAATAGAAAAATAAAAGAAAAGAAAATGGGAATATAAACTAAAAAGTAAAATAAAATAAAAATGATGGAAAAAGAAAGAAGATAAAAATAATAAATATGGTAATCTCCTACTTTAATTATTTTTACCTTTTCTGTAACCCCCTTTCTGTTTTATTTTTAAATTTATTTTTATCCCTTATTTCTTTATTTTAAATTTTTGATTAATCTCTTATTATTTATTTTTAATACTTAATTAATTATTTTACTCACTAACACTGCTCTAATGGGTGGTATAACATTTTTCATAAATCCTATGAAGTCATTTAATTTATTTAAATAGTTGCTCGGGACCCGTAGTGAGGTATGCAGGCGTGCACCCTACACCGTTGTAAATAATTTGATGATAAAAATTTAAAATAGTCTATACCTGATTAGAGTCAGGATGTTACACCAACCTTAGTATCCTTGAGTTAGAGGTGAATATATTACATTAGAACTAGACACAACCGACTACATCCCAAAGGACTGAATAGTTTATTAGTATATAAAAAAGTGGTACATAATTTAGTATTACACAAAATTTGAAAACATAAAATAAAATATAGTATTTTACTTGAGGAAACATTTATGAAATTCAGAATATCCCTATATATCCATCATCATAAAATTCCTAGAATCCTAGGAAAAGAAAACGTATGAACGGGTTGAGATCAAATACTAAGTAAGGGTAAGCGTATGGTGGAATATAATAAGGCATGACTAATATGGTATGAATAAATGATGATAAAATAATTCCATATAAATAATCACATGATCTAGAAACATATTCATGGATATAATAAAAAATATAATAATCACATGGACATTAATAAATGATTTCATAATGATGGAATGTGTATTGTGGGACATTTGAAATATACCATCAAGGTCTCATGCTAATACATCTAAAATAATTAGGTAACACCTTGGAAAAATACCCAATATAGTTTGTCTTAAGATCTCTATCGATTCTTCAAGAGGATATTTAATTTTGGTCCTCACCCATCACAAAATAAGCCTAACCCATTCATTATATGAGTACACAATAAAACTTAGTCAACATGCCTTGAAAATAAATAACTCCCCATATTAGAAGAACTAGCATATGAAGTATCAATACTTTCCCCAGTCAAACTGATCATAAATAATTTATAGAAATAAATGGATGGTATCTTCATATTATATCCCCAATATAATGTTTAATAAATAAAATTTACATATATGAAAATATTTTAAAAAGATCATTGGAATATTTCTTGAAGAAAGTATCCTTTTTTACCTTGAAATCACTTATTTAATGTGTAAAATATATCACAAATAATAAGGAAGAAAATTTATTTGAAAAAAATTAAAAACCTAAAAACACAGCTTCAAATAAATGGGTGTTCATAATGGAGGGTAATTCATTTCATTCTATATAATTTAAAAAACATTCCTTTCACGCTACAATAAAAAGGTAAATAAGTAACTTGTTCAGAAAATGAAAAAAACACTATTTTTAAACAATTTTAAGAAAACTAAAAAATGGTTAAATAATTATCTAATAAATAATTTTATAATTTCAAAAAATATCATTATATAAATTCTAGGGAACATATGAGCATGGAAGAGATATATTCTCGATTGATTTGAAAAAAGATCAATTTTCTTTAAAAACATTATTTCAGTATATTGAGTTTTTAGATGGATTAAATTTAAATTAAAAATTGTAATTTATATAAATAATTATAGTATAATAAAATATATTTTATTTTATATAGAAAGATAAAATAAATTTATTAGTGGAGAAATAAACATAAATAGTCACAAAGAATAATGAGATTGTGAAATAAACACTTACCCCAGGTTCGACTTCCTTAGTATGTTTCAAAACAATAAATATAAAAAATATAAAATTATTATACATATATAAAATAACAATAATAATAATATATATCATATTATTTATGAATTACTTATAACCTTTTATCACCCATTTATTATCAATTTGTTATTAAAATAAAAATTCCATTTGATAATTCCATTTAAGTATGTAAATTATTATATAAGTACAATGTATGTTCATTATATATATATTTTTATTCCTCTATAAAATCTAATGATACCAAAATGAATTACATTGTTCATGAAGATGGTAGGCCATATGTATGCATGGAAACTATTTCTATTTTCTTAACAGATGGAATGAAATAACGATAAATAAAACACCACCTTTCTACAATATTTTTTATATCAAATATTTCATATATATAAATTAAATATATACTCATTACCATCAATGTTAAAATAAAATGAACAAAAAATCACATCGCTTGATGGAAGCAGTAGTCCACATGTATGCACGATCAACATTATCATTTTCCAACGAATTGGAAGGTGTGTAGGTAGATTTCATATTATAAATAAATTTGTAAAATTATTTTATAAATATCATATATAATAATAAAATATATCATTATATCCTACCATGATAGGTAGTGATGGAAAACGAATTACATCAGTTTGTAAGGCGGTATTATGCCATACACTCGATCGACAATTCAGTTTCCCATTTAATGGAAGAGGATATGAATATAGGTTATTCCATTAACATAATGAAATATCATTATATAAGAGATAAAAGAATTATTATAGCATAATAATTGAATATGGTTTGGAGGAGGTTTATCAAGAAATAGAACAGAAACACTTGATCATGACCGCTATATCTTCTTCGAACAACCTCTTTAGGCTTATTCCTAATACCTTACAAGGATATTTTTTGATAAACAAGTACTCTAGGATATGGTTATAGATTTAATAAATTTGTTATTTGTCATTTACTGGACTAAATAGAATGATATTGATTTTTGGATAGGATAGAAGAGGAGATGAGGTGTCCTTTTATAAGTGGGGGTATGAAGAATTTGGAAATTTAATAAAAGAATAAAAAATTATAAGTTCATTCTCAAGAAAAATGATTATAAATGGAAATATATTATATGTTGTGATAGAATAAGGTTAATATATATCCGTAAAATATGATTTATACATGATTATTTGTAAAACAAATCCTTATATTTTGGTTTAACACCATGGTAAACTTGTTTTAACCTTAACAGTGAGAATAACTTTTTACAGTTTTTGCTATTCATTATGACAAAAAATTATGTCAAACTTCATAAAAAAAGTAATTAGAATAATTACCAATATTAAATACATTTTAAAAAAATTTATTCAAAAATGTGGTAGAATTTAATTTAAAATAAAAATTGCAAGCGTGATGAAAAACAATTTTCTAAAGAAAACGTTTTATGTATAATAAGTTTTTATGACAATATTCAACATAAAATTGAATAAAGTGACATAATGGATTTATAATAATATAATTGAACTAATTTAAATTTTAAAATAATTTAAAATTAAAATTTAACTTTTTAATTGCTTTTTATTATAAGATAAGTTTTAATAAAAAACAATATTTTTCATTGTTCATAGAAAATTAATCTTTTCTAAAAATACCTAGAGATAACTTTGAAATTATTATTTAAAAATTTTAGTTAATAATTTTAAATATTTTTTATAAAAGTAAAAAATATTGATTTTAAAATAATTTTGTAATATGTGATGAATCCATTTTTTAGAGAAATACGAGGTTTAAGCATAAAAATGGATTTAATCCTATCTAATGCATATATAAAATATTAGATTAATGATAAAACATTATATTTAATATTTAATATATATATTTCATTCAAATAGTTCTTTAATAGTAATTCATTTTTTTATTTTAAAAACTAAAAAAACAAATTGCGCGCATAAAAATAGTTTTTCAGAAAAACATTTCGTTTACATTTTAATGTATTTTATTTTAAATTATAATTAATTGATAACCAATGAAATTATTTTAAAAAAGTGAAAACCATCTAATTTTCATAATTTAGATAATATTTTAAATATATTCCAATTTTATGGCTTCTTAATAGTTGTATATTACATTACAGTTCATTTTAACTCATGGTTCTGTGTATCACATGATATTGAATTTTAAATTTATTTAGAAAAAAATATTTTATAAAATATTATGGTGTTCAATTATACACCCCTTAAAATTAATTTCTTTTTGAGAATCCATTACTCCAAACAAACAAATGTGGAAACTTCTTCCTCATCACATCCGCAGGTACCTATGTAGTTTCGTTGAATTTAAAATTCATCCAAAGAACCTTAAATAAATGAGTAGTGTTACTTCATAGAACATTATCACTAAAATATAATAATTATACTAGTTTTTTCTTATAGTAAAGATCATTCTCTAGAGTTATTACCTAAAATATCACTACATGTTATGGATTTCGTGTGTACATCCCCTAGAGATATATATGGATGAAATTGTGAACTTGAGAGTGGTTTAGTGGACATTCCAGGAAATTAGATACCATACATACTCTATAAAGAATCTCAAAAGAGACAATATACCTAGGGAACATCTTTCTGATATTCATAATTCTAATAAATTTCTTGTATGGAGAAATTCACAAAAATATATTCCCACCAACTTCAAATTCAATATTTCTTCAATGATTATATGCATAGATTTTACTTCACATCCGAGAATCCTTAATGTGATGTTGAATGGTTATAACTTTCTCTTCCATTTACCTTGCTAACTGGGGTCTCAATATAATTATTTATCAAACTTAATACTAACACATTGGAGTTATACACTTCTTTATATAGTGGAATTCCAATGTAACCATCTGAATTCTTGGGTGAAATCTATTATTATAAGAAAACTAAAATAGAGGAAGGTGAGGATCCTAAAAACATATGAGATACAAAGAAAAAGATATCAACATATCCTCTTAGGGTTTAATTGTTATAGAATACTATCCATAAATTTAAGGACGATAAGCAGAACTAAACCTAATTATTTATCCAAACCCTACTTAAGACTTCTCCAGAACATCGAGGTAAACCATAGATCCCAATCAGATATAATACATTATTGTTTTCCATGGAACTTTACTACTTCTTTAGTGTATATTATGGAAATATGAACAAGAGATAAATCCTATTTGATAATAATAAAGTTTGCTGAATTTTTATGTTGACCGACAACAACTCTTATAACATTATGGAATTTTATTGTTTTGGGGAGTCCAATTATACAATCCATAGTTATTTTTTCACATTTCCATTTGGGTATGGGAAAGGCTTAATACATCCCCTTATATTTTATTCACTCATCCTTAACTTGATGAAATATCAGGCCCTGAGATACATAGTTAGCAATATCTATATTCATATTATTCTACTGCAAATACTATTTCATATATGTATAAATATTCATGATTCCTAGATAAATAGAGGATGATGAACTATGAAAATCATCCAAAAAATATTTATTAAAATTATGAATTTATTAAATACATAATAAATTCTTGAACCTTATCATTCGATTTCAATCAGAGTTAAACTGAGGAAAATTTCCCACATTCTTCTATAACTCAAAATCTTCTTACTATGCCTCTTTAATCATCACATGTATAGATAATTGAACTCTCCTTTTAGAAATATAATATTTCTATCCTTCATTCATTATTTAAAGATATAACCTTTTAAAATCAAGAAATATTGGATCTTTTATGATCATCATCATAGATATGCTAACATGATATTTTCAACTTAGAGCATCAACAAGATATTTTACCTTATAAGGGATTAATGTATTAGGAAGTCATAATAATTTATTAAATCTAACTATATGATTTTTTAAATATTCATATCTTTCAATATAAATATATACACCAAGATTTTATAATCATTATATATATCACATCTTTCACCGTATTGATAATGTCTCCATATCTTCAATGAAAAAAATTACAACTTCCAACTCCAAATCACGGGTTAGGTAATTTTTCCAATGAATTTATATTTTTAAATAGGGATATACTATCACCATGCCATTCTATATGAGGAAACATCCAATTCCCTTATTTGACACATCACTATAGACCACAAACCCTTATCTACTATAGGGTAGTCAATGACTATGAGTGTGTTTTTTATGCTTTCTCAAGGGCCACTGCCTGTGTGTTCATGTTCACTAGCATGCTTTATTTCCCCGAATTCTCACTTTCCAAATGTGGGTGTATTTCATTAAATTCAACAACAATGTCTTCTACTTGTTCGAAATGGTATGATGGGATGTTTGTTCCTCCTTTCATGGATTCCTATCTAGATCTTGCTTCCTAGTTAGGGTCTCCCTCATAGATTTAATTCATGTTTGTAGAACTTATTCTTAGTTCCATATCTTTTTGAATTATAGGTAATTACACTGATTTTTCTTGAAATTCTCATCTAGATTGGAAGGAAACCATTTTTAGGAGATCATTCATGTTGGGAATCATTGTGTATGTTTGGACAATAGGTGCATTGGTCTCTTATATTCGTACATTTAGGAGGGCATCTCATGTGTGGCATTATAAGGCATGGAACCCAAGACATACACTGTCAATCATGAGATAACAACTACAGGGGAGTAAGTCTTCCAATGAGTTTTACCTCAGAAACCCCAAACCTATGAATGGGGTATGTTTTTTGTCCTAGGTCACAAGTTCTAAGTTCCATGGAGGTGGATCATAACATATGATTAAGACAAATTTGGGTATGAGTTTATCATCTTGTGGGCATAGGAACATACTTAGTGACTTGTAAGGATAAGATGGATGGATTAGAACACCCCTTGAGGTGGATTTGGGATGTTGATCATAATTTTCAATGAGATGGACCAGGAAGGTGAATTATTAGGAGGGAAAACATAGATAGTTTACCTGTGGAATGGAACACCCCATTTAGAAAAACCTAGAAGGTTGATCAAAACACCCATTGAGGTGGATCTGGAATGAGTGGATCAGAACACCATGTGGAGGTGGACCTAGATTGGATGGATAAAAACTCCCCATGGAGGCGGATCTGGGAGGTGTGTCCCTTAGAGGGAAGATGTAACACCTAGAATTTACCAATGGATCAGAACACCTCATGGTGGTGGAATCAGTGTTGTAGATCAGAACACCCTGTAGGGGGAGATCCATGAGATGTACCCCTAGGAGGTAAGATTTCATGCCTGGATTGGATTAGAACACCCATTGAGGAGGATTTGGGATGGATGGATCAGAACTCCCATTGTGGTAGATCTTGAGAGGTTCTTCCACAGTAGGGAGCACCTATGTTAACTATTAGTCGGGATTTTAACATCAGGGAAGCGTCATATGTACCCTATTTAGATTACTGGGATAAAAAATTACATAGCACAATTCCATATTTTAAGGTTGTGTGATAGTATTGGTCCATGAAATTTAATGTCAGGAAATAATAATTCTCATCTCACAAAAGGATAATCGATGAGGGATGGTGTGGGGATTACACGTAGAATATTCTAGGGTTTTATCTAGATAAGGGATGATGTAAATGAAAATTACATGTGAAATTAGACCAGATGATCTCATTTCATGTGAGTGGTACACATGGAATCATATTAGTATGAGATGTTGGGGGTCATCCCATGCCACTCATAGATAGAGAATCATATTATTATATACAAGGTAAGACTACAGTTTTACGCCACGTGTTAAGGATTTTGTCGTGTTGTTTAACATTTTACATCTAGGATGTTGAGCTAGGAAGTTTTATTTCATTCATCTCACACATAGGTGTACACACTCCTTACCCCTATATCTTAACTATCAACTACTCAAGAGAATTTGGAAGGGTTGTGGCATTGAAAATAACATGGAATAATAGTGGGAGGAGTGGTCACCCACTAGGTCTATGTTAGAGTCCTCATGATCAGAAGAAAAAGGTGTTAGATTACCCATACTCATAAGAAACAGTAATTTAAAAGGATCACTTGAGTCATAGGGGATGTCAGGTAGGGGACTCAAAAGTTTTTGTGAACATTTTTGATGTGTTACAAACAAGAATTGCTCAAGCAGCGTGCTCTAGAACAAGAGGACATGGATTCCTAGGGTATAGGTGTGTGATAGATTTTGGTTACACGTATACCAGGGTTGAGTGTATTTGGGTTATTTTACATATATCCAAGATACCATAGTATATGTTGTGTAAGAGCTACTCTGAAATAGAAAAACACATGTTTGTGCCCACAGAAGGTCTGACATGTAAGATCCTCTACCTTGGGTGGTCCATATTTCACAATGTCACAACAGAGGAGGGATTTTGTGAAAGAGAGTGTCATTTCATTTTCTATAGATCCTCCCAAAGCGATAGGTGTTATTATACATTTATATCTAGAATTTCTTACAGTGGGTACACATCTATTTTATTGTGAAAGTGGATTTTTTAAGACTTTTTTCCTTTTATATTTGAACACATTTGAATAATATGTTCGGTTTGACATCTCTGTTGGCACTTAAAATGGGATGTTATGCACTATGATCATCTATTTATTTCATATCTTATTTATTTCATGGTATTTACTTGGAAATCCTTTTATCCTTGGTGAAATAAATGAAAAATCTAATCACCTTTGGAACATAAGAGCTTTTCATGAGAAATGATGTACTTACATGAAGGAGTGGAAACATACATGCACCATGTCCATTGTCCCTAGAATATTCTTCTATGGTTTAATGTATGCATTGTTCATCCAAATCTCACCATTTTAGGATTCAGATTAAATTTCAGTGCAAATAAATGCCCCCCCCTGAGAATCTGAGCTAAAAGGGGACCAGATGGTTGGGTTTTGGGGGATACACCAATGTGGGTGGGCTGTTTCCATGGGTGAGTGAATTTCTTTTATGGGAATGAAATAATATTATTCACATGTTTATGAAAATGACCCACATTGATAAATATGTGTAATGGTACCTTTTAATAGTAGCTTGACTTTTTGTGCGACAGGCTTTATTACTCGTTTGCACATAAGTTTCTCTTTTTCATGAAATACTGAGATTCAACCACATTCTTTTGAGAAATATCCTTTCAGTCATCTTATTATATATAATAAGACCATTTTTTCATGAAAACTACTAGAATATCATGCCAATATACATTTTGGGTGTCAAAACATCATCTTTCTCACACTTACATTAAGCTTTCCTAAAACCATCTAAAATGGGCCACCGATAAAGTCAACATGAGATCAAGGCTACATCTACTTCTCAGAGGGATGAAATGGTGGGAAATCTTGAGATCCCTCAAGATAGAAGGTCTTTTCAGATAATTAGGTGCTCATGGACATGATGACTAAGGTTTAGAAGGACTATCCATTGAGGAACCAATTTCCAATGTGGAATTTTTGGCTGGTGGATTAGGTGAACATCCTTTGGCCAATAGTTAACAAAATGAATTATGTCTCACTTGAGAGGATGAGATTATCCATTCTAATATATCTATTCAGGGAGACTCTACTCGGAAGAATATGGCTACATGTGTCTATGTACTTAATAAGTGGATTGGTATGATCATGGGGGAGGAAACATAGGTCAAATAATTTTCAACCTACTACATTATCATTATTTAAGGAAGCATGTGGGACAATATAGTGGGTTGGAACAAGGAATAAGAATTGATATATAGAAGAAATTTCACCAGTGAATGGGCATGGTAATACTTGGTACGCTATGCATTATAGAATTATAGGGCTAAGATGTATTAGGTTGGACTATACAAGGCAGTGTGTATGTCCCAGTTTCATTTCTACTATCAACACATGAAGGTGATAGAGTTTCCCAGTTAGAGGTATCAAGATACCAAAACCATCCATCTCCACCACGGGGAAGTGGGAATCATCTTGTTGGATGTTCACTACATTGGAAGAATCCCACAGGAAGAGTTCTAGTATGACAATTCCTTCTGTCATAGAACACTTGGGATGATAGGCAACATACTCCTCTCCAAACACAACACATTATGGTGGAATTTAAGAAAAATATGGATCATGATTCCATATTTCATAAATATATCCCATTCATGATGTGAATTTATATATTTATGAAGAAGAATTTGGCCACGAGGATGTAGGGGTTGGGAAATCAATGCTCGATAGCACCATAGAGAAGGATGACATGATTTGACAGATTGATCTTAGAGGTGGGGAACTTTGAGAAATGGGGATACAATATCATGGAAGGATGATATCCATTGGTCTTATACACTATTTCTCTCACCACATTCTTGAGCGATTGTTTTATTTCGGTTAGGGACACACGGATGGTCCTCTGCTAGAGGACGATGGTGATGGAAACAATCTTGGGTGCTGAAAATAGAGTGGACCTAGAGGTACCCATATTGGATTGGTTCTATAGCCTACTAGACCATGTGGTGAGGGAAGACACATGAAGGAGGATATGTAGAATGTTTTAGTTCTTTCTTGGATGGATTATGGTTCACTTTGGGGGTTATGAGTTCCTAAGTTCCATCACCCCGCCAAATCATTTTTTGTGGCCATCTCTAATTAATATTTCAAGGTTTAGACTAGTGATGCTTGATGAAATTGGAGTCATGATTAGAATTGGAATCCATGTGAGAGTACCTATAGAGATTCTTGGGTGGAGTACCTATTGTTAGGATTGATAGCCATATTTAATGAGAACCATATACACAATTTATGTTTTCATAGAAGTTTTGGTTCTTTTAGTGAGTGTTGAAGAGAGTGTACATGAGGGTTTGTGAGGAATGAAATCCATGTGTCTTTCATCCTATTTGGTGGATGCTGAGGTGTGCAGGCTCATGGGAGACCATTATGTTATCACCAACCAATGTCGATATTGATCTATTGACCAATTATTCTACCAATGGGGTAGAAGCATACCTAGACAAAATTTTATGAAGGCATGTGTAGGTGATTAGACTGGAGAGTGAGGTGTAAAAGAAACAAGGTGTTCGGTGGGCTAGTCTTCAGGGAATGAGTTAGAAACAAGGGTAGTACAAGATAGATAAGTAATGGGGGAGGTACAAACTACTCTTCTACCCCCGATTCATAGAGGAGAGGGATCCCAAAAATGATCCTAGGGGAAATTAGGGGGCTCCCAAGATGAAATGAGCCAATATAATGAGGCTTCAAGGAGGAAGATGAGATACTTCCTACACCCACCTACATATATTGTCTTCCCCTCTCACTCAACATATTCAAGGATTCATTGGTTGTCAATTTTTTTGGAGTTCATATGGAAACAATTGATCCAAGATGTTATTGAACTACAGAAAGTTAAGACTGTCTGGATCATGACTAAGGTGATCTTCCATGATAGTAACATATACCTAATGGCCATCAAATCATTCACTTATTAGTGGGGAGAGTATGATCCTCCTTATACCCCAATTCATGTGATGTTTAGTGTTGAGACATTGTGGGAGTGGACACCACCAATTAATGAATCATATGATGAAGAATTGGTGGATGAGGATGAACATGGATTTATTGAAGTAGAATCCTGGGGACTAGCTACTGACCAGGGGAGTCCCTAAGAGATCGATGAAATTGATTCCTCCTATAATGACTTGTTCACACATCTTGAGGTATTCCTACTTAATCACCTAACTCCCGAAAACGTTCACCTTTGTTGTCTAGAAGCTCTAACTAAAACTTTTCTTGTATAGGAAAAACATATAAATGGGAAAGGGGTCCTTACTGGAGGGGGTGAAGGGGCACCATCAAGTGATGGAGACTATTCTTTGGGTCCTATTCTAAAGTTTGATCCATTTATTGGGCCAATAGAGGAGGTTAGTGTAACATCCTTGAAGCTCGGGTCCTCCTTGTTAGCTATGGGTGAAGACACCCTAGTGTTCCAATGGTGGTTCCCACTACTAAAGAAGTGGTGTTCCTTGGTTGAATTATCCTAAATATCTTCTTACCTAAAGGTATGAGAACATACCAATTCACTAAATACTTATAAATATTTTTATAGAGCTTTTAAATCAATGTGTTTGTTTTCTCATCATGCAGGTCCTAATTGACCAACATCAGAATATTTGGAACTGTATGTTGGGGTACCAATTAGAGTGGAGGGGCCCCCATTAGTGGAGCTCCCCATTAATTATTAAGGATTAAATCTAAAAATTCTCATCTCCTATAAGTATGTCTCTCTCACACAATACCAATTGGTCATTTTATGATAAAATTAATTGATGTTTTGATTTTCCAAGTTTTGCTTGAAAGGTTGTGTTCCACACAAGAAGTCATGGATAGAGAATACATATATTCCTTCATAACTTCTACACCAGTAATTAAGGATTCAGTCATTCTGGATGATCTGATCTTTGTCCTGGGAGAACAATATGTTGCAGTCACAGGTGACGCCCCTATTGGGGTGAAGCATGAGGTTGGTAGAGGTGATGCTATTGAGGTATGGTGAAGCAAGGATAGCCAACCTCATGATATGGAAACCAAAGTATCTAAGAGGATACTATAGGGGGAACCTTCTTCTTCCATTCTTGCATCTTTTCTTGAGTATAAACCTACACCACTGGGGGAGCTGAAAGACTCCAGCTCTAAGGCTGATGAGGAGAATCTAATAGTCTGGCTTAGAGCCTGGAAGATCAAACAAAGTTCCATAAACCATAATAAAAAACATCACTTGGTTAGTTGGATGGGGTATCTCTTCCATTATATGTGAAATCTATGAACCAGAGGGGTGGAAGATCATGGTCTTCATGTGCTGGTCCGCAACTACCTTTCTAACAATCTGTGAAAAGGAATCCAACAATTAGATGTTTCCTATTTCCAATAGAAGTTTGACATCCTCTTGAAGCTCCATGAATCCAACCAAAAAATGAAACATCTATAGGGGAAAAAAGATTTCTACCTTTGTAAACACTCAATCATATGTTATCATCCAAATGATGGATCAACTGGATGAGGCCATGAATCAAATGAAGTAGGAAGTTTCTCATATAGCTAATCTCCAAGATGAGTGGGGCCCAGAACTGACCAATGATGTTGAGATTTTTCGTATGGATAATAATTAGGAAGATGAGTTTGGGATGTGGTTAGAGGGATTAGAGGTGAAACAATAGAGTTTTGAGGAGTTTCAGTGATCAATTGCTGAAGCAGATCTATAAGAAAAATTTTCTAGGACTTAAGAGAGGCTCCAGTATGTGGATGACCCTCACCAAATTCCATATTTTGTTTCTTTACACTTTCCCAAGTTCATGGAAATATTACTTTTACTTTATTATCACACTTGGATCATATTTCGGAGTTAACCAATAACTAATTCTGAAGATCATGTGACTCAGGCTTAGTTTGAGAAACACGGGATGACCATGTGATTGATAATTCATATGAGAGTTTTAGAAAATCATTGAACACTAAGGGTATAATTTGTTTTCTAAAAAATAATTGTGTTGAAGATGAGAGAGCCTATGGATAAAGTATGGGGCTCCCAAAATAGTCGACATGATTTTCCATCATGCACTAGTGCACAAATGGGATAATGCTAGAGTTGTTCCGTTCTACTTGAGCAAATAGAAAATTAAGAGTGTGAATCGTGATTTCCAAAAACTAAAAAACAAAGAGGTTGACCACATAATGAAGGATAACTATTGGCCATGTTTGAAAAACAACATCCATATCCCATCACTAATAATGGGGATAAACAAATGAGGGTTAACCAATGAGCATGTTCGAGACATGTATCTTTTCTCAAAATGTTGTTTAGAGTCCTATGAGGAATTGCACCAGGATGGTAGGTGATCCTTGGTAAGAAAACATCCTGTTAGGGGGTATATTGAGACATTAAGGAGGAAGAGAATCCAAATAAGAGGTACATGAAGTGTAGAAAGGAATTGATTTAATGTTCTAATGGATTCCAACACTCTTAGAATTAAGCCACCATGGCATAAAACGCATTGGTGTGGGAATATCAGTATGATCAAGTGTCAAAATCATATTCCATGGGAGAATCATCTTGGATACAAAGAAACAGTCAAATGAACGATGTGTTAGTTGACTGAAGTTGGAGGAAATTTCCTCTCATATAAGGATCTAAGATGCCTTTTAGTTTTACATCATTCAATGAGGATGAGAGACACATAGTTTTATATATTATGGTAAGTACAATGTATCATAATATTTAATGTCATGGGATTAGGACTCACCTAAAACTTTTAATTTCATGTGACTGATACACGAAGTGTGGGGCTTATGCGCTAGGCCACCCACCATCTCTTCCACTTGTCAGGTCAAGAGGGAATCTTGTGTACGTTTCATGGCATAAATTTTTTGTTTAACATCATGAAAATAGGACTCAGTGAATGAAAGTGGATGATAATAGACCATTCTTGAGAACTGAGGTTGATGGAGGGTAGCATGATGGGATACCTTATACCAAGAAAACGAATGTAGGGGGGGGTCACATATTGTTTAAGATCGTGATCCTTGGACAAAATATTTTTTCTCGGGGGAATGTAGAAGATAATTAAGGATAGTTACCCGACATGAAAAGAGGGGCCTAGGTGGATAGCTAATGTCACACAAAACACCCTTGTGAAAAAACCACATATAGTTTGAGGTTGTAAGGATCGGATCAAGGAATTTAGTATATGTTCAAAAATATTGTACCTAGATAGCATATTTTACGTTCATAATTCTTGAACCATGGATTTTAGTTTTGGATTATAAAGGTGGGACCTAGAAATACCATACATGGACATGTTTAGCATAGAGAGTTGATAACCGGATGTGAATAAGGGAAAAAAGGCTCACATGTCATGCCATACGTAAGAGGAATGTTGCAAATAGTTTAAGTTCATACTGCTTGGACCATGGATTTGTGATGATGTGGATGAGAGGATAGACCCAAGATAGAATATCTGGGTGTAACTTTGTATCCCATGAGGGTGAGATTCAATCCACACATAGTTCTGAAACACGATGGGTTAGGAGATCAATTCTGGTCAGGAGATACCCTCTCGAACAAAAGTATTGAGTCTTCTCATACTTGGATACAAGGAATCCTGGAATTTTTTTGGGGTAAGGATATTGTTTAACTTCATATATTTTGGATATTTTTTCATCTGATATTTATTATATGGGGAATCCAGATTTGATATAGGGTATAAATAATATCTTATTTAGAGGCATCCTGAACATTCTCATGGTGAGACTAAAGTCTAACATCATGAAATAATGGTGTTTATTCCTCATATAAAGGTTTGAGAGAATCCGAACCCACTAATGAGTCAGGGAAATTGGATGGGTCTTATACATGGAAAGAGGCTTGTGGGACATTTTGGGGTGATTTCACCACAAGTAACAGATGGTTTTGCAGTGAATCTACATATGGCCCCAAAGATAGAAAGTCTAGTCATCACTACGTTTCCCATGAGGATGGGAATCAGGCCACGTATAGTTCTAGAGGGGATACACATAGTTTAATGTAACACATTCTAGACTAAGGGATATATGGTGTTCAATTATTTTCATGTGGTGAAAGAGTTAATGCCCAATTTGAATGATCCAAGGAGACTCTACACCATGTGAAATTATCTTAAATCCAATAGAACATAGTTTAAAGTAATATGAGATGGACCATGGGAAATATATTTAAAGTCATTATTCTCAGACTGTGGAGGTGATTTTTTCTCTAAGCGTATATTTGTGGCATGGAAAAGATAAAACCGGACATAAATGGAACCAATAGAGGGTTGGGTACCACAGAAGTATCAGGGAGAAAACAACACATCATTTAAGGTCATAATTTTTGGACTGCGGAAAAGGTATCAAATAATGTAGCAACATGATTCTTGGAATGTGGTGACTTGACCCCTGAAGACACCTATATGACACAAATAAAGGGGCTACCCAATGTGAATGGAGCCAAAGGAGGCCCACGTACCGCAAAATGGACCAGAGGGTTAAAGGGATCATGAATTTGTGGATAGGGAAAAATATAAGAAGTCTGTGAATTGCTACATATCCTGTGAGGATGGTAATCAAGCCACATATTTTTTTTTCATGAAGGTGGATTCATAAGCTTTACCATAAATGAAAAAAATAGTTTAAAGTCAAGTTTCTTATACTAAGGGGAAATGTTTGTTCTAACGGTATATGGTTGGAATGAAATGGTAAAACCCAACGAGAATAGATACAAATGAATCTCATGTACTATATTCACACATTAAGACAAAATGAACATATTTTATTTTCATGATGATCAAACCATGGTTGAGTCCAAGGGGCTGAAGGTTTGGTGAGTTTGTGGTTGGGCCAAAATAAGAGAAGTTTGGGAATCTCTATATATCCCATGAGAATGGAAATCAAGATACACAAATTTATGAAACAAGGTGTGGTTGGAGACCAATGTCGGTAGGGGTGATCCTCTCTAGTATGGTCAATTGAGGATTCCCATGGTTGTTGTGAATTATACCATGTTCAAGGAATATGGTAATGTTTTCCAACAATCCCACACTTATTGCATGAGGCATACAGATTTTAAATGGGGTAAATATTATCTCTTATTAAGAGGAATCTTTCTTTTAATCAAGTAAGACAACAGTTTAGTATCATGCAATGAGGACATTGGGATTTATAGTTTAAATTCATATCGATCTGTCTATAAGGGCTACAAACTATTGAAGGTAATAATGATTGGACCAATTGTAGATTGTTTAAGTTTGTGTTTTATGGACCATGTGGATTTTATTAGTTTAAGGTATTAAATCTCAGACCAATAGGGCTCATAGATTAAAGTCAAAGTGTTTGGACCATGATATCTTAGTTTATGCTTATAGATTTTGGACCATGCTGATTGATTAGCCCAAATAAATATGTTGAGCGTGAAAGGGTGAAAACATCCTATGTGAATGAGGGATAATGAGTCCCAACACCACACAACACATTCATGAGGATACTCAAACATGAATATGGGTCTATCAAGTGGATATATGTAGTGTGGAGGAGTGAAAAACCTAATGTGAATTGGGGACATGGAAGCCCAACGTCACACCACATATTCCTAAGGGGACATGCATAATGTTTAAACTAATGATTCTGGAAATGATGTCTTATTTTAGGGTCATAGAGTTATGACCTGGTTTATATTTTATCTTTATGATGCTGGGATGTGTAAAGTTCCTCATACGATGTACTTATTAAGGAACTTGGCATTGGTGTGAGGATTAATATGCTCACCATCTAGGGTGATCAAAGTGTATGAACCATTGAAATAGACCTTGTGTATAATGTAAGGTTCTTCCCACTTGAGTTCCAACTCTGACGGATTCTTGATAGGTATCATTGGTGTTATGAGAGCTAGTACCATGACACCTTGGAGGAAGGAGCAGAGGTGAACCTTCTTGCTAAATGCATTAACTATAATATTTTGGTGTCTCTTGATATTGTTCAATTCATGAAACCTATTTTCTTCGAGGGATTACATATCATCTAGATATACTTCTACAATTTTGTTTTCTGGGATCTATTTTTCAAAGAAAACTATTCGATGTGATGGAAACTGAACGCTGATGGTATGTACTACATCTGTTCTATAAATAATGTAATATGAAATCATGTATGTATAATTACGAGTTTTCATCATAAAATCCCATAGGGCATTGGGGAGCTTATCCGGATAATTATTCTTATTTTGGATTACCATATTTAAAAAATATTAGATAGGTTCTTATTGAACACCTTGATCTTTCAATTTTTTTATGCATGATAGATGGAAGTATGGTTTGGCCAGATACTATACATGGTGTACAACTTCATCAGCTCAGTATCCTGAAAGTTGGTGTTTTTAGTGGTGAAAATTACATTAGGAACACCAAATTGAAGAATGATGTGGGAGCTCAATAATTTGACCCTGGACTTTTACTTGGCCTATGTGATTAGATTTTCTTCTTCCCACATGGAAAATAAGTCCTTCATGGTGAGAATGAACCTACACTGATAAGCTGTCCAAAACGGGTATGGTCCCACACCGTCAAGTCAACATCCTATTAATATTATGGAATAATTAGTGGTGTAGAGGAGCTCTTGTGGTCAATGAATGACATGAGAATGGTTCTGAAATGTGTGAAACCTCTTGGTATACCCTATGTAATCATTGACTGTGGTGGTCTAAAATTAGCTCAGCCTTTGAATTTGGAGGGAGAGCTTCAAACATGCCGGATGGGCACCACAAGACCCAGACTGAACTTCCTGAATAACCTAATGAATCTCATCTCCTTGGATGTAATAGAGGATAATTCTTTAAAATCCACATATGTAGAGAGATTACATGACATTATTCCCACTATGAAGGGTGAAATACTATGTATGATAATAGATTCTCTTGTGCTCAACTCGATATGGTGGGATAATGTCATGATGGAGGTACTCAATGAAAGGTGTTTTCCAACTCAGCATTTCATCTACTATAGGGGAACCCAAGGGTCTTGATTTAGAGCCACCAATACCTATCTGGTTTACCTATTGTCTATCTCCATCATCTAAAATGATAGGAGTGATGACTCTTTGATGCGCCAAATGGATGAACAAGTTATTCTGGTTATGTTATACAAGAGAGGGGGGTGGACTAGGAAGGTCTCTATCTTGACTATTCTATGGTCAAGGAACATGTGTCACATCGAGAATAGAGGGGAACTGGGCCATTAAATGAAAAGTGAATTCCATCAGGGTCACATGTTCTAGCTTTATAATGATGTAGTAACCATTAATTTGTTTGATGACTAGATCAAAGTCTCCCTTCACAAGAAAGTAGGGGAAATCAATCTCGAGGGTCATATTGAGACTAGTTACAAGATCATGATACTATGAATCATTTTTTGTTCAACTTTCTAACAACAAGAATTACTATGGTTGGACAACCTCTGACAAGGTGAGAAGACGAGCCCATGCCTACTCTATTGAGCTCAGTATCGTTGAACCTTCTACCAATAGGGACCTAAGAGGCACCATCAAAATGAATTTTCAAACATGGCTTGTCCAAGTCCGCTGAGAGGATATCCTCATATGTAAAATAATTATACACGGTAAATTCTTCAAGGGATAGATGGTCAGTCAGGATGTCTTCCAAATCGTAATCCTTTTGTTATTTCTAGGGAACTAACCATATGTCAAACTACTGAAGGATTAATTTCTAGTGGTGAAATCATACCATCAACATGGGGGGACTCATGATATACTTTAAATAGTCCACCTGGGACACCCGATGTATCTTGTGATGCTATAGATAAATCCACTACTTCTATACTTCAAAAAATATCTTTAAACTCTTCTCAATAGAGGAATATATGGTCTCCATTACATGTAGAATGAAGATGATATCGTTTAAACTATTTTATCTTCCCTAATTATTATTTTGGGTGATAAGGGAACTGAGGGACCATTCTAGGGTGGTCACATAGAGGATTAAAGGCTTCACTGAGACAGATGTCATCAAAACCATTAGGTTGTAGCAAATACTTATTGATTTCCTTGAATGTTGTTTGACACTCTTTATCCCACTGGTGGAAGATTCATTTCTTTATGAACCTCAAAAGGGATTACTCTTTCCCCATATGTTTGTGATAAAACAATATATGTTTCTAAGTGACCTTGGCGACCCATAACTCCCAATTACTTTTCAAGGTATACATCTGGATAATAGCCTTGATCTTCTCAGTGTCAATATCAATGGCTTTGTATCTGATGATTAAGCTGAAAAACGTCCCATAGGTAACAACGAAGGACCACTTTAAGTGGTTCATCCTTAAATGCAAGGTGCTGAGGAAGCTGAAAACATTCTCAAGGTCTCTGATATAGTTCTGGTGCTAGTGATATTTGACCAACAACTTATCCATTTATCATTTTTCCAAACTATCAAGGATCTTTTTGATGATACAATGCATGCACCATTGATAATTTTATCCCTAATTCTTTTGTATGAAGGGAATTACCTAGTATAAAAATTTCCCTTGCATTTCCCTGAAGGTGTTATAATTTTCATCCTTGGTGGTAATCCAAATCCAATTGTACATTGAATATCCATCCATAATGGAGAGGGACTAGAACCTGGATGTAGAATTGATCAAAAAGTCTATCATTGGAAGGGGAAATTAATCCTTCAAGAAATGGCTATTGAGGTCCTAGAAGTTTATTGAGACTCTGATCTCCTAACTCTTCTTACTAATTGGTATGATGTTGGATAGACACTTGGGTTACTGGACTTCCCTGGTGAAGTTGTCATTGATAATATTATCAACTCGGGCCTAAACTATGGCGCCAAGGGAAAAATTCATATTTATGGAATGATGCTTGTACCCATGATGACTTACTGGGAGACATAGATAGTGGATGGTGACATAAAGGTTTTGCCTTGGAATATCATTATATCTTCAAGAAGCACCATCACAGTACTACATTAGGAAGGCCATGTAAATATGTTCCACTTCTAGGGGCATAACAACATTGATTAGTTTTGGCCTCATATCTACCTCGGTGCTAAGGTTCACCTGAATATAAACCCCATACAAATTTAGGAGGAGAATATTATAAATACTTTTCTTTATATGAGGTAGGAGAATCAGTAGGAGGAGGTAGTTCATCCAGGCTGGCTACCTCTAGGGGAACATTGGATCCTACTTGGGCAGACATAGAATCTCTAATGATGTGTTCCTTCCCTATAAAAACCATGAAGAGAGGGGATGTTAAAAAAATTCATCAAGACTTAGACCATGAGTCCAAGGATTTATTTCAACGAAATGGTGGAGAGTCATCTTCTAATAATTCAACCCTTCTCCACAGAATAGATGAGAATTCCTTGAAATGGTGGTCAAAGGGAAAGCTTTTGAATAGTTAATAGGGTTTGGGGTTTCTAGTATCACATTGGCTTGTCCTGTGTAAGAGTAAAAGGTAATATATGGAAGTTCCTTGAATTTAGGGATGTCGTGAACCTTTTTTAGGAAATGAAATAGAAACTTCTCAGGTTTGGAATCATATCCTCTATCCAATGAATCAATTCAATTAAATCATCATCCAAGTCTGCCCATGGACTGGCTATGATAGTTTTAAGCTCAACCTCATTGGTCTGAACATTATCCCCCAATATATTCTAATATTTAATAACTAGATATCAAGGTTAATAGTATTCTAATTAAGAAATATTACATTGAAGTACCCCTACTCGGCCATTGAAGGGTTATTTAAGGCACTTGTTATATAAGGAGGTGAATACCATGTAAAAATTAATCTAGGTCCTACCCATCAGCACATTATAAATATATCTTATGTGAATAAAATAAATTTATCTCTTCATATCAAGACAAAAAAACTATATCTTTAATTTAATCCTACCACATGGTCTGTTCTTAGCCGTATCATATCCCGAAATCTTCAGGTTGGATGGAGTTAACTATACCTCTGTTATGCCAAACATGTAGAGTGTCCAGGTTTGAATGAGGTTAATCCCAGACCATGTGTAAACAAGGAAGTGATGGATATATATTCCATTACACAATATTATGTTTTACGATGAAAGAATGTTCCCCTATATCAAGGAACCTTAATCATCCCAAAATAATGAGATGACAGATTGCCATTCCTCTTGCTCGACCTCCTCAAAATTTTTAGGACTCTATGGTGGCTACATCTAATTCAAACTAGAGAGGGATTTTCAAGGATTATTTAATGGAATCATTCATCTATAAGGAAAATAAGATAGAATCGTGGATGAAGATCCTTGGAGGTATGTTATTGAGTTTATTCATCATTTCATACTTTCACTCTAAATACCTTCTTTTTTCCTATAGGGGGTTACTCTTTCGCAGGGGAAAATGGGTGTTGCTGGTTATACCACTGGGTTGAGGCTAGAACTAATAATATATTTTTTATAAATGAATTAATTGCCAAAAATCACTATTAGAATAATATAGTATAGCTGAGGCTTGGATTTATCTGGATTTGGTTGATCATAGTGCTGAAAGGGATGATCTTACAAGTTAGTTAGCATGGTCATTTTTGGTGGCACGTCTGACAGAGAGGGTTGAGAGGATTATTCCTATTGATCTCTATACAGAACCGACTTTCTAGTCTTGGTATCATGAATGAATCATTTTGAAGTTCTAGCCTTAGAATTCTACCAGATTTCATGTCCTCAAACTCTCCTTAAATAGCATCATCTAAAGGAATTTTAAATATTATCTTGGTATTTCTCTTGGGATCTAATAAAATAGCTAGGGGACCATGAATCCTTGAAAGAATTTTCCAGATTCATTATATCTGGGATGGGTTCCCTAGGAGACTTACCCTAGTGAGGGGTCGGAGCCTAACGAGGGGTCAGAGATGTACTCTATTATATAAGAGGTTGTTCTTGGTGAGGAAGTTCCTGGTGGTATTTTTCTGGGGGACGATATACCTAGTAGGGATGATACAATCTGGGAAGCTCTTTAGGTATAGGGGAAAACATCTATAGTAGCTGATGGGATTCTAATTTCCTAGAAGTAGTAGTTTCCTTCTTGGAAAAACTTCTCTCATGAGTTGGAAGAGGTAATGAGTCGTCTTACATATCAAGATGAAAGGATTCCTCTAAATTCTAGTACTTTTCATAAAAATAATGCAACACTTATAGAATGTTTTTGGTGGTAAGGGTTGGGACTGGATAGGTCATGAAATTACACATGCACATCATTAGATGATAATCATGAATCAACAACATTCTGAATGAGTACGTGTGGCCTTTCCACAAGATGAAAAAATCTAGGACATGATCATTAGGATTTTTCCTTCACTTAAATTTGTTAACAATACTTATCCTATAAGTGGTGGAGATTAACTGGTAGAGGAACATTCTATGGAGGTCTTCATAGCCATTGATGGACCCTATGGGTAGTTGGAAATACCAAAAATATGAAGTTCCTTCCAATGTATGGGATAAAAAATGGAGATTAGTAACCTCATACTTCTCTAGGGATACTAACATGCGTTCACACGTCACGAATAAGTGTTAAAAATGTTACATTTGGTTACCCATACCATTTAACAGGGAAAAGTTAGGGTTCCCAAAATCTCGGGGTTCTCGCATTTTATCCACCCATGTCGGATATGGATTTCCATCAGGTATATTCCCCACCTATCCTATTTTTAGGGTCCCAAGGTGAGTAGTGAGAGTGGCTATCTAATGGTATTAGTGATGATCCCTACCATGAAGAGGTTTCATTACAACCAATGAGTTGATATGCCCATAAATAAGGTAAGCATTTTCAGTGGATTATAGAGTAGCATAAACTGAATCCATAGGGGGATAATTTTTATTCTTGGGTGTGTTTGGAAACTAATACCTTAGTATCTTTACATAAAATCCTATTTATACTCCTTTAGGATATTCTTGGTGACCGAGCTCAACTAGGGAAAACTAGATAAGGATGACTTACTGCTGCCCCATTAGAGGAGAAATGGGATCTTTCCAAGTGGTCTCATTATCTAGGCACTAACCAACCATGAAATCATCAAGGAGATTCTTTTTTTATGTAAGATATATGTTTAAGAATACTGTAGTGGGTTATGACTCTATTTTTAGTGAACCCTTAGAATGATCAAAAGGTCCATCATGATTTATTAATATGTCTATATTCTGATGGGTAGGAAAGGTCTTAGAGGGATTCCCGAGGTCAACTTACAACCTTTTCTTATGGGTGAAGATGCAGATATGGGGATATTTTTGATACAACGCTTCCCAAGGAGGTGGGGGGGGGGGTCTCCCTCAAACCCAACACCAATTTCCCTATTCTCATGTTGCTTGGAAAAAACATGCTTACTTGGATGATTAATTCAGGGGAACCCTATTTTTTGATGGTCATGTTAGACTGTCATAATATATAGATGAAGTGGAGAGCAATGTACTATCCCCAACACCTAATCTATATCTATAGAGATATATCTTACTTAATATTGTGAAACACTGTGATGATACTAACACATCTTTGTTGGATGGTCTAGTAGTATCTGGGTGATATAGGGATCTAATCTTCAGGGAGTTCTTCCAACTCAACCCTTCAACATTGCTGATCAATGTCTTAAAAGTTCTCAAGACTTTCTGGGTAGAAAAAGTGATGTTCAAGGTGGTGCTGAAGTATTTCCTAGATGGTTCGACGGAAACACATGACCTGTTCCTTGGTGAGAGACTCTGGAATGTCAAAATTGGGAGTTTCAAATGGCTAGAACACCAAAGAGAACTGATCAGTGACTAGATTTTCCCACTGGCCCTCTAGCTCAGGGGGAGGTACCTACTCTTGGCCAACCCAAACTTCAATCGATGATTGACAAGAAATAGGTGTAGGAACCAATATAGATTTATGCTGTAATAGGTTTACTAGTAGATGAGTCGCTACACGAATAAACTATTTGTTGCACCCAGAAGCATCTCTCGGGGTGGAACAAACCAAATCATCACATCCTTATATGACTGAGTGTTTACCACTACTTCATCTGAAAGGAATGATATGCTAATTGGGGTTTCAACTAGGTGATCATAATATCAAGGAGTTATCTAAAAACACATCAGCTCTCCAACATCTAATGTATAGGTGGAGAGGTGGGAAACATACAGTGATGGGGATGCTCACATTGTGAGCTCTTGGAAGGGAAATTGAACTTCCTCTACCTACATGTTCTTACAAACGAATATGGGGATCCTATGGATATCATATTTTGATATAAAGAAACTCTCATATTAAGATTCTTCCCTAGACTCTTGTAGTCAGTGTGGAAACTCCATCACTAAGTCATTTCTGTACTTAGAGTCGGAAAAATTAGTGAGGTAGACAATGACCTAGTGTTTCCCTAGATTTCCCCTTCAAAATTTTTTGTTATACCTTCTGACATGGGATGATCATTTAGGGTACGGAAAATCTTCACCATGAGGAAGACCTCTATATAGGTGGGTTAGGGAATGAACATGACCTTAATGCTGTTTTAAATGGACATGGGGATGACCTATGTGTTTATAGACAAGAGTACAGAGAAGACCTTCATATTGGTTTTTGAAAGAATTAAAATGACCTACGTTTGGGTAGAATTTGGTTTGGGAAGGACCATTGTACTGAGTCTCATCATTTTGAGTTGGCCTGTAATAGCTGTTGGTGGTGATAAAGATTAAAAGGGACAACCTAGACAGCCTTTGAGGTGGATGGGGTCTATATTCCCCTCAGAAAAAGATGGATCCCTATTTTCTGGTTGCAAGGAACTGTTGGGATACACCAGTAGTGGTAGGGGACACTTGAGCTATGTAAGATGATTCCTCTTATCGGGCATTCTCCAGGGACTTCCCTAGAAGATAATTTCAGGTGGATCAAACCATGTTCATTAGATCATGGTAAATTCCACATGTTCTTTGGCCTAATGGAAAAGTCATTTCTATAACAGATGTGTCATAGTGGGAGCCTTTCATGGAGTCTCCCGAGTACTTGTCATGTCCAGGGTTACTTTTTCATCCCCCACCTCCTCGGTATAGGGGAGTGAGTCATAGGACCACTATGGGGAGAGGCTCCCAAAGTAGTTCACTATTAAAATTGGGGGGGGGGGAGGGGGTAGATTCCCCTTGTGAGGCCCTCGAGGGCGTTGGTGTTGGAAAGGCATTAATTCCTCCAGGTCCTAGTAGGCTATATTTATTGTAGTAATGAACTCTCTTACTCGTATTACTGTACAAGGGTATTGATCACCCTTTTTAGGATGATCTCTAAGGGTGAGATAAGGGATGGGAACCCAGTAGTTGATGTCGTGCGAGACGTCATGGTATAGGTGGTGTTATGTTGTATTTTTGTGTTCATGGTTCCTCTACCTTGGCGCCTATGTTAACTAGGCAATTGATTTACTATATCTTTGGTCATGTAATTTAGGAAGATTCTTAAATTAGTACAAGAAAAAAATAATGTGATTCCCAATTCCCTAATGTCATCTATTATTCTGAAGATGGAAAAGTATTCACACTGAAAATTTCATATACTGAGGATTCCCAATTGAAAATTGTCACAGTATTTTGGTGAGTTCCATACTGAACCAACTATTTATTTAGTGGGACTTGGTTCCTGATGTTCAAATATGGTAACATGAAAATATATTAATGTCTCAAATGCTACTAGTCCTCTTGTTGAGGTGGATATTTTCAAATTGGGTTAACCATTTCTATTTCTGATGCTTTCACCAGGGCCACTACCTTAATGTTCATTTGTGTTGGAGATATTTGATTACCAGCATTCCCACTTTCCAAAGGTGGGAAATATTTATCACTTTCAATGGTGATGTCTAGTCCTTGATCAGAATAGGATAATGGGATGCCAGTTCCTCCTTCCTTATATTCTTCCATAGAGCTCGTTGCCTAGTCCGAGTATCCCATATATCTTTAATTCATGTTTTTTAGACCCATTCCCATTGTCTTATTCTTATAGATTTCTATTAATTACATTTCTTCTATCATGACAATTTCATCTAGATAGGGAAGCAACCTTCTTCCAGGAGGGTATTCATGTTGGGAATCATTGTGCATGCCCAAAAACTGGGAACATTGGTCACCTATATTCTTTCTTTTAGAAAGATATCTCTTGTGAGGAATCTTATGGAATAGAACCCAAGGTATCCCATTTCAATCATGAGGTAACAACAACATGTTTGTAGGTATTCCTAATATTTTTACCTGAAGAATCCCACACTTATGCCAGGGGTAGGTGTTTTGGGTTATGTCACAAGTTCTACATCATGTGGAGATAGAAAAACACATATGATTATGGTGGATTGTGTCACACATTAAATTTCTTGTGGACATGAGAACTGGGTTAAAGACTTTTGGGGACATGATGGACATATTAGGACACCCGTTGGGGTGGATTTGGGAGGTTGATAAGAATTTCCCTTGATATGGATTTGGAATGTGTGTTCCTAGGAGGGAAAATAGAGAGTTTAGAAATGGAAGGGAACACCCCATAGAGGTGTACAAGTAAGGTTGATCATAACAGCCCTTGAGTTAGATCAAGGATAGATAGATCAGAATTCCTTGTAAAGGCAGATTCAGAGTGGATAGAGTATAATTCCTCATGGAGGTAGAACCAAGAGGTGCATAACTCTAAGGGAAGATATCACACATCGATTTTACCACTATAATAGAATACCCCATGAGTGTGGAACTAGTGTTGTGGGTTAGAATTACC
This sequence comes from Viscum album, assembly GCA_963277665.1. Taxonomy (NCBI): domain Eukaryota; kingdom Viridiplantae; phylum Streptophyta; class Magnoliopsida; order Santalales; family Viscaceae; genus Viscum; species Viscum album. Next base: position 448,145,228 of record OY728119.1, read on the forward strand.
CCTGGTGGTAAATCAGGGAGGTGAATACTTATGAGGGATGATGTCGTACCTCGGTTGGATCATAACAAACCATGAACATGATTCAAGAAGGACGGATCAGAACGCCCCTTGAGGCAGTTATTGGTAGGTGAATCCCTCTGAGGGATCACAAAAGTTTACCATTGTTCGGGATTGAACCTCAGGGAGGTATCCTACATACGATGTTTATAAGATAGGGATAAAAAATCATCTAGTTTTATGATGCAGTGTAAGGTCACGTGAAAGGAAAAATCCCTAATATTTATTGTCTGGCAGAAAGGATTCTCATGTTGTGAAAGGAGAACTGAAGGATGGTGTGGGGATTATGTGTATAATATTCCCTTGTAATGTTAGGAGAATAAATGATGTGGATGAGGATTATGTGTGGAAGAAGCCCATAGGATCTAATTCCATGTGAGAGGTACACATGACATCCTATTAGTAGGATATGGGGGGGTCATCCCTTGCCACTCATACATAGAGCATCCTATTTTTATCACATGAGGTAAGAATATTGTTTTACATCATTTACTAGAGATATTGTAGTGTTGTTTAACATCATATGACTAGGTAGTGTAACAAGGTAGTTTTAAAACATAAAGCTCAGATATGGGTGGACTCACTCCTTAACCATAGGGCTTACATGACCACTACACATGTGAAATTGGAAGGGTCATGGAATTGGAACTGCTAGGGTTCAATAATGAGAGGAGTTGGTGTTCATGAGGAGCACATTAGATTCTTCATGCTTAGATGTAAATAGGGTTAGAGTACCCATGCTCAGAAGCAGTAGGTAAGGTAACATGTGCCCTATAGGTATAGGGGATACACGTAGGGGACCTAAAAGTAGTTGTGTGCATTCTTGGAGTGTTGCAATCCATAATTGTGTGAGCAGGGAACTCTAGAACCAGGTTAGTACAAGGATTCTAATGGTGAAGGTGCATACAAGAATTGGGTTGCACATATATCCGAGTTTCCCAAAGAAAGGTTCTCTTGTGCTCAATTGAGATACCATATGAGGTGTTGTGCAAGGAATACTCCACTATAATCTAAGAAAAATTTGGTCCTTCTAAAGGTCTATCATGTGGGATTCTTTACCTTGGGTGTTCCATGTTGTGAACTATCACGGAAGATGAGGGATTTTATGCACATGAGTTATATTTTATCTTCTGGAGAGGCTTCCCAAGAGAGGGGTGTGAGATTCTATTAGTATAATAAATTTCTGGTGGTATGTATGGAAGGATATGATCATGTAATGGGATTTTTCACATGGATTTTACCTTTGTCTCTAGAGTACGGTCTCACAAAATACCTAGATTGACATCGACTTTGGTTCGTAAAATGGGTTGTTGCATGCTGAATTCATTTCTTGAATGAAACCCTTATTTCATGCAGTTGATTTCCTTGGAAATTATTTCATCCTTGGTGGAAGAAAACAATACATATCTTTTCCTTTGACATTAATGATATCTTCATGTTGAATGATGTAATTTCATGAAGAAGTGGAAACTTCTACAGACCAAATTCATTTCACATATAATGGCCCTTCGAGGTGGGTTGTATGCTTAGTTCTACCAAAACTCGCCATTCAGGTTTCTTGTTAACTTACCATTCTTAATTCATTTGAATCCTTATTCACATTCATCTATCTATAGGAATATAAACCCTTTTCTGAGTAAACATTGTGAGTGGATTTGATAGTGGTGAAAAATCTCTCACCAAGAATTGGAAGTATATCGAAAACCTAAGAAAATTATGGATTTTAGCTAATATGGTTGGCCTCGTCCATTGATAAATTACTTATATCATTGAAGGATCAGCTAATATACCTTCACATGAGATTATATGACTTAATAATGAAACACTCTAAATCCAAAATTTACAAATGGAAAATATTTCATACAAATTCTCCTTCCTTTGGGTATTCACCGAAATTCTCAAATATTATTCATTCTCTTCCTTTATCTTTGAAAAAATAAGAATATCATCTATAAATATGACCAAAAAATAATTAATGTAATCTATAAAGACTATATTCATTAAATGCATGAAAATAAAATGAGCATTTATTAATCCAAATGGAATTAAAATAAATTCACAATTACCATACCTCATATGAATGGTGGGCTTGGGTATATCTTCTTTTTTGATCTTTAACTGATGATATACAAATCAAAAATAAATCATTTAAAATATAAATATCCATATAATTGATCAAAAAAATCATCAATATAGGGTATATAATACTTTTTCATAATAGAAATCTTTTTATGCCTTTTGTAATCAATGAAAAGATACAATGAACTATATTTATTCATAACAACAAGAATAGGTGCACCCCATGGTGATTAACTGGGATGAATAAATACACTATATTGATTTTACTAGACTTTATTCTTTAGTTTCTGAAACTCAATTAGGGACATTTTATTTAGGGTCTGTTGAATTGGTTTAGAACTAGGTATGAGCTCCTGTGAAAACCCAACATTGTGATTTGGTTGAAGACTACCGACGTCTTCAGGAAATACATTATCATTTTCCCAAACAACTAGAACATTTTCATTATTGAGTTTCTCCCAAACCAATTGAGATAAATATACCTCATGGATAGGCCTAGAAACCTATATGATAGTAGAACTTTTAATTATTTGATCAGGTTTATCCCCACACTAATAAATGATTGAATATTGATTCAGAATATAAAATTTAACTTTACTTACTCAAAAATTGACATGGGATCTATAATGGGAGATCTAATCCTTAAAAAAAATTAAATCTAATTTAACTGGAGGAAGAACAAAAATATTCACAAGAAGAACCATCCCACAAAATTATATCAAATAGGAGTTATAGACATGAGATGTGATAATCATACCGTTATGATTTTTCACCACCAACTAAATATCAAATCATTGAGTACAAGAATTAACATTAAAAAAACTATTTTAAGACATAATTTAATTTATATAACTTTTATCAAATAAGATACTTCAATATTTGAGAAAAATTTTCACCACCCCAAATTCATTATTCTATCTTCAATCCCATAGTAAATTTTAAATGGTCACTATGACTGTTAAGAATCATTGATCAGAGTGATCAATAATTCATATGATGTCTAAATAATGAACCTTTTTTCAATATAAAACATGTTAGATGTAACCATGGTCATTCATGGTCAACATCTATTAAAATCTATCATAATGTTTTATAAATAAAATTCGATTTATCCAAGAATATCCACTGAGACTGGAAAACTAGGTTCACAAAAGGGGCACACTCCCCATGCACTAGATTGATGTATAAGATATAATAAAAAAATTATTTTTGGTGTTATTACCCCTAGATGTATCTACGAAAAAAGTACATCAATTTTTAGTATCTAGGATGGGATGTATTACTAGTAATACCATACAATCTCTTCAATTTTAACACTGTAAGATGTTAACATATACTTAGAATTATCCTCAAATTTAATCATAGTTTTATATACCTAATCTATGTTTTCATCAATCAAGTTCCCATAGTTTCTATAAAACATTCCTACATTCCAACTATAAAGACCCCAAATGTAGTAACCTAGAGTTGGTGGTTACTTCATTACATTATCATTAGATACATGGAATAACATCCCAAAAGACTGAATATATTAGTAGTTTTGGAAATGTAGATATATATGTGAATATCACATTAATTTTGAAAACATAAAATAAAACATATTTTTTAATAACACCATTATTACCCTTTGTCTATCTATTCATATAAATTATAATAAAATTCTGGTCATACCGTGAAAAGGAAACATAATTAATGGGTGAGTTCAGATGCCCATTAAGGGTATGTGTACAAAAAATATAATAAGGAATGAATAATATAGAAATAATAAATGTTGATAAAATAACCCCATATATATAATCACATGAGATATAAACCTATACATAGATTTCATAACAAATTAAACAACAAAATGGACATGAAATAACTAATTCTATAATGATTTAATTCACAATTCGTGATATTTGAAACTTATTATTAATGTATCATAGAAAGATATCTTACATAAATGGGTATGGACTCTACCGAAAACCTAGTCTAGTTTTCCCCATGTGACCTACCAATGCATCAAGGGAATATGTTATTATAACCCCCACTATCTCTTAATAATTGCAATGCATTCATTGTCAATAATCAATAAACTAAATCAATATGCCTTAAAAATCAATAACTGTCAATATTGAATGAAATAATATATAGAATATCAACACATTACCCAGTCAAAATGATCATAAATCATATATAAAAATAATTTATATGGTATAATTAGAGTATATCCTTAGAATAAGGTTTAACAAAAGATGTTGATATAGATGGAAATACTTTAAAAAGATCAATGGAAAATTTCTTGAGGATAATACACTTTTCATTTTGAAATCACTTATCTGAAGTCAATAATATTTTCCAAATACTGAATAAAAAATTAAATTTTAGAATAACATTGTAAAATTATAAGGGAATATTCAAATATATTCATTTTTATAAGGTAAGTTAATCCCATTTGTTGTGTATATGTTACCAAAAGTAGACCATTCACTTTGTTGTAAACACGTCAAAAAGTAACTAATTTGGATAAAAAACAGGATTACATTTCAACTGATTTTAAAAAGTAAAAAATGGGTAAAATTTATTTAATAAATCATTGTTGTGTATAAAAAACACTATTTTAGAAATTTTAAGGAAAATATGGACACTGAATATAAAGATTCCCATCCGAGTAAAAAATGAGTTTTCTTTTAAAAAATATATATCTTGAGTAATTAGATATAGGAAATTGAAATGAGAAATGGTAATTTATAGAAATGAATAAATTGGAGGAAAATATATTTGGTTTAATATATAATTATAATATAATTTCCATAGTGTATACATAAACATACAAAATGATGAATAATGATGTTATTTTTAAATAAACCCTTACCTGAGGTTCAACTTCAATTGTATATGTCAGAACCACCTATATAATAAATATATATTTATAATAAATATATTATAGATCTATAATCACACACACACACATATATATATATCACATGATATATGATTTACTAATAACATTTTATCACATATTTATTAATAATTTTTTATTAAAATCAGTATTCCAGGTGATAGATGCATCATTTTTCATGTAGGTTTTGGTTCAGTGGTTTTGGTTCTTTTACATTGAAAATAGATCCATAATCATTGAGATTTTAATCTTGAAATTAATATCACATAATATCATTGCATATATATTTATAGTCATCCATAAAATTTTTATATAAGGAAATGAATTACATCGTTCATGGAGACATTTGGCCACACATACAAATGAACGATGTTTCCATTGTTTTGAAAGAAGAAATGAAAGAAACATAAATAATATTTCACCATTATATAAAAAAATTTATATAATATATAACATATATATATATTAAATATTTTATTATTACCATCCATGTTAAAATATAATGAAAAATGAATCACATTGCTTCCTAGAAGTGGTAGACCACATGTACACCCAAGCGACATTATCATTTTCCAATATATTAAATGATAAGAAGGTAGATATGATATTATAATTAAATGGGTATAATTAGGTCATAAATAACATATAATAAATTTAAATCCATCATTATATCAATCATTGTGTGGTGGTAATGGAAACAAATTACATTTGTTCACATGGCGGTAGTCCGTTGTACACACGATCAACTGTTTGGCTTCCCATTTGATGAAAGAGGATATGTATATTGGATTTTTAAATAAAATAATATCATCCTAGTATATGGTATATAATTATGTTATTATAGCATAATTTTAGAATAATATTTCATGTAGGTAGAAAATGAAATAGAAAAAAATACCCAATTAAGAATGATACCTCTTCTTTTGAAAACCTCAATAGGATTATAGTAAAGCCTTACTAGGATGGATTCATGATCCAAAAAGGAATATATGATATGGGGAGGGATACAAGGAAGGTGGTTGGGAACGTATTGGTGTAATATCTTGGATATTTTAGCTTATTACATTTCAATAAATCTTATGATTGAGGTGCCCGAGGGAAGTCCATGTGGTTTTTGAAGCTAGTGGTATCAACTTCAAGTAGAAACTAGTAGAAACTCGTAGAAGCACACAATGGAAGCACCTTGTTAGTTGCACCAATCAGTATCACCCTATAGGTGGCACCTAGAAGTAGAACATGGTTTGTAGCACATGGAGACAACACCTTGGCGGTCCTACTTTGTGGAAACACCCTGGTGGTAGCACATGATAATGGAACCATGGAGGTAGAAACTAATGGTAGAACCTTAGAGGTAACACCTGAAAACAAAAAACATGCAATAATACCCAATGGTAGAACCCTAGATGTGGTACCATGTGGTAGCACCCTAGAGGTAGAACCTAATGACAGAACCTTAGTAGTACCACCTGATGGTAGAACATTGACAATAGAACATAATGGTAGTGCCCTAATGGTAGTACCTGATGATAGCAACCTGACATAGCACCTAACAGTAGCATCTTAGAAGCATCACCCAACTGTATCACCATAACAGTGGTACCATGGCGGTTGCACTATACAGTGTTTCTGGTTCTTTAGAAATATTAAAATTTTTTATTTTTGATGTTTCTTCAAAGAAAAATTGTTTTAATTTCTTAATAATGAATTTTAAATCCATTTTAATGCTGATTACTAATATATTTAAGCTCCAAAAAGTTTTATGTCATTTTAAATTTTTAAACTGTATGGATTTAATTATATCTACAAATGGACAATTTAATATCGTATCAAATCACATTGGTTCATGATCTAATCTTTAAAAAGAGAAGATATTTTATTTTTTATTTTGTTCTTTCCTTCTCTTGACATGAGAGATTCCAAATAATTTTTTCTTGGGGACATGGATCCTTATTGCCAGTGTTTGTTTGAGTTATCCCTATAGGTTGCTTCCTCTTGTATGTGTACCCATGTTTTTGGTGCATCAAATTTTATTGTAAATATATATTCTTCTATGTAGTGACTTCATTAATTTCACTTTTATGTGTATCATGTGGGGATTTGTGATTATGTTTAACATTGTGCAAATGGTATCATCCTTATTAATAAAGATAAATAAATTGGGTAAAAGAATTTAATAAGGGGATGGGGAATGTAAGGATGTTGTTTATTATTTTTGTTATTGAAACAATACCACATTAATCCCCAATAAAAATCATTGTTTTTTTGGGTACTTATTTTTCCACTAGTTTTTGTTTTATGTAATTCATGTTGTTTGGTTGTTGAGATAACCTAATATGTAATTGGATAATTATGTATACCTAGTTAATGAATTGGATGCCTTCAGATGTCATGGCTCGTGTGATAAATCCCTCCAATAAAAAAGTTGAAATGAATGAGATCCTCTATTCATAATCATAAAAAATTATTTGTGTGGAATGAAATGAGTTGGTGGATGTGGTTGTGTGATGTGGTTGGGTTGAGATTATGCGATTCATGGGTAGTTGTGTTTGTGATGTAGTTTTGTAATAGGGCTACGATGATGGTTTTGTAGTGGGGCTTCAAAATCGGTGGCAATGAAATGGATGGTTTGAATTGGATGTGGATGTTAAGATGTCGAGTTTTGATTAATCTTGTGTGTTGTGTTGCAATATTTTCCCAAATAGTATTGGAATTTACAAGAATTTTCTAAAAGAAGAATTAAATGTAACAAGATGTGTGGTTTAAATGGTGGGTTGTTAAATATAAATGAATAAGATGTAAATTGTTTAAATGAACTGACTATTCTAATTGAAATGATTGATAATAGATAAGAAGGATATTAGATTTAATTGAAGATTCTTTTGCATATGTATTATTGTTTGGTTTTATGCATATAGAGGCAACAACAAAGTAATGGTGATTTTTTGAGTTGGTTTGTACCTTTGTTGTAAACCCCTAGGATGGGATTGTGTGTAACTATTATAAAAAAATTGTATTTTCCTTGTGATTTCTTTACTCACCCCACCCATTATCGAGCATCGTGTGATGAAACCCACCCACCCCCCCCCACAGATATATATATATATATATATATTTGGGGGTTATTTTCCCAAAATCCCAATGAGAGGATGGGTGGATGGCTACCCACCATTCTCCTCTCCATCTTCCAAGAATTGGCAATATGCATGGGTTATGATGGATATAATTAAAAATTACAACTCTCTATATGTGATGTGATAAGTTGGGATGAGATGGATTATGGTAGGGGTCCTGCATAGTAGGATGATGGCACAAGGTTGATTTCCTTCAAGTTCACGATACCCAAATAAACTAGTTTTGAGATGTGATGTGATGGTATAACCGATGTGTCTGCAGGTGAGATGTGATGTGATGTGATGTTATTCAGAAGATTTGGGAGTACCAAGACATATGATATTGGGGTGTTAGAGAGGCAAAACATTGGGAAATTGGTGTGGGGTACCCTTCACCAATATTCTATATATTATGTTATTATAATTTGATTTGTTATTTGGTGAGTGATCCATGGTGATGATGGGTTTGGTTAGTATACATGTATTAGTGTTATATGGTTCTAATGATTTCCCATGAGTGAATTTGTATTCTCTTTTCACATGTGCACAAGAGATACCAGATTTTCCTACTGAGTATACTTATATGCTCACCCTAAGTATATGAAAATGTTTATATATATTTAGGAGGACATTGTGGACTATGAAGGGAATTTCTAGCCTTGACCTTTGGATAGATGTTGCATCACTGATTTAGTTTTCTTCTCGGTATATAATTTGGAGACATTTAACATTATATGTTTTATTTATAAATGCATTGTGGGCTGGTTTTTGGGTTATTTTATATTATTCCATGGTATTTCTGGTGAATGATTCATATTATCTTCCTATCCTACTTACAATATAGAGGGTACTAGCCTCCCATACCAAAGATTTTTATAACCTCGATGGTAGTCTCCAACCCAGGGCCTACTAGAGGTGGGAATCAGGGGTCATTATCTATCTCCCCTCATTCTAGTATTATTGGCGGGAGGTGGTCATGATAGAGTGGTATCAAATGTGATGGTTGAGAGATATGATGGAGTTTGGAATTAGGCACAATTATGATTTCATGGGTTTGTATGGAAATTTTTCCATATGACCTATTCACATTACATAGGCTAGGGTTACCGACTGATAAATGGGAATTTAGCCCCCCCCCCCTCATCCAATGCATGAAATTTGATCTTATCGAATGAACAAGTGAGGTGGAACTATTTTTAGGGTAGAGAACTAGGAGAGGTACTTGTTTATAATTTGGTATTAAAAATTTTATACCATTATTTTTTTTGATAAATTACACTTACATAAAATTTAATTAAATTATATTTTTTTATAAAAATGTACTTTTATAATTATCATGTATTTATATTTTTTTATAATCTATAATTTCTTTTTTTTACATTATATTTTTTTGTGTGATAAAAAACCATTCTTAGTGTAAGTTCACTTAAGTTGAACAAAAACAAATCTTAAGGGGACCCAAGGGTCTACCCGATTGGGATGTTTAAATCATGTAGATCGAACAAAGAATTTTCCTTTCATAGTTTACACTACAAGTGTTCAGGCATGTGTATAAGGATGGAGGGTTGTTCCCTCGTAGTTATGGATTAGGTACTCTGAATGTCCTACATTAAAAATATATTCTATCTATTTTCATTCTGGATGTTTAGCAGTGCATCTTGGATTATATACTATTTATTCTTGCATGATCTTTTCTATTTTAAATGTATGCTTTTACGAGGATTCAATCTCAGCTGTCATATCTCCTCTCTATTTTTCACATCTATCTAATCACCATTACTATCCCAAACACTGTTGTTTTGAACTCTCACATTTCTTTTCCATTCCTGTTCTCTTTTACTCATTTTCTTTCATTTTCCTATTCATAGTATCCTTCAACCATTCCTTGAGGCTCCAATACTTCTACGAATGACATAGTATGATCATTGTTTATATTTTTTTCAATCATTCAATCTGGTATGGTGGTCTAAATCTATCTTTCTCATTCCATTCCAGTATCCCTTGTTTAAAATGGTCATTTGTTTTATATTTAAGTATGTTGGCCATCATTGTTTGTATCTCAATTACATATTTCTTCTTCTTCTCAAGAAGGTATCCTATTTAGGTTTCTCTATATTTCAATGGATTGTTTTTGGTTGCTCCACTTTATTGATTCACAATTGGTTTTTACTAATGGTTAGTGTTATTAATCACTGTTGGAAAATTTCCAACAATGAGTGTTTTTACTCACCACTATAACCCAATGGTGGGTCACTGGATCACTGTCAGAAGATAAATGATGATTAAATTTACTCATAATTGCACCTCAAGGGTCTGTAAATTTACACACCATCTAACATCAATAGTGAGTTATATTTTCATCTGTTATTTGATTTCCGTTTCCACTCTACGCCTTTGAATGTAGACTTCATCGAGCTATTGAATGATCTGATTCCTCTTATGTGATATTATTATTTTTTCATTTTTTTGTTTTTGTTCTTATTTTTTCTGAATGTTTTTAATTCAATTTTTTTGAAAAGAATTTATGTGGTATTTTATTTCACCAGAAACAAGGAAGTAGATTTGTTTAATATTTGTTTTTCATTTATTCTTATTATTTTTTGATTCTTTGAGAATTAAAGGTTTTGTTTTAATCTTTTACTTCACCAGTATTAAGTCTGAAAATATTAATAATATGCCATTGTTGGAACCCAACAGCTAGAAATTGAGTCATCATTGGACATCCAATAGTAGGTAATTTTTAATTGTTCATGTGGAGCCTTTTGGTGTTAAGATTCATGGAATTACTTTTAGTTTTACTTAAATCATTTTATTTTTGATAAAAAATGAAATGGTAACTAAAACTGTTTTTTTTTTCACTGTTGGAAATTTCTAGCAATGAGTAATGTATCATCGCTCTCAATTTTCAATGGTGAGTCTTAACCCACAGTTAGTTAAAAATATTATTTCAAAATTTTTTATTTTATCATTTTTATTTAATATTGTTAAAATATATTAATTTTCTAAATTTTTTTTATGTTATGTTGAAATTCAATTATGCCATTATTTAAAAATTAATTGTATCATTTTTCTAAGACATTTTTTCATGCAGATTTTTTTTCACATGATGCTCTATTTTTTATAACTTTATACTAGATAAATAATTTGCATAACTATACTATTATTTTAATTATTTTTCAATTTCAATTTTTCTATGAATTATTATTTTTAATATATTAAATTTTCCTTTTAATTTTTTATAAATAAAGATTAGTCCAGTGGTGTTTTTTCAGCATGACGTCAAGAAAATAAGGCAAAGGTCATAGTATTTTTATTAAACACTAACAAGTGGAATATAGATTTTTAAAATTGAAAATATCATATAGTAATTTATTTTAATGATCCAAGAGATTTCCTCAAGAATAAAAACCCATATACTAGTGCAGATGATGAATTCGAAAAGGATATGATAATACATTTCTTGCTGATATCATACTTGATCAAGAAACTTCTTTTACTTTTATTATTCTACTATGATCAATAAATATATTAACTACTTTCATATTAGACAACTGATATGATCAAAGAACAAAACCTGTTACTAATTTCTACATTATATTCTCAAGATTCTTGTTTTTGTTTTTCAATTATTTTTCGATGGTAATTCTTCCTAAAAATTGTGTTTTTATATAGAGTTTTGGATGAATAATTTCCAATCCAAAATATGTAATTGGGTTATTCCTCCAATCTAAAAGGAATTTCGGTTTATTCCTAATAGAAAAAAGAAAGGTAGGCTGTTACTCCTTCAAAAGTAAAGGGTTATACCACTGGGTGTGAAATGGTATATTTGTACTTGTATGTAACTAGGTAATCACTCTTATTCAAAAGTGATAATTCTTGTGTATACTAGACTACTTGAGGAGTAAAGGATATTAAAGATATTAATATGATCTTGGTGACACAAACCTCTATAAAAACATCATGTTTTACCAATTTTATTCCTCTACAACTTGTAACTCTGTTATAGATTTGAATAATCAATAATTGTAATAATAAACAAAAAATGACTATTCACCCCTTTAGTCACTAATACCATAACAAAGGACCTAAAAATTATTATCAAAGTGTGGTCCCTTTTTAAAGATTTGGTTTTAATCATTTCATTATCTATCATGTAGATAACCTATATTTTAGACATAAATGTCTAAGGGAATGATCCACTACTTTAGTATTGATAATCAGGATTTTGAGATGTTGAATCCCATTAGAACACCTCACATCAATCGAAGTGACTATCTCTACTAGAAGAATAAATTATAGGCATTTCTTAAAAATATAGGTCATTATTATTGATATATAATGTCAAAACCATAAAAATTTCTTGAATTTTATTTAAAAACACTCCCAAGTAATGATGCCTAAAAATATGTTTTAAATGAAAAAGTAATGAATTACTTACATAGATATTTAAGTAAAAATATGTATAGTCATATTTCATCCTTTAAAACTAATTATCACCTTTTTTGGGCTTTTAATGTCAGTTATCAAGGAACTGAAAAGTTTAAGAGAACCAAGCTTGGTATTCTGAAACCTGAATTTCAAAAATTCTAGATGATTGCTCAAGAAAGCATAAATGAGATGTATAATAGTTTCACTAAAATTTTAAACAAAATGGCGGCTCTCTAGGATAAAATGAATAATCAATATCTCATTCAAATTTTACTTCGTGATCTAAACAAGAGATGTAATTCAAATAATGATTCTATTGAATAAAGTAAGGTTTAAATGAATATTGTATGGATGAGTTAACAAGATAACTTCTTCAATATGAGCTGGAAATGAAGATTGAAAATAATGATTACCGTGATAAAAGTAATGTAATATAATTTAAATCAAATATAATTGTTATTACTAATTATTTTGATTCTTAGTTACAAAAAAGTAAGAAGGATGAAAATAAAAAATTTACCAATGGTGTGTACAAGTAAATGAAGGGTAAGTGAGGCTTTAAGAAACATCCTATAATATGTTTTCAAAAGTGAATGAAAGGGTAGTAAAAAGGTATATCTTTTAATTATCTTGATTCTAAATTAATGTGTCATGACTGTAGAAAAAGGGGAATATAAATAAAAAATATTCCAAAATAAAACAAGATAGAAAGTATAAGAAATACAATATGAAACAAATAAATTCATATCATGATAGATGGAGTTGTATAGAAGAGTCATACTCAAGTGATGTTGGTTCTGAAAGTTAAAAATAATATACAAATATATGTTTTAGGTCTACTAATATAGATGAGGTACACTCTAACTATAATTATAGTCATGGATATGAAAATGACACTAAAAATTAAGTTAACGAATTAACTGATCAAAATGAGAATGATCAATGTAACATTTTGAAAATGAATGAACTATATAGGGAACATCGAAGAGAAAATAATAAGATTAGTGAATAAAATAATAAATTCATTGATTTTTATTAAATAATATAGAAGATAAAAAGGCTATAGATGTTGAACTATAAACATTTAGAGATGATAAAATAAGAATAAATGATATTGTGTTAAAAACTACTGAATATTAAAATAAAATAATTAAATTAGTTTGTAATGATTTATATAAATTTGAAAAATAATTCAAGAATCTTAAACATGAAAATAATATACTGAATAATTATCAATCATTATCAAATGTGAAATATTATAATGATGAGTAAGTTATTTAAAAAGAGAATGAAAACATTAAAGAGTAAATTACTTGTGTGAAGAAAATATTATCTGCCTTTGTTCAAGGTTAAGAGAGATTTGATAAAATAATTTCTAATTAAAGAAAAAAGTATATAAATGGTTGTGTCTATAATAATTACATTCCTAAGTTGTACAGAACTATTTTTGAGAATTTTATTAATGGAAATATTTCCAATGCCACTTTTTTTAGTACTAACTTGAAAGGAAATTATATAAATGAATGTTTTTTAAATTATAGCATGTATTTATGCTATACTAATAATTTCATTTCAAAAAAATTTCCTTCTATATTACAATGAAATAAATGTCACAAAACCATATGGGTGCCTAAAACCTTTTCTACTAATACAGTTGGACCCAAAATTATCTAGGTACCAAAACAACCATATTCTAGATCTATTTTGTAGGAAACTTGCCTAATGAGTTTTAAAGAAATTGGGCTTGTAGATAGTTGGTGATAAAAGATCATGACTAGTGTAATTTATAACTTGTTATCTTTTAACTATTATGATGGAGGTCCTGTCACTTTTGTTAAAAATAATAAAGGCATGGTTAATGTTTTGGATAAATAGGCATATTAACTTCTTAGATAAGGATTAAAACACAACTTAATGATTATTATTTTTAAATATAATTATTTCTAAATTACTTTTTTAGAAGGATTAAAAATCAATGAAATTAGTAAATCACAACTTTTTGATGATGGTATGAATGTTAAATTTGAGGATAATGTGTCTTGTTTATAAGGATAATATAGTTTCATTTTATACTAATAGAAAAAGAAAATATATATTATATTGATTTTTCAAAAGTAACCCAACAAATTATTAAATGATTAAATACCATAGATACATATCACTTTATATAGAATATAATATTTGGGAATGTTCTTCTTCAATAGTTGTATAATATGGATAAACATGAACATGTTATGGAAAATCCAATGTTTTTTTCACGTAAGTATTATGTATGTAATTCTTGTCTAAAAGTTATGAAACATGAATATTTATTTATATCTATAAGTCTGGTTAATACTGCTAGATGTTTGGAATTGACACATATAGATTTTTTAGACCCATGAAAATTTCATGTATTGGTTCTAAAAGATATGTTTTTGTATTTGTGGATGATTTTAGTAGATTTACACGGACTATTTTTTTATGTCATAAAAGTAAGAAATTAAAAAAGAAATTTCATTTGGTATAAAAATTTAAAATTAGAAAGGTCACTTAATTTCATCTATTAGAAGTGCTAAAGGAGGAGAGTTTGTAAACTGAGATTTTGAGAAATTATGTGAAACTAATGGATATTTTTAAAAAATTTCTACCCCTAGAACACCACAAAATAATTGTGTTGTAGAGAAGAAAAATAAAACTATTCAATAAATTGAATGAAAAATTCTTAATTAATTCAAACTTCCAAAATATTTTGGGTCTAAATATGTTAACATGGCTTCCTATACCATAAATAGAGTTTAAATTATATCATTATTAAAGAAAAATTTATATGAACTTCTTAAAAATATGAAATCCAAAAATAGTTATTTTAATGTTTTGGGATGTACTGTCTATATTTTAAATACTAAATATAAGATACAAAAGTTTGATACAAAATGTGATAAATATATCTTTTTGGGATACTCTAATAACAGTAATACTTATAGGGTATACATTAAAATAATGATCATAATGAATAATTTTTTTCATGTTAGCTTCATTGAAAATAATGATGAAAATATTGTTTATTCTACTGATAATGAAGAATTTTTTAAATAATTCAACTTTGATAAAGATAAACATGGGAATAAATATGAAAAAATTTTGGGGGTGCATGTCTATTCTCAATCTGATACTTTAATTTGGAAATCTCTCAAAGACCACTCTTTGGAAAATGTCATCTTAAATGTTCAATCTGGAATTAAAACTATACATTCTATTTTACATTTATATGGAAATTCTTCATCTATAGCTGATTTTGTTTATGTTAATATTATAGATGATTAAAATATTTTTATTGAATCTTGTTGAGATACCTAAAGATATAATTTTTATAGGAACCAAATGGATGTTTTGAAACAAATTAGATAAATCTGTTAATATAGTTAGAAATAAGTTAAGATTAGTTTCCCAATTTTATCTTCAAGAAAATTTATTTATCTTGAAAATTCATTTGTACAAGTTTCTAGATTAAAATCCATTCAGATTTAATTACCTTTTCCATGTTTTAAAAAATTTAAAAATTTTAAAATGGATGAAAATATATCTTTTTTAAATGATGTTATTTCAGAAGATGTGTATGCTAAACAACTCATGGTTTCAAAAATAGTGAATTTTAAAATCATGTTTTCAAAATATCTAAAGCTCTTTATGATCTTATGAAAGATTATCATGATTGGTATGAAAGACTGACTCAATTTTTAATCCAAAATAATTTCATTAAAGGTATGGTTTATCCAAACTAATTCCTAAAAATAATTTCAAATGATATAATGATTATACGGAATTATGTTTATGATATTATATTTGGTTCTATAAATTATAAACTAAGTAATGTGCTTTAAAAGTTAATGAAAATTGAATTTGATATGATCCTAATAGGAGAATTAAAATTCTTTCTTGGTTTTCAAATTAGTCAAAGGAAATATGATATTTTCTAAAATCAAGATATGTATGAAAAATAACTTGTTAAAATGTTTCAACTTGATTCTTTTAAAACTATGAGAACCTATATGAACATAAAATATAAACTAGATGTAGATGATTCTAGAAATTATGTTTGTGATAAGTTGTATAAATGCATGATAAAAACTATTTTTTATCTTATATCTTCATGAAGAGATATTATGCCTGCTCTTTTTATGTGTTTAAGATATCAGTTAAACCCAAAATAAAGTCATATTAAGGCACTTAAAAGTGTAACTTGGCATATCAAAGACACTATTAGTACTGAACTATTTTATTCTAATGATAATTTCATTGAGTTACTATAGTACTCTAATTCTATCTTTTGATGTGGTTGACTATACTAGAAAAGAACTTCAGGTATGTGTAACTTCTTATGGAAAAATTTAATTTCAAAGAGCGTTGAGAAAAAACTGTCTATAACACTATCAATAGATAAGGCTGAGTATGTTTCAACCACAAGTTTCTTTTCACAGAGTATTTAGAGAATGAAAACTTTATATGATTTCAATATTATTTTTAATAAGTTTACTATATACTATAATAACATATGTGTTGTTTCTTTTTAAAAATGTACTCTTTAACACTCATGAACAAAACACATTGATGTTGGATTTCATTTTCTTACGTATCATGTAAATAAAGGTGATGTATTTTTTTAATTTATTATAACAGAAGAAAAATTAGATGATATTTTCACTAAATCTTTTAATTCTATTAAATTTTGAGAAAATTAAGATTGAATTGGGTATGTTGAAAGACTAAAATTTTCTTTTTATAATTTCTATTTTGATAAATCCATTAAATTTTTTTGTTCTATGTATTCATTATATGAAAGGTCATTACTAAATTCTAATTTTAATGTCTCAATTCCTGAACCTCCAAGAGGATCCCCATGCCCGGTTGGTCATAGGAACTCAAGCACATTCCAAAAAATTCCAGAGGCTGCCGACTAGCAGCGAGAGACTTGGGTGTGACAGTAGGGAATCTTCTCCCTCATTGGAAGAGTACACAACGGAAGTAAAAAAATACATACAGTAGTGTAAGCAGTAAATATCCAACAATAGTAAACAGCGGAAGACTAGAATAATAAACAACTGGAGCGCGCGCACACACACACAGATATATATATATATATATATATATATATATATATAATGATTCATTATGAATATGTTTAGGAAAGCAGCCAAACAAGTCACAATGCTGGGAATATAAACAGCACTAAGCCAAAGTACAAAAGAAAGGTTAAAAATATTCTTAGCATCGCAAGCCTAAGCTTGGTCCCACACTCTCCAGCTCCACAACAAGTCAAGTACCTGAAGTAGAAGGGAGATTTCCCCTATCTATACCTGTAGCAATATAATCTATTTGGGCACAAAAGCATGACCCAAACAGGGTGTGAGACTGAATCCCAGTAGGCAACCACCTGATGATCTGTGCCTAATAGTTAGTGAATATATGGTAGGTAAAAGTATAGAAACAGTAAACAAGAAACTACTTAGTAGTAAACAATCCATAGTTTCCAAATCAAGCAACAAAAACTAACAGCTAAACACAAATAGGTAACCCACTAGGAAGTACTCACATCCATCCCCTCTAGTCCTACCTAAGAAGTACAAGCAACCATTTAGGAAGTGTACTGGGCCTAACCCCTCTGGTTCAGTCATAATAATTCATAAAGACTCTTTGAGGAAGCACTCATAGTCAATTCCCTTTATAATATAAGGTAGGTAGGAACTCTATGAGGAAGCACTCATAGTCAATTCCACTTATAGCCCCAAGGTCGAGGAATCTCTGAGGAAGCTCAATCAGTCAGTTCCCGTTATATCCCAGGTCATTCATAGACTCTCTGTGGAAGCACTCACCATAAATTCCCATTATAGTCTAAAGAGATTCAAAATAATTAAAAGAATCTCTGAGGAAGATCACTCGATCAATTCCCCTTATAGTATAAATCCGTCAAGGACTCTTTGAGGAAGCTCTCTCATTCAATTCATCTTATAGTCTACAACACTAGGTTCTCACGGCCCTGTGAAGGTCAATGAGCATAGCAATACAATATTGGAAAAGTAAACCTATAGAACTACTTGGATAAACAGTCTACAACATATCAAGCATGTTAGAATACAAACTCTTCATCCTACAACAACAGGCATGGGAAACAGGCAAGGCAACCAAAATTGCTAATGGGGACCAAATGGTCATAAATAGAACATGCATGGGAAATAAATCCAAAGCCTAGAAAATCAACCCTATTCACCTCCATTTAACCTCTATACAATCTTATAAGCATGGAAGACAAACAACTGGGGTAAACCAGTAAACTCACAACTCCTCGTTCAAGGGTGTTGGTGTAATTTGCACATAATACTTGAAGAATTTGAACAAAAAGGCACAAACCAGCTACCTCAGTGTTGGTAGATCAATATATGTGAACCTTGAAGCTTTATTCACCTTAGAATGTTGAAGATCTATAAAAATGTCCAAAATTCTCAACCCACAATGACTTGAGAAATAATAGGAATCATGAAACCAGGCTCAAGGAGAAGAGATAAATCATTGATTTGATTCTAATGCAACTTACAGTGTTTGATTCGAAGGACGGGTTCACACTTTGGGGTTCGTCGAAGATCCACAGTCGTACGGAGCTCTTGGTCAAATGAGACCTAAAAGAAGAGAGTTCTGGCGATTAGACACGAACCTAGTGCGTTTAATGAAAAAAAGAAAGTACATGGAATGTACTCTCCTTTTCCGTACTCTGCTTTAAGAGGACTCCAAGTCACTCCCACATGGTTGTGTGTGTGGCTATGACATGGCCTGCACACGGCCTCCTGTGGCAAAGAAGTACACGGTGTGTACTCATAAAGTACATGGCGTGTACTTAGAAAATTTCCAGAATTTCCTCTTTTTCTTAAAAAAGACTATAAAGGAGAAACATACCTGAAAAGAAGATCCATGTTCTTAAAAACATCCCCCCATAAAAGAAATATATCCCCGAATTTCCCTAGCGTGATGTAGAAGAAGAAACCCTGAATAGTTCCGGCCACTGTGCTCATACCTCAGCCTCGCATTCCCAAGTCGCATCCTACACTCGCCCGTACTGCCATAGAACTCATACCAGAGGAACAAAATGGCCATGAAGAACCTCTGTACTGTGATAAAAAATCTAGATAGGATGCTCCTCAAACGACACATCCACTTTAAGCTCAACAGTCTCAGGTTGAAAGACATGAGACGGGTCTGAAATGTAACGTCGGAGCTAAGAAACGTGAAAAATGTTGTGCATAGCCTAGTAACTTTGAGGTAATTGGAATCGATAGGCAACTAGAAGAAATCATTATAACACCTCAAATGGCCCAAAATACCTTGGAGAAAGCTTACCCTATCTCTTAATCCTCCTGTGTCCCAAACTCAGTGTGACATTTAGGAAAACCTGATCCCCGACCTCGAACTCCAAAGGGCGTCTCTGTTGATCAACATATGATTTTTGTCGAGACTATGCAGTAGAAATCCTCTTATGAATAAAATCTATCTGCTCTGTGGTCTCCAGAACCAGATAAGGTCCCAATAAAGATGTCTCCCCGGCCTCCAGCCAGCAAAAGGGAGATCGGCATGGCCTACTGTAGAAAGCCTCATAAGGTGGCATCTGAATAGTTTCTTAGAAACTAATGTTGTAGGAAAACTCCACAAGAGGTATATGCTTCTCCAAATAACCTCCAAAATCAGGAATTCATGACCAGAGCATGTCCTCAAGAACCTGAATCGTGCAATTGGACAAGCCATCTGTCTGGGGATGGTAAGCTATCCTCAAAAGTACCAGTGTACCCAATTCCTTCTGAAGCCCCTATCAGACTCGTGAATTAAAATGAGCATCCATGTCGGAAACAATGGAGTGTGGAACTTCATGTAGACATATAATCTCACAGACGTACAACCATCCTAGATAATCAACACTGAAGGACTCCTTGGTCGGTAAGAAGTGAGTGACCTCTATGTGACTGTCAATGACAACCCATACAACATCATTACCTCAAGGCGACCTCAGCAAACTAGTCAAAAAATTCATTGCGATATCATTCCACTTCCACTCGAGAATGGGTAACTGCGGTAAAATCCCTACAGGTCACTGATGCTTCACCTTCACCTGCTGACAAGAGGAACACATCATGATGAAACCATCAACATCCCTCTTCATACCTAGCCACCAATACTGACAGTGTAGATCACAGTGCATCTTGGTGACACCAGGATGAACTTCCCAAACTAAGGAATGAACGTTTCACATCAGCTCCTTGCGTATATCTGTTGGCACCCATACGCACCCATTGAAACAAAAGATCTCATCCTCTCCTATGGTCCATCCAGGAATAGGGTCCTCTTAGGACATATTCTCCCTTAAGAATAGGTTTTAAGAATCGGATAGCTGCCTCATTCGAACTTGATCAAGATGAGTATAAGTAACAACTACATAAGATAGAAACATCTTCCCATGTCATTCGTGCACCTCCAAAGGCATTTCAGAGAAGAGAGATATAAGTTTTCACTCACTTCTGGACTCCTAAACTGCCTGTATCTGAGTCCTCCTGCTCAGTGCATCAGCCACTATGTTTCCTTTCCCAGGCCTATAGGAAATCTTAAAATCGAGCAACTAGAGGTACTCAACCCACCTTTGCTGCCCAAAATTAAGATCACACTGAGTGAAGATATACATGAGAATCTTGAAGTCGGTGAAAACCACAAAATTCTCTCCTAGTAGATAATGTCACCAAAACCATAAGTCATGAACATCGACAACCAACTCGAGATTGTATGTCGGGTGATTCCTATCAGGTGGCCTCAACTGGTGAGACCCCTAAGCAAAACCTCCATCTCCCTACATAAGCACATCTCCCATCCTGATACCTGAAGTATCACAGTAAATAGTATATCTCTTTCCCGGCTCTGACAACACTAGTATTGGTGATGAAGTCAACCTACCGTTCTGATCATGAAAGGCTAACTCACAAGAATCTAACTACAAAAACAATGCACCCTTCTTAGTCAAACCCGTCAGTGGTGCTACTAAGCATGAAAAGTCATTTATGAAGCATCTGTAGTATCCAGACAGCCCCATAGAACATCATACCTCAAATATGTTCTTTAGATACTACCCGGAAACTACTGATCTTGCATTCTATGGGTCGACTGATACTCCTGTCTCTGAGATCACATGACCCAAGAAGTGAATCAGATCCATCCAACAGTGGCATTTTGGGAGTTTAGCATATAACTGATGCTCTCTCAGTGTACTCAAAATGATCTCAAGGTGTGTGTCATGGTCATGTTATGTGTGAGAGTACCCCAAGATACCATCCACGAAGAAAACCACGATGGAATCCATGTATGTATGGAACACTCGGTCCATCAATACCATGAAAACTACAGGCACATTAATGAGACCCAATTGCATAAGGATGTACTTTTATAGAACATACCTACTTTAGAAGGATGTAAGAGGTATATCTGATGTTTAAATGCTCAAATGATGGTAACAGTACCTCAATTAAATCATCGAGAACACTCAGTCTCCTTGAAGCTGATCAAAGAGATCATAAATCCTTGCTAAAGGATATTGGTTCTTGACCATCAAATCATTCAACTTTCAATAATCCACAAAAATCCTAAGGGTATTGTCCACCTTTTTCACAAACCGGACTGGTGAACCCCTAGGAGAAGTACAGGGTCGGATGAAACCCTTTGCCGGCAACACCTGCAACTGCTTCGTGAGATCCTGAAACTCTCATGTATAAGGTGGAATGGACATCGATGCCTCTCCTGGAATGAGCTCAATAAAAAATTCCACCTCACACTCTGGAGGTAAACCAGAAATTTACTATGTAAAGACATCTATGAAAAGATCCACCACTGGGGGAAGGTCCATCTTTGAAGTCCTCTAGTCATCCAAGTACAGACTAACACTTTGGGCTGTAACTCCTCCTAACCCATGATGCTCTAGGCATGCTCTGCTCACCTGGAAATCCCACTCACCCTTATGAAGAAACTATCTGCCCTATTGTGATATGAAACTCACCCTACAAAGATAGAAATAGATGACTACCTAGAAGGGAACCAACCGGTCCATTCTGAGAATTACATCATAGCCTATCATCTAAAGGACATAGAGGTCCCATAGAAACTGACACCCACCAAACTCAAGTGGGAACTCCTTGCACTGTCATACACTAGTCGTTATTTTCCCCAACGGTGTGTCTAGCGTCAAGATATCAGCAGAAGAAATGATTCAAAGCCCAAGGCTCCCCACGAAAGCAACATATATAAAGATATGGGAAGCCCATGTATCAAAAAGAGAAGAAGCTAAAACTGAGGCTACTAAGATCAAAGCTCGAACTGTATAAGGTCTGGGATCCTACTCCTGCTAGGTCTGCTCCACTGAAAATGACTAGCCTGCACCGCAACCCTATGACCCTTCCTAACCACTCTAAGCTGATACACCCTGTTGTCGCTGAAAACTGGGCGACTGGCTACCCTAGCCACGACCTCCACCTCAGCCCGAACGGTCGGAAGAACTTAATTTCCCTGAATGCTGAGAAACTAGTTGTGATACTTCTGAACATGGAGTCATAGAAGAACCCCTGTCACTAGATTCTAGTGAAAAGGTCTGGAAAAAGTGATAAAGATAACCCATCATTCCACATGATCGGCACTCCACTAGGTCTCTCGGGAAATGCGAACTCGTATACCCGCTCCTCCTACACTAGTAGCATACCACCTGACTACTAGAAGATGCATCCCGCCTACTCTGATCTCCTTGTGCAATCTACCTATGACGCTTCCTGCTATCAGTAGGAGGAGTACAAACTCTGGATGTCGAACCAACCTGGGTCATTGCTCCAGAATCCATTAGATTATGCTCAGTGATTAGCACCTGGTTGACGATAGAGGATATCGAAGTCAACCTAAATATGTTCACCTGAGACCAGATGTCGTGCCTCAGACCAGTCTCAAATTTCTGTGCAAGGAACAACTCATCAACTCCTAGAATAGGCATGGAATGCTACAACTCTGTGAAGATAGAGGAATAATCCATAACAATAAGAGTACCCTACTCCAGAATCACGAACTATTGGGCTTGATCGACCATCAAGGTCTCCATATAGACGTAATCATAGAAGATGTGCCGAAACTCATCCCAAGCCATATTATGATGGAATCCCGCCTGTGAGATCACATCCCACCACCTCTTGGAATATTCTCAAAGCATGTAGGTGCGAGATTCACCATCTTCTCTGGACGTATCTCTAGATGCTCAAAGATCGTCCGCATGGCTTCTAGCTATGACTATGTAGCTTGTGGTCCTCCATCCCTTGAGAAAGTGGGAGGATGCTATTGATAAAATACCCATGTCAATTCTGCCATTGACAGGGTAGGAGGCGACACTCCCCGAATGGTCCGCATCATCCTAAAAAATCCCTCCCTGAACTTTGCATCCACACCTATGTCAGGTACAATAGCTAGTTCCAATGCTGGCACGACTGTAGGATCCGCTGGGAGTCCCTGATCAACCATGTCCAGTGTCTAATCATACCCTGGAAACTAGCGTACAACCGAAGGACATATCAGTGGCATGACATTTCAAGGTCAAGTGCACACCTAATATCAAGATTATATAGGACTGAAAACTAGAATCATAAGAAGGGAACATGAGAAAAAAAGCAATCAATTTTTACAAAACATGACTACACGGTGTGTACAATCCCTACACAGCGTGTTCCCTTAAGTCATTTACATGGGAATGTACTCCTACCTAAAATGGTCATGTGACACCCCAACACATGACGTGTTGTCTTAAAACATGGTGTGTACTTGAATCCTCTTCTCCTTCCCGAGACCTTCTAGATGGTTAAGCCAAATGGCTCTCATTAGACAAGACTACACAGCGTGATCATGGTAAAAACGGTGTGTACTAGACAAGCTTCACCTGACCTGTGTTGTTAGTGACACGACCTGACACATGGCTCACGCAAAACAGAGTGTTCTAGAAGGGAACGACATGTTTGTGAAAGGATAACACCGACCCATGTTGTTAGTGACATGTCTAGGTACCCGGGCCAGACTACATGACGTGTTCCATGCTGGCACAATGTGTATAGATTATGGTTTATCCATCCGTGTTGTAAGTTACACGGGCCGACACAGGATCAACGCTACACAACATGCTCAACTAATACACTTTGTGTTCCTAGTAGAAATTCCCTATCCCGTGTCTCTGCCCACACGTCCTATGACACAGTTAGAGACTACACGCCATGTAGATAAAGTATAAAGCGTGTACATAAGAAAAACTGTTTCTTCCCGAATAGAAGAACACATGCCATGTAGTCAAAACTACACAGTGTTTATTTTTGGTTTTTTCGGATAGTAAGACTTATAAACAACACCGTAACCCAGAAAAAGACTGAAACAAACATTAAAGGTGCCAAATTCCAATCTGTGAGGGCCCATACTCCCCGCGAATCAAATCTTGGCATCTTATACATTATATAACAAGGTAAAAAAGTCAATGATCCACCATGTTCTGGTCCATGAGGGCCCATAACACCTTAAGAACAAAAGTTTGGAATTCAGTTAGACAAAATGCTACACAAACAATACTGTATCAAATATCATGTATTTTATCAAGGCATCTATCCCAACAAAATGCATATTCTACACAACATCTATCACAATAACATGAAATTGAAAATGCACCCTATATGGCATGGCAATAATGCATGACATGTGATTTTTAGTAAGTTCTTATATGATGCAAGATATGGAATACCAACATCTCATCGGGTTGTGATAGAAACATAACCTCAATAACAAAAATAATAACTAACACAAAACATGTGAGTCACCTAACGGTGAAAATCAAGGCAACCCTAAACATCCAAAACTAGGAAATTAAATTAACGAGGTAGATTATATTTTCCCTATATGTGGGTTAGCTACTCCTAGGAACAACTTATTACCAAGTACCTTTTCCATCCTACCCTTGACTATTGGTTCTAAACAGTATTTCAAGAGAAAAGAATCCCTCTAAAACCACATTGTAACGTCCCTGTTCCGGAAGCCACCTAGAGGTGCCCCGTACCCGGTTGGTCACATGGACTCAAATGCATTTCCCCAAACGCCAGAGGCTGCTGACTAGTAGCGAGGGCCTTGGGTGTTATAGTGGGGAAACTATGCCCTCAATGGAAGAGTACATAGCAGAAGTAAATAAATACATACAATAGAAGAAGCAGTAAATATCCAGCAATGGTAAACAGAGGAAGACTGGAATAATAAAAAACTGGAGCACACACACTCACACACACACACATATAAAATGATGCATGATGAATACGTTTAAGAAATCATCTAAACAAGTCACAATACTGGAAATACAAATAGTACTAAGCCAAAGTACAAAAGAAAAAGATAAACATCTTCTCAGCATTGCAAGCCTAAGCTTGGTCCCACGCTCTCCAGCTCCACCGAAAGTCAAGTACCTGGAGTAGAAGGGCCCTTTCCCTTATCTATAACTACAAAAATATAATCTTTTAGGGCCCAAAAGCATGACCCAAATAGGGTGTGAGACTAAATCCCAATAGGCAACCACTCGAAGATCTTTGCCTAAAAGTCAGTGAATATATGGTAGGTAAAAGTACAGAAACAGTAAACAGGAAAGTACTCAATAGTAAACAATCCAAAGTTTTAAAATCAAGCAACTTCAACTAACAGATAAACACAAATAGATAACCCTTGGGGAAGTACTCACGGAAATCCCCTCGGGTCCTACTTAAGAAGTACAAGCAACCCTCTGGGCAGTGCACTCGGCCTAACCCCTCTGGTTCAGTCATAATAATTCATAAAGACTCTCTGAAAAAGAACTCAAATTCAATTTCCCTTATAGTCTAAGGTAGTCAATAACTCTCGGAGGAAGCACTCACAGTCAATTTCCCTTACATCCCCAAGGTCAAGGACTCTCTTAGGAAGCTCCCTCAGTCAATTTCACTTATAGCCTAGTCCATTCACAGAAACATTAGGGAAGCACTCACTATCTATTCCCCTTATAGTTTAAATATGTTCAAAATAATTGAAAGGATCTCTGAGGAAGCTCACTCATTCAATTCCCCTTATAGTCTAAAGCCTTCATGGACTCTCTAAGGAAGATCATTCAGTCAATTCCCCTTATAGTCTACCACACCAAGTTCTCATGGCCCTGTGTAGATCAATGAGCATTTAAATATGATATGGCCAAAGTAAACCTACAGAACTACTTGGATAAAATGTCTACAACATATCAAGCATGTCCGAATACAAACTCTCCATCCTATAGCAACAGGAATAGAAAACAGGAAAGGTAGCCAAAATGGATAAATAGGACCAAACAGTCGTAAATAGAACATGCATGGGAAATAAATTCAAATCCTTGAAAATAAACACTATTCTCATCTATTTAACCACTACAAAAGCATACAAGCATGGAAGGAAATTAATAGGGGTAAAATAGTAAACACACAATGCCCCGTTCAAGGGTATTGTGGGAATTTTCACATAATACATAAATACTTTGAACAGAAAGGCACAAACCACCTAACTTGGCATTTGGAGATCGATATATGTGATACTCAAAGCTTGATTCAACTTATAATGCCGAAGATCTACAAAAAAAGTGAAAAAATCACAACCCACGATAAATTGAGAACAAAGAGGAACCATGAAATGAGGCTCAGGGAGAAGAGAGATCTCACTGAATCGATTCCAATGCAACTGAAGGCTTTTGATTCAAAGGACGGACACTCGCTTGGGGGTTCGTCAAAGATCTGTGGCCTTACGGAGCTCTAGGTCAAATGGGTCCTAAAAGAAGAGAGTTTTGGTGATTAGACGTGACCCTAGTGCATTTAATGAAAAAAAAGAAAGTACACGTCGTGTACTTTTGAAGTACACGACGTGTACTCACCATTTCCGTACTCTGCTTTAAGCAGCCTCCAAGACACTCCCATACAGCCGTGGGTGTGGATACTACAAGTCCTACACACTACCTCTTATGGAAAATAAATACACGACTTTTACTCATAATGTACACAGTGTGTACTTAGAAAATTTCAAAAATTTCCTCATTTACTAAAAAATGACCAGAAATGAAAATCATACCTGAAAAGAAGATCCGAGTTCTTACACTAATTACTTTTTTTAAATAACACTTTCTACAGGAACGCTACAGCTAAATGTTAATATTTTAATATGTTTTATATAAAACTGCTATTGTACACTATGCTTAAATGATAATTAGATCATATTTTTCAAAATTGAATTATTAAACAATAACAATGTCTTTTTTTTGGATTAAATGTACTGTTTTATATTGTTTCTTTCACACATTGTTTTTGAATATGTTCTATTTGATAAATTTTAAAAAGGGGGAGAATGTTTTAGAAGTTTTAATAAATTTTATTATATTGATTGAAAAATTAATAAATTTTATGTTTTTAATTTAAAAAATGGGGATATTTTTTGTAATTGGGTATTAACAATCTTATATCTTTCTTTGTTTTAATAAACAACTCTTACATAACATTTAATTAAAATTTTATTTTTTTTAAAATTAATTTTTATATTGAACATGTATTCATATTTTTTCATAATCTATAATTGTGTTTTCTAATTGAAACTTATTTTTGTGTTGTAAAAAAATAATCCATTCTATGCAATCCCTCATGAAAAACCTCAACCACTCTTAAGGGGACCCTGAGGGTCTACCCTCATGGTAGTTATATCTCTCATAGCTTGCATAGAGCGTGTTACTTAAATATTGATCGCTACAAGTGTTTGGTACCATGTATAAGTTCTGAGGGGTGTGCACGTATAATTTGGTTATAGGTATCCCAAATGGACCACATGCTGAGTATGTTCTATGAGTTTTTCTAACCATTTAATAGTTCATGTTGGCTTATATATGAGAGATTAAAACATGTTCATTCCAATGCGGGATGCATGTTTTTTCTAAGATTCCATCTTAGTCATTGGATCTCCTCTCTATATTTCACATTTTCCAGATCTCCCCTCCTATCCCATGAACTATAATTTTTGAACTCCCACATTTATTTTCCATTATCACATCCCTCTGAAAAATTTCATCAATTCCCCTATTCATAATCTCCTTTGTCCATTCCTTGAAACTATATTACATCTAGAAATGACGTTGTGTGCTTGTCATTTATATTTCTTCAAGACACCGATATCATCTCACGCTCTTATCCTCTCTCTCTCTCATTCCTTTCCAGTATCCATTTACAATAATTTTATTTATTTTGTATGATGTTGTGCATGCCATCATTTGTTGTGTCTCATTTACTCATTTCATGTTATTCTCAAGAAGGTCTTCTGTTTAGGTTTCTCTATAATTCAATTACTTTTTTGTTCGTTACAACTTTTTTAGTAACCATTAATTTTTACTCACAGTGATTTTTTTTGATACAATGGAATTTTTTTTAACAATGAGTGTTTTTACTCACCACTACAACCCAATGGTTTGTCACTGGCCCACCCACAAGAGATCAATGGTGAGTAAATTTGCTCCCCATTTCACATTAATGGTTGCTAAATTTACCCACCATTGAACATCAATGGTGACTTATATTTAAACACACTTTTTTTCATTCCTTCGATTTTTTATGCCTTTGGAAGTAGCATTCATAGATGTATTGTATGAGATCCTTCCTCTTATGTGAATCTACTATTGTTTTGTTAATTATTTTAGTATTTTCTTTTTGTTGTTATCATAATTTTTTAATTCACTTTTTTGAACAATAGTTATGTGGTATTATATTTCATCAGAAACATGGAATTAGCTTTGTTTAGTATCATTTTGTTTGTACTTATTATTTTATGATTCTTTGAGTATCAATGGTTTTGTTTTAGTCATATTATTCTCTAATATAAAGTCAGAATATATTATTAATAATCTACCCTTGGAATCTAATGTTATTTAATTTACTCACCATTTGATATCTAATGGAAGGTAATTTTATATTTCTCTCATGGAGCCTTTTGGACCTAAGATGAATGGAATTTCTTTTATTTTTTCTAATTTTTTTTTTCTAAAACTGAAATGGTAGGTAAGAATCCATTTTCCACTATTGGATATTTCCAATGGTGATTAATATCTCATCTCTCTCTATTTTCAACGGCGAGTCATGACCCACCATTAGTTAGAAAATTATTTCCTAAAATTTTATGTTCTCAATTTTAGGTAATTTTTTTACAATAAATCACTTAGTTAAATGTTTATTATTTTATATTGAAATAAAATTGCAATATTGTTTACAAATAATTGTAGAATTTTTTTCAAACATTTTTTCATGAAGATAGTTTTTCATACGATGCTCTATTTTTTATAACTTTCTGTTTCATGTATAATTTATAGAATTATAACATTATTTCAATTATTTTTAATTGTGATTTTTCTAGGAATTATTATTATTTATATATTAAATATTCTTTTTAATATTTTACTTATAAATATTAGTCTTACGAGGTTTTTTTAGTATGAATTAAAAAAATAAGATAATGGTCCTGTCATAACTCTTAAACACTAACAATTTCATAAAAACATTGGTACTAAAAACACTCATGTATAATCTTTTTTAATGGTTCAAGAGATTTATTCATGAATAAAAGTCCATGTCCCATGCCTATGATCAACTCGACAAGGATATGATAATACAGTTGCTACCACTTTCGAGTTTTATCAAGGAATATCTTTAACTTATATTTTTATACTATGATCAGAAAATATCTTCATCGCTTTTATATTAAACCAATGATGTGATCAAAGAAAACAAGTTTCAATGAATTATTACATCATCTACTTAAGTTTTAGTTTTATTTGTTTTTCAATTATTTCATAGTTTTAATACTTCCCACCACATATTTTTCATCTGTAGTCTTGGTTTAATCTTTTCCCATCCAAAATATTTCATTGGGTTATTCCTCGCATCTAAAAGGATGTTTTGGTCAATCCTCCCAGAAAAAGGAAGTTAGGATGTGAATCCTCAAAAGTTGTCTATTATAACACCATTTCAGAAAAAGGTAAGTTTTTATTTGTATTTAATCAGGTTATCACTCCCTTTGAAAAGTGATAATTCTATTTCACACCTTTCTCCTTAGGGAGTAGAGGATAATAAAGAGAGGACAAGGATATTGGTTATCTGAACCTCTAGTAAAACATCTTGTTTTATTGGTTTTATTTCTTCAAAAACTTTTGACACTATTATAACTCTAATAAACTAGTAATTGTAAAAATAAATCAAAAATGACTATCCACCCCCTCCCCTATAGTCACTACTTCCATACCAAGAGACCTAATAGTACACACATCATGATGATTTATGTTCCTATTTGAGTTGGATAGTTTCTTATAGGATAAAATAAATAATATAAATTAAAATGAATCTAAATAAAAATACATACTACTAAGATTATGATGTATTTTTTCCTTTTTATGCAATGGATCTTGGTTTTCATCCTTATGTGGATCTCCCAGTGGAGGATCAACATGTTGACTTAGTTGATCACCATATGGTTTATATGGTTAAGGATGAAGATCAATAGTAGGGGAAATTGTATGTTTTTCAGAAATAGTATTTGAGGAAGTATGAGGATAGAATTTCTAATATGGAGACAGAGAGCTGGATAGAGCAGTTGGAATCAATTTCATCTTGATCCAATCCTGATAGAGTATTGGGTCTCCATGGTAGTTAATCATATGTGAGGATCTATGAATTAGTGGTTGAAAATATACCTTACTTAGAAAAAGGAGTCATATATTGCACAGGTTAACTTCCAAAGGGAGTTCTAAGAATATTTTTTTTATAGACCATAATGGATTAGAAGAGGTTAGAGCTACTCTCCCTTTATCATATAAGTATGTCTTTGTGGGAACTTCTGATAATGTTCAAGGTCCTATAATGCCTTTTCCCAGATCTTTTCTTGTAATATCCCAGGTAAATAAAGAATAATACATATTTCATATTTATTAATATTGAGAATTAAATATAATTTTTACTTTAAAGGGGTTGCTATGTTCGATAGCGTACCTGATACACACGAATGGGTTTCTTTAAAATCTTACATTGCACACTAATAATAAAATATTATTATTTTAAATGGTAGTAAACTCCAAGCTGTTGTATCGGTGGGAATGAAGAAAACTAACTCCAATATGATTATACATTATTTTTAAATGTATTTATATTTATCCAATAAAAAGTTATAGGCTTAAAATGTGAATGAATCCAATTTTAGGCATAATTTACATTAAGAGGTCGATTTACCGCCATTTAATGGAAAACCCTCTTTAAATCTTGTTTTGGTCATTGTAATACATTATATTTGACCAAATAAAGTCTTTTATTTAGAATAGGGACTTCAAAATTTACTTTGTGTTAATTTTTTGGTATTTTTCTGATGAAGTTCATTTTTTAATGAATAGTGATAAATATTGTAATTTAATTCAAAACTGCATTTTAACCTAATTTATTTATATGGTTATATTATCTTTTTAATTGGTTTTAAAGTGTAATTAGAATACATTTTTACCATTTAATCCAATTTTGGTCATTGGAATTAATTTCACTTTGAAATTGGACATAAACAAGTGTCTATCTTTTGATAGTTATTATTTCTTAAAAACACGCTATTTGTTTTAACAACTAGAAATAATTTTAAAATTAATTAAACCCACTTTTATGTTTTGAATTTTCCAAAATAAACACCATTTTTTAATTTGGAATAACAAATATAGCTTAGGCTGAATTTTTTGTATTTTTCTGAAAAGCACCTATTTTTGATGAATAGTGAAACCACTAAGTAGAAGTAAAAAACTGTCTTTTTTCATTTAAATGAAATTTTACCACTTCTATGAATTGAATTTCAAAAACCCGACATACATGGTTGTTATTGTTAAGTAAAATGTAGTTCAATAAGATGAAAATAATTTTTGGTGCATTGTAACTTTTGGCTTTTATTTACCGCAGTTAAAGGTAAATATTGTAATTTAAAGTAAAAAGAATATTATAATAATTCAAAATTTACTTAAAACTTGTCCAAAACATATTGGTTGAGTCATTAACGACCATGTGCATCTTTGGGTCGATTTTGGGACCCCATTGAGACACCTGGGAGTTATAATGACAATTTAGATTAATTTATTTAAAGTAAAGGCCAAAATGACATCAACAAAACTCTTTTAGTAATTAATTTTTATATGGTGTTATATAAGTAATATTTTTGACAATAAATATTAATCGGAAATATAAAAGGATTTTTTACATCCTGAAATTTTTATCTACAATTTTTAGACATCAAATAAATTATATTATTTATGACAAAATAATGATGCAGTATTTACCTCATTAATAAATGATTTAAGTAAATAAGATTATAATGATTAAAATATTATCCAAAACATGTAAAATTCTAATTTTATGATTTTATTTAGAATATGAGTTACCTTTTCTCCAAAGTTATTGATTTTTGGACCTTTTGAAACCTAATATCATTATAAAATAAAATAATATTTTCACACTTTCCTAAAGAGCCCCTCCTCTTCCTTATAAAAGGAGAGGACTTATAACCAATTACTCACACCTCTAAAGCCTTTTGGCTCATCCAACCTCAACCCAATTAATCTCCCTTAATCCCTCTACTCCTTCTATAAGACTTACCTTAGTCAAAAATCACTTCAAGAAGTCCTTTGGTTGAAACCAAAGAGAGTTACCCAAATTAAAGGAAACAATTTCTCTTAAATTGTTTTCTTTTATTTTACTTATCCAACCCCTAAACTCTTTTTATTCCATTACTTTGTAACAACACCAGTATACTAAATATAATAGTATGTTTTTTTGAGATGTATTCTAAATGAACTTACACACACCTTCATCTAATGGATGGGGAACATAATGTTTCTGTGTATGAAAACTAACACCTCACGAAACGATGATTGTTCAATTACCTCTTAATGCCTCTAATGGTGGCCATTATTATGGAATTGTATTTATATATGATATATATTATGTTTATGTTTTCTTTACTCTTAAGTATTTTCCATTTATAGCATGACTTTATGGTTTCCATAGTGGGTAAATACGATAATCTCATTTGAGGAAGTGCGGACTACCACCGCCTCAAAGTGATGTGAGTCGTTAATTACTTATGTGGGATGTATAAAAGATAGGGTTAATGATATTATATATGATATTATACTCTAATTATAATATTCCTATGAATAATTATTTTTAAATTCCATTAAAAAAATAAATATAAATGAAAGTAGCGTTCATGCGTACGTATGGCTTACCGTCTCCATGAACGCTGCATTTCATTTTTTACCTCCATATGTTATGTACTATTATAAATACATGTATATACTGGATATATATGACATATATGATATCTAAATCATGAATATCATTCTGGATATAATGTACTATTGACCACATGGACAACTTATAAATATAAGTTGTTCATTTTTGACTCAAGTACCAAATATCGACAAAATGGATGTTATTAACATAAATGATTACATAATATTTATAACATGATATAAAAGGAATAGTAAACTTGAAAAAGGTTCTTAATCAAGTAGAAATTAACTTTAGTTTATTATTTAGTAGATTAAAGAACAATCAAGTCAAGTCGGACATAAGGTAAGGGACTTCGTCTCAATCACATTTCATTGAGGCATATTATGTTTTAATACACAACTTTCTTTTAAACACTGTATAAACACCCTTGAATTTTCAAAGGTAATCTTTTTAAATGAATCATTTTAATAGAAGACAAAAAGGAATGTTTCTTTTAATGTAAGCGGTGACAATGACCTTTCCTCCACCACGAGTATTATTATTTATTTGGCTTCCTTAACAAGCCGTAATGTTTTTTAAGAAAAAAATACCATATATTATTTTATGTATTTTGGTGTTAAAAATGGTTTTGATAATGGATTTGTTATGTCAATATATTTAAGTGATATATTGTGATTGAAATTTGGAAATGTTTTATTTTTTTTATATTTGTTTTATGTGCAATGATTTTATAATGGTACTTGTATATTTGACAGGTGGTTAAGTGATAAACCAAATGACGGGTGGTGCCATGATAAACCAGGATGGGTGGTTATGTTATAACCTCTAATTCATTTGGAATGGAAGTCAGCCGTATAGTTATTCCATTTAGTGATATGTGTTGAAGACAACCGTATGGTTATTCCATTTAAGTATGTTTATATCACAAGTAACCTTTATATGTTATGTGTTCTTTATATGGGTTTTATGGTAATATTTTGGTTACAAAAGGGTAAGTAGTGATCTTTTATTTAGTGAACAGTATTTACTACTTCATAAAGGTAAAAAGTATTACTTATGATAAAGTATTCATGGTTTACCTATTGTTTTGAAAAACTAACAGTTTTCCTTCTTTGTGTATCCCTTAATGAGCTTTTTATGCTCATCCCATGTTTTTGAAATGTTTTTTCACTTGACATAATGTGGAATAGTATCAAGGATGTGATCAAGGTAAAGTCATGTTGTCTTAAACATGGAACTAGACATGACTCTTTTTTTCAAGAGTTTATATTTTATGAAAAAATGGTATTTGTATAGAAGTGTCTAATTTGTATTTGAAATGAAATGTAATAGTTATGTCCTAATTCTCTAAAAATCTAAACATGAAAAGATCCTCAATGTGAATTATTCGTTTAATTCAAGATTATGTAATGTTTTAAGTCCAGGACATTGTAGTTGGTATCAGAGGTCGGTTTAGATAACTTTAGGAGTTAGGGTATTGTTAAATAAGTGTCCATAAGTTAATTTATCCTAATATTGAAATGATATAGCATTTATAGATTACCATGTTTCTTTGCCCACGATTTTTCTGTGTTCAGAATGGTTTTCCGCAGAGGAAACAAGGCAGCTATGATGGGACGACATCAGGAAGAAGAATCCCTTCCAAATCAGCAACCTGAGATGGTCGGAATCGAAACTGAATAGTTTGTTGCAATGATGGCACAGTTGACTCAGGCTATAAATGGTGGTGGTATACATGCACGAGATCAACCAGATAAACCACAGAGGAACATTTCCGTAGTGGATAATTTCATGAGGCAACATCCCCCATCATTCAGAGGATCATCAGACCCTTTTCTATTAGAATGGTGGATTAAAACATTGGAAAAGATTTTTTATGTCATGGGTTTTTCAGAACAGCAAAAGGTTAGTCTTGTTGTTTACCATTTTGAAGGTGAAGCTGATTAGTGGTGTTCGATGGTGAAAAATATCAGGGATAGTGAGGATATTGATTCTCTTTATTGGGATAAATTAAAAGGTATGTTCCTTGAGAAATATTTTCCTAATGTGGTTCAACTTAGGATGGAAAACAATTTCTTGGAATTGAGGCAGGTGGATGATTCAGTGGCTGGTTATGAGGAAACTTTCACTCTACTAGCAAGGTATGCACCAAATTTCATCCGAGATCTTGATAGTAATACAAATCAATTTTACTCAGGACTGAATCCATGATATCGAAGAGCATTAGCCTCTCGTGAGTTCAAAAGTTATGAAAAACTTGTTCATTGTGCGGAGAAGGTGGAAATGGAGTTTAATGATGATCATGTGTTCTTTGACAAACAACAGAATAAGAGGTCCAGTTGGCATGCAAAGGGGAAGAATTCATCAAAGAATCCTGGAGGTAAGAATATTAAATATCCAACTTGTGAGAAGTTTGGTAAAAAGCATCCTGGAGAATGTTTATCAATGTCTGGAAAGTGCTTCCGGTGTGGTAAGACTGGTCATATTGCTCATAACTGTAAAGAGGATGATCAAACAGGCAATGAAAATCCATTGGTAAGAAGTTTTAAGTGTAATTAAATAGTTCATTATGAAATTGAGTGTCCAGTTAAGTACTCAACTGAGGGAAATCAGCCGATCTACAAACATAAAGGTGTGGTGAAATTCTTTGCAACTACTTCAGCAGATGTTGGTCCATCAAATGAAGTTGTATCAGGTAAACTATTTTTTGTTTAGATTATGCCAATGTGTTGTTTGATTCAGGGTCTACACACTATTTCATTTTTGAGAAGTTTTCAAGTAAATTAGGAATTCCATGTCAAGATATGAATACAGAACTTACAGTAAAAACACCTGGAGGAAATGTTGAGACAAAAAGAAAACTTAAGAACATTCTTGTCCTTGTGTGTGGGAATAATCTACCTGCAAACCTTATTGTTTTACCTCTAGTAGAGTATGATTTTATTTTGGGCATGGATTGGCTCTCTGTTTATCATGCTAAGATTGATTGCAGAGCTAAAGAGGTTTCTTTTAAAAAGATTTACAGTTTGTGTAAAAGAATGAACCCTT
Source organism: Viscum album (assembly GCA_963277665.1). Taxonomy (NCBI): domain Eukaryota; kingdom Viridiplantae; phylum Streptophyta; class Magnoliopsida; order Santalales; family Viscaceae; genus Viscum; species Viscum album. The sequence continues at coordinate 448,182,211 of OY728119.1, forward strand.
TCTTTTGATAACATATCAGGAAGCTGAGAAACCAATAAAAGATGGAAATGAATGTTACCTTGCACATATTGTTGAAAACAAAGGAACTGTTCAGATTAATGATGTGCCAGTGGTAAATGAGTACCTTGATGTTTTTCTTGATGAGTTTCCTGGTGTTATACCTGATCGAGAAGATAAATTTACTGTTGACTTAGTTCCTGATGTTAAGACAATTTCAAAACCCCCTTATCGAATGGCTCAATTTGAACATTTATAGTTAAAGAATAAATTTCAGGAGTTATTAGAAAAAGGTTTCATTCAACATAGCACATCACCAAGGGGTTCTATTGTCTTGTTTGTTAGATATAAAGATTGTTCAATGAGACTTTGCATTGATTATAGAGCATTGAATAACATCACAATTTAGAATAAGTATCCTTTCCCTCATATCGATGATTTGTTTGATCAGCTCAAGGGAGCTCAGTATTTTTCAAAGATTGATTTGAGGTCGCGGTACCATCAGTTGAATGTAAAGGAAGCAGAAATTACGATCACTGTGTTTTGTACTAGATATGGCCATTATGAATGTGTAGTTATGACTTTTGGGTTAACCAATGCACCTGCTGTATTCATGGATCTTATTAATGGAATTTTCAATGAGTTCTTGGATATGTTTGTGGTTGTGTTCATTGATGATATTTTGGTTTATTCTAAAATTAAAGAGGAGCATGAAATCCATTTTAGTGTCATCTTGCAAACTTTAAAAGAAAATAAACTTTATGGGAAATTCAATAAGTATGAGTTTTGGTTACAACAAATTTCTTTCCTTGATCACATTGTTTCAAAAAATGGCACAACTGTTGATCCTGCTAAGACAAAACTTGTTGATGAGTGGCCAAGACCCACAAATATAACTGAGATTCGTAGTTTTCTTGGTTTGATAGGTTATTACTGGAGGTTTGTTGAAAATTATTAATAGTTATCTAGTTTAATGACTATGTTAACTCGAAAAGCTGTTAAGTTCGTTTGGAAAAAATAATGTGATGATTATTTTTAGGAAATGAAAAGAATATTGGTGACTGATCCTATTTGGGCACTACTATCCAGAAATGGTGATTTTGTTATCTATAGTGATGCTTCATTGAAAGGACTTGGTTGCGTCTGAATGCAGAATGATCAGGTAATTTCATATTCATCATGAAAGTTGAAACCTCAGGAATTAAATTAACTTACACATGATTTGGAATTAGCTGCTGTTGTTTTTGCTTTAAAAAATTGGAGGCATCATTTTTATGTTGTAAAATGTGAAATATATACTGACCAAAAAATTTTAAATTATATATTCACTCAAAAATAATTGAACATGTGACAGAGGAGATGACTGGAATTAATCAAGGATTATGATTCCACGGTTAATTACCATCCGGGAAAATCAAATAAAGTGGCAGATTATTTGAGTCGAAAAAGTAATGCTTCATTAACCATGCTACGTTTGGAATGAGATACTTTGGTTTTTGATTTGATGAACTTTTGTATAGAAGTTTTTGGTGTAGGAAATTATTCTATTTTGTTACAGGTGTCAGTGAGATCATCTCTATTAGACAGAATAAAGAAAGCGAAGAAAAAAGACAGTGAGTTGTAGAAAAAGGTGGAGTTGGTTCAGATGGGTAAGTTGCCAGATTTTAGCATTGATAATGATTGTGTTTTGATGTTTGGGAAGAGATTATGTGTGCCTTGTGATTCACGGTTAAAGAATGAGTTGTTATCTGTATCTCATTGTTCTCCGTTTTCAGTTCATCTCGGTAGTACTAAGATGTACAGAGATCTTCAGGAGTATTACCGGTTGGATGGAAATGAAAAGAGATATTGCTAATTTTATTGTGAATTGTTTGATTTGTCAGTAGTTTAAAGAAGAGCGGTAGTTACCAAAAGTGATTCTTCAGCCTTTACCGGTGCAGGAGTGGAAATGTGAAAATATATCCATGGACTTCGTTGTGGGGTTGCCAATGACATCTTGAGTTAATAATGCAATCGGGGTTATAGTTGATCGATTGACTAAATCTTCTCATTTCCTTACTATTCGAGATACATTGTCTCGAGAACAACTTGCTCGGTTGTATTTTAAAGACATAGTCATTTTCCATGGAGTTTTTCCCTCCATTGTATCTAATCGTGATCCTAGGTTTACTTCTAACTTTTGGAAAGGCCTTCATAAGTCATTGGGTACTGAATTAAATTTTAGTACAAATTTTCATCCTCAATCTGATGGGTAGTCAGAATGAAAAATTCAGACCTTAGAGGATATGATACATGCTTGTTTACTGGATTATCAAGGAAGTTGGGACCAACATCTTTCTTTGTTTGAATTTTCATATAATAACCGTTTTTATTCTAGTATACAGATGGCTCTATTTGAGGCATTATATGGAGAGAGTTGTCGAACTCTAGCTTTTTGGGATAAAGTAGGTGAAAGGAAGCTGATGGGACAAAAAAATTTAGAAGATATGGTAGAGAAAGTTCAGTTGATTCATAAGAACATGAGAATAGCTTAGAGCAGACAAGAAAAGTTATTCAAATAACTGAAGGAAGGATATTTCTTTTGAGGTAGGTGATCATGTCTTACTCAAATTTTATCCATGGAAAAGTGTGGTGCGTTTTGGTAAGAAGGGAAATTTGAGTCCGAGGTTCATTGGACCTTATGAAATTCTAGAGAAAGTTGGATCAGTCGCATACATAGTGGATTTACCTCTAAGTTTATCCCAAGTACACAATGTTTTTCATGTTTCGATGTTGAGAAAGTATATGCCAGATCCATCTCATGTTTTGAGCCCAGAGGTAGTTTAGTTGGAAAAGAATCTATCTTATAAAGAACAACTAGTCCGGATTCTTGACCATAGAGAGAAAGTGTTACGGAATAAGGTAATTCACCCATTAAAGTTTTTTTGGAAAAACCATATGATGGAAGATGCAATGTGGGAATCTGAAAATTCTATGAGGGATAAATACCCCCACTTATTTTGATAAGTGAATAAAAATTGTGAGGACGCAATTACCAAAAGAGGGGAAGGATGTAACATCCCAGGTAAAAAAAGAATAAGACATATTTCATATTTATTAATAATGTGAATTAAATATTAAGTTTACTTTAAAGGGGTTTCTATGTTCGATAGCGTACCCGATACGCAACAATGGGTTTCTTTAAAATCATACGTTGCACACTAATAATATAATATTATAAAATTAAATGGTAGTTAACTCCTAGCCATTGTATTGGCAGGAATGAAAAAAAACTAACTACAATATGACTATACATGATTGTTAAATTTATTTACATTTATCCAATAAAATTTTGGAGGCTTAAAATGTTAATGAATCTAATTTTAAGCATAATTTACAATAAAAGGTCGATTTACCACCTTTTAATAGCAATCCAACTTTTAATATAGATTTTTTTCACTTTTATACCTTCTATTTGACCAACTAAATTCCTTCTTTATAATAGGGACTTCAAAATTTACTTCGTGTATATTTTTGTATTGTTTTGATAAAGTTCATTTTTTTATTGAATAGTGATAAATATTTTAATTTAATTCAAAACTGCATTTTAATATAATTTATTTATATGGTTAGATTATCTATTTAATTGGTTTTAAAGTGTAATTAAAATATATTTTTACAATTTAATCCAATTTTGGTCATTGGAATTAATTTTTCTTTGAAATTGGACATAATCAAGTGTCGATATTTTGATAGTTATTGTTTCTTAAAAACACACTATTTGTTTTAACAACGAGAATTAATTTAAAAATAAATTAATGACAGTTTTATGGTTTAAATTTGAAAAAATAGACATCATTTTTGAATTCCGAATATCAAATATTGATTAGGATTATTTTTTGGTATTTTTCTGAAAAACATCAATTTTTGATGAATAGTGAAAACCCTAAGCAGCGGTTAAAATCTGGCTTTTTTCATTTAAATAAAATTTTACCACTTCTATGAATTGAATTTGGAAAATCCAACATACATGGTTGTTATTATTAAGTAAAATGTGGTTCAATATGATGAAAATAATTTTTGGTGAATAGTAAATTTTGACTTTTATTTACCGTAGTTAAAGGTAGATATGGTAATTCAAGGTAAAAAGAATATTATAATAATTCCAAATTACCATAAAACTTGTCCAAACTTTATTGGTTAAGTCATTAACGAACATGGGAATCTTTGGGTCGATTTTGGGACCCCATTGAGCCACTTGGGAGTGATAATGACAATATAGATTAATTAATTTAAAGTAAACGCCAAAATGACCTAAACAAAAATCTTTTAGTAATTAATTTTTATATAGTGTTATATATGTAATGGTTTTTACTATAAATATTAATTGGAAATATAAAAATATTTCCTACATCAAGGTATTTTTTCTATAATTTTTAGACTTCAAATAAATTAAATTATTTATGACATAATAATGATGCAGTATTTACCTCATTAATAAATGATATAAATAAATAAGATTATAATAATTAAAATATTATCCAAAACATTTCCAATTCTGATTTGATGATTTTATTTCTAATATTAGTCACCTTATCATCAACCTTAATTATTTTTGGACCTTTTGAAACTGAATATCATTATATAATAAAATACTATTTTCACACTTTCCTAAAGAGCCCCTCCTCTCCCTTATAAAAGGAGGCCACTTCTAACCAATTCATCATACCTATCATGCATTTCGGCTCATAAAACCACTTCCCAATTAAGCTCCCAAAATCCTTATCTTCCTTATAGAATCCTTAACTTAGGCAGAAGGCATTTCAAGAAGTCCTCTGGTTCAAACCAAAGGGAGTTACCCAAATTAAAGGTAACAATTTCTCTTAAATTGTTTTCTTTTATTTTACTTATCCAACCCCTAAACACTTTTTATTACTTTATTTTGTAACAAAACCAGTATCCAAAATATACTAGGATTTTTTTATGAGATGTATTCGAACTACACTCACACACACCTTCATCTAATCGGTGAAGAACATAATGTTTCTATAGATGGAAAACTAACGCCTCACGAAATGATGATTGTTCAATTACCTCTTACCGCCTCTCATGGTTGCCATTATGATGGAACTGTATTTATATATGATGTATATTATGTTTTTTTATTTATTCTTATGTATTTTCCATTTATAGCATGCCTTTATGGTTTCCATAGTGGGTAAATACGATAATCTCATTTGAGGAAGTGTGGACTACCGCCCCTCAAAGTGACGTGACTCATTAATGCCTTATGTGGGATATATAAAAGATAGATTTAATGATATTATATATGATATTATACTCTAATTATAATATTACTATGTATCATTTGTTTAAATTCCATTAAAATAAGAAATATAAATGAAAGTAGCATTCATGCGTACAAACGGCTTACCGTCTCCACGAATGGTACATTTCATTTCTTACCTCCATATGTTATGTACTGTTACAAATATATGTATATACTAGATATATATGACATATATGATATCTAAATCATGAAAATCATTCGGGATATAATGGACTATTGACCACATGGACAACTTGTAAATATAAGGTGTTTATTTTTTACTCAAGTACCAAATATGGAAAAAATGGACATTATTAACATAAATGATTACATAATATTTATAACATGATATAAAAGGAATAATAAACTTGAAAAATGATCTTAATAAAGTATAAATTAACTTTAGTTTATTATTTAGGATATTAAAGAACGATCGAGTCAAGTCAGACACGAGGTAAGGGACTTCGTATCAATCTCCATTCATTGAGGCATGTTATGTTTTAATACATTACATTCTTTTATATTCTGTAGAAACACCCTTGAATTTTCAAAGGGAATATTTTTATATGAAGTGTTTTACTAAATGAGAAAAAGGAATGTTTCTTTTTAAGTAAGTGGTGACAATGACCTTTCCACTACCACGAGTATTATTTGTTCTTTGGAATCCTTAACAAGCCGTAATGTTTTCTTAAGGAAAATAAAAACCATATATTCTTTTATGTATTTTGGTATTGAAAATGGTTTTGATAATATATTTGTTATGTAAATATATTTAAGTGATATATTTTGATTAAATTTTGGAAATGTTTTCTTTCCTTTATATTTGTTTTATGTGTTAGGATTTTATAATGGTACTTGGACATTTGACGGGTGGTTATGTGATAAACCAAATGAAGGGTGGTGCCGTCATAAACCAGGACAGGTGGTTAAGTTATAACCTCCAATGCATTGGGTATAGAAGTCGGCTATATGGATATTCCATTTAGTGATATGTGTGGAAGTCGACAGTATGGTTATTCTATTTAAGTATGTTTATGTCCCAAGTAACCTTTATGTATTATGTCTTCTTTATATGGGTTTTATGGTAATATTTTGGTTACAAAAGTGTAAGTAATGAAATTTTATTTAGTGAAGAGTATTTACTACTTCATAAAGGTGAAAATTATTACTTATGATAAAGTATTCATGGTTTACCTGTTGTTTTGAAAAACTAATATTTTTCCTTCTTTGTGTATCCCTTACTGAGCTTTTTATGCTCATCCCATGTTTTTGAAATGTTTTTTCACCAGAAATAATGTGGAATAGGGTCAAGGATGAGATCAAGGAAAAGTCATGTTGTCTTAATCATGGAACTAGACATGACACTTTTTTTCAAGTGTTTATATTTTATGAAAAAATGGAAATTGTGTAGAAGTGTCAACTTTTTATTTGAAATGAAATGTAATAGTTATGTCCAAATTCTCTAAAACTCTAAACCTGAAAAGATCCCCAATGTGAATTATTTGTTTAATTCAAGATTATGTAATGTTTTAAGGCCAGATCATTAAATTTCTCATATGAGGAGTCCCGAGTGTGGCATATTAAAAAGAAACTCCATCCTTTGATCTAGTATTTAGATACTCATTTTATGATTCCAATGCATCTAGAGGTTTACAGGAAGGTAGAGGTGATAAAAAAAAGCACTCACGAGGAAGATTTCTAGGATAGGGGAACCAATATGGCTTCTTTAGGAGTAGATTTGTCAATGGTAGGTGTCAGGCATTGGGGAAGTTGAGATTTCAACCTGCAAGGAGTTGACCATAGCAGCTTCTCTTTCACCCTTCTTGGGCAGATGATTCCCATGATCATCCTCTAAACATATGAATAGTGTATTTCATATTTGGGGTTCATGAAAATCCTTAGGATTAGTGGACAATGGCTGTAAGAGAATATTTTAATAGAGGTGTACATTCAGTGATAGTGTTAGAAGAATTTACCCGTGAGTATATTACAGCAGTAGGGGAAACAGGCTTGTACTCTAGTGAGACCAGATATGATAATTAAGAGTTTGACCCCAAAATTTACATAGTCCTCAAATACATTGACCAGATCATGATAGTGGTGGTTTCCATGAATAGATAGTTAGAGGATCTAGGTGTGGTTAGTTGCAGGTAGTGGAGGTATTAACACAATTGGGACCATATATTATTCAATGTACACTCAATTTATCATATACCATTTCTTGTTCCTTATTTGATTTAGGAGCTTCACACTCGTTCGATGCACCCTCTATAGTTTTTGCAATGGGACTATTTACAAAGAGGCTTCTCATTCCCTTAGTATTTACTATGCCTATTAGAGGCTAGACTAGCTTGTTTGATGTGTGGTAAGGATGTTCACTGATGATGGGGTAGCATCAGTCTTGTGTGTATCTTTTTCTTACTTTAGATTTAGCCATATGATGTAATTATGTTAATGGAATGGCTGTATTCTATGCATGATTTTAGTGAATGATTCCGGATGATATTATTTTTCTCAGATGTTGATATAAAGTGTGTGATTTTTCATTAGCAAGTGGGGTTTCTGGTTGGGAAGTTTTCAATTCAAGCACCTTATTTCATTGGTGTATGATTTTCTATAAAATCAAAAGACACATGGAAAAAAGGATGATCCCACGGTTGTTAGGGAGTTACTGGATGTTTTCTATGTGGGGGTTATAGATCTAACCCCTCGATGTGACGTTGAGTTTAGGATATACTTTCATCCTAATGATTCATTGATTTTGATGTATCCATTTCAGATGGTGCCTTATGATTTGTGGGAGTATAGGATTTAAATAGATAATTATATGCATAGGTGTTTCATTCAACCTATTGTTTCTTTATGGGGGTCCATTGTTATTCAATTAGAATGAAAATGGTAGTCTGAGATTGTGCATATACTACTAGAGGTTAAACCATGTGATGATAAATAATATGTATCATATTTTAAGGATCAATTTTATTTTCAACAAGTTTAGGAGAAATTTTTGGTTCTACAAGATCGATCAACGGGTTGGATATCACCTGTTTAGGGTGAAGGATGGATATATCCATAAGATTTCCTTTAGATGTAGGTATGATAACTTTGAGTTATTGTTCCTTCCTTTCAGTGTTACTAACGCACCAGCTATGTTCATGGGTCTTATGAACTATGTGTTACAAGATTTATTATATCGATTCATCACCATATTCATTGAAAATATATTGATCTACTTGATGATAGAGGGGGATAATTCTAATCATCTTAAAGACATATTATAGGTTCTTTAATGCCACCAGATCTATGGAAGGTTGTCCAAGTGTAAGTTTTGGATACTAGAGGTGTGTTTTCTTATTCAGGTGGTGTCTCAATAGGGTGTGTTAGTGGAACCATCAAAGGTAGAGGTAGTTGTATCTAGGGAAGCACCCAAGAATGAGGTAGTTGTTCATAACTTCCTTAGTCTCATATGCGATTATTATAGGATTTTTCTAGATTTCCCTCAAGTTGTATCACTATTAATAGAATTGATCATGAACGAATAAGCATTTATATAGACTGATTAGTTTTAGGAATTATTAAACTATCTAAAGGGGAAGTTGGTTATTGATCTAATGCTTTAGCTACAAGAGGACGGTGTACTGTTTGAGGTTTTATGGGATGCATAACATCTAGGATCTGGATGTATCTTGATGTAGTAGAGGGTAGTGATATATTATGGGTTTAGGAATTTTTCCCTAATGATTGTAACTATTACCCCCATGATCTTGATCTAGCATCATTTGTGACTTTACAGTAGTTTTGGTTACATTACCTCATTAGGGAGCGCTTTTTGGTCTTCACAAATCATAGGAGTTTGAGATATATCTTTTCTCAATGTTACATGAATCTATAAATGTGGAGTTGGAGGGAGATTCTTCTGGATTATGATTTTGAGATCTGTTACACCTCTGTAAAATGGAATGTTGTGTTTGATGATTTGAGTAGAAATTCATTGAAAGATATTTTTTAGAAGCCCCAGGATGCTCGTAGAGATATGGAGGAGTTAACATACCTTCTCATAGATGCAATGATTAGTGATGGAGGAGGTTTTTTGTTTTAGATTTTGTTGTAATATTTTTTGACATAGAAGGTGTAGGAGCCTTAGTGGGTAGAATTAGAGGTAGAGTTAATGCACGATCATATTGGATATTGGGATGTCCTGGAGGGCTGGTCAGAGGATGGTTAGAACCACTTTACATTTTAGTGGAGGTTGTTTATTCTGATAGTGATGCATGAGGGATCCCGAAGTGAGTTTAATAGATCACTTTATTGGTAGAAAAATTAGTTTAAAATATGTACCATGGCTTGAGGGAATAGTATTGGGGTACATGGATTAAATGAGAAGTTGTATATTTTGTTTCCCGGTGTCTATTTTTACAGCATGTAATTGCATAGCACCGTGTTCTTGGAATTTTTCTATAGCACATAGATGTTGCTAAGTGTAAATGGGAAGAAATGTCAATATATATCATCAAAGGGTTACCCATATCTCTAGAAGGTTTTGATACTATCTTTGTAATTGTATATCAGTTGAAGAAATCAGCTCACTTCATAGGGATCAATGAGTCAAGCTAGGTGAATGTTTTTGTAATGAGGTATGTGGATAAAGTGATTTGGGTACATGTATCCAATAGGTTCATTATGTCAGATCATAATTTAAATTTTACCTTGTGAGTTTAGAGGGGTTTGAAACCTGACTTTTACACTTAATTATGCCTCAACACTGCTTTCCCCCCTGATGGATGGGCAATAGAGAAGGATATCCAGACACTGGAAGAATTTTTGTGGGAATGAAACTTTCCCTTGGATGAGTTTACATATAATAATATCTATCACTCTTCCATTTCCATGTCTCTATTTGAGGAGTTTTATGGGAGGTTATGTCATTTTATGTTTTTCTAGGCTGAGGTTGGAGAGTCAGTAGTTTTTGGTTTTTATGTGGTGTAGAGCATGAAAGAGAAGGTTATCTTATTTGTGAAAGGATGAAAGAATCACTATATAATAAAACTCCTTATGTTGATCATAGGGGTATACCCTTGGAGTTTGAGGTTAGGGAGAACATGTTCATGAATATTTTTCCCTGATGTGGGAATAAGAGGTTTGGTAGGGGAGTAAGCCTTCTCCTAGTTTAATTTGGTCCCTTTGAGGTGTTTGGGTGAGTTGAAGAGGTGGAGTATCGATTGGAATTTCCACCATGACTGGAGAGGATCCACGATGTATTCTATATATATTTTCCTCATCAGTATCTTCATGATGACTCCCATATCATTGAATGGGGTGAATTAGATATAGAGGATGATGCGAAGTTCATGGAGCGACCATCAGAGATCTAGGATCTCTAAGAGAATGAACCATATATATAGAAAAATCCTTTGGTTCATTTGTTATGGAGGTATGGTGGCCGGGTGTCTTGGAGGAGATTACTTTTGAGTAAGAGATTCATATGCATGTTGAGTACCAAGAATTTTTTTAAGGTTTTCCTTTTCTATTTTTTATATGATGTGGTGTTTGGATCTTGTTGTTTTATGAGATGAGTTATTTTGCATGATTTTTTAAGTATGGTGTGTGTTAATTTGGGACATATGAAAAGGGGAGGACCATATTCCTAATTGATACATAATAAATACAATTTGATTAATCATATTCATGTGAGTCAGTTCCGCCTAGAGAGAATAGTATCATTATCGTGGGGGATGGAATTTAAAAATTCATGTGTTTGGAGAAATATAATTTATTAGGCTTTTATTGGTAGTTCGTTTGGAATGCTCAGCTGGTGGTGATGTTTTAGAAATAACGCAATCCTTTAGAGGTATCTGAAGGGATTTTTTTCATACCTTTTCATTATTTTGTTTTACTTTGTTCTTAAATTATTGAGTGTGATAATTATTTTAAAGGTATTTGATGTAACGACCCAAACCTTCTGTCCCATTAATTTTTGTGAAATCTGATGATTGTGGAGTCTGGGGGATGTCCATGGTGTTTTTGAGGTTGACGATAGCACCTTATAGTCAAACACTGGATGTAACACTCAACAGTAGCACCATGGCGGTATCACCATGGTGGTAGCACCTAGTGGTAGATTCCTAGTTGTGGTATTTGGAGGTAGAACCCTAGTAGTAACACCCTAATAGTAGAACCCTAGTGGTGGCACACTGGTAGTAGCACTCTGGTTGTGTCACTTTGTGGAAGTACCCTAGTGGTATCATTAGGATGTAGCACCATGGGGATAACACTCTACAGTATCACCTAGTGGTAAAAAAAGATGGTAGAACGCTAGGGGTAGAACACAATAGTATCACCCTAGAAGTGGCACCTGGTAGTAACACCAGATGGTAGCACCTTGGTGGTAACACCTGATGATTGCACAATGTTTGTAGCAACTGATAGTAGTACCTAAGCATAGAACCTGATGATATCACCCTAGTGGTGGGACCCTATAGGTAGAACTCTATAGTGTTTCAAGATTTCTATAAATTTATAGATTTTTTCTTTTTGAGGTTTCTTTGATGAAAAATAATTTTAATTCCTTAATTAAATAATTTTAATGTTGTTTCAAAGGTTATTAATAATATATTAAACTTATAAAAAGTCCAAAGACCTTTTAAATGATTAAACCACATGCACATGATGATATCTAGGATTAATGTCTAATTTAAGACCATATCCAATTCCACTGGTTCTAGACTAGATTTTTCCAAAGAGATGATCATTTCTTCATTCTTTTGGTCTTTCTTTCTCTTGATTCGAGAGGTTCTAAAACTTCTCCCTTAGAGTCATGGAGCCCTATTGCTAGTGTTGGTTTGGGTTTTCCCTACGGGTGGTTTCCTCTAGTACACACACCCCCTATTTTTAATGGTGGGACGTTAAATATAAATTACTAGGATGTAAATTTTTTAATGAACTAGATATTCTAATTGATATGGGTTGATAATAGATAATATAGAAATTTAATTTAATTGAAGATGGTTTGAGGATTATGGATTCTTGTGAGGATTTATGAATTTAGTTGCAACAACAAAGTGAGGAAGAGTTGAGATTCAGTTGTTACATTTATCGTGAACCCCTAGGATGGGCTTGTGTGTAGCTATTATATATATATATAAATATATATATATTATTTTACATATGATTTATTTATGCGCCCCACCCATGTAGAGAACCATTTTCTGAAACCCACACACACATATATATAAATATATTTGGGGGTGTTTTTACCAGCATCTCATTAGGATGATGGATGGATTCCTACAAGATCTTACTTGCTCCCTCTACTAGGCATTGGTGATATTCATGATCTATGATGGATATAAGTAATAGTGACACTTTCTATATGTGATGAGATGAGATATGTGATGAGATGGCTTATGGTGAGGGGTTTTCAATGGTGGAGGGGCACAAGATGTTAATTTACATCATGTTCATGATACCCTACCACACTAGTCTCGAGATGTTATTTGACATGATTCCTTAGGTGTTTATAGTTGAAATGTGATGTGATGTGATATTATTCAGAAGAGGTGGGGGTTTTAGGATGTATGACATTGGGGTGTCAAAGAGGAAAATCAGTGGGAAAGTGGTGCAGGGTACCCTTTATCGATATAATTGAAATTATGCTATTATACTTGGATGTGTTGTTTGGTGAGTTGTATATGGTTTTAATGGGTTTGTTTTGTATACATTTATAGCTATTCTTTGGTTCTATAGTTTGGTCATGGGTGCATTAGTAAGCTATTATCACATGTGCATGTGATAATTTGGTTTTTACTAATGAATATACATGTATGCTCACCCTATGTTTAAAAAACTATTTCTAGGTTTCTAGTAATCCCTTGTGCACTATGTTGGGAATTACTATCTCAGAACTTTTGACTGTTGTTGCATCACTACATCAGTTTTCTTTTGGGTATTTACTTTGGAGACTCTTATCTATATCAATTTTAGTTACATATTCATTATAGGATGGATTTTTATTTCTTTTTACTATTTTATGGTACTTTTTGGATGATCCATATTATATCCCAATCTTATTTACATTATAGATGGTAATTCCCCTCACACATTATATTTGTATACCCTCAGTGCTAGTTGCCAATCTGGGGCTTATTAGAGGTGGGAATTGACGGTAATTATTTCTCTCCCCTAATTTCGGAATATTTGGAGTGAGGGGATAAGATTTTTTTTATAAAAAAACATCTTAAAGCGTGGATTTGAGAAGATATGAGAGGAGCTTCCCATATATATGTTGGGGGAGAGGACCTAGTTAGAAATTTTATAAATGAATAAGAAAATGATAAAGTAATTATAAATAAAAATTATTCCAAATGGTCATAGATTAGTTGTTTTAATATTTTAAGGTCTAGATATGTACTTACAATAATATTTATACAAGTTTGATTTAAAAAATTCCCTTATCATTTCGAATAATCCCCAATACACCCATTTTAACCTTAACCAGGGTAAAACATTTTTACTATTTTTACTATTAACTATAACCAATAATATATATGTCCTTATTACATAATATTTAATATTATTTGTAAAAATATTTTATCAATTATTAAAAATTCAATTCACAGAATGTTTTGAATTTAATTCAAAATTAACCCCAAAATGTGATGAAAAGTGGGTTTTTAAGGAAAAAGTTTTCTTATATATAAAACGTTTGTATATCAAAATTCAAAATAAAAATTATTCCAATGACCTAAATTGGATAAATAATTATATTTTTGAACTAATGTTAATTTTAAAATCATGTTAAAACAAAATGGAACTTTTTCAATGCAGTAAACGAAAATAAATATTTTTAAAAAAATCATTATATTTCACTATTCATCAAAAAGTTAATTTTTTTGAAAATTATTAACAATTAAATAGAAGGTAATTTAATCATATTTGTTCAAAAAATGAATTTTATTTTTAAAATAAATTTTAAAATATGGAAAATTTTTATTTAAAAATAAATGTAGAAAACGTGATGTAACAACTTTTTTAGAAAATATTTTTTTAAGTATAAAAATTGATTTATTGTAATCCCGTGCTAAGATAATTTTTAAGAATAATGATAGAAAATTTGATTTAAGATATGGTATAAAGTTTCATTGAAACCATTCACCAATTTTTATTATTTTAATTAATAAAAAACACATTACGTGAATAAACAAATTCGGAAAAACATTTATTTTACTATAATTTTTTATTTTCATTCTTAATTAATTGATAACCAATAAATTTATTTTATAGATGTGTAAACAAAATAATTTTAATTATCTAATTATTCCTATTTTTACCCACAAATTTAATTGCTAGGTTATAATGATATACTATAATATGATTCATTTATACATAGGGTTGTGTGTATATCATGCTATCGTTAAAATTTAAATTTATTTGAAAAAAGTATTTTATAAAATCTTATGGTGTCATATTTAAAGAAATATTGGAAGGAATATTTATTTTATAATTTATCTCATGAACTGATTTTAATATCCTCATAACCATTCTTCTCATTAAAACATTATTTTTGGGTTTTCATGAATATTTTCAATGAAAGGAAATTTTATAATATCCTAGAAATTATTCATTAAAATATTTTTAAAATAAAAGGGTGCATTTATTATGTTTTAAATTAATTTTTTGAATGTAATTTTAAATTTATTTTCATATATGTATACATCCTTTGATTATTCTTATGATTTAATAGGGATATACAATAATTATATCTTCAACCACATTACTCGTGATGGCTTATGATCTTGTTGTTCTATTTATTGATTGGGGAGTATATGGAAATTTCATATACCAGATATCCAGTATTAACAATTTTTTTTTATAATGTAATTATTTCAAATGATTAATGTACTAAACATAGTGTGTGATGGGTAGAGCCCATTATATCCTTTGGATGCATTAATAGGTCTTAAGTGGAAAACAAGACTAGGTATTTGGTGTATGCATGCCCAATTATTTATGATGTCTTGGCACAATACCTAGATAGTATGATTATGATATCTGGGAATAAGGCCATGATATAATGGTTATCATATCCAACATTATACATTGCATCATTATGAAATAAGTTATTATTATCCATGTGATTTTTTATATTTTTATGTCATACATGGATAAATTCCCGTTTTAGGTTATTAGTTTTATGGAATGTTTTATTATAGTTTATGTATGCCATATTATATATGATTTATATAATATATGATATCTTATACATCAGGATCTCTATTAATGATAATTTCATCTGGCCCATTATTATGTTTTCCTTTCCATAGGATACTGATACGGGACATTTGAATGATATAGGATAATATTAGAAGCAATAATAAATTTCTCAATAGAAATAATGCTTTAAGAAAAATATGAGTTTAAATTTTGGAATCTTATTTTTTATAATAGAATGAACATTGAGTGGATGCGACCACTTTTTTATTATAAGGGTTTTATATATAATTTATTTCCTGATTTCTCAAAAAATATAAACCAAAAATAAACTCAAAATGTATGAAAGTTCAATACTTGTTATAAATAAAGTATTTATGGGTTATTGATATTATGAATTAATAAAAAACGTTGTGTAAGTGCTATATAAAACATAATAATAAGGTCAAAAAAAGAAAATATAAACAGGGAAAAAAGAAATGGTCAAAATATAGTAACATCCTTATTCACCCTCTCAGGGTGTTTTGGGTTCCATAAATGATGGTAAAGTATGACCTTTTACGTTCGTTGTTTTTTTAATCCTTTTAATTATTATATTTTATATTGGATAGATAAATTTTTTTACCATATCCCGTATTAGTTGATTACCATTTATGATGTGTGTATGTGGTTATTCATTGAGTGAGAGAGTGTTGATAAGGATTTTTATGCGAGGACACACTTTATTGAGAAGGTTGTTATATGAGATGTATAAGAAATGTGTTGTAATTCACTATGAATGAGAGGGTGATGATATGTGACATGACTAGGTGGCCCTTTCTAGAGTATTGGGGTATCTATGTGGGCTTAAATTGTATTCTCACCTTCTGTGAGAGGTAACTAGTTCATTTTGGATATTTCATGGTATGAATGACTTCTATTACTAGTATAGAGAAAAATATTGTGTAATCAGGGTTCATGGTATCATGGTTAGCACATTATGGACCAACACAGATGGAGTGCTTATTTTTTACATTTTTTTCAGTGAATCCACATAGAGATATATTTTAATTTTTATAATTACACTTTGGTGTTATATTATAAGGTTAATTTACTCACAAACTACATATGAATATCAATTCATTTTCATACATTCTTATTTGGGATCTAAAAAATGTGAACATACCTTTTCGAGGTGCTTGAGTATGTCAATCAAGTTGTAGATAGATTCAGTTATAGAACATACCTTACAGCCTATTGTAGTTTAGCATTATATTTTATAATAATCTTTTAATCATTTCATATGATTATCCATTTCTTATGGGAATTACTTGTAGAGTTTTGGTTGATCGACCTGACATTATTTTTACTATGTATAATTTAAATCTCTCATTGTCTTAGAACGTTCATTATGGATTGTTGCTTATTATTTTTCTCGCCATTTTATGGTATAGACTCTATCTAATAGTCAGAAAACTCTTTCTTATAGGAATGAACACATGAATATATGAGTCACTCTAGTTCAATCACATTGATTTGGGTCCAAAAAATGAAAAACTCAATCATATCCCTTTTTATGATTTATTATTTGGTTGTAGGTAGAATAGTGTTATGGCGGACTAGACTGATCTTAAAAGCTTACTGAATGTCTGAACAAAACTACTATGGGGGTTATTTTCATTTCTAGGGTGGTACAATTTCATTTACTTATCTATTATCATATGATTTCATATTGTTATGAAATTTAAATTTTTCAATTACATTTAATTAGAATTTTCTTTTTTCTAAGGCGGTGTCAATACATTGCTTTATGAATCACAATTAGAAACATAGGATGGAATGTCATGTGATATATTTTATATGATTCATATAATTTTAAATTAATTAAATAAAATAATAATAAACTTGATGATTTCAAAAATTCATTATTAGTGAAAACAAATTAATTTGACTTGAGCATGTAATTGTTTTTTAAATATGATTATGAAAAATGTGTTGGTTTAAGTTGATTGGTCTCAGGCCTTGGTTACTGTTGGGGTAATTTTTCCATCGTTGTATTATATATAAACACATATAACATATCTCCTAGTTTTATTATGTGTTATCACATATTAAATATTTTATTTCAATTTAAATTTAAATCTATTAAATGTATCTATGTGTATCTATTTTGGAATTTTAGAAAACACCACCCCCACAACGTCCATTTGTTCCATATAAGGATAAGTATGTTGAAATTATAGATATTTATAATTCTCCTATTATACCTCTAGATATTTAGGAGGTTGTACTAGAGCATGATCCTGAGATTCCTGAAGTGGTTCATACAGTAGAATAACTCTGCACTAGGGTGTTTCATATTATTCATGTTAGTGGTGGAGATGGCCATCCATTTGAATCTACCATGGTAGACTAAGCCCAAAATTTATATATTAATAATCCCTTAATTTTTCAAATTATGGGTTTTCCTTAGGATATATAGGACATAATTTAGAAAGATGATTGAATATTTGAGCTGGAAGTGATGTTGTCTGAGTGTTGGGTGAAATTGGATGTATTTTTGGTTTAGAGACCCATCAGGAGGCCATGGAGTGTGATGGTTTTGGACAAGAGGCATGAGGTTTTGACATTGAGGTCTTTTAGGGGACTATTATTCTATAATATATTCCTTGAGTCACTAAAAATATATCAAGCTTAGGTTTTCATTAAACTACAGTACCGGAAAATGTTCATGATATACTATGTTTCCCTCTTTGTTGAGATATTATGTTTTTCTCCCATGTTTGAAGGTAATGATGACCAGAAGACCCATAGGGTTGAGATTGGTAATTATTTTAATGTAAATATCCATGTGATAATATTCATTTTGGAATCCTATTAATATGTGGTATGTAAGTCCCATACTATTTAAAATCGTATGACAGAGGATAGCGTAGTGGGTGTTCATCATGTATTCAGTGTTTCCACTCATAACAATAGAAAGAGTAGTGATGATGATATATGATATTACAATGGGAGGTAGTAAGGTCAGGGATGAGGTAGATCCTTCCCTCCCAATAGAGGATCCCCTCTTATGTGTTATCAGCATGTAAATACATAGAATATCTATAGTGTATGTCCTATTTAGTCAATGAAGTAACATTTTTGTTGTTGGTCCGGAAATAGACTAGGATTTAATTTACGGTTATCTTAATAGTGCTTTTATAGAGGTTAAAGGTAGATATAGTATTTGAGATATTAGTAGAGAGTACCTTATATAGATATGAAAGATTAATTTTTGAGGTTAGAACATAGAGCAGGTTGAGGGTCATTGGGATAACAGTATTCTGAGATTCCTTTAGGGTCAGTTCCTCAGGCGAGTAAAAAACCACAAGGCCAAGGTTGTGGATCTATGGAAAATATTTAATATTCACTATACAAGGATCAATCTATGAGGACTATGGATACTTATACCATGATAGGTAGGTTTTTTTATTAATTATACACTTTCTTTTTATTTGTCTCATTCTAGAGTGTCACATTATTTTATATCTACATATATGGTATCTTGGTTGGGCTTGGCCATGGATTTTTTGTTCAGGGTGTTTCCTCTTTAGAGACCTCATATAAGTGGATATATCATATTATTAGTTTTCCATAGTGGTTTATATTGGTTGGAATCTATGCAAACTTGTGGAATTTCCTTTATTTTGATATTTCAATTTGTGATGTCATCTTTGAGATAGATCAGGCAATATTATTTCAGGATCATATTGATTATTATAGTATCTAGGTGTATTTTACTTCCTTCGGTAGTAAATATTATCTTTTTATGGGTGAGTGGGATGTCAAGGAAGGTATATTGATACCTAATTTTTGGTGTTTGAGAGAAATTATTGTGTGGAGGGCTAGGATAGTACTATATTATGAGTAGGCTATGGTTTCTACTTCTTTCCTATATCTACCAAAAAATATATATGTGAATTTCCCTTTTCAAATTTATAAATTTTATACTGAGTAATGTAGTTATAGAAAACACATGCACTACTTGGGTTATTTTTTTACCACTGTATAATATGTAATATTTAATATATTATTAAGAATCATAAATATTGATTATATAATAATTTTACAGTGATCATTAAGATTAATATATTAAGGGTTATGATAAATTCAAATTGGAACAAGAAAAAGAAGTAACTTCCTTGACCACTAGGATTACACACTATAAATCCCATTTATTGAATCTTTTAGTGGAGACAAAATCACTAGGATTTTCCCTAAACTTTTCCATGCTGAGATTAAACAACTAATTCATGATAGAAAATATTTATAGGAGAGTTCAATCTTACCATGATCACAACCCAAACCATGTTCGATAAACTAACCCAAGAAAGAGCCACCATCACACAGCTTACTCGTAGTGCATAAAATGGTGTAATAAGGGGTTATGTATGTTGACCCTAATCGTTTGATTTTTTCTATTTTTTTATTTTCAATAAAATGATTATTAAACATATTCATTTCAATTATAAATTTTTAAATGATGAAATAATGAATTTGATAAAAATTATGTTTTTATATGTTGAAAAACAAATTGTATTTTTGGTAAATATATAGTTTTGATCAAGATAATATTTTTAATGAATTCAAGAATTTTAAAATAAATTTTATTTTAATAAAATATTTATACTAATTAATATTTATTTACAAATAAATGAGAATATAATTTTTTTAATTCAAATGTAATCATTATAAGGGTTAGGAAACTGTTATTATAAAAAACCTAATATTTTTCAATAAACAATGATTTTAATTAAAAAGTATAAATTATATAATATATATAATTATTTTATAAAATAAAATATTGTTTTTGAAATCATCATATTGATTGTATCAAATAGTGAATTTTTTCATAATGTTCTAAGACAATCATTTTTTTGGGTAAAATTTAAATACAGTATAAATATACAGATTGTGTTGCAACATTAAAAAACCAAAAGTGATGAAATAAATACTATAAATATTATACAAACCCAAATTATGTTTCAAATTTAATGTAATGGGTTTTTTATGTTTTTTATTAATTTTATAAACCCTTAATGAATCACCCAAAACCTATATTATATTATTATGGTTCTAAAATCAAATCATTATAAACATGTCTCACTTCCACATCAAAATGGGTATTTTTTTAATGAGATTTCTTAGTTAACTTTTTAAATATAGAAATATAATTCTCTTTGGTAGAAACCATGTTTAAAAACAATCATTGGTTTCTGGTTTCTATTTATTTATTATAGAGTCAAAAAACTATGTTTAAAAATTAATAAATAATTCCCCTATATTTGGTCATATAATCCCACACATCCTCCCATAAATATTCCCTAAAACACAATATACAATAAATTTACTCTATATTTCCATATTTAGATCCCTCCCAAGGTGCCCCAAATCTCTGAAGAAGATCTTCCCAAGATTTTAGAATCACCCTCTCAAGGTAATGGATCTATCTCTCTTCTTTTCCATTCAAGAGCCATCTTTGTATTTATCCTTTTGAATCTTAATTTATTAATCTTTAATTATTTTATAAATATTAATTTAAATTACATTTTATGTAATAATAATGATATATCATTTATCCCCTCTCATTATAACCTTTACCTAAGCTATTACTATGCCAAAGTAACAAATCCTCTCCTTCTCCTCATTATTCATGTACCTTATATATATCATTCATTTTTATATCTTATTTTCAATTTTGGAATATGTTTTTACACATACACCTTAAGATACTTATGATTCCTATGTGATGTGAGACTCCATTCACCCTCATTAACCCCTTCCATAAACCTTAATGTTCTCCCGTTATGCTACAAAATTTATCCTATGAATTTCAATGAAAAACATTTGTGTAGGGAATACCCATCCCCATTTTTTCTCAAGGGTATTAACCTAGTTGTACCTATCCTTCATTTACTGGGAACATCCATATATGTACCCCACACACCTTAATAGTGGGGTTATATGTGATGAAATAAATCTTCATGTTATATGATCTATGTGTAAAACTTATTCTTGTACATGATATGAAAGTAACTAGTGGGATAAAATTATATACACCTACAGTACATTGGATAATGTGTTTATATCATGAGATACCATTTATGGTGAATATGATGTTCAAATAAGAAAAATATGTTATGATGCATCATCAGTTATGCTTGACTTATATTTATGATGTAATGTTATATGTTATATCCACATCCCAAGTTTCCTTCATGTTATCATCATATATCATGCTTTGATGTTCATGTTAACGGTTATCACCCATTTTATGTCTAATTTACATATCTATTTAATCATATTTAATTCTTTCATTATGTTATTCTTTGAATGTTTACTTATTAGGCTTTATATCTGATCCCTTTATTATGTACATCCAAAAGTTATCCCGCACTGTTTTAGAATATACAAGGAATGTAAGAACATGTTTAATGGATTTTAAATGATAATGATGTACCAATATTTTATGTTATCATGTCATGTGATTAATTTTTCAAATACACTGTACCTTGTGATCTTTTAGAGTTTTATTATATGCATTTTTATGTAATAAATCATGAAATTAAGTGTATTAAATATATGGTTTGTTCGAGTGGGTATCAGAGTAATGTCTAGATAATATTGTCAATTTGGAATAAAAAATAATATCAAAATACCTTGGGAAACAAATAAACATAATAAAACATACACAAATTTTGATAATGTATAGATTGAGTGGTTTCCAAGAAAATATATCCCTACATATTGTTATGTCACCATGTGTATAACAAAAAAGGCCTTATTGCACTCATAGATTCACTCTACTGGGGGATATTCTTTGGTAAATTCACAAGCTCCTTAAGAACCACAATAAAGGGAATAAAAAACTCCAGAATATTTTATTTTAGAAAATATAAAGTGGATAACTTATTTTTAAACCATAAAATTCATTGTTTAATGACTATATTTCATTTATTAATTATCCATTTAATTTTCATAGTTTCGCTTTTATGTGTTTAGCAGTCTAATAATTCCTATTCTTGGGTCTATTTTAGATTATGTAAATGATTTGAAATAGAATAAAATAGTGAAATACAAGGTTTTTATCCATTTATGAACTTCAAATGTACTATGTGACTATATTTTCACTCTTTCATTCATATAACCTTGGTTTAGTATAATTATTCAAACACCTCCTTAAAACATGGAAGATGAATTATCAATGAAGATGACGAATTAGTAAATTATTTCATCCCAAGAATATAAATCATTCCATATCCATATTTGTGGGATATAATTTCTAAAAAACCTTGTGATACCCTCTTTAGTGAAATTTGATACAATCTTTGGTATGGACTGACATTCATTATATATAGCCAACATAAATTTCCAATAGAAAGAAATCACCCTCTGTATCATGAATTTCCATTTTCTTATATTCGTCTTAAAGGTGAAGGACGAATCTACATTGGTATAATCATACCAATAATGGTTGTTATTTCCCTATTATAAGGTTAATTTAGATCAAATTATTGAGACAAAGGAAAATATCACCCTTGATGACATTCCCATTATAAAGGAATATGATGGTGCATTTTTCAAATAATTTCCTAGTCTGTTACCAAGATGTGATATTGAGTTCTTAATTGATTTTATAACTGGACGTTCTCCAATATCCAGGACTGTATATATAATACCAACAATTTAACTTGAGGAGTTTAATAGTTTACAACCAGAGAATCTAGATAAAGAGTTCGTATGCCCAATTGATTCCATGTGGGGTTAATTAGCCCTATTTACAAAGAAGGATGGTTCAATAAACCTCTGAATTTTTTATCATGAGATCAACAAGATCACAATAAAGAAAATGTATCCTATGTTGTGATTTTATGAAATTTTCAATTATATAAGTGGATGTCTGCAATTATATTAGGTGGAACTATAGTCAAAATATTATCATGTAATGGAAAGGAATGAAGATATACCCAAGACTTATTTACATAAAAGGTATAGTCTCTACATGTTCATAGTGATGTTATTTGGACTCACTAATTCTCTAAAAATATTTATGGACATAATTAAAAGGGAATATAGGGTTTACCTTAACTAATATGTAGTAGTATTTATAAATTATATTCTTATATACACTGAAATTAAGATGGGACATGATGAGTATTTTAATGTTGTATTGAATACCTTGTAGAAATAAAATTTGTATGCAATGTATAATAAATTTCTATTTTGGATAGGGAAAGAAACATTCCTAGTGCATGTTATCACCCACAAAAAGAATATATGTGGATCCTTTAAAACCTAAGATAATTGAAAGATGAATAAGAACAATACTTGTGATGTATGTAAATAGTTTCTTTGTATTATTTTTGTACTATCATAAATTTTTGAGAAAAGTATCATGATTTTCAAGCCCACTAACAAAGATAATCGAAAGGGGGTGAAGTTTTTATGGTCTAACTAATATGAAGAAATATTTAAAGAGTTGAAGAAGAGGTTAATCGCTACATCTATTCTCACATTACCCAAAAGTGGGGAAGGATTTTTTTCTAAAGGGATGAATCTTAAAAGGTATTGGGTTTTTTACTCATTCAAGATGACAATGTGATAGCCTATACCTCCCACCAATTAATGATCCATGAGTAGAAGTACCAAAATCATGATATGGAATTGGTTGTAGTAATATTCTCAGAGAAAATTTGGAAAAATTATCTCTATGATGAAAAGTGTATCATATATATTGATATAAAAAACATCAAGTTTATATTCACATAAAATGACCTCAATATGTACCAATTAAGGTGATTATAGTTGATCAATGATTATGATTTTTCAATCCATTTCAATCCCAGGAAGGTGAATTTTTTTTATAATGATCTAAGTAGAAAAAATCCTAAAACTCTATCTATTATGAGGATTTAATGGGATCTGATCTTTAGGGGAATGAAAATTATGGATACGGGATAATAAAATTATATTTTTCCTACCTTTCTCAAATCACCTCTAAAAATATTTTCTTGATAGGATCAGTGAGTCCTATAATGATGATGAGGTGATACATAAAAATATAGCTAATATTCTGGAGTTAAACTTTTCTAAATATGGACTTTCTATATTTGGAACCCAGATATCTATCCCATCCAAAATAGAACTGAAGAGGGAACTTTTATATGACAAGCATATCTCATCATTCTTTATTCATCTAGGAATCACTACAATATATAGGGATCTAATGCAAAAACTATTATGGGATAACATTAATAGGTATATTTTAGAATGTGTATCTTAATTCATGGTATCCAAAAAATTCAAGGTTGAATTATAGAAGTCTAAGGGAAAGATATAACCATTTCCCATACAATAATTGAAATTGGAAAAAATAACCATGGGTTTAATCATAGGACTCATCATGAATCCTAAATGAAATAAATCCATCTATGAGGTTTTCGATCACCTTAGAAAGAAATTACATTTTTTAGTAAGGATGTTCTCTATGTCTAACAACAAACCATGATATACATTTAATATGTGGTAAGATTGCATGTAATTACTCTCTAAATTATAACTGATCATGATTCTCGGTTTACCTTGAGGTTCTGTATAATCCTTCAATAAGAGTTTGATATGGATATGAGTTTTAATACTACTTATCACCCTTAGATGGATGATCATTGTAAGAGAACTATTAAAAACACAGAGTATAAGCTGAGATAATGTGCAATGTATTTACAGGTATATTGGTATCAACATCTCCCCCTATTGGATTTCTCATATAACAATAGTTTCCATTCTAGCATTCAAATGGAAATTTATGAGGCTCTATATAGGAAGAAGTGTCAGAATACCACATTTTGGTATGAATTAAGAGAGTGAAATATTATGTGTCATGATATTACCCAAGATATGATTAAGATGGTTCAAACCATTCAACATTATATAAAATTTGTGCAAAGTTGACAAAAAATCTTTTCAGACAATAATTATTGAGACCCCGCGTTTGAGGTTATAGATAATGTGTTCCATTATATATCACCATTAAAGAATGTCATGAGGTTTAGGAAAAAGGTTTATCTTAGTCCTAGATACATCAAACCCATTAATATCCCAAATCACATTGGAGTGGGGGCTAATTGAATAGGACTCCCGCATAACTTATCTCAAGTATATGATGTGTTCCATGTATCTTTATTGGGAAAGTACATACTAGACCCCTCACATATACTGAATCCAGATGTTTTACTATTGGATAATTATCTCTTTTTTACATGTAGAAACTTGTGAAGATCTTATATTTTAGAGACAATGTTTTATGAAATAGGCTAACTCAACTAGTTAATATGTTGTGGAAAAACTCCATTTTTGAGGAAGCGATGCAGAAACCGAAATAGGTGATGAAATAGAAGTACCCTCACATATTTGGGTGCATGAAACAAAATTTTTAGGGTGAAATTTCTAAAGGGGTGGAATAATTTCAAGACCCTAACATATATAAACAAATTTCTCTTTTCAAATCAATAAACTCTTTATTAAGTAAATCAGTTCTAGAAAACACAAGCACATCTTTGGTTATTTTGGATAGCTACATTGTCTTCTAAATTTAAATGAATTTTAAGAATCAACATAATTGATAATATATCCATTTTATAATGACCATTAAGATTAGTATATTAAAGGTTATGATAAATTCCAATTGACAGAAATGAAATTAGATATGACCTTAACCAGTAGGATCATACCCTATGAATCCCAATTATCAAAGATTAAATGGGAGATGGCATCAATATGATTTTTATATGGACAAGAACAATCATGTAATCATAAAATAAATCACTAGAAAAACCATTTAATGTAGAAGTTCAAGATTATCGATATTACAACAAAAAGTTTGTTTTTAAACCCACCCCAAGAAAGCCCCACCATCACGCTCCAAACTTATAAAGAATAATCCTGTGTAATAATTGGTTATGTATCTAAAACATAATTGTATGAATATATATATTTTTATTTTTAATAAAATAATTATCTTACTTATTCTTATTTATTATTTCTATTTGAATGATTTAATAATGAGCTTAACAAAAATTAGATTATGAAATGATGAAAAAAACTATTTTTGGAAATGTATAGTTTTAATCGAGACTCTATTTTTGATGTAATCAAGAATTTTTTATCTAATTTTATTTTAAAAAATTATTCCTATTAAAAAATATTAAATTAAACATAAATTTCAATATAATTTTATGATGTAATATGTAATTTTTATAAGTGTTAGAAAATAGTTAATTTCAAAAAAAAATTATTTTACTATATATGATATTTTTTATTTAAAATTTCAAAATATAAAATTTAGATAATTATTTAAAAATAATAATATTTTTGAAAATAGCACATAAAATATATCAAATAGTGAATTTTTTTTCAAAAAATGTAATGTGACAGTAGATTTTTTGGTTAAAAATTAAATACGGTAAAAATATATTCCATGTATTATGACATCATAATATACTAAAAGTCATGTAATAGAGATTATAAATTGTATTAATGAACAGAATTACGTTCCCACTTTAATATAAAATGTTTTCAAGTTATTTGACTAATTTTAAAAACCCTTAATGAATCATCAAAAACATAATTTATATTTTAAGGTCTTAAAATCAATTTTTAAAAAACATGAATCTCTTCCACATCACCATATTTATTATTTTAATTACTTTATTTATTAAACATATAAAATAATAAAAACCACCCCTATTTTGTATAAATAATGGTCTAAAATCATTGGATGGGTTTTATTTTGTATTGATTTATTATATAGAGTCCAAGATATAAGTTAAAAAATTAATAAAAATTTACCCTCTCTTTTACTATATAAACCAATCCCACCTTCAATTCCTGGTCACTTAAAACCCTCATAAGATTAATATACTCTACCTTTACCCATATATATCCCTCTTAAGGTTCCCTTAAGCTCTTAATAATATCATCCAAAGATTATACAAGAACCCTCTCAGGGAAAGGGATCTCTCTCTCTCCTCTTTTCCATTTTAGAACCTTCTTTGAATTTATCATTTTTAATGCTAATTGATTATATTCTAATACCTTTATAAATATCCATTTACATTCAATTTTTTGTTCTAATAGTGATATATCATTTATCCCTTCTAATTATAACCTTTTACTAAACCACCACTATACCAAAATATGAGATCGTGTTCTTATCCTTTTTATCCAAGAACCTTATTTGTATGTTACATTTTTATTTAAAATTGTTCATGTTGGGATATTTTGTTACACATCACTCAAACTATAATTATGATTCCCATGTTTTTATGTACCCCTTTTACTCTCATACACCCATTCTATAAACCTTTATGTAATCTCATTATTCTTTCAGAATTATCCTCTGATTTCCCATGAGAAAACAATTATGTAATAAATATCCTTCCCCATTTCTACTCATGGTTATTCACCTCATTGTACCTATCATTAATTAATTTGGGACATCCATTTATATAAACCACAATATTTAATCATGGGTTTAAAATTGATTAAATACATCGTTATGTTTTATTATATTTATGAACCACATATGCATGTACATGATATGAGAGTGACGGGTGGACACAAAATTATATAGACCTATAATACATTGGATAAGGTTTTTATCTCAGGATATACCATGTATTGTGAACATGTTTTTATCCTAAGCCTAATATTTTTAGATTTCTCAGTGGATATCCTTGACTTTTGTTTCTGTTGTCATGCTGTATGTTGTTTCCACATTCCTAGGTTTCCTTCATGTCATAATCATATACCAAGCCTCAATGTTCTTGTTAATGGTTCTAAACCCTTTATGTATTATGGATATACCTATTGAATCACATGAATTACTTTTCTCATTTTATGATTTGATTATTCTCTTACTAGGTTTTATAGCCCACCCATTCCTAATGCATGTACTCGTGTTATCCCGTGAAATTTTAAAATATCAATATAATATACTTACATGTTTTGATGTTTTAAAATAATGATATTTTACCCATGTTTTATTTTATTATTTCATATACCTAATTTCACAAAGAAACAAGGCCTCACTATCTTTTAGGGTTGTATTTTGTGTACCATTATATAATAAATCTTGAAATAATGTGTATTAAAGATATGGGTTTTCATATTTCCTCTAGTAGTGGAATATTTCTAATATGTGTTTCCTTAGTATTTCTATGTATTTCATCTATATAGGGAGATTGAGGTTCTGATCAAGTTCATATTGTTTGTGTAGCCCAGATTGATACCACCGTATTGAATAAAACTAGTTAAATTGAAGGAGATAAAGATCTAACTTTGGGATCTTGAGGAAAAGGGTTTTATCTATATAATTACATATCTTTAGGGTGAAATAATTTTCTTCTTCCTTGAAGGAAAATGGAAGCCTATTATTTGGTATGGATTACTAGAATCTGAACCACATTATATTGAATAATAGGCATCCATTATATAGGATAGATGAAATATTTTATTAAATAAGGGGATCCTAATAGTTCTAAAATATTGACATATACTCATAATACCATCATGTATATATCAAGATTTAAGATATACTAAATAAATTATTCATTAGAAATTATGGGATGTATGAGTCCCTTATGATGCCATGCAGTCTAATGAATGTGCTGGAGGTGTTTGTGGATCTTTTGAATAATATTTTTTATTCCTACCCAGATTGCTTCATCACGATATCCATAGACGATATTTTGGTATTCTCATTAAAATAAGAGATACATGTTGATAACTTTGAGGTTGTTTGAGTACACTTAAATCAGATCGAATTTATGATAAGTACTAGAAGTTCGAGTGTTGGACTATGAAGGTACACTTTTGTAGGCTTATAATTTTATAAGTGGGAATATTATTTGATCTAGATAATTTTAATGTAGTTATGTGTTGGGAAGATCCCGTGAATGATTTTGAGATCATGAGTATCACTAGCCTAGATTTGAATTATAGTTATTGAATTTCGGATATCTCTCATTTGGTTGTGCCCATTAAAAGGCTGACCAAAAAGGGGGTAATAATGACCTATAATTTTATAAATTGAATTTACCTTATCAATATATAATTGTTGCAAATTTAGAAATATAATATTATATAATTCATGTACACCACATGTTGAGACAAATTTTTTTATTATATTAATTTAAACATTTCATTTAGTGAATAAATATGTATCTATGAAAATAAAATATTATAAAGGGATAAAAAATATAAAATAAGACAACTAAAATATGGAAATTTGTATATACTTGATCCACTAGAATAGCCACACTCTTGAAAAAACTATAGAGATGAAGCGGAGTATTTTTAATGAAATATAAATTTTTAAAATGAAAATGTATAACCCTAAGAAAAAATATAAGTGAATTTAAAATGAATGAAAAATGTAGTATTTATAGAAAGTAGGGACCCCATATAACTGCTAAAAATATAACTATTTGAATATTAATCTGACCATTGGAATAATAATCTCATAGTTGGATTTGTAATCTGATAGTTAATAGTGATAATCTATATGTTATAATTGTAACCCCAAATATGGAAATGAAAAATAATATTTATGTATCATATAAAATGAAAATATGATATATTTATACCATGGTACAAGGAAATAAATGTTTTTAAAAAAATTAAGTGTTTTTATTCTTTTAAAATAATGTTTTAATTGAACTTTCATAGTAAATATAATTATTTAGAAAAAAGTTTGTTTTCAAAAAATGGATTTATAAATTAACATTTTGTTTTATTATAATGATCTGATAATTTTACGAGACCTATGAAATTTTTAAAGGTTCATAAAATTGATCATTATACTAAAATTAGTATTTCAAATTAAATGAATATTTTATTAAAAAACTAAATTTCGAAAATTTAGAAATTTATTTTCATAAAATGGAATTTAGTTGTGGAATCTACATATCAATAAATTGTTTGGCTGTATTTTGGTTTTCTTTTTAAAATAGTCGAATTTGTGGTGAAAAGTTAAATATAGTATTTGAAATTATAAGTTAAATACATGAATATTTGTTTCATGGATGACATAATAATCCATTAGTTTGAAAATTCATGAATAATTTATTTTATATAGTCATAAGAATGAATACTATTGATATTTTTGAGCGAAAATAATATACTAATGAATATAATATTCATTATCACCCCTCTTGTCCCCTTATAAATTTCCCCCCTCACCACCCCTTCTCCTCAAAAATTCTAAGACTTGAAAAGTACCTAATTACTGCCAAATTATAATCAGATCCATCTCACTCATTTCCTTATAGATATGGACTCACAAAAATGGAAAACCAAAGTGCCTTACGTTCTATTTGAGGTGATGGATTCCAAGAGGTAATATTATCAAACTACCTCTTTTAAATTATTTTCTTATTTAATTTTCTCCACAAATCCCATATCCATTGTGGAATAATGAATCCATTATAATATATACAATATAATTTTATTTTGAAAATGGAATATCAATCATCTATCCTCTTCACTTCTCCTCTTATTCTAAAAAACAAAAACATCTTAAATATAATGATAGTTCATCGCCTATATGGAAGATGTTTTTTTTATTACTGACTTAGTGGAAAATTTATATTCACATATAAAGATTTATAATTATCTAAATATTTATGTTATATTTTTTTCACATTTTGGGATGAATGTATGACCTTAATATTATGGAAAATGTAGTTTTTATGGGTCTGTAAAACCATAATAATAATGTAACTATATAAAATTAATGTTTTTATTAAATTAATAATACACATGTCATAAAATATTTGAATAATATATAATATTTAAATTAATGGTCTCCATGACTAAAATTTTATTTAACTTCTGGACTTATATCACCTTTTTAAAATAACATTAGTAATTATTGTCAAGTGATCCAACCTTGGAACCATTAAACAAACACCCCCATAAAATTTGAACAAAATATTATATATCATTGAAATGGTTATAAATTAACAAAATGAAATTATATTTATTAAAATATATATGTAATAGGATCTAAATTAGGTAATTAATGAATCTATTTTTATTATACTAGATGTTATGGGAAAGTGTAGAACAATTCAGGAACGAAATGTAAGGGATCTCTTCGAACCATCCTTTTTCTTTAGGTTATTAAATTTCTATATATAACTCCATTTCTCTCTATTATTGATATTTTTTTATAATTATAATTTTGTTATATATTTCTCTTACACATATAACTAGCTTAATCTCCCTTATTTTAATGAATATATATGTTCCTTATATTCACTTATTAAATTCCTTCTCTAAAATCAAGCCCAATTATGGTGAAATTTTCATTCTTAGAATACTTTTATATTACTCAAATTAAAATTATTTATTAAAATTTAAAATTTAAATATTTAAATTAATATTTTATGTATAACCATTCTATTTTACCTCTGGTTTCAAATAAAATCCGCACATAGACTTTATAAAAATCTATAACTGATTCATTCAAACATAGTTTTGAATGTTAATTTTTATACCAAATTATCTACCACTTTTCATGGTGTTATCTTCAAATGAACCCCATATTTCTACTTCTATTCCTATGTAATAATATATGGAAGTGAAAAAAATTTAATTCCTTCTTCTCTTGGGAATATTTATTAAATATTCCTTGCCTGTGATATGAGAAAAGATTATGGAACACATTTAATTACATGGGTAATTACTATGTTTATTATTTATGATAAATTTACTTCTATAGCACACAAAATAATCTCCATAATATTATGGTTGAGCCCAGACTGTTCTCCAATATATTAGGTAATTTTTTATCTCATTATATGGTATGTATGTGATTAGGGAGAGAACCTAATATATGATGGGACTCTTTACACCATGTGATGTTGTCTTAGTAGATAACCTTGACATGTGATTATATCATGTTTTATCTTTCTACCACATTCCTTGGTTTCCATGATATTATGATAACATATTATTTAAGTCATTCTACGATGTTATTATATATGATCCTTTAATTTTAAAATATCAAGTTATGTCTTCTGAATCATAGGTTATTATTTACTACATTATTTATTACCTTTCTAGGATTTATAGCTCTACGTTTTATTTTATGTGTTACCCATGCTATCCTATATATTTTTAGAATTGTGAATATATTTAGAATATAGTTATGGAGAATGAAATATAGATTTTTTTAGTTTCATTTCAATGTATTATGAACCTTTTATTCTTAAGACACTAGAACTCACAATATCTAGGTTTTATTTATTGTATATTGATGTTAAAAATCATGTAATAATATGGGTAAAAGGTTTGGATAACTATTATCTATATTAGAGATAGGTATAGTTATTTTTAGGGATTAGGAATAGAATAATTAGTGATAACCCAGGTATAATTCTATATATAGGAAAATATCATAAAATCATGGTGATGTATAGAGTGAGTGGTTTCTAATAAGTTAAATCCCAATCTGGATACACCACGTGGATATGGATTTGAAATAGTTGTAAAAAGGGAAAATAACCCTGAAAATGATGCATTTTATATTAAATCAATCATCAACTGGTGCATGGAAAAGGGTACTTAATACAAAACTACTTTGAAACTCATAAGGAATATTATTTAGGAAACAACAATCAATTTATGAACTATTGTAAATGAAATGAAAATATTGTTACCCAAATTAAAACTTAGAGACTCATAAGTTATGACTTAAGTGTCCATTGTAAGTTATTCTATCTAAGTTCACAGTTACCCTTTTAATATGCTTTTTATTTTAAGTATTCTTTCCCACATATTAATTTTGATATTATAAATGACTCAAAGAATAATCAAATAGTAAAATGTGAACTCATTATCTATTCATGAACATCAAATATCTTATAGGATTAGAGTTATACACATTATTTCATATCAATAACGGTTAGTGGAACAATTAAAACACCACCTCAAAACATGGCGGTTGAGATATTTTTTAGAACAAAAATAAGATTAATTATTCCATCCCAAGTATATAACTCTACCCCAGTTAATGTTTATGGATTGAAACTACTATAAAATGTTTTCATAATTACATTAGTGTTGTTTGAATCTATTTTGGGAATTAATTTTATTTTATTATATAATGCTAGAATCCAGTTTCCAAAGAGGGATAAAAATAATCACATCCCGAGTCATCCTCTGATTCTGTACACATGTTAGGAGGAGGATGTATCTCGTTTTGAATCTTCTTATAATTAAAGAATATTATTACTCAATGAGCAATAATATATAGATGATGTTTTTTAGAAAATTGAGAGAATCATTTCTAAATACATTCCCACTATGAGGGAATATATTAATTTATTCCCCCAATAATTTTCCCGGCCATCCTCTCAACCGAGAGGTTGAGTTCTCAATTGCACTTATAACTAGATTTTGGGCCATATCAAAAATTCCCAATATAATGTCCAAAAATGAGTCGGTAGAATTAAAGAAGAATTTATAATAGAATCTCGGGAAGGGTTTTATATTCACATGTGCTTCACCGTGGGGTGCGCCAGTTCTTTTTATCAATATGAAGGGTTAGTCAATGTGCCTCTCCATTGACTATCACGAACTCAAAAAAATCACAATAAATAAAAAATGTTCTCTTCCACACTTAGATTAAATTTTTGATAAACTATGTGGGGACCAAAATATTGATAAGGTGTCTGGATATCACTAATTAAGGGTGTAGAAGAAATATATCCCCAAGAATAACTTTTGAATGAGGTATATTCACTATGAGTTTATAATGATGTACTTCAGACTCACTGGTTCTCCTGCAACCTTCATGGACTTAAGGAATACATTATCTATAGATCACCACAAAACATTTATGGTGGTATTTGTAGATGATATTTTGATACACTCCAAGGCAAAGGAAGAGCATTTCCATGCAGTGCTAAAGATTTTGAAAAAGGAGAAGATATATGAAAAAGTATACTACATGTGAGTTTCAAATGGAAAAAGTACCATTATTCAGTCATGTTATCACAAAAAAGGGATATCCATTGAACCTTATTGACCAAAGAAATTGAAGAGTGGCCTAGAATAAAATCTCAAATGAAGATCCATAGTTTCGTTAGACTAGATGGGTATTATCGAGGATTTACCTAAAGTGGGGAACCTTTTTTTCATATAAAAATTCTCCAAAGAGAGTCTTGG
Organism: Viscum album; assembly: GCA_963277665.1. Classification (NCBI taxonomy): domain Eukaryota; kingdom Viridiplantae; phylum Streptophyta; class Magnoliopsida; order Santalales; family Viscaceae; genus Viscum; species Viscum album. The sequence goes on from OY728119.1 coordinate 448,216,976, forward strand.
GATATTTTATAATGAAGAATGATAAAGTTATATCCTATTCCTCATGTTAGTTGAATGTTAAAGAAAAAAAACTATCCAAATCAAGAGTTGGAGTTTACTGTAGTGATCTTTGCATTAAAAATATGGTGTCATTATCTCTTTTAGAAGAAGTGGAAAATATATATACACCATAAGAGAATCAAATATATATTAACATATAAATATGTTAATTTTTTCGAATAATGGTCATTAGAGAAGATCAAGAGTTATGAATACTCAATCAACTACCAACCTGGGAAGAAAATAAAGTGGTATATGATCTATGTATAAAGGATCCTATAACCTTATAAATGAAGACAATTTCTAAGGATCCAGTATTATCATATTTGAAAATATGGAAATGGGAATCATAAAGAGAGGAATATAATGATTCCTTTATCAAATTTTTACTCAAACATCCCTTATAGTGAAGGTAAAGGATGGTCAAAGAGTTTATGCATAATAATTGAATAATTTTAAACCAATAAGAAAAGGGAAATAATTATAGTTTAAAATTGATAAAGGAGTTGTAATATTTGGGTTCTGACTATATATAATATAAAATTCATAGGTAAAGAATGGTCTGTTGCATGATTCACAGAGCCTGAACTTCTCTATCCACCTAGGAATAATGAAAATTTATCATGACCTCTAAGAGAAATATTTGTGTGGAAATATGAAAAAGTAGATCAAAAAAATATATCAAAACTCTTATTATGTTTAGAGGTAATATATTAATGTTAAAAGTCTAAGGGGATGATGAAAATATTTCCTATACATACATGGAAATGAGAAAACATCACCATAGAATTTTTCACTTTTCTTACAAAGACTTAAAGTTGAAATTATTCTATATGGGTTGTAGTGGACCATCATTCAAAGAATTTTCATTTAATCAATACTTGAGATAGATTTTCACTCAACTAACTTACAAGTATATACATCCGAGAATTAGAGATCCTATATTGAAAAAAATTATTATTTATATATTATTTAGATCTAGTACTTAACTCCAAAATTTAAGAGTCTCCAATATTCTCTAAATACTGATTTGAACTTCATAAACCGAGTGCACTATTAAAAAACCTGAATAAATTTTGAGAGCATGCATGATGAAATTCAAAGGAGTATGGGATCAGAATATTCCTCTAGTGGAGTTCTCATACAATAATATTTTACACCCAAGCATCCAAATATATCCATATGAGGCTCTTTATGAATATAAATGGAGAAAAACTACATTCTTGGATGATGTTAGGGAACATAAGCTTCGAGTTCCTAGTGTGGTCAAGCTAATGATAGAAAAGTTCAAAATTATTCAACCTCAAAGAAGGGATGGTGAAATTCGACATAAGATATATGTTGAAAATCATTGATGAGACCGAAATTTTGAGGTCTCAAATAAAATATTCCTCCAAAAATCTCCAATTAAGAGATTCGTGAGATTTGGGAAGATGGGTAAGTTATGTCCCAAGTACATCAGACCATTTGAGATTCTTGATCATATCAGGGCTGTGGATTATCACCTAACACTCCCATAAACTCTTGTAATGTATTCCATGTATCTATATTTATGAAGTACATACCATATCTCTCACACATACAAAATCTGGATGTGGTATAGCTAGAAAATTCCCACTCTTATAAGGAATCCCCAATGATGATTTTGGTCCATAGAGATAAATCTCCATTCAACAAGATAACTAACCTAATCAAATTACTATGGTGAAACCATAAGAACAAGGTGGTGGAATGGGAAGCAAAATAAGTAATAAAGAAATATTACTCTAACATATTTCCACCATAGTATATAAAATGAAATTTCAAGGGTGGAATTTGTCAAGGGGGGAGAATTTAATGAACTCAAATTTTATGAATGGAATTACCCTTATGACTATAATATTTTGTGATATTTAGTAATATAATATTATTTAATGCACATCAACCACATGATAAAAACAAAAAAAAGTTTTATTATATTAATTTTAACATTAAATTTAATGAATAATTAAAGCCATAAGAAAAGAAAATATTACAATGCGATAAAAATAAAAAATAAGATAGCAAAAATATGAGAATATCGATTTTCTCCATCCACTTGAATAACTACACTCGAGAAAAAAACTATAGAAATAATTTAGAATTTTAGAAATTAAAAAAAATGTAATATAAAATATATATTAATAAGAAAAAAATGGTGAATGAAGAATGAATGAAATATTATTTATTTATAGAATGTATGAAACTAATAAAACTGTTAAAAATATGACTATTGGAATAGTAATATTACCACTGGAATAATAATCTGACCATTGGAAAAGTAATCTAACCTTTAGAAAAAATAACATGACTGTTATAATAGTAACATCACCTATAGAAATGTAAAATAATATTTAGTTACCTTAAAAATGAGAAAATGATAAATTTATATCGTGCTAAAAGTAAATAATTTTTCAAAAAATGATAAGTTAAGCATTTGTCTTTTTGTAAAACATAAATATTTTAATTAAAAATTTATAATAAATATAAAGTTTTAAAATAATTTTTATTTCATAAAATTTATTTATAAATTTAAATTATGTTCTTTTATAATGATAAGATAATATTTTGAGACAATAAGAAACTTTTCAAAGGGTCAGCAAATTGATCATAATATTAAAATTTGTATTTTTCAAAAAAAAATGAGGATTTTATTTAAAAATTAGGCTTCTCATATTTATGAAAATATTTTCATTAAATGGAATTTATTTTTGTAATCCCCACACCTATAAATGGATAGGATGAATTTTTGGTATTTTATTAAAATTGTGGATTATTTTGTGAGTACTGATATATAGAAACATACTGTATTTAACATTATAAGCTAAATATATGACATTTTGTGTCATTGATGTTGTTAGAGCACATTAGTTTGAACTCAAATTTATTTTTTATAGTACATAATCACAATAATCAATACTAATGGTAGCCTTGAGACAAAATAATAATATAATGATTATAATTTTCAAAAACACCCCTCTTCCCCTTATATATATCACCCCCACAACTCCATACCCATAGAAATTATAAGACATAGAGATTTACCAATCAATATACAATTATCATCCCAACCTTATCCCCTAAATCCGCATAGTAATGAACTCACCAAAAGGAAAAGGTGTATTTAATGAGATGACATCCATGTGGAAATATTCTCAAACTACCTCTTTTAGACTATTTTCTTTATCTAATTTCTCATCAAATATGTCATACAATAAATAGTAGTGGCTCTAATATAACATATATAATCAAATTTTATTTTACTAATTTAATATCTATCATATGTACCCTTATATTGTCCCATTATTCAAAAATAAAAATACATTATCAATATAAGGGTGGTTTAACACCTCCTTGGATGATGAGTTTTTATTTTTTATTACCTCCTTCGTGGAAGGTTTTAATGCATATATAATGGTTTAAAATGATCTAAATATGTATATAACATATTTTTCACATTTTAGAATGAATGTATCACCAAAATATTAAATAAAATGATATTAGATCATTATGATTCGTAAAACAACCAATGTAAATTAACTATAAAAAATTATTTAAAAAAAATCAATAACCCACAATGCAACACCCCTGTATTTTCAAATAAATATATCTATAAATAATTTTATTATTTTATATCGTATGTTACACACAATACTGAGTTTAAAAGAATCGTGATATAATATGAAAATATTATTATGTGATAGTTATCGCTTAGATGATGGATTTTTGTTTCATAATAGGACAAAAGAAATTTTTAAAAACATACAGTTGCATACTTATAAAAGGAATTCATTGGTTTTTAGTAAATTTTAAATAAAAAATAAAAAAAATTGAAAATAAAAAAGTTATTTTTTCAGAAAACTCTTTTATAAATTTAATGTATTTTTTATATCTTAAAAAATTAAATTAATCCCAATTTGTAAATGTTATTGATGAATTTTATATATTATATATTAAATAAAATATTTTATCATTCATTTAATATATTTTTCCTATGAATGGGATAAGGATATTCAAATATTTATGCTTCATAATAAATTTTTTCTAAAATTGTTTTTTGTTTTTTTTTTCAGGATTATTTTTAATTAAAACTATCCCACTTATGGAAATGGAATTTCTAAAAATGGATTCCATATTTATAATTTTTATATTCAATTTTGGTAAATAGTTCCCTTTTATTTTTTGTCAATATAAATAGTAACCATGGTAATATTTATCATCTCTATAATGGGTAAATCTGTTTAATCAATGTCAAAACTAAGTGACTAGGTCACAATTTGACATAATAATTCTCATTTTAAGAATGTAATTTTACCCTTATTAACTAATATTAAAAGTTAGTTATTTAATTGACTCTTGTCCATGAAAATAACACATATAATATTTAATGAAAAGATAGTTAAAAAATGTCACCCCTTAGTTTTAAAACTCCCTTTTGTGTTCACATAAAAAAACTAGTTTTGAATGAATATAAATATCTATTTAATATATAATGAAATTATATAAATATTGAGAATTTATTTTTACTTTTTGGGGATTAAATCATGACCATAAATTCTTACACAATTCTAACACAATATTTATTTAGTGAATATAAAAATAATATAAATGATTTTGAAAATATTAAAAGAAAAATAATTTGAGTGATTATAGTGTTCAATGGCTTTTAAAGAGAGAGATATATATATATATATAATTTTTAATGTTTTAATGTATTAGATTCTATTTAAATTTTTTTATTTATGTCTTTGAAATCAAATTAAATCAATTTTTTTAAAATTTACATTAATGCAATTTTATAGTTAATAATATTTTATTACATGATTTGAAACATATAAAAAATTATTTTAATACTTGTGAATATAATATGGTTTAAAAATTCTTTCAGGATTCATTTTTAAGTCACTTTCCCATTTATGGTAATAATATTAACACTTTAAGAGTAAAAAATATGTTATCATGGTTAAGGTTAATATAGGTTAACAAAGTTGTTAATAAAAAGATAGTGTTTAATGCCGCATATAAATATATAAAAATTTTACTGTTTTATGGTATTTAAACTCAATAATATCTTATCTTGAAATATATATTCTATTAAATTATTTTTTGACAGAGAATTATTTTATTTTATTTTATTCTTTTATGAAATCTCAAGAGTGACCCTCCCCTTAATTATAAAAGTGCACACCTCCTTTATATTCTTATCACACATTGATACTTCAAGATTCACCATACCCAAACCAAATTCCATATAAATGTTATTATCAAAATTATTTATAATCTTTTATTCTGAAAAAACCAAACCTATGATCCTTAAGAGGATATATAAAAGAGTTCTTTCAAAGAAAAAGTAATCACCTTTACCCAATCATTTTATTTTTTAATTCTTGTTTACAACTGTATTTATTTGTTATTTATAAAAAATAACAACTTTGTTATCCTTAATACACTTAAATTTGATTATTAATATGAAATAACCATTATTGACCCTTTTTCATATCAAATGGGAAGTGAAAGTGTCTTTTTGTGTGTGTATAGATTACCATCTCTATATAATGATACAATTCATTTTCTACCACCATTTATCATGTATAGTAATTATGATGGGTTTGATTTTTTATATATTATAATTATTATATAATTATTATTATTTAATTAGAATAAATTTATAGCTTCTTACATTTAAATCCATTGGAATACAATAACTTTGTTTGTGTGTAAGTGTGGATTAGCACCTCTATGAATCGTTATGGTTCATTTTTCATTTCCACTTTACATGAATAAGAAAAGGAAAATATATAATGAAGACTTATTATTTATATTATATTATAATTATTTTTTAAATTTGAATTATTTTTTACCATTATTTATTTCCATCTTTTGAATAGTGAAAACATGTTCATATGTATATACAACCAACCATCTTCATTAATAGTGTAACTAGTTTTTCTAATAGTATCTATTATTGGTGATTCTAGATATTTATATAATGAATTTATAAGATATTATAAGTTGGAAAATTATTTTAACATATAATTATAATAAATATAAATTTATCATAAATTAGGTTATACTACCTTTAATAAAGGTGGAACATAAGGTAAGGGCTTTTCATCTCACTTTTAAATCTACAAGACACATGTCATATAAACCACTTATTTATTTTACGTGGTGTATATAATACCAATGAATATATATTATTATTATTATTATGAATTTTTTTAGGATATGTAAATATATATATATATAGTTTTTTTTCATGGGTCTTAGGATTTAAATGTTACTAAATTTGTAAGGGTTTTGTGTCACATTCTCATTGTTTATCATGATTGGTTATGGTAAAGTTTCCAATGATAAAATATTATAATCTACATATCAAAAAACATGTAAAAATTATCCTATTAGGGTAATTTATTGAAAAAATATATTTTCCTTTAATTATAATCACCTTAATTAATCAATAGAATTAAAATATTTTTTAAGGAAACTTGAATTTATTTATTTCTTCTATCAAAAAACCTTTTTCTTTCATGTCTATGTGCTCTAAAAAATATTTAAATAATTTTTTTAAAATTTTCATATGATTGTTCTAATTAATTTTTAACGATGTTTTATCCTTTAAAATTTCACTTAAAAATAGTCTGGTTTATTTTTCAAGGATGTGGTTTTTGAAATTTTCTATAAAAATGTGAAATTAACATTTTCTTTTGACTTATATGACATGAATATATTTTCTTATCATTATGAACACTCATTGTTTTGAATCATCATTTACAAATTTTCATGTTTCTTTTCAAAGAAAATTTTTTAGTTAATATTTCTGAAATATTTATCTCGTTTTAAGTAATTTTAAGGAGAAAAGGGTGTTTTCCTCAAGAAATCTTCCAATGGGTCTTTTAAAGACATTTTTTAACTAAGATGACATCATTTGATGTTACAAAAGTTTTAAAAGGGATATGATCCAATGATACCATCCTTATTATTTCAATGTATGTTTTATGACTATATAATTTTATAAAAACCATTCATTTTCCATGGGTTATGTTATTATGAATTGATGGAATGTCTATAAAAACTATTTCTTTGTCATGGATTATGCTATGATGAAATGTTTATGAAACCCATTTCTTTTCATGATTTATGATATGATGAATGTTTTATGGTATTTTTAACATATATGTATCATTTTAATTATGTGATGGGCGGGACTATAATGCTATATTCACATAATGCTTTGTGAAATGAAGGATAAATCATGAGTTAAATATGATATACCTAAAAATGATTGCATATTTAAAATTTCATTAATGCATCTGGTTTCCATGTCCATAATATTATACCATGATCAATATTTTTTTCCATTATAATAACCAAAATAATGATTTATGTTTCTATAACATTAATTATTGACCTAGATTTAATTATTATATGATTATGTGTGGTTCATGATTTCATGTTGATATGATTAAGAATGGACCTCGATTTGATGTTCATTAAATTAAGGGAAGACCAAGACTTCCTGTCCAGAAGTGTATGTAAATGCCAAATTTAATTACATTAACTTAATTAGTGAACAAGTTAATATTTATACTTGTTAAAATTGTTATAAGACAATTATTTTGGCACATTATTATGTCTATAATACACAATAATTACACGCATTCTCTGATTCCATTATTATTTATGTATTTTGAATGAACATGATATATTCCATGAATCAGGATTATTATCTGTGACATGTAGGGTATTGTTTTTTTTAAGTGTTATGCTCATGTTGTTATACCCTTATACTGAATTTCTAACGATATCTCCCTTATATACCATTACTGAGCATCTTATATCACCCATTATCATGTTTTCTTTTCCCCATGTTATGAAGAATGGTATTTTGTAAGATATTTAAAAGAGGGATTCTAGTTATGAAGAACAAAGTGGGAGATGATGTAGAACCCTTATAAACCAATTGTTTATGTATCCAGGTATCCAAATGAACTATAGAAATATATTTATGGAGTGGATAATTTTGGTATATAATTAATATTCATCTAAAACGATTAAAAATATATGTATCAAAAGTAAGGTTTCTATAATTGGTATAATAGACCAGTTTAGTTAACCTTTATAAACTTGGATGAGAAAATTTTAAAAAGAACCATGGGAATAAGTCTATATTTATGATAAAATCATAATGTATTGATAATGATAATGGATGACCTAGGTTAAACCAAAAATTTCATTTATTTAAAGGAAGTTTTCTAGATTTAGACATCCTATAAATGATTTTTCATGATAAGGTGCTTTTCCACTATGATTATTATTGATCCGAGTTGTAATGAGCTATTTTTTCTAAAAGTTATGAATCAATTGGTTTTGGTTTTAATTCCTTAATAAGACCCTTATAATTTTTACTAATGGATTCATGGAGGTCATGAGGGTTTCTAATGATTGTTCAGAGCCCGAATCCCCATATTTTAGAGAAACTAACTGGTCTGCAATATTAGGAGAAACCATATAACCCATAATACATGGTAAATCCTATTCATGTGGGCAAATTTAATAGGGAAGAAAGTGGCCACAAGTTTTTTTGAAACCACAAATTCCATGATGCACACCCATGTGGGTTGTTGAGGGGTTTTGGAGTAGTTCTATGTGCATAACTTGTGTGTGGTTTGGAAAACCATGTGCCTAGATCATGTTGAGTCCTCCTTGGGATTGATGAATGTACGAATATTTCAAGGAACTGATGTAAATATTAGAAATTTCACCTATTATTACTCCACCCAGTAGAATAAAAGAGTTTTTAATCAATAGTGAATCATTAAATAAGGTTTCTTGGATGATTCTTCTTGCCAAAGGATACATTGATGGATTATGCATCATTCCAATTAATGGTTCACGAGAAAAATTACCCAACTCATGATTTGGATTTAGCTATTACTATTTTTTCATCAACGATACAGAGGAATTATATTTATGGAGATATGTGTGATATAAGATGGACTCGCCTATTTTGATAATCCAAAATCATGTTTTGATAATCCAAAATCATGTTTTGATAATCCCAAATCATGTTTTAATCATCTTTTCATTCTATGTTAATTATGTTTCATTAATGTTTATTGTTTATATAAGAGTGATATTTATATACTCTCAATCTGACTGCTTGATTGGTTAAGCATACAGTGTATAATTATATAATTACAAGGTCACCGTTATAAGGTCACCGTTACAAGGTCACCATTACATGGTCACCGTTACAAGGTCATGGTTACAAGGTCATTGTTACAAGGTCACCGTTACAAATTCACTGATAAAATGTCACTGTTACAAGTTCACCGATACAAGCCTACTATTGTAGGTTACCTCTAAAGGTCACTGATGAAAGGTTACAATTAGAGGTTACTGATGTGCACCTACTGATTAAAGCTTACCGATGTGAAGGAAACCATTACCAGTCTATCATACTCTTCTACTCCATACTTTTTCAAATTCTTATGATTATATTAATGGTCATATTTTGATAACTTTAATGCTTCTGACTTAATTAATGCTTATTGTAGACATACAGGGAGACCATATCTTGACTGTACGAGGTACAAGAAATATTGCACATGATGTACTTACTCCAATTGTCGGACCTCAAATATGAAAGAAGATGACAGGGGAAGAAAGATATATATATATATATATATTAAAGCACATAGAAAAACACATTTATTAGCATTTTCAGAAGTTTAATGCATGAGAATGAAATTACTGAATAACAAGGGAGAACTATTCGAGTACATTCACTACCTACCACATGAACATCATGAAGATCATTTTCGGGAAAATAACTTGAGGCTGGCTTCTGTATCTCATAAACATTCAATCAACTCAAGAAGCAGAATACTCAATTTCTAAAAGCTAGTACCTGGAGTTGTGACACTCTGTTTTAGAGACATCTTCAAGAGAAATACTCGAACTTCAAATTCCTTACCTCACGGAGTCAAAATATGAACTTTAAACACATAAAGCCTTATAAACTCTATCTCACCGTAATTTATCTATTATGTTTATTTCATTTTTACATTTTTGAGAATTGTGTGTGTCTTTCTATCTCACTCATTGTCTCCTGGGATTAAACTGGTGGATACTAAATATCCTCACATCAAACTTCATCTATATTTATTTCCCACGTATAACTGTGGAAGAGACCATGTGTGGTCTGTACTATTTGTTTTCACATGAAGAACTATGGAAGAGGGTGTTAACTCTAGACAGTTTGTGAAAAATATTGTAAAGCCCAATATAGGCTGTGTATCAAGTTTATTTCTAAAATAAACTTCATGGTGGTAGGTGATCTCCAAGTGGAGAGGATTAAGTCTCAGCTTGAGACTAAGCCTCTTGTTTAACGTCACTGTAAACTGCATTTTTTGTTACTTTTTTTACCTAATTTTCACTGCATACATTATATAAAAGAAAAAATTGGTTTTCTTCCACTTTAATAGTTAGTTTTTTAGTGTGTATATTTGTTTAATTTGGTAAAATTGTATCAAAAATTAAAGAAGTGTTTATCACTAATTCAACTGAGGACTAATCAACCTATGAGAAACCTGTTGACCAATTAGACAAATATATCTCTACATCCTGAATTAACTAGGCCGTTTTCAAAATTTGGGGGATATTTATATTAATGTTTTTAACAGAAATGCTAAGTAGGAACTCAATTCACCCCCCTCTTGAGATTCCACTCCGACCAACATTTGGTATCAGAAGGAACTTTTTATCTAGTGTTTAAATTATTTTCAACTGTGATTTTAGTTATATCTTAAAGATCTTAAAATTTCAATCATATCTAAATTTTCAGTTCTATAAATTCTAAGTAACTATGGAAAATAGAGTTGATGGTGATGCTACTAATAGGAAAACTTTATTTAATATAAATAACTATGCATGGTGAAAATAAAAAATTAGAATGTATCTAAAGAGCATGGGACATGAAATCTGGGACATAATTGAAGAACAACATTTATTGTCTGCTAATATGAGGGACACATAGTTTCAGTTGACTAAAGATAAATATAATAATAAATATAAAGTAATGAATTCCTTGTACTGTTCTATAGGTGATGAAAAATTCTATATAATATCTGCTTGTAAAACTGCATATGAAATTTGGGATACTCTCTCTATTTCTCATGATAGAATAACCAATTTTAAAGAAATGAGATTAAATATATAAATTATTAAATATAATAATTTTAAAATGAGGCCTGATGAACTTATTTTGGAAATGTATCTCACCTTCAATGAAATAGTTAATAATATGAGTCTTCTTAGAAAACCAGTGGACAACAAGGACCAGATTATGAGATTTCTTCGATGCCTACCAGTTAGATGGAGAGGAACTTATGTTTCTATCCGAGAATATTGTTACATAGGAAAAATACCAGTGAAGGAACTAATTGGAAATATTATGATGTATGAAGAAGAACATAAAGTGAATAAATAATTAGATGAAGAACCAAGGAATAGATCTGTAGCATTCAAGACTACTACCTTAAAGAACAAAGTAAATAAAAATTTAAAGCTCTTGTAGATACTTCCATAAGTGAATACTCCGATTCTGACAGTGATGGTGAGATGGCTCATCATGAAAGGATATTCAAAAGGTTTTACCATAAGAAAAATTTATTTAGACAATCAAACTAAAAAGGAATGTATGAAAATAAATGAAAGTGGAAAAAGGACAGAAAATGTAATGACAACACAACCGATATAGTATGTTATGAGTGTAAACACAAAGGTAATGTAAAGGCTGATTACCCCAAGATTAAATTTAATTAGAAGTTTGAAGAAAAGGGAAGAGGATATAAAAAGGCTATGATAGACACATAGAGTGCCTTAGATGATAGCTCAAGTGGATCTGACACTTCTGGTAGTGTCAAGAATAAACATGCAAATCTGTGTTTAATGACATAAGCATTGAAGGTAACACCCAGTTCCCCTATACCTAATGATTATTATTCTGGGAATGAAGGTGAATCAAACAATTATGAAAATATTCCTAAGTATGAACTATTTGAATATTGTGGAATGCTTGAGGATAAATTTAATGAGCTCAAAGATAAATATAAATTATTGAAAATCCAACATGATCTAAATGCCAATTATAATTTTGATCTGGATATTGAGAACAAAAAATGTGCTCAACTGTTAAAAGAAAATATTGAACTCAAATTATGAAATGAGAAATTAAAGAGAGATATTGATAAGTTTACTATAGGTAAAGATACCTTGACTCAGTTACTAGGAAAATAGATTTCCTTAAAATATTCAACTAGTTTAGGATATCAACTAGGACATAGAAAAATTAACAAAACCCAATTGTTTCCAAAACATGGACAGTTCACTGCTAGTTCTAGTTTTGGACCATTACATGAAAAAAAATTCTCTAAAGGACAAAACAAAGTGTTTATGTCTCAAAATATATCTACTAATTATTGGAAATCTTGGAGACAAGTATGGGTTCCCAATGTTTTACTTTCTAACCTCTCTAGACCTAAGAAAATCTGGGTACCAAATTTACACTGCACTTAATATGTTTTGAAGGAAAATTTTCTAAAGAGATCCTCTAAAACTCTATGGTACCTGGTCTGTGGATGTTCAAGACATATGACAGGAGAATATTCATGTTTCAAAATTCTACTAAATTTTTCTGGAGTATATGTCACATTAGGAGATAATGCTAAATGAAAGATCGTCGGATTAGGCCAAATTGGAAACCCAGATACTATATTAATTTCAAAAGTACTTTTTATTGATTGGTTAAAATACAATATGCTATGTATTTCTCAGTTGTGTGATGATGGATTCAATTTTAAATTTGAAAATAATGCATGTATTGTTTTTAATTATAAGAATGATTTAATATTTACTTCTAGTATAAATGAGAATGTATATGTTGTTAATTTAGATTCATTGGCAAAGAAAAATATTTCTTGTTTAAATGAATTTCATAAGGAATCTTGGTTGTGGGACACAAGAATAGGACACTGCAATGTACACTCACATAGGAAACAAACTAGGAAAAGATTAGTTGGAGACTTACCTATTTTGGATTTCCAACTTAAAAATGTGTATAATCCCTGTCAAAAGGGAAAACAACACCAAGTATCCTTCAAACCAAATAAAGATGTTTCTACTTCTCAACCTCTTGAGTTTGTTCACATTGATTTGTTTCAACCATTAAGAGTTTCAAGTTTAAATTGGAAGAAATATGTTTATGTTCTAATAGATGATTTTCCTAGGTACACATGGGTATAATTTATGGCTCAGAAAAGTGAATCTTGTTCTTATTTTATCAAATACTCAAATTCTATATAAAATATTTGTGGGCTTAGAATTAAGACCTTGAGAAGTGATCATGGCTGTGAGTTTGAGAATAAAGACTTTGAATATTTTTTCTTACAAAATGGTTATACTAACAATTTCAATGCTCCTGGAACACCTCAACAAAATGGAGTAGTATAAATAAGAAATAGGATACTTGAAGAGATTGCTAGGACAATGCTCAATGAATATGATCTACCTATTTATTTTTGGGATAAAGCTATTGGCACAACTTGTTATATTATAAATAGACACTTGATTAGACATGTTTTTAAGAAGGCCCCTTATAAGCTCTAGAATAATAGGAAGCCTATGTTTAATTACTTTAGTGTTTTTGGTTGTAAAGTCATTATCCTTAACCCTAAAGACAATCTTGACAAGTTTGCCTCCAAAAGTGATGATGTATTTTTCCTAGGTAACTGAATATCTTGGAAGGCCTATAGAGTATTTAATAAGAGAACCAAATGTGTGGAAGAATCATATCATGACAAATTTGATGAGACTGGTACACATGAACCCAAAACCTCTCTTAGAAATCTTGAGGAAGATATGTCAATTCTGGAACTTAATGACAAAGGCAATGAACCCTTAGTGAAAACAACCAGTTCTGAAAACATTCCATAATCTATGAATAATGAATATGAACCTAAAAATAGTTTTGACGAGTCTAGTTCAACTCTTTATAGAGGCATAAAAACTCTCAAAAATAATTCTTTAGATGCTATAGTAGGTGATATAAATAAAGGGACACAAAATAGAGCTTCTTTGAGAAACCAGGTTGAACATTAAGATTTTCTTTCATAGCTTGAACCTAAAAATATCAATGATGCAATCAGTGATAAATTTTGGGTGATAGCTATGCAAGAAGAATTGAATCAGTTTGAATGAAACAAAGTATGGGAATTAGTGGATAGACCTAAAGACACCTTGGCCATAGGCACTAAATGGGTTTTTAGAAATAAAGTTTATGAATCTAGAAACATAGTTAGAAACAAGGCTAGATTAGTTTCACAAGGATATAGTCAAGAATAAGGGATAGAATATGAGGAAACATTTGATCCTGTAGCTGGACTAGAATCCATTAGGATACTACTTGCTTATGTAGCTCATCTTAATTTCAAACATTATCAAATGGATGTCAAAAGTGAATTTTTAAATGGGTACACAATTGAAGATGTATTTGTTAAACAACCCCCTGGTTTTAAAAATACCCATTTTCCATGTCGTGTTATTAAACTGTCAAAAGCCTTATATGGTATAAAATAAGCTCTAAGGCCATGGTATGACAAACTTAGTTCTTTCCTTATTTCAAATAGTTTTAATAAAGTAATAGCGGACCCTAAGTTCTTTATTAAAAGGATTTCCAAATTTTTTTAATAGTACAAATTTATTTAGATGATATAATTTTTGGATCATTTTTGAAAAATTAGTACAAAGATATTTTTTAAATGATCCAAAAATTATATCATCTAAATAAATTTGTACTATTAAAAAAATTTGGAAATCCTTTTAATAAAGAACTTAGGGTCCGCTATTACTTTATTAAAACTATTTGAAATAAGGAAAGAACTAAGTTTGTCATACCATGGCCTTAGAGCTTATTTTATACCATATAAGGCTTTTGACAGTTTAATAACACGACATGGAAAATGGGTATTTTTAAAACCAGGGGGTTGTTTAACAAATACATCTTCAATTGTGTACCCATTTAAAAATTCACTTTTGACATCCATTTGATAATGTTTGAAATTAAGATGAGCTACATAAGCAAGTAGTATCCTAATTGATTCTGGGACTTTGCATTTTTGTTTTTAGCCAGAATATGAAACATTTTCTGTATATTACTTATTTATCTTATCTGTTTTTTATCCCTAAATGATAAAAATAAAACACAGATCACATTTTGATCCAAATCATACCCTCTCCCAAACCTTTTGATCCCCAATCTCAGAACCTAAACCTCTACTATAAACATGAACCACTCCAGATCAATGAAAAGAGTCAAAAGGACGTCAGTTTATGATGAAGGAGACACACCTAATATTAAGAGAACAAGAGAAGAGTCGAGAAGTAGAAGCCAGATAGTGGAAAAGGTACTTAACCCGCATTTATCGAAGAGGGTAATAGTGGTTGAGAAGGAGTTAAGTTCTGAATGGCTACTGTCGAGCCGGTCTTTAGTACTGAAGGTCCTTAAAGCTCAAGACTGGGTTGAGTGTTTTGTAAACCGAAATTGGACCTTATTAACCAAAGTTAGTGAAGTTATTTCATGAGTATCTCAAATTTGAGTAGTCTGAGAATGAGAACCGAATGACTTCCAGAGCGAATGAAGTAAATTTGAGTTTCTCCTCTGTTGAGTGGGATGACTGTCTGAGGGTTCCACATGAAGGAATTTATGATTATTGCTCAAAAGTGGTGCCTCACACTTTTTAGTTCTTCTTCCATGAAGATGGTTTAGTTGAATTGAAAGGGAATGGAATTTATAAGAAAATCATCGCTGCTGAGATAGAAGGAGAAAACAAGCTACTGTCTATGTTTTTCCAACATGTTTTGAGTCCAATGAGCGGGGACTTTGTATCTTTAAAGTATCCGGAGGTTTTTCTCTTGTATCTGGTAAATAATGAACAAAAAATCAACTTATGTAGGCTATGGATGATTCAACTAGAAGATATGACCAATCCTAGTTCCAAATCCAATGCCCTATTTCATGCTAAGTTGATATCCCTTACGTTAAAAGTGAAATGATTTGCTGGAGCTAAAGAAGACACTATTATTGTGAAAGATAACCATTGCATCTCCAAAATGATCTACAAGTTGATGATGATCAACTGGAATATATGGCTGAGGAGATAGGTGAATGTTGAGGCTTTGGTATATGAAGAGTATAATCCTGGGACTCATTCAACTAGGCCTAAGAATAAGAGAGACCCAGGTCTTAAGCCTGATGAAGTTGAGCCTGCTTATTCATATGAAGAAGAGGAGGTTAATGTTGTGCAAGAAAGAGGGGATTCTCCTATAGATGACATGAGTGATCCTGAACTTCCCTCAAGTTCTCGTGCTAATGCTATATCCTTTGGTGAGCCTAACCCACCAAAGATATTTCCTAGAAGTGAAACTCTCTTAAGGGATAGTGATGAGGAAACCGGTGAAGAAGAAGGGGATGAAAATGTCTTAAGAGACATTAGAGATACCTCAGATGAGGATGAAGACACTGATTCAAGTCCTGCTGACTTTGAGACATTTGTTGCTGAGAATGAAGGGGAATGTTTAAGTCTCAGTCCTCTAATAGGACATAAAAAGGGTAGAAAGTGGAGAATAAGAAGTTGCCGATTTAGTTGATGTTGGAGTTATTTTGGAAGCTGTTGAGGATTCTGTGGAGGAAGTGGAAGTGGACCCTCTTGTTAATGATGTTGATCAAGGAGGTCTGGTGGAGATGGATGTGGCTATTCAGGAGAATTCTTGAATTGATGGGGAGGAACCTGTTTCTATAGGGTTAGTTGTTGTTGCTCATGAGATAGGGTACTGGATAGAAGATCCAGACTTTGTAGCTTTAGGCCTAGATTATGAAGATTCTGAAGATGACCTGCCAATCAGGAGTCCTCCAATTCCTACTGTCTCAGAAACTACCATTGTGCAGCTAGTGGATCTATTACCTTGAGACAATGTAAAAAGAGATGAATTGGATTCTTTGAAATCTGACCTGAAGAGGAATATTGATGAGAAAGCCACTGAGATAGAAAGAAAAATAGCTCACAATCAAGGAATTACAACATCTATAGTAGAAAGGATAGTTTCTACCTATCACTCAACTGTGTTACATGAGGTCAAGGAATGTTAGAATCAGGTAAGAACTTTTCCAGAGTCTATGGAATCAGTGAAACAGTTTATTTCCAACTTATTTGCTTATATGGCTTCAAGGGCTCAGGTGGACAGATACCTTGCATATGTTAAAAGTTTGGTCCAGAAAATGGTCAAAGTGTTTGAGGATTTTAGGAAATCCACGGAAACACATGTGAGAGGCCAAGATGATGATATAAAAAGGATGATCAGTGGGATAACCAAATCATTTAAAGATACTATAGCTTTCACTCTAGCACCTCTTGGTGCATATGAATATTCTTCCACCTTTCCTCCAGTTGATATTGAAGCTTTCAGGACCGTTATTAGAGAATAAGTGACAAAGCTCTCTGGTACTAGTACCTCATACTCTTAGGTCATTTCCATTACCAGATAAATTCATATGCTTGTGGGAGATTATTTAAGAGAAGCTGCTCAAGATTATAAGGCCATCAAGGATCATGTGGACTTCTATTACTAAAGGGTATGCACTAAGAATCAGATGGATGGACACTTCAAGTTTCTATTTGATAGCTTGAGGATTCCACATGTCACTCAGGTATTTAAGGATTATGTGAGAAATCTTTGAGAGCTGACTTCTACTTTAGAGATATTTATGGTGAATAAAGATGATTTCATTTCATCTATGAAAAGAGGAGGAAATATCATTGTGGTTTTTAGGAATATTTTTTACCCTTTCTCCATGTGGACTTCACTCCCATAATTGTTCCTCCTGCCTTTCCCTATACCTTAAGTGCCTCTGGATCATCCAATGTTTCACCTATGATGACTCCTACCCAAGCCGTCTGAAGCTTGACCACCACTATTCCTTATATATCTACTCACTACAGGTCTATTGATGCTTCTGTTTCTACTCCTCTAACACTGTTAATTTCCATCCCTCAGCGTATCCCTCCACCTTCAGAACCTGCATCCTCACCTTCCAAGGGCAAAGCTTCAATGGACATCTCCGATGTGGATTGAGTGTGGACTATCTTCGTTGATAGGTATTGGTGTATTTCTTTTGGTATATTGTACTGCTGTTTTAATTAATACAATTACTCTATTTTCTCTATTTTTTCTATCTACACTTTTTGTTAATCACTAAGGGGGAGAAAATATTTCACCTTGAACTCTCTCAGTTACCCCAAGGGGGGAAGTGTTTATATGAGTTTATATATATTTTATATATGTTCTGGCATAAATTTAGTGTTCAATATAAAATTTTTGTACGATCACATCACTGATGAAATTAGCATATGTGTTTAAAATTGATTCAAAACTATTAATCCTAAAGATTTAATGACATAATTTGTGATTATCAAAAAAGGGGGATATTATTGGACTCACCTATTTTGATAATCCCAAATCATGTTTTAATAATCCCAAATCTTGTTTTAATAATATTTTAATTCTATTTTAATTATGTTTCATTAATGTTTCTTGTTTCTATAAGAGTAATTTTCATATACTCTCAATCTGTCTGCTTGATTGGTTAATCTTACAGTGCATAATTTATCTAATTACAAGGTCATCATTACAAGGTCACAATTACAATGTCACCGTTACAAGGTCACCGTGACATGATCATCGTTACAAGGTCACCGTTACAAGGTCATTGATACAAGTTCACTATTACAAGGTCACTGATACAAGTCTACTATTGTAGGTTACCACTGAAGTTTACCGATGAAAGGATACAGTTGGAGGTTGCTGATGTGCACCTACTGATTAAAGCCTACCGATGTGAAGGCTACCATTACCAGTCTATCATACTCTTCTGCTCCATAATTTTTCAAATTATTATGATTATTTCAATGGTCCTATTTTTATAACTTTAATGCTTCTAACTTAATTAATACTTTTTGTAGACATATCAGGAGACCATATCTTGACAGTACGAGGTACGAGAAAGATTGCACTTGATATAATTACTCCTATTGTTAGACCACAAATATGAAAGAAGAAGACCAAAGAAAAAGATATATATATATATATATATATATATATATATATTTATAAGCACTGAGAAAAACACAATGCCTAGCATGTCTAGAAGTTTAATTCATGAGAAATAAATCACTCAAGAACAAGGAAGAACCATTCGAGCAACTTCACTATGTACCCCAAGATCTTCAAGATGATCAGTTTCGGGAAAACAACTTTAGGATACCTTCTGTGTCTCATAAACATTCAATCAACTCAAAAAGTAGAATACTCAATTCCTGAAAGCTAGTACCAGGAGTTGCGACACACTGTTTTGGAGAAAACTTCTAGAGAAAGACTAAAACATCAAATTCCTCACTTCACGGAGTCAAAAACTGAACTGAAAACAAATAGATCCTTCTAAACTCTATCTCATCCTAATTGCTCTATTGCGTTTCTTTCATTTTCACATTTCTGAGAAGTGTGTGTGTCTGTCCATCTCACACATTGTCTTCTTTTCTTAAACTGAAGGATACTTAATATCCTCACATCAAACTTCATCTACATTTGTTTCCCATGTATAATTGTGGAAGAGACCGTCTGTGTTCTATACTGTTTTTTTCCCCTGAAGAACTGTGGAAGAGGGTGTGAACTCTGGACAGTTTGTGAAAATTGTTTTAAATCCCGATACAGGATATGTATCAAGTTTATTTCTAATAGAAAATGCTTCATGGTAGGTGATCTCAAATTTGAGAGGATTAAGTCTTAGCTTGAGACTAAACCTCTTGTTTTACGTCACTGTCCACTACATTTTTTTTGTTACTATATTTTATCTACTTTATACTGCTTACATTAGATAAAACATAAAATTGTTTTTTTTTACTTTGATAGTTAGTTTTGGTTAGTTTCTATATTTGTTTAATTCAGTAAACTTGTCTCAAAAGATAAAGTAGTGTTTCTCACAAATTAAACTAAGGACTAATCACCCTTCAATAAACCTATTGACCAATTATACAGCTATATCTCTACTGCCTAAATTAACTGGGCCGTTTTCAAATTTTGGGTGATCTTTATAATAATGTTTTTAACATAAATTTTAAGTAAGAAAACAAATCACCCCCTCTTGATATTCCACTCTGACCAACAATATATATAGTAATCATAATATTTTAACATATATTTTCACATAGAAATATATTAAAATGAATTAAAGAAGTTGTTTTGAGATGACTATAGATTAATACTGTGCAATACACTTCCACCCATGGAAATAAAAAAAGTCAGATCATTTCCTATTTAAAAATGATAATTCTATCATATCTATGATGAGGATGAAAAACGATCCAATATTTATGTATCTGTAAAGTGTAGATCTTGAAATATGGAAGGAATGAGATATATATTATCTTTATCAAATGAGTGTTCACCTATCAATAAATGTTAAGATTAAAGGGATCCAGAAGGAAGTTGTTGTTCTAAAAAATAAGGTGTGAAATGTTCCTTATATTAAACATGATTGTGAGGGAATGATAATTATTAGGAACCATGTAAGTGTTCTATCCAATACAATATTTAATGAATGATATATTGGATGAGGCTCAAAGTTCATCATTCTCTATTATTCTTGGATTTTCAATGATGTGTACTGATCTAAAATAGTACTTCTATTGGGACACCATGAAGAGAGATATAATAGAGTAGGTATCTCATTTCCTGGTATGTTAGAAAGTAAAGTCCACGAGAAAAAAATATTAGGGTATGTTTTGGCCAACACACATACATGAATAGCAATGTGAAAACATCACCATAGACTTCTTGGATAGAATCTAGAAAACTTATAAGGGCCATAATTACATTTGGGTTATTGTTGATTTCCTTAAAAACTCAAAACAAAACATTTCCTTTAGATAAGATTTTTCTCTTGATCAATTTTCTGGAATATACATTAAAGAAGAGGAAATGTTTCATGGAGCACCAAATTCAATTGTGTATGATCAAGATTTGAGGATTACATTGAAGTTATGAAAACTTCTTCAATAGGATCTTGATATAGAGTTGAGATTCATCAAATTATATTATCTTTAGAAAAAAATTTAATTGAAGAGAAACATTAAAATCCTAGAGGATATTTTAAGATACTCTTCTATGCATTCAATATGTGGTTGGGATCAATACCTTCCTCTAGTAGAGTTTTTTTATAATAATAAGTTACACTTGAGTATTCGGATGGATCCTTATGAATCCTTATATGGAAATAAGTGTATAAATACAAACTGTTAGGATGAGGATGGATAAAATAAAGCTATTAGGGTCTTATCGGGATAAGTAAATGATAGAAAAAGTTATATACATTCAATTACACACCCAATAATATTAGAGTTCATAAATAAATTATGATGACAGTCTTTAGTGAAATCTGGAATTTGATATTGATGGTACAGTTTTTCGGTGAATTTCTCAATGGGAGAAGTATATGATATTTAGAATGAAATGAGAGCTAACCATTAGGTATATTTTACCTTTTCATATTTTTGTTCTTTTGGGGATGGTATCTTATGATTTAGCACTTCAACAGAAGCTCTCTCAACTTTACGATGTGTTCCTTGAATCTCTACAAATGAAGTACATACTTTGTCAATCACATGCACTGAACTAAAATCCCTTACCATTGGATAATTAACTCTTTTATGAAGAATATTTAATTTAAATATTTCATTTTAGAGATAAATTTCTACAGAGCGAGACACCTCACTTAGTGAAAGGTCTCTAGAGGAAGAAAAAATTTGATGAAGTTACTTGGGTACTTGAGGATGAAATGAAATTGTTATATCCCGATTTATTTATATAATAAATTCATTTTAAGGGGGATGTAATATAAAAACAAAATATTTTAGAATATTTTTCTTTTAAATAATATTATTTTTTTGATATCATGGATTACTTGCAACACCATGTTTTAATGAATCGTGATATACACTTAAAATATTATTATATTATAGTTATCACCTAGATATTCTATTTGATGAATATAACCAACTAAATTATGAAAAAACAGATGATAAGATATTTATAAAATGATTTCAATGGTTATAAAATAATTATAAATATAAATAATTTTTTTTATTAATAAAAAAATATTTTTTTTGGAAAAATATTTATATACACATAATGTGTTTTTAATGATTAAAAATAAAATAAACCATTACTTTGAATTATTTAAATTAATTTTATATATAATATATATTCAATAAAAATAATTATCATTAATTTAATATTTTTTCTAAGATGGTATAAGATTAAATTGAGTTCAATCCATGAGAAGATATTTTTTTGAAAATCAATTTTAAACGCGTTCTGTGATACTATTTTGAAATATTTTCTTCCACTTGTAGAAATTGAATTTCAAAAAATGCATTCTATATAATTAATCACGAGGTTATCATATGATAAATAGTCATCTTTTATTTTTGGTCATTATGAATTCTAGCCATGGTAAAATTTATCACCTAAGAAAATGGTAAATTATGTTAATATAAGAAAAAAAATAAGTGATCATGACATAATTATTAATCCTAATTATCATTAGATGAATTTAATTTTAAAAATATCCTGCTATGATTGAAATTTTATATTTTAATGGACATTTTACATAAATATGAACTATATAATATCTAATTCAAAGAAAGTTACAAAATGTCACTCTCTTAGTTTTAAATATATCTTATGTGTTCACATTGAAAAAAACAACTATGTAAGAATTAATATAAATTTATATTTTATGAATAATTAAATTATATTCACTATTATAATTTATTTCAAATTTTTTATGATTAAATAATGAACATAAAATCTTATCCAACACCAAAGTAGTATTTTTTTAATTTGAAGATAAATAAAATATGTTATTTAAAAATATTAAATGTAAAATGATTTGGGTGATTTATTGTGTTACAATAATGTTATATATATATAATATTAATTTTTAGAGGGATTATATTTTAATTAATGTTTTTTCTTTAGTTATTTTATGTCTAATTAAATGAGTAGTGTGAATACGTTCTCTAATTGTATTTTATAATAAATAAAATTTTATTAAAATATTTAGAACACCTAAAAATATAATATTTTCCCATGTTAATGTAGTATGGTTGAAAAAATCATCCACAGTCCATTTATGATTCACTTTTCAATTTATTGTTACATTATTAACCCTTTAATAAAATAAAATGTTATTGTGGTTATGGTTAAAATTGGATAACCTAGAAGTTAATAAAAAAAATAAGGTTTAAAACACCACTTAAAACTGTAAAAAATTTTAGATGATTGTAATTAAAACTTATCATATATTAAGTAATAATAATTTCCCTTTTTAAGTAATTTGTGCTATATAATTATTTTAAAATTATTTACACTTTCATAAAATCGTAAGAGTGTGGCTCCCCTCAATTACAAACGGGAACTCCTTCATTCTATAATTCACACCACTTTGTGCATTATAGATCAAAAATATAAAAAATACCTTCAAAACTTCATTACTCAAATTCTAAGAATTATAGTACTCCCCAAAGATAAACCCTAGGATCCTTTAGATGTGATCTAGAGGGGTGATTTCCAAGAAGATGAAATCTACTTAACCTGATCATTTTCTTATAAAATTTATATTTAACTCTTTTATTTTAATTATATTTTTTATAAAATAATAAAATAAAATTCCTAAATATATTTAAAGGTAATTATGACAATTTATTCTTCATTATCCACCCTCTTTTTTCATTAAATGAGAAGTGAAATTATCACGTGTGTGTACGTATAACGTACCAACTCTACATAACGATGGAAATAATTTTACACCACCATATTTAATTGACGATTATTGTAATGGTTTTAATTATTATATATTATACTTATGATATAGTTACACATATGGAACAATAATATAACATATACCTTATTACCTTTTCATTCATTGGAAAAAGATAACTTTGCTCCTATGTAACTGTCAACAACTGCCTCCATGAAACAATATGTTTTATTTTTTCCATTACTATTTACATGGGTAGTAATAAGGATATATATAATGAATATATATGATTTATAAGATATAATAATGATTCTATAAAGATAATTTATTATTAAACTTTCATTAATTTCACCTTTTGAAAAGTGAAATCAATGTTCATGCATACACACGGCCTACCATCTCCCTGAATGATGTAATTCATTTTTTTCTCTATCATTGGTTAATTATTAAAAAAATTTATATAATTGATATATATGATATTATAAGTATTAAAATAATTATAATTTTTAATTATAAAAAATTAAATTTATTATACAAGAGTTTGGAGTTCCTTCAAAAGAAGTGGAACTCAAGGTAAGGGATTTTCATATCACTTTTATTTCTGGGAGACACATGCCATATTAAACTCTTGTTTATTTTATGTGGTCTATATAATACCCAATTAATTATTTTATGATAATTATTTTAGAATTTATGTTGATATAAATATGCATCAAATGTTCGTTCTTAATTGGGGCTTGGAAGTTTTTCCAAATCAGTAACGGTTTTATGTCACAATATCATTCATTATAGGGATTATTTGTGATAATGTTCTCAATGATGAAATATTATGATGTAACCTTAAATAAAATAATTAGTTTTCTTATACTATGATTATTCCATAAAAAAATTTCTTTTCATTTTAGTCGCCTTAAGAACAAACGAGAATGAAAATACATCTACATGGAAAATTGACTTTATTTATCTCTTTGGTTGAAAACCCATTTTCATCCAAATCTATTATTTATAAATATATCTCAATGATGTTTTTTAATATTATCCAATTAAATTAACTTTTAACCATGTTTTATATTTTCATAAATGTTTTATTAGGATTTGTTTTGGTAATTTTCCAAATTAGGAACTTTTTTTTATAGAAATATGAAAGGAGTGTTTTATTTTTTCTAATATAACATGAAAAAAATTTATTACCATCATGAACACACATGTTTTTGAAGATTCATTTACTTTTTTTGATAGTTATTTTAAAAGGAATTTTTTTCCTTAATATTTTTTTAAAATATTTATATTTTAGACAAGTCATTTAAAAATTAAAATGTTATTTTCCTCAGTATATGTTCCAATGGGTATTTGTAAGAAATATTTCTTCTAAGATGGAATCCATGGATTTTACATAACTACCATTCTTATCATTTCTCTAGATGGTTTATTATTATTATGACAATAATATTTTTAAAACCCACTCCTTTTATACAAGTTATGATACGATGAAGTGGTGAATTGTTTATAAACCCCATTTATTTATCATTGTATATGAAAAGTTGAAATGATTATAAAACCCATTACATTCCATGGTTTTTGATATTATGAATGATTTATAATCTACTGAAATAGATATATTTGATATTAATTATGTTGTGCTTGGGGTTGGAATTATATAACCCTATATTGAATTGGTAAAATATTGATAACTCGTGAGTTAATTTTGATTTTCATGAATATAATTTCATGTTCATTATTTCATGTGTGGACCTGGTTTTCTTGTTCATAAGATTAATCAAGGACACAAATTTTAGGTCTAGAAGAATAATCATGGACCTGGATCTGGTGTTTATAAGATTAAATTATTGACTTGGATTTCATGTCTATATAATTAAATGTGGACCTATATTTCATATTCATAAGATTAAGCATGGTCATGGTTTTCATGTCTTTAATATTAAGAGTGGACCAGAAATTCATGTATATGAGTTTATGAAAGGGATTGATTTCATGTTCTTAACTTAATGTGTGATCATATTTTATTTTTACAAGTTCAAACATTATGATATGATGTTATTTCCACATTCATAGGTAAATTATATGCTATAATAGAATTATTCATTGACTCTTTTATGATCTTTATCTTATAAACGACAATGATTTATTCCATGACTAATGATTATGATATATGATATACAATGTAAGGTTTTTTCAAATATTATTATCATGTTCACATAATATTATTCACATTTCATGATAATATATCCCTGGTTTAACCATACTAATCATCTGAGCACACCCATGCATAAGTTTCCTTCCCTGGGTTTGGAAGAAATTAATTTAGTATAATATATATAATGAGGGTGCTATTTACGAAGAAAAAAGTTAGAGATGTTGTAGGCCCCTTATAAACTAGTCATTTTTATATCCATGTTTCAAATGTTACTATAGGTATATAAATCTAGCTTGGATCATTATGTTATGTTAGTAATATTCATTTTAAAAGATAAAATATGTATGTTTAAAAATTATGGTTCACTGAAGTTGGTATCATAGAAGGGTTTAGTTTACCATTGGAAACTAGTACGAGAAAACATTATTAATTCATATATAGATAAGTATATATATAGGATAAAATAATATTGTTTTTATAATGATCTTGTATGGACAAGGTTAGACTAACGATGTCAAAGTTTTAAAATTAAGTGCCTTGATTTAGAAATCATATAAATGATTTTTCATGATAAATTTGTTTCCACTATGATTATTATTTTTTACACTATGCTAATTAGTATTATTCAATGGATGAAACCCAAATAAATCATGTCAATACAAATTTTGGCGGACAATGTAATGATTTTCCTCCAAAGAAACCATTTATTATGGGACTTGGGATACAAAATATCATATATATGATCACAAAACATTCTCAAAATATGAATCATGCAAATATTAAAAATGATCAAAGTATGAAACAAAAATATATTGATTATTTTATGATAAAACATCCACCCTTTTTAGGGTTTCAGCTAATCCACTAGTAGTAGAGGAATTTATTTGTACCATTGGAAGATATTTTCCATTCTCCACCTCCAGATCATTAGAAATTCATTTTGGATGTCTATAATTTGGAAGAAAAGTATATCAATGGTGGGATCCTATCGAGAATATGAGGAAATATGATGAAATTGAATCTATAGTGAGTGATTAGTCTAAGATACTATTTTCAATAAGTATATACCTTATATTCTTTTTATGAAAATAGAGAAGGAATTCGTTATAAAAAATTAGAAGGATGATGATTATATTTCTACCTACGAGGAAAATTTTATATGACATGGGAGGTAATCAACTGGTGTTATCATCAAACCTGAATATAACATTGTTTGATTTTTATGTTTCATAAAATAAATTCCTTTAAGGGTGATATTCATAAGAAACTTCAATATCTAAGATAAAAGAATTTGATGTGCTATTAAGAAGTAAATTGGTATTGGAGTTAACCATCAATATCAGGTTTTTTATACGAAAATAAATATATAATTAAAAGAAAATCCTAAAAACCATGTATAAGAGAAGATGTTAATTCTACTATGCTTGAAGTGTATAAGGAAACATGGAGGTAATTTTATTAATAAGATGATAAATTTTTTTAATTTTGGAAAGGAAGGTAATTAGAAAATTGAATTCCAAAGTGATAGAAAGACCTTATCTAATGATATAAATAGAGAGAAAGTTTCAAAAAATGCACCACCTAGAGTCCAGTGTTTCAAATACAAGGTGTATGGGAATTATTCTAACCAATTCTCAAATCTGAAGGCTAATGATAATGATATCCATTAGAAAACTCTTATATTCAGAGACATAAGGAAATGTAATGAAATAACTATTTTTGATGATAGGTATGATAATTATTTGTTAAAAGGTACAGACACCATCTAATCAAGAACCAATAATGTCTTATTTGATTCTAGTTTCAACTACTATTTTATATCTAAAGAATTTACTGAGGGTATCAATTTTCTACCCCAATTATTATATGTCAAATTTTCATTGAAAACACATAATGGTGTGACGATCAGATCTCAATTGTATGATTCTGATTTGGTTGATGATTATGGGAATTTGATTCCTATAAATCATGTTATTCTCCCATTAATTGAATCTAATATTATTTTGGGAACTCATTAGATTTATTTTCATAAATTCAACAGTAGTTTCTAAAGAATCGAAGTTCCATTTAGAATCCTGATCCAACCTATGACTCTCTATAAGTGCGATGATAAATATGAACATTTTATGGAAGTCACATACATTATATGGGTCCAAATTCATATGAAAATGATATTCTTATAATAGATGGTTGATAATAAACTGAACATAAAATATATGTCTATTATATGAGTGTTTTTTATATATTTATTGAATAATTTCTTTTTT
Source organism: Viscum album (assembly GCA_963277665.1). NCBI lineage: Eukaryota > Viridiplantae > Streptophyta > Magnoliopsida > Santalales > Viscaceae > Viscum > Viscum album. The sequence continues at coordinate 448,245,390 of OY728119.1, forward strand.
CCAATACTAAATATTGATGTTGAGTTCTTAATAGAACTCATACATAGTTGTGCACCTATTTCAATGACTCCATATATAATGGAGTCGATTTGGTTTTTGGAATTAAAGAAGACACTCCCTGAGAATATTGATAGGGGATTTATTTATCCAAGTGAGTTACCTTAGATGCACAAGTTATTTTTTTAAGAATGATGGATTGATGTAACTGTATATTTTTATTAGAAATTGAACAAGATCACAATCAAGAACAAGTGTCATCTACCCTGTATTGATGACTTGTTTGATAAATTGTGCAAAGGTCAATAATTTATAATGATTTAACTTCATTCTTGATATCACCAATAAAGATTCATGAAGGAGGATATGCAAATGTCATATTCCATTAAAGTTATGGGCACTTAAAGAATATTGTGATTCCATTTGGTCTTACTAATTCCCCCACCAACTTCATAGATTTAATGAATAGAGTATTTAGAGATTACCATGATTAGTATGTGGTAGTATTTATCTATAATAATATTATATATTCAAAGAGAAATTTATAGAATGAATATAGTATGAAACATTTGTTGAAAAATCTGAGGAAGGATAAGATTTATGAAAATTTTATCATGTTTTAATTTAGCATTATAATGTTCCATTCTATGGTCATAAAATCTAAAGTGTTGGTCTATCAGTGAATCCATTTATGAAAAATTCTATTGAATATTTCCCCATACCAACCAATGTGACTGAGATCTGTAGTTTTCTTTCTTTGGATGTATATTATCAATGCTTTTTAGAGAATTTATCGTAAATATCTATTCCAATCATCAAGTTAACTAGAGATGGATCTATGTTCCTCTAGAAATATAAATTAGAGTAAAATTACTAGGAAATTAAGATAATCTTTTTCTATTCATCTATTACTAATTTATCCTGTAGTTGAGAAGGTTTTTTAATCTATAGTGATGCATCATAGAAGGGTTTGGGATCCATCCTCCTTAAGAATGATATGGGGATAAAACATACCTCACACAAATTGATGTGTTATAAGAAAAAATACCTGAAAAATATTTGGAGTTGGATATAGTAATTTTTACATTAAATAAATAGAGGAATTGTATTTATGGATAATTTTGTGATATATATACTGATCATAAAATTTCAATGTATTTTATCACATAGAATGAGTTGAATATGTTCCAGAGAGGATGGGTGGAGCTAATTAATGATTATGAATTCTCAATAAGTTGCAACCCTAGGAAGGTAAGAAAGGTAAATGATTTCCTAATTTTAAATATTCATTCAAGATTATTTATGATGAGGATCACAAATGATGAAATGTTTATGGATCTATAAAGGGTGGATCTCAATATATTGAAGAATTGTGAGAAATATTCTCTTTCTTAAATTTTTGATCATTCATCTATCAAAGTGAAGATTAAAGTGACAGGGAAAGAAAAATGTATAGGTATAGAAGGTGAGAATTATTCTTGAGTTTAACCTTGATTATAATGTAATGATAATGTTTAAGACCTGTGTATGTGTTCTATCCATACCAGATTTAAAGGTTCTGTTAGATGAGGCCCACAGTTCTTTATTCTCTATTCATCATGGTATTATAAAGTTGTATATAGATATGAAGGTGTATTTATATAGGGAAAACATTAATAGAGATATTGCAGAGTATGTATCATTATTATTAGTAGGTTAGAAAATTAGGAATGACAGATATAAATCAAAGGGGGTGATATAACCATTACACATTCTATATTGGAAATGGGAAAATATTACCACATACTTTTTGGTTGTAATACCCAAATTCAGTATGTGACATAATTCCACATGGGTTGTATTTGATAACTTTAAAAATTCATCACACATTATTACTATTAGATAATACATCTATCTTGATCATATTTCAGAATATAAATTAATGAAGTTGTAAGGTTTCATGGAGTACCACATTTTATTGTGTTTGATCAGTATCCGAGGTTGTTCTAGAAGTTATGTTCATGTCTTCATCAGGATATATATATAGTTGAGCTTTAATATAGAGTATCATCATTAGACATATAGTTAGTATGAGGGAACCATTGAAATACTATAAGAGATACTGAGATCTTTTTCTAGGGATTTTAAATGTGGTTAAGATCAAAACCTTCCTCAAGTTACATTTTATTTCTACAATAGCTTTCACTTTAGTATTCAGATTGCTAGTTTTGAATCCCTATAGGGAAATAAGTTTAGAACTCAAACATGTTGGGAAAAGGTTAGATAATGAAAGTTATTGGGACCTCATCTATATGAATAAATTATAGAGAATATAAAATACATTCAACACCACATTAGGGAATCTCATAGTTGAAAAATTTATACCAAAAATCATTAGTAAAATATAGAATATGATGTTGATGAAATTTTTTTCAATGAATTTCATTGTGGATGAAGGTTGTGATATTTAGAAAGATAGAAAATATGAGCCCTATGTATATTAGACCTGTTGATATTCTAGATCGAGTAGGGATGGTATATTTTTCATGGAAAACTAATTGAACCTCAATCAAGATTACAATATGTTCCATTTATCTCTTCATTGAGGGTTTATAAAGGATCCATCACATGTATTTAACTTTTTCGGTCACACCAATGGAGTATGTTCCTTCTTTTGAAGAACAAACTTTTGAATGTAAAAACCCTTAGGATGTAATGAAACAAAGATATCATCATTTATTTGTACCAGAGTGAAATTTTTTGACGGTGAAATCCAATTTAAGAGGGTTCAAATGTAATACCTCAAGATTTTAAAATATATTTTTCCTTCAATAATTAACATTTTTTCAATAGGTTATATTATAGGAGACATTGGATTTAAATGAACCATGATATAATTTTAATATATTATTATATGTCATATATCGCCCAACCATTAAATTGATGGTAATGAACAAGACTAACTGAGTTCTGAAAAACATATGGTTATATATGTGTAAAAATATTTCATTGGATTTCAATTAATTAAAAATAAAAATAAAAATTATTTTATAATAAAAAACTATGTTTTTTCTAAAAATTTTTTTATGAAACTAATGTATATTTTATATTATTAAATTAAAATAATAACAATTTATCAATGATTTTAATGAATTAAATATATTATATATGTAATAAAAATATTTTAAAATTCATTATATATTTTTTATAAGCATGGGATAAGGATACACTATGTTTTGTTCATAAAATGTAAATTTTAATGTCAATTTTATCATGTTATGAACGCCTATTTTTAATTCAATTTATGACACTAAATGATTTAAAAATTTTAATAATGGATTATATATTTAGAATCATGAGCTACAGATTTTTTATAAAGACACCTTTAATTTTTGTTCAATATAAATAGTAAACATAGTAAATTTTATAACCTTGTTAAAGGGAAAATTGAGTAAATAATTTTTAAATTTTAGTGATAAGGACATAGTATTTAATCATAATTCTTATTGGATTAATTTAATTTGACCCTTACCACCTTATTCTTGAAATGGATTATCTTAATGGATAATTTTCCTGAAAAATGACCAATGAAATAGTTTATGTAATGGAAGTTACAAAATGTCACTCTCTTAGTTTTAAATATCTCTTATGTATTTAAATACGAAAAAATTAGTTATGAATGAATATAAATTTATATTTTTTGTATAATAAAACAATATTTATTATGATAATTTATTTATAATCTTTTTTATTAAATATTTACTTTAAATTCATAAGAAACTCTAACCTACTATTTCTCAAATAAATAAAAAATAAATAAATGATTTTAAAAATACTAAAGTAATATTATTTGAGTGAGTTATAGTGTTCAATTAATTTTTTAGATAAATATAAAATATTAGTAATATAAAAAATTATTATATTCAAATTAAAACTATTTCATTATGTATTTTTAGTAAAATTAAATGAATAGTGTAAAAATTGACCATAATGGTATTTTATAAAAAAATTAATTTATTAAATGATTTAAAATTCATAAAAATATTATATTTTTTAATGGGAGTGGAACATGGGTTAAAAAATCATATAAGGTCCATTTATTAGTCTATTTTACATTTATGGTTACATTCTTATACCTTTAATAGTAACATATTTGTTACCCCGATTAAGGATAAAATTTGTTAATAAAGTGGTTAATAAAAAGGATATGGTATAAAACACAACAAATATTTGTACTCATTTTATTAGTTGATATAATTAAAACCCCATAATTTCATATCTTTGGATTACTATCCTTTTAAAGTCATTTATTCTAGATAATTACTTTATTATATGTTTTTCTTTTAAAAAATCCCAGGATTGCTCCTCCCCTAAACCATAAAAGGACAGTCATCCTTTTTATTTTCACACCAATTATAACCTTATATATTTTCCATAACCTACCAAAATCCATTATAAAATTCCTTATACACATTATATATATTTTTTATTTTTTAAAAAAATAACACTAGGATCATTAAGGGGAGATCTAAATGGGTTTTTTCAAAGAAGAGGTAATCGCCTTAACCATATCACTTGCATTTTACAAATTATTTAACTCCCCTATTTCTATGAAATTTATCATAACATAACATTATTATCATAAATATAATGAAAATTTATTATGATTATGGAATCACCATTATCCACCCTCTTTCCTATTAAATGGAATGTGAAAATATCACTCGTACGTACGTACAGATTACCGTCTCCACATAATGAGACAGTTAATTTTCAACCACCATATTTCATGGATGGTTATTAGGATGGGTTTAATGTTTATATATATTAATTATGAAATAATTACACTATTTGAATTATATTATCTCCTCTACCTTCTTACATTTCATTCCTTTGGATAATGATAATGTTTCTCATACGTAAGTGTGGACTACCGCGTCCATGAAGTAATATGATTAATTTTTTCAATTCCTCTTTACATGGAAGGGAATGAGGGAAGATATGGTTAATATATATTATATATTAGATATAATAATTATTTTTTAATGGTTAATTATTATTTATCTTTCTTTTATCAAATATTTTGAAAATTAAAAACCACATTCATGCATACGTATGATCTACCATCAGCATAAAAAATTTAATTAATTATTCTATCTTATATATTTTATGAATGATTATAAATATGTATTTATTAGATATATGTCATATTATATGTATTTAAATGATTTTTATATAAAATTTCAATAAATTTAACATAATTCCATAAACCCTCATGGTCCATTACTTTGTCAAATTCTGGTTCGTGGAGTGACCTGGATGTCGTGGGTGAGTTAGGAGGGCATCAATGTTCGTGGCGAGGTGTCACCGTGGTGTCACCTATCAGTGCCACCGATCAGTGTGTCACCGATCAGTGCTGCACCAGAATGGTGGCGCCATGGAGTTTCAGGGTTTATTCTCCATGTTTTCACATAACTCATCTTTTATGTTTTATTACCTCTTTTAAGGTGGTTTAATGTCTTTTAATCCCATAAATGATATCTTAAATTCTATAACGGTGGATCTACCCTATGTCATACCTTTTTTTTGTTTCTAGTTTATCCCCTATTATGTGTTTTCTCCGTTTAAATGATATCCATCAACTTAGAGCTGTCCGCAGGTCTATCATCACTGTCTCAAAGTATAATTATTAAATCTAAATTAACTCCATCACGTGTAACCGCCGAACCACTTGGTGAAACCACAATCCACCTTTTAAGAGGTTCAAGATTTCATATCCCATAACTACAAAATATGGTCTTTTATCCAATGAATATTTTCTTCTCCCTTGGTCCCTTTCTTTTCTTGGGTGTGTTTGGAGCCCCTCTTTTAGAGAAAAATTATGCTCATGTGCTAGAGCTCTTCCCTCTTATCCTTGAAGCCTTCATGGTTTATTTTCTTCCAATATGGGCATCCTTAGTTCTTTATGTGAGGATAAAACTTTGATCATTGACCATCTATGTAGGGTTTTCCTTTATCCCTCTTTATTTGGTATCATGCGGGGTGAGAATGATAATGTTTCCTCAGGATGTGGATGAAACCAAACCATAATGAAGATAATAAATGGATTTTAATGAACTAAGGGGTGTGACTGATGATGATGTTTTTTACTCTATTATATTTGCTTATATGTTGTGAATTGTATGTGCTTACACCCACTGAATGTAGTGGTCGTTGCTGGTCCCTTCATGCACACTAATGAAACTCTGTTTTTCTAGATAATCCTATCATTGAATGACTGTAACATGGAAACTAGTTAATCACATAAACTTAGTTGATTAAATTGACGCACAATGAATAATAATCCTTGTTTGATCACCCCAGTTAACAAAAAAGAAAGAATTAACTTGATAAATGGTGTGGTTAAATTTGAAAAAAAACTCCCTTGCACTACTGTAAATGAAGGTTTTACCAAGAGTTTTAAACCGTTGGTATAGGCTGGAAAACCGTTGGTAGAGCCTATACCAATAGTTTTACAAACAATATAGCAGTAAGCCATGAGGAAAGCCCTATACCAACGGTTAAATATAAACCATTGGTATAGTCCACTATATGTATTTATTTACCCACTGTAGTAGGATAACCGTTGTTATATGCTTGTATAGAATTTTCACCAACGGTTTCATTGAAACTGTTGGTATATATTGAAGACTAAACACTATACCATTTGTTTTAAAACCATTGGGATAGTTTTTAAATTCCACTCAAATTATAAAAATGGTTTAAAACCATTGGTATTGTCTATTTCTAGAACTATTTCACAGTAGCCCCTCCAATGTACACATGCATAAAAAATAGCTCAGAAAGACATACAAATAGACTTAAAACAGCATAAAAACACCTGCAATAGCACAAAAAACACATAAAACCATCAAAATATTCCAACCATGTCATGTACTATAATTCCCTATTTCAATCTTCAAAAGACAACAATATTTCAGTAGAGTTGAATAAAAGTTTCAATAACTAAAACGTTATTTACACCCATTTCAATCTTCATATGACAACCACTCTTCCTGTAGAAATTCACCTCACCCCGGCACAACCCCCCAAACCAGCACAACCCCCACCTCCCAATCAAATTCTAATAGGTATAATAGTCGGAGAAATACTTATTATAGTTGAATAAGAGTTCTAAATTGGCTCCAAACACATTTTTTTTTTCTGCTCCTAGATTTGGGTATGTAATGATATGTGATGCATTTTTCATTGAACTTGTATTTTTAATAATATATGGTGAACAGGTATTTTCTTAGAATTATCGTCACTTTTGATTCCATGAGCGAAACTACCAAACTCATGAAATAGAGTTTGCAACTATCATTGACGAGTGTAAATTTAAGAGACACCACCTCTTTGATTAGAGACATGTTATATATACAAACTGAATGTCATAGTAATATAATTTATTCTATTGTGAACAAAATCATTTTCAGGCGTGTTGGATAATATACATGAAGATGTTCAAATTTTAAATGAAATATGTTCTTTGTAAAGGAAATGTCAGTTTTGATGCACTAAGAAGGAAGATGAATGAGGTAGGGGTGTTAATGTCAGATATTGGGTGAATGGTAATGGCTTTGTTGGTAGACTCAATAGTGGTAATATCATAATATACTTGTGTATTGGTTTTTATACGCATAGTGATCCTGTCCAAATTGGTTGAATAAGTGGATGTTGAACATGTGTCTGATCCAAAGTGTCGTGATGCATTTGAGGTTGACAAAAAACAGTCCCCTTCTAGGATGGGTTATAGTCATACATGGCGTACTACTGGTTAATTTAAGGGTGACATTTATTCCATGATAAAAATAATTGACGAGATCCCCTCATACTTAATAGTGAGAATAAAAGTGACGACACATAATATCCTCAAAAAAATTGGATCCAACTAAATCTTGCTCCAAATACCCTCTTTAACCCAACCATCCCACCATAAATTTTTGACAAGTGTACATAAATACCATCGCTACACTTTCTTGATGTTGTGAAATAAAACCCCTTAATTTTTGAAATTTTTAGGTTTTTGAGGATCATAATAAGATCTTTTGACAATGAAAGAACACCCAAATATGATCTATCATAAAAAAAGAAACATTTATAGAAAATAAAAAACGTCTGAAAATGGATTTTACTTAGGAGTGGTTTTCTTCTTCCTAAAGCTAAAGAGAAAGTTTAATGATGCATGCTATGAAAGTAAATTTGAAAATGGGGTATGGAAACTGACCCATGGTTCCATGGTCATTACAGAAGGAGTAAAGTATGGAACTCTTTACTTGTCAAAAAATTTTGGCAGAACTGAAATAATCAGAAGATCAACTTGTGATGGTCTAGAAGAATGGAACTATAAGTTTATTGACATTAGTGAGAATAATATTAATGTTCTTAAGGCTATGTACACTAAATGGTACATTATGGTGCGATCTATTGACCAGAGTAGGATTCCACCACATCGTGCCTTGTGTTGATGTGGGGTTGAGTCATACTTGTAAAAATGACCAATGTATCATTGTCCTAAAGTATTAACACAATCCAAATATGTTCGGTCAGTTTTCTGTATGTCAGTAATTATTTTCACTTAAAATGTTGTTCATTTTGAAAAAAGTGAGACACTTAGAGTTATACTGGACACACAGTGCCTCATATGGAGGCAGGGTTGACTCATACACATCAAAAATGACACATGTATCGTTGTCGTAAAGTATTAGTACAATCTAAAAGAGTTTGGTCAGTTTTCTGTATGCATGTTGTTGTTTTCACTTAAAATCCTATCCATTTCAAATAAAAGATGGAAATTTTGAGTGATACTATCCACAACATGCCTCAAATTGAGGTGGTGTTGACTTTTACACATCACAGATGACTAATAATCCATTTTCGTAAAGTATCAATAGAATCTGAATGTGTTAGGTCAGTTTTCCGTATGCCAGTTTTTGTTTTCACTTAAAATGTTTTCCATTTCAAATATAGGTTTGACACTTTGAGTGGTGTCCACCACACCACGCCTCAGATTGAGGTGGGGTTAACTTTTACACATCACATATGACCCATGGATCGTTGTGATAAAGTATCAACAAAATCCAAATATATTTTGTTGGTTTTCTATATGCCAGTTGTTTTTACTTAAAATGATGTCCATTTTAAACAAAATGGAGACATATAGAGAGATACCAGCCACGCTGCGCCTTGGATTAAGTAGGGGTTGACTCATAGACATCCCAAATAACCCATGGATTGTTTTCCTAATGTTTCAACAGATTCCGAATGCGTTTGGTTGGTTTTCTGTATGTCAGTTGTTGTTTTCACTTAAAATGATGTCCATTTTAAAAAAACGAGAGACACTTTGAGTGGTGTCGGCTGCACTGCACCTAAGATTGATACGTGGTTGACTCATACACATCACACATGTCCTATGGACCTTTTTACTAAATTTTTAACAGAATATGAATTAATTTGGTCAGTTTTCCGTATGTCAATTGTTGTTTTCACTTAAAATGATGTTCATTTTAAACAAAAAAGAGACACTTTGAGTGGTTGTGGCCACACCGTGCTTCAGATTGTGGAAGGGTTGACTGTTACATGTCACAAATGACCCATTGATCATTTTCCTAATGTTTCAATAGAATCTGAATGGGTTTGGTCAGTTTTCTGTATATTAGTTGTTGTTTTCACTTAAAATGATGTCCATTTTAAACAAAAGAGTGACATTTGGAGTGGTTCCGGCCACACCATGCCTAGAGTAGATATTGGGATGACTCGTATACACAAAAAATGACCCATGTATCATTTTCCTATTGTATCAACACAATCTGAATGTGTTTGGCCAGTTTTCTGTATGCCAGTTGTTTTTACTTAAAAGCGTATCCATTTTAAACAAAAGAACGACACATTGAGTGGTACCGGCCACACCATGCCTTAGAATGAGGCAAGGTTGACTCATACACATCAATTATGACCCATGGATTGTTTTCCCAACGTTTCAATGGATTCTGAATGCCTTTGGTCAGTTTTCCGTATGTCTGTTGTTGTATTCACTTAATATGATGTCCTTTTGAAACAAAAGAGAGACACTTTGAGTGGCGCTGGCCACACTGTGCCTTAGATTGAGGTGGAGTTGACTCGTACACATCTAAAATGACCCATGGATATTTTTCAAAAAGTAAAAAAACTATCCTAATGTGTTTGGTCAGTTTTCCATATGCCAGTTGTTTTTACATAAAAGAGTATCAATTTTAAACAAAAGAAACATAGTTTTAGTGGTATCAGCCACACTGTGCCTCCTATTGAGGAGGGGTTGACTCGTACAAGTCAAAAATGACCCATGTATCGTTTTCCTAATGTATCAACAAAATCCAAATGCTTTTGGTCAATTTTCTGTATGCCAGTATTTGTTTTCACTTAAAATGTTGTCCATTTCAAAGAAAAGTGAGACACTTTGAGTGGTTCCAGCCCCACCATTCCTCAGATAGAGTCGGGGTTCACTCATACACGTCCAAAATGACCCATGGATCGTTTTCCTAAAGTTTCAATATAATTCAAATGTGTTTGGTCAGTTTTCCATATGCCAGTTGTTGTTTTCACTTAAAATGTTGTCCATTTTAAACAAAAGAGAGACACTTTGAGTGGTGTCGGCCCCACCACGCTTTGGATTGAGGTGGTATTGACTTGTACACGTCAAAAATAACTCATGGATCGTTTTCCTAAAGTATCAACAGAAAATGAATGCGTTTGGTCAATTTTATGAAGGATAGTTGTTGGTTTCACTTAAAATCCTGTCCATTTCAAATAAAAGTGAGACAATTTGAGTGGTTCCGGCCACATTGGCCTTAGGATTGAGGCTTGGTTTACTCCTAAATGTCACATATGACCCATGGATCATTTTCCTAATGTTTCAATAGAATTCAAATGCCTTTGGTTGGCTTTCCGTATGTTAGTTGTTGTATTCACTTAAAATGATGTCCTTCTGAAACAAAAGAGAGACACTTTGAGTTGTGTCGGCCACACCACCCCTTGGATTGATGAGGAGTTGACTTTTACACTTCAAAAATGATCCATGGATTATTTTCCAAACATATCAACACAATCTAAATTCCTTTGGTCAGTTTTCCTTATGCCAGTTGTTTTTACATAAAACAGTATCTATTTTAAATAGAAGAACGACACTTTGAGTTGTATCAGCCACACCATTGCTCGGATTGAGGAAGGGTTCACTCTTATATGTCAAAAATGAACCAGGTATCCTTTTCCTAAAGTTTAAATAGAATCTGAAAGCGTTTGGTTTGCTTTTCCATATTCTAGTAGTTGTTTTCACTTAAAATGTTGTCTATTTGAAAGAAAATTGAGACACTTTGAGTGGTTCCAGCCACACCGCGCCTCAAACAAAGGCGAGGTTGACTCATACACATTCAAAAAGACCCATGTATCTTTGTCCTAAATTTTCAACATAATTAGAATGCGTTTGGTCAGTTTTCCATATTCAAGTTGTTGTTTTTACTTAAAATTTTGTCCATTTTAAACAAAAGTGAGACACTTTGAGTGGTTTCGACCACACCGTGCCTCATATTGAGGTGGGGTTGACTCATACATGTCAATAATGACCCATGAATCATAATTTTGATGTATCAACAGAATCTGAATGTGTTTGGTCATTTTTCCGTATTCTAGTTGTTGTTTTCACATAAAATGTTGTCCATTTAAAATAAAAGTGAGACACTATGAGTGGTGATAGCTACACCATGCCTCAGATTGAGGCGGGGTTGACTCATACACGTCACAAATGACCCATGGATCATTTTCCTAATGTTTGAACAGAATCCGAATGTGTTTGGTCAGTTTTCTATATGCCAATTGTTATTTTAACTTAAAATGTTGTCCATTTTAAACAAAAGAGAGACACTATCAGTGGTGTCGGCCACACCGCACCTCAGATTGAGGCGGGGTTGAATCGTAAATGTCAAAAATGACCCATAGATCATTGTTTTGAAGTATCAATGCCATATGAATGCATTTAGTCAGTTTTTTATGCCAGTTGTTGTTTTCACTTAAAATGTTGTCCACTTCAAATAAAATTTAGACACTTTGAGTAATACCGGCCACACCATTCCTTGGATTAAGGCTAGGTTGACTTGTACATGTTAGAAATGACCCATGGATCATTTTCCCATCGTATCTATAGAATATGATTTCAATTGGTCAGTTTTCCATATGCTAGTTGTTGTTTTCACTTAAAATGTTGTCCACTTCAAATAAAAGTGGAACACTTTGAGTGGTATCAGCCACACCGTGCCTCGTATTGAGTCGGGGTTGACTTGTACATGTCAAAAATGACTCATGGATCACTTTGCAAAATTATAAACACAATCTGAATCCATTTGGTTGTTTTTCGTATATCATTTGTTGTTTTCATTTAAAATGTTGTCCATTTCAAATAAAAGTGAGACTCTTTGAGTGGTACTGGCCACACCATGCCTTAGTTTGAGGCAGGGTTGACTCATACCCATCTCTTGGGAGTTTTGAGTGTCACCAAGTGCGGATTAATGATCCCGGTGTTTCTAATCCTCTCCTTGATTCCTCCTTTCGATTACGGTTTTCACTATTCTCTCATCTTCTTCCGAAGCTCAAAAACCCTCTGTTCCGTTGGGATTTTGGGTAAATCTTGAAGAGAGCATATATTGGGATCTATGGTCCAGAGAGGAGGTGGGGGCTGTCTGGGGGGCTGTCTGGGGTCCAGGGAGGATGGTGGGGGGGGGGTGTCCAGGGGGCTGTCTGAGGTCCAAGGAGGAGGGGGGGGGGGGGGGCTGTTCGGGGGGTTTTCCAGGGTCCACGGAGGAGTGTGGGAGGGCTGTCTGGGGTCCAAGAAAGAGGGTGGGTAATGTTTCTAAAAATCTATCTAGGTATCATACATCTAATTTCGATAGGACTGTGAACCGCCGTGGGGTGTCGTCCAGGAGCAGGGCCAAATCACGACATTACTGCGGCGTGACTGCAGCGTGTTGTCCTAGTCCAATGACATTCGGGGTGCACCATATTCCGGCCAGGAGCGAAGGGAGCGGGAAGAGGTAGGGAAAAATTTCAGTCGCCGCCTCCCTCCCCATTAACTATGGGTGGGTAATGTATCTAAACCTCTATCTACATATCATACATCAAATTCGGACAAGGCTACGAACCTCCGTGGGGTGTCGTCCTTGAGCAAGGCCATATCATGGAACTACCATGGTGTGACTGCGGTGGGACCACGACATGATCGCAGCGTGACCGCGGCGTGACCGCAGCATGACCGCGGCGTGACCGCATCTTGACCGCGGCTTGTTAGCTCGGTACAGCGACAACTGTGGGGCAGAATATTCTATCTAGGAGCGAAGGGAGCGGGAGGAAGTGGCGAAACATTCTGGCCGTCGCCTCCCTCCCCATTAATTATGGGTGGTTAATGTATCTAAAACTCTATCTAGGTATCATGCATCGAATTCTGACAGGACTGTGAACCACTGGGGGTGTCATCCTAGAGTAGGGCTAAATCACAGCATTACTATGGCGTAACCGCGGCGTGACCGCGGCGTGACCGCGGCATGACCGCGGCGTGACCGTGGTGTGACCTCGGCGTGACCTCAATGTTTTATGAGGAAAATATTCCTAAGAGGATTGGTACTTGTAGTGATTGGTGTGGAAATTTTACATCTAGCATTTGATGAGGAAATACTTATGAGGATGGATTGAAATATTGGTAGGTTCACAGAGTGGGAAGGTCCCTCTGAGTATATAAAATGTATTATATATGGTTTTACTCCATTTAATGATTCAAGAGTTCAACTAAATAGATGAAGGATGAGATTCTAGTGTGGATATTGGGTATTGTCAGACGGATTGGTATTATAATTCCAAGAGGCTTGGTGTGATTTAGCTTAGCATGGAACCTGGTTAGTGGGGGTGGGTTATAATACATTATTTTTATGAGGTTCTTGACCGAATTATTGAGAATATAATGTAGATGGGTTCTACATGGTTTGATTTTGTGACTAGGACAAACATAATTTGAATAATCCTATTTGCCTAGTTGGATGATGAGATGTGCCTCGAGGCATGGGATAATCCTCGAGAGATGAGTCTAGACTATGTGACTGAGAGGATAGAATAGGATAGGTTTGATAGGACTAGGTGAGTGGCCAACCCATGAAAGGATGATACGATGAATGGAGACACTTGGGGTTATTTATTCTATCTCATGGAGACACTTGGGGTTATTTTATGACTCCAACATACTCCAGAAATGTTCCCACACAATGTTTTAGAAAAACAATTCCATATCATGGAAGACCCCAAGGCTCCACTATCTTCTAATGTTTCCTCACACTCACACCTCATGGTATTACAATATACAAGTGATCTACATCAACTAGTCAGGATAGAATCACTACCCTCTACCCGTAGAAAGAAGTAAAATTCCTAGGTGGCCAATGCGATAAAGAAAATAAAATAAAAACTAAATAAAAACATATATGTATCCTATTACTATACATGTCACCGCCCAATATATCAGAACCACACTGCCCCATGGGTCAAATCATGTATGGAAATCAAGGGGGAAACATATCCATTTAATAAACTCTTCATTTTTCATTATGTTATTTATATGGCACGTTTTTTGAAACACCATACTTGTAAACTTAGCCATTGAATTTGAACCTATGCTACATTATTTGAGTTGAATATTGTGCACATAACTCTTTTCACTATGGAAAGAACTTTAGTGGTATCATAATTAATGTTTAGTAGTTGATCCTACTCTTAAACTTGGTTGGGCACCAGCCCATGAACCAGATGGTCTAGTTGGTAATGATACTTGGTAATGAGGGTGTAAAACATTTCATTATACTATACTAAGAATAAAGGTGTTGGTATATTTTCTACCAGCAATTGGAATTTCTCAAGGCTTGAGTGCCAATCAATTTCAGTTCCTAAGGTAATGGCCCCTTAACTATATGTAGATGTCAAGGGGTGTCTCCCATGGGTGTCGTGTGGTGTGTAGTGTCTATAAATGATTTCTATGGTGCTTCCGTATTGTGGGAAATGTGTATTTCATGGTCTGTTTAATAAATACATTAGTCAATTAGAAAATACACCCATTTTCAATAGAGATATACCCACTTTTATAGAGAATACCTTCCAAATAACCAACTCGGAAATCAGATACCAACATTTTAATTTACCAATTCCAATTACATTATATATGCAGCACCAACTTATGTTTAATGAACCAATCAATTAAATGGAAAGAAACTCCTCACAATAACCCATAAAATCTCATATAGCATCACTCTCCTCCAATTAACCCACATCATTGCACATCTTAATGATGATACAACCTCATAACATATATATCATGATTAAAAAACAATACATAACACATTATAAGGTCTAATATGAGTCTATAGAGGAAAATATGATGTTTTAAAAAAATCATGAACTTTTTATTGAATTCACTATTCAAATGAATGGAATACAACCTGTGAATCTAACCCTACATTTCTGGAAGACACTTTTTTGAAAAAAATTAAAATTTACCCAATAATTAACCACACCATGAGTTGGTTACTACCCAAAACTCTAGAAAATTCATGATTAATATGAATGGTTATCCAAACTATTAACCTAAAAATGCATTTTTGGTTGCCTCATTTTTTAAAAAATAAGACTAATTATTACCTGGAAGTAGACATCAAAAACCCAGGTAGGAGGAGGGGGAGTCGAGGGAGGGGGATGTCCTGCAGGGTGTTCGGCCATGGGGGGTCTCGCGTGTGACTAGAGAAGGGGATGAGGGACATAGGAGGAGGAGATTGATCCAAGAGGGGAGGGGGATGTCACCAAGAGAGGGAGACGAGAGGGGAGGTGGGAACGTCACTGAGATCTGAGAGGGGAGGGGGTCATCATCATTAGAGAAGGAGCCGAGAGGGGAAGCAGAATGTCACCAGAGGAGGGGGAGGGGGCCAGGAGGTGGAGGCGGAGGCGGAGGCCAGGAGGAGGTCGAGGTTGGGGAGGGCAGGAGTGCACGGGGATGAAATGTCATGAGGGAGTAGTCATGCATCATCTGATACATGCTCCATCATATTTCATGTGAGTATTCATGTATCTGTAAGATGGTGACTCCCCTTATATAAACATATATTCATGTAGTTTATCAAGGTACCTGACGGTATCTCGAACAATGTGTGAGATACAATTCATGTAGGTGACCACCGAGAGGTATATAACTATCCAGTCTATATATATAACATTTTAATATAATGATATGATAAATTAGAGTGACAACTAAAAATTTTAAAATGGTTTTATATGGTTCGGGAGAAAAAATCCCTTCATCTTTGATGGAGGGTTAAAGATTTAATTAATTAAATGGATTCGAATGAAAAAATTCTAGGTTAAATCAAAATAGAAACAAAAACATATAAACATCAAAATAAATACTAAAAACTAAAATATTAGATAAATTTTAATAAAAATAAGGTACCACTTAATAAAATACCTAATTTTGGATGGTTCTAATGGATATTATGTAAGAGATTCAGTATCTTGGATTGGATGGAGGAAGAGGAAGCCAAAGGGGCTCCTAGATCGTTGAGAGAGAGGGGGAATTTGGAGGAAGTGCTCCGGTTTAGGGTTCTATATCGCAAATGGGGGATAGGAGGGGCTGATGTTAATTTTGGGGAAACTTTTACCAACGATTTTTTAAAAACTGTTGGTAAAAATTTTTGGGCCACACTTATACCAACGGTTCCTTAGAACTGTTGGTAAAAGGTCCCCTATGCCATCCTTTTACCATTGGTTCTATTTAAACCATTGGTAAAGGTTTCTTTTTAGGTGATTTACTAACGGTTTTAAGAAACCATTTGTAAAACTCTTCTTTACCAATAGTTTTATGAAACCGTTGTATGGAAGTGTTGGGAAAAACCCACATTCCAGTAGTGTTTCTCTGTTCCCCCAATAAGTACGGTTGTCCTGAATTATGCTTGGAGGCGTCGTGGATGGGGATGTGATCCCCTATTGTTCAGTTGTTGGTTGGTAGACCTGAGGATGCATGAGGATGTATTTTGTGGCTTGGTTTAGTTTTAGTACTTTGAGGGATCTCAATTATCCCTTTTGTGGTTGTGACTTTACAAGAGAACCACATGTGAATGCTTAAATTACAGTTTGGTTGTTTTTCCTTTAGTTATTGTTTTAGGTTGTGGTTATTCCTGTTAGTTTCCTAGAAGTGGAGGAATGTTTTAAAAGGTATCACTTGGAGATGATAACGGGAATGGTTACACTAGGGAATTTTTTTCAGAAATGGGTTGTGCTCGGGTTGTGGTTGTTGTGTATTTATGCATGTAAGAATGGTAACAGGAGTGTTTGTGTATGGGATGGTTTCAGAACCCCTAGGTTTGTATGAGTGCTTGTTCAATTATATGTATAAATTTAGTTCTTGTGTTTTATATATTCACCCCAATCATGTTGAGCTCTCCGTGTTGAACACCCCCATTGCATGGGGAGGCTGTTTCCCCCCAACATTCTTATAGGTGGCTGGTTATTATCTCTTTTATTATCCCTCTCCTAGGTAGCCCAAGACTCTTCAGGATAGCTGTGGTGGCCTAAGGTTGTCAAAGACCCAAGACTTTTTAATATGGTTGTGTTATGGTGGTTGGCCCAAGTGTTTGCAGGTAGAGATGTCTCCCAAGTAGCTTCGAGATGAGGCCCAAGTGTCTTCAGTTATGACAGTGGTTGTTCTAGCCCAGGTGTCTTCGGGCATGGTAGTGGCTGTGGTGGCCTATGTGTCTGCAGGTAGGGATGTGTGTGGTTGTGGTGGCATAGGTTTTTGTTGGGGTGGCAATGGGACTAGATTGAGTCTTCTGGGGGAGGTATGATGCGAAGGATGTCTTAAATAACTAGTGGGAAAGTAGTGTGTGGTACCAAAATATCGATGTTATGTTACTATTACTTTACCATACTTTCTTTATTTAGGGAGTGTGCCTTGGCAAGGATGGTTGGATAGTTCCCTTTCTAGGTTCTTTGGTTATCAATAGTTCTCACGAGTCATTAGAATGCCTCTCCACTTGTGCATGAGAGCATTTGGTTTTCCTTTCTAAGAATACCTGTGTACTCACCCTACATATATAAAACTACTTTCAAGTTTTCAAGAGGTCATTGAGGACTGTGACATACCATACTAGCTTGGGCATCAGGATAGACATCATTACTGTTTTCCTTTCTTTCAGTACATTTGATCAATGTTTTCTTGTACATTGTATCAGTTTTTTTGAACATGCATATCAGAATGGATTTTTGGATTGACTTTTACTTTCAGTTCTTTGATTTGATTGTGATTTACCATATTATATCCCAATCCATTTCTATAAAAAGGGTAGTGCCTTATATATTACATGTGATACTATTCCCTTGGTGCTAGTAGCCACTCCAAGGCCTATTGAAGGCGGGACTCGAAGGTCATTATCTCTCCTACATCTTGATGAAGGAAGGGTCTGGAAGTGTTTGGTCCCTTCCCTCATCCTGGAGAAGGTGTTCCATGATATAATGGTATCAGAGGTGATGGTTGAGAGATAGGATGGAGTTTGGGCTAGTCCCAGGGAGTATTTCATTTGATGGTAGGGCAACTATGGCAGGAAATCAGGGTGCATGAAATAGGCTAGGAAAGACCAATTAAGGAACATGATTTTACTCTCAATCGTAATCTGATGCAAGGACTCTAGACCTACCAAACTACTAAGTGAGGCTACACTAATTTTATGGAAGAGACCCTAGGAAAGGTACATGCATCATAATGACTTGTTTTCTTGTGTGTTACGGGAGTTTTTTGAGTTTAAATTGAATAACAAGTTTAGGAAAATCTTAAAAGAGATCTTGTACTCTACTATCAATTAGTCATTATCTTATTTACCTTGAAGTTATGACACCCTAATGATGACCAAAAGTAGTGAGGGAGATCGAGGCCCATGTGGTTGATTTGGATGATCAGCAGAGGACTAATTGGGAGGTGGAGGATGACCAGTGGAAGAAGACGTTTTGTGACATTCAGTGGCAGACCCTCATGAAGTATGAGGGAAGCGTCTCAGATATGGAGGCAGAGAGCTGCACGAGGAGCTGGTGATAGATTTATGCTTGATCTAGGATCTGACAGACTACTGGGTTCCTCTAGATATAATCAAAATGTGGAGAGAAGCTCATCAATTAAGGATTCTCTATCTTAGGGAAATGAAGGAGGCTCAAGTTCTGTGTATTGACTTCGAGAGGGAGTTCCATGTAGAATTCCTTTCTTCTACAATGAAGGATGTGAAGCAGCAGGAGTTAATCTCCCTCTAGCATATGAGTATGTCGATATAGGAGTTGGGGATCGTTTTTAAGGATCTCCTTCATTTCACTCCAGACCTCTTCCCAGACAATGAATCGCGAGCAAGACGCCTAGAGGAGTCACTCTTACCTTCCATGAAATACATTATTACTACCTTCACTCTACCAATGTACATGGTGGTTTAGAAGAATAATTAAGTGGTGGAGAGGATGCACACACTGAGAGGTGTTCAAGGAGAGGGGATCCAGTTGAGCTCGTTAAAGGGGAAGGTCATTAGTAGTATGCTTCCAGCCTCAAGACCTTCTAGGTTTCAGTTGATAGGGAATAGGCTTCGATAGTTTTAGTTTCGATCTCTTAGTCCTCACCATTTCCTTATAGGCCTATGACTGAGATAATTTATCTATGACAGCCATGGGAACCTTTGGAATTAGTTCCTAGACAGAGTGTAGTACAATGGAGGTGGGGAGGCTCAATGCCCACCTGAGGAGAATTAGTTTTCAGTCAGGCCTTTGTAGTAGCAACAACCGAGACAGTGAGCTCCCGATCCTCTGAGAGAAGACATTGTAGGAGGAGGCCAACCTAAATGTACTCCTCAGGGACCTCGACCAGGGTGTGTTTGGGGAGGAATTTTATAGCCTAGGGGTAGAGAAGCTGGGTGTTGGCAGTTTCATGTTGTGGAGGCAGTAGTTCTAGCAAGGCCAGAGGTCATTCGAGGAACGATCAGCTTGTTTAGTACTCTTGTGTGTGCCTCATTTGATTCAAGAGCTTCGAACTCGTCTTTTTCACCTAGTCTAACCCATTCCATGGGCATAGACGTAGATAGACCCTCTTTTCCCCTGGTGTTGAGTATTCCAGTTGGAGATCAGACCAGCCTGTTTGATGTTTGATGGGGATTCAGACTGATTTTGGGGCCACATTAGTCCAGTGGGGACCTTCTTTAGCTACATATATAACAATATAATGTCATTTTAGGCAACGACTGATCATTCTATATGTGTTACCTTGTTGAATAATTTTGGAGAATGGTCATGTTTTCAGATATGGGTGGGAATCATCTAACTTTTTTTGGTGAGCAGGGATTCCAGGAGGGTAGTCGGTGAGTGGAGCCCCATCTATCCTTATTATCCAGGTTGTCAGTGGAGTCAGGAGACTCATAGATGTTTGATGTTATATGGATTTTCAGATATTTCCTAGATGTGTTCCATGTAGAGGTTGTGACTCTACCACCTCTACACAATGTAGTGTTCGAGATAGACTTACAACTCGGTGCTCATCCTATTTTGATGGATCCTTACCTGATGGAGCCTTATAAGTTGTGGGAGTTTCAGATCCAGATTGATGATCTAATGAAGAAGGATTGTATCCGTTCAAGCGTGCCACCATGGGGTGCCCCAGTCTTGTTCATAAAGAAGGCAGACAGTTGTCCCTGACTATATATAGACTACCGAAGGCTGAATCGGGTGACAGTCAAGAACTATTACCCCTACCAAGGATCAACGACCTTTTTGACCAGTTGAAGGTAGTAGGACGGTTCTCTAAGATCGACCTAAAGTTAGGATATCACCAGTTGAGGGTGAAGGAGGGTGACATCTTGAATACTTCTTTCAGGTAAATATATGGGAACTTTGAGTTCCTGGTCATGTTTTTCATCATTATGAATGCACTAGCCACGTTCATGTGGATCATGAACTCTTTATTCCATGAATATATCGACCAGTTTTTCATCGTGTTACTTGATGACATCCTGATCTACTCAAGATCAGAGGAGGATCACCCTGTGTATCTAATGATGGTTTTGGAAGTCCTATGACACCACCTTCTTTATAGGAAGCTGTCTAAGAGCATTTTATGGACATGATAGGTGCACTTCCTCGGGCACATGGTGTTCTAGAAGGGAATAGTAGTGGACCTATCGAAGGTTTAAGTAGTTTTTTCTTTGGTAGCACCCAAGAACACAGTAGAGGTTCATAGTGTCTTGGGAATGGAAAGTTACTATATAAGTTGTTTTGACTGTATTCTCTTGAGTTATAGTGCCTTTAACAACCTTGACTAGGAAAGATCATGATATCTTTTGAAGTGAGAAGTGTCAGACATATTTCAGTTACTTGAAAGGGAAGCTGGTTAGAGCCCTAGTATTGAGGTTTCGAGAAAAAGGGGTAACATTTGAAGTTTTCTGTTATGCCTCTTGGATAGGTTTGGGATGTGTGCTAATGCAGTAGTGGGGAGTGATAACTTATGGGTGTAGGCATTTATGTCCTCAAGAAAGTAACTATTCCACCCACAACCTAGCGCTTGCAATGGGTGTATTCACACTAAAGTTGTGGCTGCATTATCTCATCGGGGAACACTTTGTGGTCTTCACAGATCACAAGATATTGAGGTATGTATTCTCCCAACAAGACCTAAACGTTTAGAAGAAAGGTTGGATGGAGTTTCTTTAGGACTACGACTCTGAGATCTATTACACTGAAGGTAAGTGGAACATTGTGGTTGATTCCTTGAGAAATAAGTCATAGAAGGAATCTGTTCGGGAATCTATGGATGCTTGGAAGGCAATGGAGGAGTTGGCTTCTTTTCATCTGGGCATGAGAGTGGAGGATGGTAGAGGCTTTCTGTTCCAGATGACAGTGCAGTCTTCCTTGGAAAAATATGTTGAGGAGTCTCAGTGGGGGATTAGAGGCTGAAGTGATGCATGATCATGTTAACAAGGGTAATGATCTAGAAGGATTGTCGGTATATGGTTAGAATAGGATGCTGTTTCCTGGAAAGCTGTTTTTCAGGGTGGAAAAGTGAGAGAGAGTTCTTGGTGATTTCCATAAATAACCCCTAGAGGTACACCTTGGAAATTCCAAGATGTACTGGGGATTGAGGGGTTAGGATTGGTGGCCTGGGATGAAGAAGTCAATGTCTTAGTTTGTGGAAAAGTGCCTCATGTTTCAAAAGGTATAGGCTGATCACAGTGTCCCAAGAGGTCTCTTGTAGCCTTTAGACATCCTCAAGTAGAATTGGGATGTCATCTCAATGTATTTCTTCATGGTACTACCCAATGTTCATGGAGACTATGATGCTATTTAGGTAGTGGTGGACAGGCTGACAAAATCAGCTCACTATCAGAAAATCAAGGAGTTGAGTGCAGTGGATTCCTTAGCAAAGAAATATTTTGGTGAAGTGGTGCGGCTGCATGGAGTTTTCAGGTCCATAGTCTCCGATCAGAATGCACAGTTTAACTCATGAGTCTGGAAGGAATTGAAACTTTATTTTTTCACCAAGATATGCTTTTTTCACTACTTTCCACTCCCAGATGGATGTGTAGATAGAGAGGACCATCCAGAAATTTGAGGATATGTTTCGAGTGTGTGTTCTGGCCTTCAGGGGATTGTGGGTAATACACTTGCCTCTGGTGGAGTTTTCCTACAACAATAGTTAACACTCAAGCAATGAAATGGCTTTGTTTGATTCCTTTTATTGAAGATAGTGTTGTTCACCTATGTGTAAGATAATGGTTGGGGAAGAAAGTGTTCTAGGCCCAGAGGTTCTATAGTGCACGATAGAAAATGTTCAGATTGTGTGTGAGAGGATGAAGGCGGATCAGGACCAAAAGAATTCATATGTCGATCATAGGAGGAGACCCTTAGAGTTTGATTTTGGGGACCACGTGTTCTTAAAGGTCTCCCCACAGCATGGGTATCAGAGGTTTGGTAGGGGGAGTAATATTTCTCCTAGATATGTCAAAGCCTTCAAGATGTTTCTGCGATTCGGGAAAGTGGCATATCAGCTGGATCTACAAACGCCACTACAGAGGGTCTGCGACATCTTCTCTGTGTCTCATCTTTGTCAGTATCTACACGATGACTCGAATTTCCTTGAATGGGGAGAGCTAGTTATCAAGGATGATGCAACATTCATAGAGCGACCGATGAGGATCGAGGATTGTGAGGATATGCTGCTTCGTGGATGAACTATTCCATTGGTTAATGTGTTATTGAGGCATGGTGGACTAAAAAAGACAACCTAGGAAAGAGAGCCAAAGATCCATGCCCGGTACTTAGAGTTGTTTTGTGATTTGTTTTGTGTTGTATTTTATTTGACTATGATGTAATTCTTGACCTCTTTTTCTATGAGATGAGCTGTTTCCCTTGTTTTATGAATGTGTGTGAAATGTTTTGACCATGGGGGTGGGAGGACCTGATCCCTAATCAAGACGCATTACAATGGATGCGATTAAACCCATGTGGGCGAGTCAGTGCCTTCCAAAGAGGATAATATCTTGACATGTAGGATGGGGCTCCCTATTCTATATGTCTCGATGGTATGACCATAATGTGTTTGTGTGATTACTTGGGGGAGAATAGCGGTGGTTTCTCCACAGTTGTTTAGGAGATAGATGAGGGAGAGGTGTTCCTAGATATAGAGGTTTGTTCAGATAGTCAAATAACTCTAGGGCAGTTTTATCTCTAAGAGGTATCTTACAAGGTGGTTGTTCGGACCCCTCTCTTTTTGTCAGGTTTTTTCTTGTTTCTCGAGGATGGGAATAGTTTTATAGGAATCTGATGTAATCTCCCAGACCCTTGTGGTTCATTACTTTGTCAAATTCTGGTGCTTGGGGTGACCTGGATTCCATGGCTGAGTCTGGAGAGCATTGGTGTCAGTGGCGGGGTGTCACCATGGTGTCGCCTATCGGGGCCGCACCCAAATGATTCCACCATGGAGTGTCAGGGCTCATTCCCCTAGTTTTCCTATAACTAATATTTTCAGTTTTATTACCTATTTTAAAGTTGGTTAATTCCATTTAAGCACATAAATGATATATTAAATCATCTAATAGTGGAACTACCCTATCTCACAAAATTTTTTTGTTTCCAGTTTATCCCCTCTTATGTGTTTTCTCCATTTAAAGGAAATTGATCAAATCCCATCCTTATGCACGTCTATCCTCATCGTCTTGGAGTATAATCTTTAAATATATATTAATTCCACCATGTGTAACCACATAGCGCATTGTGAAACCACGATCCACCTATTAAGCTATTCGAAATTTCATATCCTGTAACTCTAGGATCTAGCCTTTTATCACACAAAGATAATCTTTATCTTTGGTCCCTTTCTTTTCTTAGGTGCGTTTGGAGTCCCTCTTTCAGAGACGAATCATGCGTCCATGCTAGAGCTCTTCCCACTCAACCTTGAAGCCTTTGAGTTTTCTTTTCCTACAAGCCGAGCATCCTAAGTTCTTGATGTGAGGATAAAACATTGGTCCTTGATCATCCATGTAGGGTTTTCCTTCATCTCAATTTACTCTATATCATGTGGGGTGGTTATGATAGTGTTTCCTCCGGACGTGGGTGAAACCATACCTTAACGAAGATAATAAATGGATTTTAAAGAAAGAATGGGTGCACTTTATGATGATGTTGTTGTACTCTTTTATCATCATTTATATGTTGTGTATTGTATGGAATTACGCCCATTGAAAATTGTGTCCATTGGTGGTCCTTTCTTGCTCACTAATAAACATCTTTTTTTCTATATAATTCTATGATGGAATGACTGTAACATGGAAACTAGTTAATCATGTAAACATGGTTTATTTAATGGAATCCCAATAAATAAGAATCATTCTGTGATCACCGCAGTTAACCAAATTGAAGGAAGGAACGTAATATGTGGTGTGGTTAAACTTGAAAAAAACTATTTTTCTATGTTCTTCCAATAAGTACGGTTGTACTGCTTGATGCTTATGGAGTGATGTGCATGGGGATGGGATCCCCTATTATTCAGTTGTTCGTTGGTTAACCTAAGGCGATTTGGGGATTTATTTTGGGGAATGGTTTGGTTCTAGTACATCAAAGGATCTCATAGATCCCTTTTTTTGTTATGACTTTACTAGGGAACCAGGTGTGAATTCTTAAATTACAGTTTGGATTTTTTTCCTTCAGTTATTGTTTTGGCCTATGGTTTTTCCTATTAGTTGCTTTGTAGTGGAGGAATGTTTTAAAAGGAATAACTTAAACATGATAATTGGAATGGGTACCCTAGGTAATTGTTTTTAAGAAATGGGATGTGCTCGGGTGGGATGAGTGTTTGTTCAATTATATGTATAAATTTATTTCTTTTGTTTCTTATTTTCACCCCACCCATGTTGATCACTCCATGATGAAAACCCCCATTATATGGGGGAGGGTGTTTTACCCAAATTTATTAGGAGTGGTTGGTTATTAGCTCCTTTATGCTCCCTCTCCAGGTAGACCAAGACTCTTCAGGAAGGCTGTTATGACCTAAGGTTCTCTTTGGACCCAGACTCTTCGGGTAGGGTGTGTTGTGGTGGTTGTCCCATGTATGTACATGGATGAATGTCTCCCAAGAAACTTTGGGATGAGGTCCAGGTTTCTTCGGGCATAGTATCGGTTGTTCTGGCCCAGGAGTCATTAGGTTTGGAAATAGTTGTTGTGGCCCAGGTGTCTTTGGATGGGGATGTGTGTGGTTGTGGTGGACCAGGTGTTTGTGGGTGGGATACATGGTGATAACCCATAAGGTTGTTATTGGGGAGATAGTGGGACTACTATGAGACTTGTGGGGGAGGTCTGACGTGTAGGATGTCCAAAATAACTAGTGGAAAACCAATTTGGGGTACCCAAATATCGATGTGATATTACTTATACTTTACTTTACATGCATTATCTGGGGATTGTACCTTAGTATGGCTGGGTGGATATTTTTCTAGCTAGGTTCTTTGTTTATCTCTATTTCTCACAAGGCATTAGAATGCCTCCCCACTTGTGCATGATAGATTTTATATTTCCCTACTGAGTGTACAAGGTTACTCACCCAATGTATATAAAACTACTTTTACATTTCTAGGAGGGCTTTGAGGACCGTGCCAGACCATACTAGCTTGGGCATTGGGATAGACTTCGTTGTCGTTTTTCATTCCTTTGGTTTTTTTCATCAGAGTTTTCTAGTACTTTTTATTAGATTATTTTGAACATGAGTATGGGAATGGATGTTTGGCACTACATTTACTTTATATTCATGGATTTGTTTGAGATTTACCATATTATCTCTTGATTTTTTTCTATAAAAAGTGTAATTCTTTCCATATTACGTGTGATTATATGTCCTTGGTGTTAATAGCCACTTTAGGGCCAATTGAAGGTGGGACTCCGGGGTCATTATATCTCCTTCAACTTGAAGAATGAAGGGTCTACCAGTTTTCTGTCCCATCCCACATCTCGGTGAAAGGGGGTTTGGACATTTAAATTTATTATATATGAGGATAAAGTTCCTTCAATGAAAGTGGAACCTAATGTAAGAATTTTTTTTTCTAATTTCTTTTGTGATATCCATGCCATATTCACCATTTTCTTCATTTCGTCGTGTATATAGTGAAAATTAATTTATATTATTTTTATTATTATTTATAAATTTATTGGTATTTACATACATATCTCAGTTTCGTTCTTTCATGGGTATTACGATTCAAATTTTACAAAAATGATACGAGTGTTATGCCAAAATATCATTTTTATTGGGTTTTTTATGATGAAGTTTACCAATATCCAATATTATGATACAATTATCCATAAACTCATGAAATGTATTCTAATATGGATATTTATTTAAATTAAGTATTTTCATTTAATTTATTTTAACTAATGTTCTCAAGATAATAAAAATATATTTTTGTGGAAAATCAACATTATATATCTCCTTGTCCAAATACAAATTTTCTTCTATATCTATTTTTTCTAAAAATGTTTTAAAGAATGTTCTTACTATTATCCAAGTATTGTTTAAATTTATTTTTAACAATGTTTAAATCTTTAAAATATGTTTTAAATGGAATATTCTTATTTTTCCCAAATGAGGTACTTTTTGAATATTTCTACAGAAATGTGGAAGGAATGTTTTCTTTTAACATATATGACATGAATGAAATTTACACCCATCATATACAATCATGGATTTGAATATTAATATTCAATTTTTTAGGGATCATTTAATTTTTTTCTTTATTTTTTTTGAAAATTATAGAATTTAGAGAAGTGGTTTCAAATTTAAAAGGTTATTTTCTTCATGAAATGTTCTAATGGGAATTTTAAAGACACAGTTAATATAATATAGAATCATTTGATGTTACATTATTTTTAATGGGTTTATGATCCAATGATACCATCCTTATTCTTTCCCTATATGGTTTATGATTATGATAAAAAGATGTTCATAAAACTCATTATTTTTCATTGGTTTATGTTAAGATGATGTGATGAATGTTTTATAGAAACCATTTATTATCCATGGGTTGTTCTATATTTAAATGAATTTAAAACCGATTTCATTCATGACATTTTATATGATGAAAATTTTAGAATCTTATGGAATAAATATATAAACTTTTCGTTATTTCATGGGTGGGAATAAAATTATATACCCCTATAATATGGCGGGTAAATACGGATATCTCCTAAGTTAAATGTGATATGCATTAATATGATTTTAGTTTTAAAATTTCATGCACATACATAGTTTTTTGTCTTTAAAAATAAATATAGACCTTGCTTTCATTACCATAAGATTAAGCATGGATCTTATTTTCTTGTCCTTAAGATTATGTATGGACCTAGATTTCATGTGCATTATATTAAAAATGAACCATTATTTATTATTAATATAAGATTAATTATGGACCTGGATCTCATGTCTATACGATTAAGTGTGGACCTATAATTCATGTCCATGTGTTTATGAGAGGGTTTGATTCATGTCCTTAAATTAACTAGTGAACCAATTTCAATTGATACATGTTCAAAAATTTATAAGATGATATTTTTTCACATTCTAATGTCTTTGTTATGATTTCATGGAAAATAGATTTTGATTTTTTATGATTCTGGTATTATGAACTACCATGATTTATTTAACGACTCAAGATTATGATATATGATATGTAGGGTATGAATTTTTTCAAATGTTATTCTCTTGTTTTCATTCCCTTTATTCTCACATTATGTTGATGTCTTATTTTTTTTAACACTAATGAGCATTTTAGATCACTCTTTTTTATGATTCACTTCCCCGGGGTATGAAGAAATGTATTTAGTATGATATGTTAATGAAGGGTGATATTTACAAATAACTAAGTTAGATAGTATTTATACCCCTTATGAAATAGTTTCTTATGTATCCATGTTTCTAAATACTGTATACATATATGATTCTATCATGGATTGTTATGTAATGTTATGAATGTTCATATAAACAGATGAAATATCCATATATCAAAATAATGGGTTTCTATATTCATATAGAAACACATATTTAAATTTGGGAGCTTTTAAAATTTTTGAGTCCATTAATACAAGTTAATTTCACCTATAGGGTTGTATTCACATTATATAGGAACATAAAAAATCATCGTTAAGTGATCTGACCTTGAAACTATTAAATGAAGATCTAGATAATACAACATTTAGAAATTATATTTCATTGAAATAGTTATAAATGAAAATAATAAAATCTTGTTAATTATAATATAAATTTAAAATTATCTAAATTAAATAATTAAGGAAACAATTTTTATTTTATAGGATGTTTAGTGAAAGTGAAGAACGATTATAGAACACATTGTAAGGGGACTTTTAAAACCAACATTTTTATTTGGGTTATGAAATTTCTCTTTCTAAATCAAATTCTCTATCTTTAATAATTTTTAATGCTACAAAAACCTGTATATAAATATCTAACAAATATATCTATCTTATTCTCTTTTCTATTTATATGTAAATATATGAATTATGATTATTTCTTGAAATCCTTATTTAAAATCAAACTTGATTTAGGAGAAGTTTTCTATCTCTAAATAATTTTATATAAAACTAATTTAATATCATTATCACCATTCATGAATTTATTAAATGATGGATTATTTGATTTATAACCGTTATATTTTATCTCTAGTTTAAAATAAAATTCCATATTTATTCTTTCACAAAAACTCTTAAACTGATTCCTTAAAATTTGATTTTGAAGTTTCATTTCTATACCCAACTATTAACCATTTCTTATGAAGTAATTTGAAAATTAACATTATATTTGGTTACCTACACTTATGTACATAGATATGTGTGTCCAAAATAATTAATTTTATCATCTCTTTTATATCTTGATGAAATCTACTTGGATTATGATATGAAGAAAAACTAGGAAACCCATTTTATTCCCTGAGTAATTATAATATTTAACACATAGGATAGATTTCCTTTTAAGGAAAAAATAATAATATACATGTTATGGTGGGTGCACATATATTTCACTTCAATTCATTGCATATTAGTTTTACACATGAGATTGTATGTGTGAGATTATGGATTGAACCTAATCCATGATGGTGCTATATTAACCATTTGATGTGGGATTGGTGGTTATCCTTGAATTATGCTTATATCATGTTTTATCTTGATTCCATCTTCATATTTTTCCAAGATTTTATAATAAAAGTTTATTTATGTTATTCTATAATGTGAATTTTCATGATCCATTTCTTTTATGAAATCATTTTATGCCTTTTATTTCATATGCTATGCTTTATTAACTTCTTTATTATCTTACTGAGTATTATAGCTCACCCCCTTATTTTATGTATTCATGAAGTTATCCTATATATTTTTAAGAGATTAAACATATTTGGGAGCTCATTAATGAGAATAAAATGATGATGATTTTTAATTTGTTTTCAATGTATTATTAACCTATTATTTCAAATACACTAGGTAGTATGATTATTTTGTTGTGTTTGTTTTATATTTATGTTAAAAATAAGGTAATAATAAGTTTAAAAGTCTTGGTTTTCTATAGGGGTGGAGTTTAAATATACTAAATGATTTTATATGACCTTTTAATGGTTAACGAAGACGTTTATTTCCACTTGGTTACTAAATCCTTATGATCCAAGGAATGGTTATACAATATTTTTTGATTCTTCAATTGTTATATTGGGATGTATTATTTTATATGTAGATGAGGTTGCAACTTTTTAGTCTCATTCGGTATGAACCCATGAGTAGAACAACCCTACCCAATAATTGGATCTAGGTACTCTGGTTCACACCTTATAGTGCAGGTGGAATTATCTCTTTGGTGTGATATTTTTCATCCACATATACCACAATCACAATAATCAAGAAAATCCAGTAATAAATAAGTATATTTTTATTATAAAATATATACTTCAAATAAATGGTAAAATTTTTTATTACTTATATAAATATAGTATAAAATAGAAAAAAATTAATAATTCATGTACATGGTAGATGCCACATGGTTCATATTTGGAAATGATTATCAAAACTATAATAATAATAATAGTACAAAATATGAATGATTAAATAAATGTAATCTATATATTGGATGATATGAAAATACGAAGTATTATTCGGAGATTTATTTGGAAGAATTTATTGGAATTAATTAGGAAAATTATATGATCTTTGGGTATTATAATGATCTATAATTATGATCATTAGTCTTATAGAAAATTTTAATATAGTCATTATAATTTTACTACTAGAATTAGTGTATATTAAGTGTATTGAAGACATATAATTGCTTAACAAGGGAGAAACAATAGCCTTTACCCATAGGAAGATATCTTATTAATTACATTTATCTTATATTGGGAATGGCAGTAACATCATTTCGATTTTCCCTTGACCAAGACCAAACAGAACTTCAAATATTGTGGTTTCAAAAAAATCATCTCAAGGAGATATTCAAATGTGTATAAATCACTACCATATCAATTTTGGTTGATCAACAAAAAATATTTCCACTATTTTACTCTATACCCTAAGGTATTATGCCAATGTGAAAAGGGTGTTATGTATCTTGGGGTTAAGTAGTATTAAAGCCCACTTTCTATTATAAATGAATTAAGTTTTCTATGATAAAAGATTTATATGATATGTAACAACTTTATATAAAAGTTAAAATATATATAATTATAGGATTTTTATGATAAAATTTATTCCATATTTGGAATCATGATATTGAAATTAGGCCAGGGGAAAAATGTAAAATTTCTTGGAAAATATAGGAAAATATAGAAAAAATAGTTGAAACATCGTAAATATGATATCATATATATGTAAACATGAATGAACTAAGAAAAGATATTCATATTTAGCTAATTTCATCACTAACCATCAGAATGGATAACTAATAGTGGTAATGGGGTACAATGGTGGGTAGTAGTGGAGCACCAAAAATAAAGGAAAAATAAAATATTAATTATTTAATTCCATTAAATCCCACGTAAAACACCTATAAAGGACCACCCTTCTTCAGATTTCTCCAATATAAAAATAAAATCTATCACCTGACTATATCATCAATATTTAAGAGTTTATTTAGTTATAATGTTCTTTTCTAGGTAATGAAACTCAAGAGAGGAAGAGGTTCTTATTTCACACTCATCGTTTATTATTTAAATTTATTTTTTGGTAATTTATTTTTATAATTGAAATTAAATATTAATATGATTATATATCCATGTTATTATCACCCATTTTTATTTATTACTAATGTTTAAATAACCAAATCCCTCTTGTATTACCCTCTCATAAGTAACTACCATACTGAAGTAAGGAACCAGTTTTATCTTATTTTATTCCTTTTTTCATTATCATTAATTTATCATTTTCTATTTCAATTTTATTATTCAAATATTGTGTTGGTATCATTTTGATTGCATTAATTAAGATATTCTATCCATTTGAGTACCAATTTTACCCACAATACTCTTCTTTCAATAGTCATTTCAACACATATACATACTAATATCCATAAACTCCCTCATCTATATACCTAAGTATCCCCTGTATATGTGTAATTATTAATGTATTATTTATAAGGGGTGTAACTTTTTTATGTATTTTTTATGTCTTTTTTTTCTAGTGGTGCATCTTTCATGTTGCTGGTTGATTAAACTAAGTTTTGATAAATGTTCGCCTTTTTTATCACTGAATACTGAATTTGATATCTTTCCTCAAGGGAATAATATATCCCAAATGAATATAAAATATATTTTATTACATAATCCTTTTAGAGGAAATTTATCCACAATTGATATAGTATCCTAATATTAAAAATATAAGTATTCAACTAACTTATCACATCGATAACCTTAATCTTTATAAGAACTCGATAATTAAAATTCCATATTCTTAACCTAATGAAGTTACGTACTTTTACATTTTTGATCCCTACTTATCTTTAATATGTTTCATTAGACTTCACCTACAAATCCTTATTAGTAAAGTGGAATACTATAAATGATGAACTATGTGGATAACATTATGGATTAATGATTTGTGACAAAATGATGTAATTTTTTATATAATTTATATGTACCCACCCTCTAAAGGATTACATAAACTAGATTACAAGAATAAATTCCTAGGTAATATGATTACCATGTAATAAATAACCCCCATCTTTGGGTGTATAGGAATTTTAATTTTACATTTTTTATGAGATAATGGATTGGTTGAAACCTCGAGAACATGATTTAAAATAAAGTAGAGAACATTATTTTATCTTTATAAACACATGAGAATATTTTATATTTGGTTTGATAGTGATCTTGTGTATAAGACAATAATTTAATAAAACATGATATATATTTATTGTTTTATTCATTGGTAGGAAATTACTAATGTATTTACACCATTTATTTGATAATTGTGTCTCCTTAAATGAATTTAAGCCAAGCCAACAAAAAAATACAATGGGGGAATTTTTTTGATAATTTATATAAAGGATTTATTGTTGGTTTTGATCAAACTATTTCCATCCTAGTGAATGTAAATTAGTATATGATAAATAATCTCACTATGTGGAGAAATAATTTCCTATAAAAAAGAATTCTATTCTTTAGATCATTTTTGAGGAAACGATAGTGACACACACTATGCATATATATATATATATTACATATAAATTTATAAATATTATTTACATAATATAATGTTCCATTCCCGAACCGTATAGGTATAGTATCATTGGAAATAGTTAATGGTAAACAACTAGTTCATAATTTTTCAATATCATCTCCCATAAGAAAATTCATAAATATCACATCTATTGTTGAAATCTTAAAAAAACCATTCCTTGTAACCTGGAACAAGAAAAATAACAAAGGGTGATATTTTTTTCTCAATATTGGTGAATAATAATTAATCCAAGATCTAGTAAACATAACATGAGAAAAAGGGTATGAGAACACGAGAATGACATTTGAAAACCATAAAATACATATTATTACTATAATATTATGTAATGGAATAAATGATTTAACTTTATAATACATTAATATTAAGGAAATCAAACAATGTGTTTGATGAGATCCAAACATTGTCAAAAGGCATGGAATTACAACTTACACATAATCATGGAAAATCATTTCTAAAGTAGTCAAGGATATATTATATGTCTATAATAGTGAAATGTTTTTACTCACTAGACCATCATAGTAGTTAAAATTCACTCCCATGACTATAATAGTTTACAAATTCTGTTACTAAATTGGGTACACTTCCCATTACATATATGTTTACCTCAATAGATATCAATCTTTAAATAATCCATTTGAAGAAGATATAGGGCCGACCTATTATATAATGAAAATAATTCATTTTTTTCCAAAAAATTATAATGAATTTATAATTTTAGAACACATGAAAATAATTGTGTTTCATAAAAATTTCATCATAACATTACAAATGAAAAATAAATAATATTCCTAAGCATGTCTTCATTTCAATATATCATAACCCATGGAAAAGAAACGAGTTTTTTATAGATCACATAATCATAAACATAAATCATGTAGAGAAAGAATAAGGTTGGTAAAATATCCTCATATATTTCATAAAGAACAAGTTAAATAATGTCTTGTTATATTTTATGAATATATTGACAAATAAAAGTTCATTAAATAAATTCTAGATGAAAACATCCTTTTTATTTCGAAATCACTCATTTAAAAGAAAATGCACAATTATAAAGGGATTAATTTTCATTAAAAATAACATTATTGACTTTTAAAGTAATTTCGATGAAAAAAATTATCCATTATATCATGAAAAATCATTCATTCCATATAATTTAATAAAATATTCCTTTCACACAATTGAAAAATGTTTAAAAGAACCTCATTCAAAAAATGAAATGAACATTTTGTTCAAACCATTTTGTAAAAAGTAAATCACTCATAAAATTGACGTTAATAAATAATAAGAGAATAATAAAAACCTTCTATAAATAAATTTTATAAAATGTGGTCATGGAATAAAAATATTCCCTTGTGGAATCTTAAACATAAATATACTCAAATTTTGATAATATTGTGTAATAAAACCCTTAACTAGTGTTAAAATTTTTTAAATATATATCTAAACCGATTTATTTTAATTTTAAATTTATTATAACTCTATACTAGAGTAATTTACATTCTTCTAATATCATATATTATGTATTTAAAACCTTTAGACACCCCCTTTTAACAATAATTCTATAATAAAATTGTTATATTGGGTTGTTAGCTGTTCTGTTTATCATGAGTATTTTTGATCCGTAGTCCTATCCACAATATAGTTATATGGGATTCATAATATCCATAATATTAATAACGATATTAATATAAAATATATTCTTTATATACATATTTATAGTCATCCATAAAATTTAGTGATAGAAAAATAATTATCACAGTTCTTGGAGATTGTAGCCTGTACGTACGCGTGAACATTGTTTTCATTTTTCAACAGATAAAATAAAAGAAAGGTAAATATTAATTAAACATCAAAATATCATTATTATATGGTTTATATCATATATATTCATCTAATTAATCTTCATTAAAATCCAACTAAAATATAAACGAAAAATGAATCATTTTATTCTGTGGATGTGGTTGGCCACACCTATGAACAATAGACTTTATCATTTCTTAAAGGATTGGATGATAAGAAGAGAGATATGATAATATTATTACTGAATTATAAATATGTAATTAATATCATATAGAGAAATTAATACCATCACAATACCCATCCATAACAGATGGTTATAAAAAATGAAATGCATCTCTTCATGGAGATGGTAAGCCGAACATACGCAAATGCAATACTTTTACTTGTCGTTTTATGGGAAAGAGGGTGTATAATGATTTTTTACTAATCATAACAACATTTATGAATATTTTGGATTATAAATTTATAATATCATAAATAATAACATATATTTAGAGAATATAAATAGGAGTATAGAAGAAAGTGATCGATAAAGATGATTACCTATTCTTTGAAATGGATCATTTTGATAACCTATAAAGGGTTTCAGGGTTGGTATTTTTGAAATTAAGAAAACTCTATAATGTTTCAAGGTAAATGTTTTGGAGATATTGGAAGGTTTTTGTTCATTTATATGGCTCAATATATAGTGAATAGGTGAGGGAGGAGGTTTCCTTTTATAACTGAAGTAAGGGGAAGTTTTGGAATTTCACAAAACATAAAATTATAATAAATTCATTATCATTCCAAATGGATCAAAATGGATATTTAATTAATGATAAGTTAATATAGGGTTTTAATCCCACTAGAATATAACTTAGAAAATTTTTTGTGTAATTTTAATCATTGTCATTTTGATTAAGCTTTTGTTAACCAATTTTAATTTTAACTATGACAGAAACATTTTCAACATTAAAGGGATTTAATTATTATTTATAAGGTGAAAATAGGAACATAAATTTCCAATTCATGAATGTTTAGACAATATAGTATCCACTTTATTTATTTCAGGATTCTTATGATATTTAAATAATTTAATAAAACATTTATTAGATAAAATATTGTTATTTTCAATTTTGACACTATAAATTTAATTTGACTTAAAATGAATAAAAAATATTGAATTATAATATAATATTTCAACATTACACTAATATTCCTTATCCACCTGTAAAATTATTGAAATAGTAAAAATTACTCAAATTATATCACTTATCATATTTTCAATATCATTTATTTTATTTTTCTATTAGTTGAATAAATAATGTTAAGATAGTATGTAAGCATTTAAAGAAACTATATAATACCTAAAAATTTGAAATAAATTACCATCATGAATAAAATTTAAATATTCACAAAATTTTTTTTAATGTTATACCCTAAATAATTTTTTTCCTATGTTAATACATAATGTATAATTAGAATAAAGAGAGTGACATTTGGTATCTTTCTTTTACTAAAATAATATATAAGTCATCTTCAGGGACAAGTGTAACAGCCCAAGGTTTTAAAAATAATTTGAATTTCATAAAACATTGTTTTATGTATTTATTTATGACTAGACTTTTAAAATAATTTTTCCTCTTGTAGGTTTTGAATTTCGAAAAATGGTCATCTACAATTGTGTTCAGTCAGTTATTTAGAGTCTGGTAAAACCAACTTTATTTTTAGTAAATAGTGACATACCCTTATGAATAGTAATATGAATAGTAACATGACATTAATGAATATTAAATTGTTTTATTATTTTCTTTTCTTAAGGATCTGAGATAATGAAATCCTGGTAAATTTTTCAATGTGATATAAAAGTAGTTATAGATTTAAAATTATTAATTTTTGAATAAATTATGATTTTATATAAAAAATAACTGATTAATATTTAGAATTTTATTTTCAAAAAAAGGAGTTCATTTTTTAATTCTACAAGTCGAGAAATGGTTAGGGTTATTTTTTGGAAAATTTATGAAATTCTATAATTTTTTATATATAGTAAAATACGATAAATGCTAAATATTTGATTTACTGCATCATAGGTGACACAAGGCAGATGTAAGGCCACTATTTTTTAACTAAAATACCATTATTACTACTTGGGGTCACATTAATTATGAAAATTTATAGTCTTGAGAAAACAATATTGAAATAAGGCTTAAAATAATGGAAAATACCACCTCTCCTCCGAAATAAATACCACCCTCATACTCATATTCCTCCCACACATCTCAATCCTTGATCATTGCCTATGTTGTGGATAATACTACAACCAAGGTTCTTTCGTATGTTCTAGATCTTTTGGTCTCATCAAAAGGCTGAATCCAAAGGCCTTTAGAAGGATATCAAGAGTAAGAGATTAAGAGGTAAGCCATTTTTCTTTCTTTTCCTTCATTTTATGTTATTTTTTATAATTTATTTTCGCTTAGGATGGGATATGTAATTCCATAATCCCCTTACATCCCATATTATGTAATAATGATGAGATAACCCTTTTCTCTCATTAATATATTTTATGAAATTTTATGTGACACCATTAGGCTGCCGAATTTTCATAAGTGATTTTTCAACCCTATAATTTTTTTGAGTTCCTTTATTTTATTTTTCATTCCTCACCTCCTATTATCCAAGAGGAATGAAAGATCTCTAATCTTGAATATTATGTATTTTATATTGTTCATGTAAAGTTCCTCATCAATCTTTTTATCCTCTCCCATTTATTCGAGTAATTAAAACATCGTCCGTGTTGTGTCGTTTTACCGACATTGTGGACGATGTTATTTAAAATTATTTTATTTCCATAAATACTGGTCATGAAACCATTATTATGGCTGAAACAGATTATAATTTATGTATTATAACTTATATAAGGTTTTGGAATCATTTTTCACACTTGTTATTATCTTATGAAACAAAATGAAATCTTTATGATCGATAAATCGCCAAAATAACCTAAACAAATATCAATAATGTTTTAATTCATGAATCTGAACCATGAGATAATTCAAAATGATAAATGGTATAATTTATGATTCTATAAATATTTAGATACCACTGCATTCCATTTATGGTGTTTCACATCCAATTTACAAGAACATCCATCATTAACAGATCATGGAAATCATGAAAAGAACACACCCAAAACAATGCAATGAACTAAATACTAACAAATAAAGGGTGAAATGATTTAATGAAATGATCATGTATGGTATTATAAAAATGTATATGTTTCTGTAATATATTAATAACACTATTTTAACCATTATACAGGAGGTGTAAACATGTTTGAAGTAAGAAAAACCCAAGGTAAGGGATTTCTAAAACTGATTTCCATTCTTTGGGTTAACCTTCTACTTTGATATTTATTTTGTATTAAAATTGTTTGTTTGATGGGTTTTTTATATTATGT
Organism: Viscum album; assembly: GCA_963277665.1. Taxonomy (NCBI): domain Eukaryota; kingdom Viridiplantae; phylum Streptophyta; class Magnoliopsida; order Santalales; family Viscaceae; genus Viscum; species Viscum album. Next base: position 448,283,980 of record OY728119.1, read on the forward strand.
TGAATTATGTCTATTTACAGTGTATATACATATTATATCCACCCTATTATTTCTCACTTCATTCATATGATATTTATTAAGGACTTTCCTTTTAAGAACCCTTTTTTTAAAATTTTGTTTTACAAAATTATAAAGCACTATTTTTATTGAATTATTAATGTTGTATGATTATGTATTTTTTCTTGGGAATTTTTTGTGACGAAGGGTTGGACATATATTTCCCACAAATTCATTGGGTATGTGTAAGTTAGAGGTCAGTTGTATGGTTACTCTATATGCAACTGCGATGGTCACACAAATTGTAAGGTAGCCATGAGGGTTACAAATCATAAGGTATTTAGGAGGGTCAAAATATTATTTAAGTAATGATCCATGATACCTTTATGGTTATTTTTATGTTATTATGTTTTGTTTGGATATTTTTTTAAATTTTATGTTTTACAAATTGAGTATATATGGGTGAAAAGTATGTCTTTTGAATATGATTTCATACGTTACAAGTGTTCATGGAATAATGTGTTCATTCCTTCTTTTTATATCCCTTAATGAGATTTTGGTGCTCATCCCATGTTTTAAATTATTTTCATAGGTTATAAGGATTTGTAAGACAAATAAGGAAGCCAAGTTAAATGTTTGAAGAATTTTCAAAGAAAATATGCTTTATTTGAAAAGTTTTATATTTTGAAAGAAATTAATATTGTTTGTTTGGTATTCAATCTATATTAATTTGTAAGATATAGAATGTTTTATGTACAAAATTGTTAAATATTTAATGATGAAAAGATCCTCTATGTGAAATGAAGTTATTTCTTGACCAAATTCCGGATTATGTAATGTAAGAATGCAATGTTCTTAGAGTTGTTATCAAAGGATGGTTTAGATAAATTTTGGTATTAGGATAAAGATAAAAGAACACCATATATATTTTTCACTCTATGATTAATCTTAAATGTTATTTCATTTAAATATTACCTTTCTTCAATAAAGATATGTTTCTTCATAATGGTTGTCTGCATAGGAAACAGGGAAGCTGAATAGGAGAGGCACCAACAGAACGACATCCTTACGAATCTGCAACCCAGAATGGTAGTGATTGGAATTGAGTAGTTTGTGATAGTAAGGGCTCTTCTAGGTAATAAATGTTGGTGGAATCCATGAAAGAGAAATATCAGAGGTACGACAACAGAACATGCTAATAGTGTAAAATTTGACGAGATAACACCCTCCTGATTTCAATGGATCTTCTGACCTAGTAGCGGATAAAGGATTTATTAAAGACCATGAAAAGATATTTGATGTTATGGGATGTTTGGATTATGAAAAGGTATGTCATTCCATTTATCATTTTGAAGGTGAAACTAATCAGTTGTGGACAATGTTCAAAAATATCAGGGATATAGAGGATGTTGATGCCTTGGAGTGTGATGAATTTAAAAGTCTTTTCCTTGAAAAATACGTTCCTAAGGTGGCGTGACTTAGGTTAGAGAATCAATTAATTGAATTAAATAAAATAGAGGATGATTCAGTGGCCTTGTATGTAGTGAAAATCACTCGACTGGTGAGGAATGCTTCAAATATTAATCTGAATCTTGATAGAAAAATAATCTATTTTTACTCAGGACTGAAGCCAAGGCATTGAAGGGAATTGGCCTTCCATGAATTAAAATGTTATGAGAAAAATTTTTAATATTCTGGGAGTGTAGTAATAGAGTTTGTTAATGATCACATGAAATTTGGAAATATGTAGAAGAAGAGGCCCATATGGAAAGGAATGGGTAAGAATCAGCCAAGGAAATTTGATGGTAAGAAAATGTAGCTTTCAATTTGTGAAAAGTGTGGAAAGAAGTACCAGGGGGAATGAATTATCAAAACTAGGAAGTGTTTTTGATGTGGTAAGTTTGGACATATGGCCCAATATTATAAATAAAATGATATTAAAACTAATCCTCATAAGAAAACTATTATGTGTTTTAAATGTGGTGAGACGGGTTATTATGAAAATGCATGCCCAAAGAGAGATCTGAATGATGCAAAGAAGACATACTATAAGAAGAAAGGTGTAGTGAAATCCTTTGAAACTACGTCAGCAGATGTCGGGCCATCCAATGATGTTGTATCAAGTACCTTGTTTGTTTACTATAATTTTTAAAAAGTTTTGTTTGATATAGGGTCTACACATTCCTTCATTTCTAATAAAATTTCTTGTAAAATGAAAATATCACCTCAAAAAATGAGGCCAAAACTTGTTGTTAAAAAACCATTGTAAAATATTATAGCAAAGAGGAATTATAAGATTTTCTCTATTGTGGTATGTGGAAATACTTTACCTATAAATCATGTTTCATACCCTTAGTCATGTTTGATGTTATTATGGGAATGGATTGACTTTCTTGTTCCTCATGATAATAATGATTTTAGATCTAATGAAGTTTTTTTCATAAAAGGTTTCAGTATGTATACAAGAACTAACCCATACAATTGATAATATATCAGGAAGAAAAGAAACTGTTGAAAGATGGAAATGAAATTTATCTTTCTCTTATTGTTAAAAAAAGGGAACTATTCAGATTAATGATGTTTTAGTGGTAAATGAATACCTTGATGTTTTTTCTGACGAGTTACTTGGTGTCATACTTGATTGAGAAGTCTATTTCACAATTGACTTAGTTTCTGATACTAAACCAATTTCAATACTCCTTTATCGTATGGATCAAATAGAACTACTTGAATAGAAAATTCAGTTAGAATATTTTCATGATAAAGGATTCATTCATCCCATAACTTCACCATCGGGTGCTACTGTTTAGTTTGTTAAGAAGAAAGATGGTTCCATGAGACTTTCCATTGATTATAGTGCTATGAATGACATCACTGTTAAAAAAATTATGATTTTCCTCACATCGATGACCTGTTTGATAATCTCTATCGAGCTCAGTAATTTTCCAAGATTGACTTGTGATCCGGATACCATTATGTAAAGGTGAAGGAGGACGAAATACCGAAAACATTCTTTCTTACTAGATATAGGAATTATGAATTTGTTTTTATGTCATTTGGTTGAACTAATGAACCTACTATATTGATGAATCTTGGGAATTGAATATTTCATGAGTTCTGGGATAACTTTGTGGTTATGTTCATCGATGATATTCTGGTATTTTCTAAGAGTAAAGAAGATCATGAAAAACATATAAGAGTTGTTTTGAAAACCTTAAAGGAATAGAAAATGTATGGAAAATTTATAAAGTGTTATTTTTGGTTACAAGAGAATTATTTTCTTGGGAACACTGTAAATAAGGATGGAATAATAGTTTATCCTTCAAATAAAAGTGGTTGATGAATGTCCAATACCCACAAATGTTACAGAAATTCATTGTTTTATTAGATTAGTAGGCTATTACTGATGGTTTATTAAAAATATTTCATTTTCATCTAGCCCACTAACCAAGTCAACATGAAAAGGGGTAAATTTTTTTTAGATAGAAGAATGTGATGTTTATTTTCAGGAACTGAATAGGAGATGGGTGAATGCTCTAGTTTTGGACTTGCCTTTCCGAAATGGTGATTTTTTCATCTAACGTGATGCATATTTGAAGGGAATTGGTTGTATTTTGATGTAGAATGATCATGTAATTGCTTATGTTTCAAGTAAATTAAAACCTCATGAGTTAAATTATCCCACACATGATTTGGAATTGGAAGCTGTAGTTTTTTCTTTGAATATTTTAAGGCATCATTTATACGGACCCAAATGTCAAATATATACTAACCATAAGATATTGAAATATATATTCACTCATAATGAATTAAACATGGGATAGGGAAGATTGTTTGAATTGATAAATTATTATGATTTCATGATCAATTACCATTTGGAAAAATCAAACAATGTGGAAGATTCCTTGAGTCGAAAACATGATCCATCATTAACCATGTTACATTTGGAACATTATCCCTTGATTAATGATTTGATGAATTTTGGATTTGAATTTAATGGGGCAGGAAATACCTCTATTTTTTTTTTCTGGTTTCAGTGTAGTCATCATTACCAAAAAAAATTAAGAAATCACATAAGGAAGACGGTGAGCTACAGAAAAAGGTAGAATGGGTTAAAATGGGTATGTTTCCAGAATTTAACAATGATAAATATTATGTTTTAGGATTTGGTAAAAGGTTGTGTGTTCCTTGTGATTCTTATTTCAAGAAGATTTGTTTGGTGAAGCTCATTGTTTTATATTTTCAGTTCATCCTAGAAGTACTAAGATGTACAGATACCTTAAGGAGTTTTATTGGTGGGATGGAATGAAATGAGATATTGCTGATTTTACCAAGAAATGTTTGATATGTCAGTAGGTTAAAGCAGAGCGGTAGTCATCTAAGGGGATGCCTCAACCATTTATAGTGCTAGAGTGGAAATGAGAGAATGTATCCATGGACTTTTTGGTGGGAATACCTAATACATCTCGAGGTAACAATGCAATTTGGGTTATTGTTGATCGGATGATAAAATATTTATATTTTCTTTCTATTCAATATACAATGTCTTTGGATCAAATTTCTCGACAGTACCATAAGGAGATTTTCAGGTTACATGGATTTACTATTTATATTGTATATTATCGGGATTTTAGGTCCACTTATAACTTTTGGAAGGGCTTTCAGAAGTCATTGGGAACCTAATTAAATTTTAGTACAACTTTTCATCCTCAATCAGATGGGCATGTAGAAAGAATTACTGAAACTTTGGAGGATATTCTTTGAGGTTGTTCAATGGAATACCAGGGAATTTGGGATCGACTTATTTATTTAGTTAAGTTTTATTATAATAACGGTTTATTTCTCGTATATATATGGCACCTTTTGAGGCATTGTATGGGAAACAGTTTCAGACTCTAGAATTTTTGGATGAAGTCAGTCAGAGAATGTTTATGGGGATAGAGTTATTAGAGGAAGTGTCTAAGAAAGTTAAGATGATCCAGCAACATATGAGGATAGCTTAAAAGAGGCAAAAAAGGTATGTAGATAATAGAGGAAAAGACTTCTCTTTCAAGGTAGGTGACAATATTTTCCTTAAAATCCATCATTGGAAAAGTGTGATGTGTTTTGTTAAGAAAGAAAGCCTATGTATGAGTTTTATCAATCCTTTATAAAATCTTGGAGAATGTTGGACCAGTTTCATACCTATTAGATTTGCCTCTGAGTTTATCTCATGTGCATAATATTTTTCATGTTTTGATGTTAAGAAAGTATGTGCCAGATTCAACTCATGGTTTGACCCTAGAAGCAGTTCAACTGAAAGAGAAACATTCTTATGAAGAGAAACCTCTTCAGATTCTTGATCGAATGGAACTGGTATTTCAGAATAAATTAATCCACTTGGTAAAGGTTTTGTGGAGAAACCACATGGTTGAAGAAGCATTATGGGAGTATGAAAATGTTATGAGGTAAAGGTACCCCCATTTGGTTAAATAAGTAAATTGAATTGTGAGGATTCAATTTCAAGAAGCTAATGATAATGTAACACCCCAAGGTTTTAAAAATAATTTGAAATGCACGAAAAATTCCTTTAAATATATATTTATAACTATATTTTAAAAATAATTTTTCCACTTCTATATTTTGAATTTTTGAAAAACGGTCATCTAGAATTATGTTCAGTAATTTATTTGGAGTTTGATAGAACCAAAATTATTTTTGGTGAATAGTGACATAACCTTATGAATAGTAATATTAATAGTAAAGTGACTTTAATGAATAGTAAATTTTATTATTATTTCATTTTATTAAGGCTCTGAGATAATTACATCTTGTTTAATTTTTCAATGTGATATACATGCAGTTATAGATTTAAAATTGTTAATTTCTGAATAAAGTATGATTTTAGTTAAAAATAAATTAATAATGTATAGGAAATTATTTTCAAAAAATGGAGTTTATTTTTGAAATCTATACAACGAGAAATGGTTAGGGTAAATTGTTTTTTGAATTTTCATAATTTTTAGATTTTTTTATGAATAGTAAAATATGATAAAATACAATAAATAAAAAATACATGATTTACTGAATCATAGGTGATGCAAGGCTGATGTAAGACCACTTGTTCCAAACTCACATGACATTATTACTATTTGGGGTCACATTAATTAATACTATTCATAGTCTTGAGAAAAAAATATTAAAATAAGGATTAAAATAATGAAAAATACTTCCTCTCCTCCACTATAAATACCACCATCTATCCCCTCTTCATCACACTCCTATCGAGCCTTCATCTTTGCCTAATTATTGCTGAATACTCCTCCCAAGGCTCTTCCCTTCATCCTTGAGCTTCTGGTCTCATGAAAAGGCTAAAACCAAAGGCCTTAAGAAGGATCTCAATGGGAAGATATCAAGAGGTAAACATCCTCTTTTGTTTTCTTTCCTTTCATTCATTTTATGTTGTTATTTTTAATTTCCTTTAGATAATGTTGTAATATTTCATTCTATATTACCCTCACTTCCCATATTTTGTATGAATGATGAGGTACCCCTTATCTCTAGTCAAAATATTTTAGGAAATTTTATGTGATGTTGTTAGGCTGCCGAATTTACATAATGGATTTTTCAACCCTTCTTTTATTTTGAGTTCGTTATTTTATTTTTATTTCTTCACCTACTCTTGTACAAGAGGTATGAAAGCTCTATAATATTGTATATTTCGTATTTTCTAATTTTCATGGAAAATTCCTCATCAATCTTCTTCTCCTCTCCCACTTATTGGAGGAATTAAAAGACCCTCTGTGATGTGTCGATTTACCGACATCGTGGATGATGTTATTCCAAATTCTTTTACTTCCTTCAAGACTGAACATTAAACCATTTTTATGGTTTAACTAGATTAAAATTTAAGTATTATAACTTATATAATGTTCTGTAATCATTTTTCAGACGTGTTATGAATTTATAAAACAAAATTAGATCTTTACGATCGATGAATCACCAAAATAACCTATACAAATAACAATAATGTTTTAGCTCATCAATCATCCTTATGACATAATTCAAAATGATAAATTGTATAATTTATGGTTATGAAAATATTTAAATACCTCTACATTACAATTCTGGATTTTCACTTGCAATTGGAAGGAACATCCATCATGAACCGATCATGGAAATCATGAAAAGAACACACCCAAAACATTTAAATGAACTAAATGATAACAATTGAAGGGTGAAATTATGTAATGAAATGATCATGTATGGAATTATAAACATTGATATATTTCTTTAATATATTAATAACAAATTTCTAACCATTATACAGGTGGTCTAAACATGTTTTAATTAAATCATACCCGAAGTAGGGGAATTCATTACCCGATTTCCTTTCTTTGGGTTAACCTTCTACTTCGATATTTATGTGGTATTAAAATTGATTGTGTGGTGGATTTTTTTATATTCGGTTTAATTATTTGTATTTATAGTGTTTATTTATATTCCATCAACCCTATTAAGTCACACTTCATTTATATGATATTTATAAGGGACATTACTTTTAATAAAAAAAATTTAAATCTGTTTTATGAAACTCTTAAGCAATGTTTTTATGGAATTATTCCTGTTTTATGATTCTGTTTTGGTTCTTGGTAATTGTTTATGATGAAGGTAAGGACCTATATCTCCCTCCAATGTATTGGTTATGTGTGTGTTTTAGTTCAACCTTATGGTTACTCCATGCTTAACTGCGATGGTTACACAAATTGTACGATTGCTGTGAGGGTAAAAAATCATAAGGTAGTCATGAGGGTTACAATATTATGTAAGTAATTCCCCAAGATAACTTTATGGTTATATTTATTTTCTTATGTTTCTTTTGTATCTTGTGTAAATATCATGTTTCACAAAGTAAGTATATATGGGTGAAAAGTATGTTTTCTGAAAATGATTTCATACGTTACAAGTGTTCATGGACAGATGTATTATTTCATTCTTTTTATATACCTTAATGAGAATTTTGTGATCATCCCTAGTTTTTAAATGATCTTCACAGGTTATAAGGATGCGTATGAAAAATAAGGAAGCCAAGTTAAATGTTTGAAGAATTTCCAAAGAAAATATTCCTTATTTGAAATGTTTTATATTTTAAAAGAAACGAATACTGTTTGTATGATATTCACTATGTATTAATGTGTATTGTAGAGAAAGTTCTATGTCCCAAATCTCTAAAAATCTAGTCTTTATAATATTCTCAATGTGAAATGACGTTATTTCAATCCTAAATTCAAGATTATGTATTGTAAGAATGTCAGGTTCTTATAACAAGTATCTATTAAACCACTTAATATCGTTCCTAAGATAATAAGGGTAAAATTAAAATCATACCATATTTATTATGATTAAAAATTATGGACTTATCACTTATTTTTATCATAGAGTAAATTGACATACCAATTAACGAAGTGATAATCTTTTCCACGATTACTATTCTTGTTAACCAAAAATAATAGGGGGATATTTTCCCTATATGAAACTACTAATTCTAAGAATTTATATTTTTTTATCTAATTAATATACTATAAAAGGTAGAAATTAATTATAATATAAGTGCGTAAAATGCGACAAAAACTACTTTTTAGAAAATAATTACAAAAAACTGGACATATTCTTATCATATGCCATGAAACATATTTTCTAAATGTTTAAAACAATTGATCAATTAAATAATATATGTATTTTTTTAAATAATTCAAAAAAAAATTATTGATTTGACTTTTGAATATAAAAATACTTTCATGCATACAAATAATTTTTCATAATGAACATTACTTTTTTCGAAATATTTTTTGTTTTTTATTATAATAATTTTATAAATAATTAATATAGTATATAAATGTGTAGACCAAATATTATTTATAATTTAGTTATTACTATTAAAACCCACTAATACAATGTCTAGGTGATGAAATAAACATGATATTTTAATAATGCTACACCATTCCTCTAAACTCAATGTTGCGTGAAGCACAAGCTATCAAAGAAATAAAATTATTTAAAGAGAAATATTTCAAAAACAATCTCGGGTGTCACATTATTCCACATTAAAATTAATTTATCTATTGACATTATCCACTTCAATACAATCAAATTAGGATACATCTATCACATCCTTAGGTTCTCACATAGATTCCTTAAATGTGTGGTTTTACACAAAACATTTACCAAACAAGTGGTATCATTTCCTAAAAACTTATCTATAACATCCAAAATATATATGAGTTTTTATTAATCATAAAGATATTTCTCTAGTGTTATGACTTCTAATCTTATTACATGTTATGGATTAAGTATGTACTTCCTCAGGAGAGATATATTAAACACATCATGAAAATGACAGAGATTCATTGAGATAAGTAGTCGATAAGCTTATGTGCTAATATGATCCTGAATTTCAAAAGGGCTACTATACCTTGGGATTATATTTCCCTTATTTAAAAATTTAATCACACTATTTTAGGGAGGTATTACTATGAATAAATTTTCACTAACTTAAAACTCTATATTTTTTCTGATGATTGACAACATAACTTTTTTGTCAACTCTGAGTTGATCTTATGTGATGTTTAATTGATTTAAGCTTTATACCATTTCCCCATATAGATAATATCTGAATTGATTTATTTCTCTAACAACATCTAGAATATTGGGGTTCTATACTTCTTACAATATAAGTATTCATAAGGATCGATCTAAATTTTTGATTGAGAACTGTTGTTATATGAAAATTACACTAAAGGAAGATGTTGATCCCAAACACCTTAGAAATCCATAATGGATGCTCTCAACATGTCTTCTAGTGTTTCAATGGTCTAATCAATCCGGATATATATATTAAGATAATAAGTAGTTATAAAACTAAATTTTGTATTCAGAGTGAGCCGAAGACTTCTCCAAAACATCAAGGTAAACCTCATATCCCAATAAGATACAATTGATTGTGGTAAACCAGGAAATATTACCACTTCTTTAATGCATAACTATTTATGTTGAATATGAGACAAATCTTATTTAATGAAAATAAAGTGTGTTTATTCCAAACTTGGTCAACTAAAACCCAAATATAATTATCCACTTTAGATATTTTTGGGAGTCCAATGAAAAAAATATAGAGTGATTTTCCCATTTCCATTATGGTTTTGGTAATGGCTGTAATATCCACTTCAAATTCTATCTCTCAGCATTAACTTACTAACATAACAATCACTAAGAAACATAAATTATAATATCTCTCTTCATTCCATCCCACTAGAATGAATATTTCAAATATCTACACTTATCTGTACTTCAAATATGAATTAATAATAAAGAACTATGATCTTCTTCCAACAAATCATTCCTTAAATATAGTACTAAAGATAAATATACATGATTCTCGAACCCTATTATTCTTTTAGAATCATGGTTGAACTTAGGATCATTTCATACATTCTTTTTAGTTCTAGTTCTTCCTTTTGTGCCTTCTTAATATTCACTGGGATAGATGGTTGAAAACTAATTTGATAAAGATAATATTTCTACCCTACCATCATGATTTCATGATCCATACATTTTATGTCCAGAAATATTTTAACTTTTTTTATCTTCATCATAGATAACCTTGAATTATACTTTAGACCCCAATAATTTTCCACCTTATTCAAATTCCCTATGTGGTAATTTATTGAACATTTATAATAAATAATAAGGTCCAAACATTTTCTTTGGTACATGTTATTCTCTTTCTGAGTGAAAATATACTTTAATCTTTTGTGATTAGTATATATGTCATACCATTTTCCATAGATATAATTCTTCTATGTCATTAATGCAAATAAATTTGTAACTAAATCCAAATAATTATTTGGGTAATATTTCTCATGGACCTTCAATTTTCATGAGGTTTAATCTATAATCATATCATTTTACTTGAGGAATCATTCCAAAGAATTATTTTATTCATCACTAAGGATAATAAACCCTACTCTATTACAGGGAAGTATAAGCACATGTGCATTGATAATACTTCTCTTTAGTTCCTTAAAAGATTCCTCACATTCATCTATCCAATGAAACATGAATCCCTTCTGAGTTAACATGATGTGGGGATTCAATTGATGTAGAAAATTATCCACAAAGAACATATAACCTCAAAAAAAACTATGAAAAATATGGATCCCAGTCATAGATGTTTTTTGGCCCCAATTTTTAATAACTTCTTATATTGACGGTTCTACTGATGTACCATCACTTGAGATTATATGATACAATAATGAAACTTTCTAATAACAAAATTCACACATGGTAAATTTTCCATAAGTATTATCCTATCTTAGGGTATTAAGTATAATTATAATATTATTGTCATGATCTTACTTACTCCTTGAATAAATAAGAAAATCAAATATAAGGACTACCAAAAATTGATCAAGGTAATTTCTAAAGATTCTATTTATTAAATCCATAAATATAGTGGGTCATTAATAAGTCCAAATGGAATGAAAAAAAATTCAATGTCTATAACTTGTACAGAATGATGTATTGGGTATATCCTCTATATTGAACCTCAATTGATGATATATTAAATTAATATCAATCTTCAAAAATTATTGAACTTCATTTGGTTGATCAAACAAGTCATAAAAATATGGAATAGGACACTTGTTGTTGATAGTGAGCTTATTAAGTTCTCGATAATCAATGCAAAGACACATTGATTTTTCTTCCTTTTTACTAAATAGAATAGCTTCACCCTAAGGTGAGACACATGAACAAATTAATCCCTTTTCAATATTCTCTTAGAGTTTATTCTTCAGTTCTTTCAACTCAATCATGGAAATTATATAGAGTGTCTTGCGAATAGTCAATGCACCAAATATGAGTTCTACAAAGAACTCAACATCACGATTCGATGCAAGACTAGGAAAATATTCTGTAAAAACATCAAAAAACCCATGAACATGAGGTGTGTCATCAATGTTTAGTTTTTCCTCAACCATATGAGATAGATATAATTCATGAATAGGAATTAATACCCATAATATAGAAGTAATTCCTATTAGAAATTTGTATTCATCCTAACACTGATGAACGATCATATGTTAATTTAGAATATGAAATGTGACTTACCTCAATTAGAAATTGATATGAAATCCATATAAATAATTATAATCCTTTATAAAATCACATAAAATTTGACCATAATAATAATCACAAAATTTTCAATAAACATTTTTACAAAAACATCAATCAGAGAGGAACTATATACTTGAGATGTGACCATTATACCATTGGGAGTTTTCATTGTTGAATCAGAATTTAATCATTGATCTAGCAATTGAATACCATTTTTAAATTACATATATATAATAGGGTGGGTATATTAACAACCAAATAAGACATTATCTATATTATACAATTGATAAAAAATATACCTTTCACCGCATCATTATTATAACCCACTTCAATAGTCATTATCATTAGTGATTTCTATTTGTATTTGGTACTTGGATTCTATTGATAATAGTCATCAAAGCATTCCAAATTCATGAACTAATTATAATAATTCCTATACACCTTTCACTTTAAAAAATGTATCATAGGTGATGCATTATTTTTTTCCTTCTTTGACTCTATTGAATTTACTAGCCTATTATTTTTCTCTTTAAAATCATGGTATTTATGACGTCTCTTTCCACATATAAAGAACCACCCAGTTCCATTCAAGAAAGTACAATGATGTTTCTTCCCAAAATTGTGGCATTTAGATGGCTGAAATTTCATTCCACCATGTTATTTATTTGAGCTTTCATGAGCCTCAATCTTCTTTTTTATCAAAACCATGAGAATGGTTGGAATTTCCAATTTCTATTTAAAATTTGAGTGTTCATAAAATTATTTATTTATAGGTAATAAATTATCTTATAGTTAATTCCTATTAGAGACATTGTTTTAGTCAGCCAAATAATCAATAAATTTTTATTTCAGGTATAATTATTAATCTATAAACATAATTTGAATGTCTAGTAATATTTCCTTATAATTACCAATGGATTCATCATCTATTTTTTTAATCTCAAAATACTCTTTCTCCATACATGTATATAGATTATGAGAGAATTAATTTCTAATAAATGACCATATCAATTAAACCCATTCAAAGTAGTCTATTTTTTCCGATTTTTTCATTTTTCAATAAGCTTTCACCATTGATCTGTTTCACCTTATAATTGATAAACAGATAAGGTAACCTTTTCATTTTACAAACACTGGATAAAAAAATATTTCCTCAGTGGTGTTCATTTATCACTCAACAACTAGTGGATAAAAATAAACACTAAATTATGGAAGATGTTACCTCATGAAAGACTCAACAATGGATTTATAATTCCATTGATTATTTAGAATATCTTAATGAATCTATATTGATAATGTTTTAGGAGAATAATAATGATATTATTCATTCTAACTCCTATAAAATTTCATTTCTTTGGAGGAAAATAATTTCATTATCCATCTAATTTTTCATTAACAAGATTCCGTTGAGTTGCAACCTTTGACTAAAATAAAATATCATAGTGTGAGAAACAATAATCATTGTATAAAACCACATAATCATGAAAATAATCCTTTATAGGTTGTTTAACTCAAGACACCTTATTTTAAATCGATTAAACCTTAAGCTTAACCTTGTTCATACATGCTCATTACCATATATTTTGGTTGTTATCCTATACTTGACCTTATCTCTAGGGTTCTAAATACTGTTTTCTCATTATAGTTTCCAGAGGTCAAATAAACTCGTTATGATACTAACTATAGGGACCCAAAAATTTCATAAATATATATTAAATCTATATAAATGAATATTTTTTAAATAACATAATGGTCCCCACCTAAATCGTATAGGTCCAATATCTCTAAATACTTGGAAACCTAAAAACTAGTTCATATTAGTTAAAAATAATTTCCCATATAAATCTTTATGAATATCAACCTTCACAGACATATTATACATTAATACTTTCATCATATCCTGAGAAATAAAATATAAGAAATGGTTGTCTCCAATGATAAGTATGGGGAAAAATGGATATATCAATGATCATATAATTAAACATGGGATAAAGTGTATGTGAACATGATATTAACACTTGAAAATAGTAACCTAAGTGAATAATGTTATAGATCGTAGCAGTTTATAAGAAATGAATCAAAAAGGAATAAAAGTACATGATCTATAACAGTATAACATTGGAACAAGACATAGAATTTTTGTATACATAAAATCACTGAAAATTATTTCCTTAATATCCAAGCCTATTTCAAAATACTATCAAAATTGAATAGGTTCACTCCCAAAACCATGGTAGTAGTAAAGGTTCACTCCTAAGAAAATTATAGTAGAAAAAGTACTATACTAAATTGGGTTCACTACCCATTCCATCACTTTTTATCTTATGAGATATAAATCCTTACCTAATGAATTGGAGTAGAATATAGGTCCCATTTATAAAATAAAGAAATTCCTACACATATGTTACACAAGATTGTAAAGAATTCATCATATCATAACCCATGAAAAGAAATGAGTTTTATAAATATTTCATCATATCATAACTCATGGAAATGAAATGAGTTTTATAAACATTTCATCAATTCATCATAGAAAAACCCATGAAAAAGAAATGAGTTTCATAAAAAATAATTCATCATAAATATATACCAGTGACAGAAAGAACAATAATGGTATCATTGGATAATATCTCTATTAAATCATAAGTTAAATCAAGGGTTATTGTATTTTATGATTGTATTTACCATTATAAGTTCATTAAAACATTCTTGAGGAAAATTGCCATTACATTTTAAAATAACTCATTTAAAATAATGAAATTATAAATGAAACATTTTTCATTGAATATAACATCATAAACGTTTAAAATAATCATAAAATAACTATTAATTATAGTGAGAATATACATTCATTCCTTATATGTTAAAAAATCATTCCTTTCACATTATTAAAAAAAAAGATAAAAAGTATTTCATTTGGAAAACAACAACAATATTCCTTTCAATCCATTTTGTATAAATTGAAACATGGGTAAAAATGATTTAAAAAAAAGAGAATAATAAAATCTATCTTTAAATTTTTTAGAAAATATGGGTATGGAATAACAATTTATACAAGTGGATTCTTAAAGATAAAAAATCCCAAATATTGACGAGTGTGTGAAATAAAACACCTACCTCATGTTTGGCATGCATTTAAAGAACCATAAAATCTTGTATAATAAATATCAATTTACTATAATTTTATATTAGATTCATATTAATACTTATAAAATAAAATTTTATATATTTATAACATTTTAACACCGCCTTTTATCAATAATTACTTAATAAAACTGTTATTTCTAGGTGTAAATATATTTTGTTTATCATGAGTATATCAATTCAAGAGATTCAGTACCTATAAAATTATCATGGTTCCATAATATTTAGAATATTAATTAGGGTATAAATAACATATATATATAATAATTATATAAACATTTTGAGTCCTCCATAAAATTTAGAGAATAAAAAATGATTACACTATTCATGGAGACGGTATGTCGTACTTAGTCATGAACAATGTTTCTATTTTTCAACTTATAGAAAAAAGGTAATTGTAAATATTAATTAAAAATTCTATGATAATTAATATATAATATCTATACATTAAATTCATCTTTATTACCATCCATGTAAATTGTAAATGGAAAATGAATCACATCACTTCATGGATGTGGTAGTCCCAACGTACCCACAAGCAACATCATTATTTCCCAGAGGATTGGATCGTAAGAAGGTATACACGATATTATTATTATAGAATTATAATTGTGTCATTAATACCATATATAAACTTTAAACCCACTATAATACTGATCCACAAAATATGGAGGTGAAAAATAAATTTTATCGCTATTGTACAGATGATATATTATATGTACGCACTAGTAAAACTTTCAATTATTGTCTGATGGGAAGATGGTTTATAATGGTGTTTTCATAATAAAAATTACATTTCATAATATTTATGACACATCAGAAATATTTTATCCCAAATACAATAGGGTTAGAGATGGTATAAAAGAGTATATTAGAAAGTGATCAGTTAAGGTGATTACCTCTTCTTTGAAACTACTCATTTAGATGTTGATAAAACACTATTTTATTGAATATTTTATTGATAATAAATGATATAATTTCCTCACATTGTGTTAAATATGTTTAATTATAAATTATTTGGGATTAGATCATTCATTTGAATATTTAATGAAAATTCCAGTTTTACCCTTTATAGTTCACTGTAGTATTTTGAAGGTAAATATTTTTATATTTATTATTTGAATTTTAAATATTGTAACAGTGTTCCTGAAATTATTATCTACAACTTTTATTCAGGACACTAGAGCTACAGAGTGCATTTGGTTGTTGAAAATGGGCAATGAAGTCAAAGTTGGGCTGGACTCGCCAGAATAGAGAAGCTTCTGTATTTCGGCCATAACTCCTTCATATGGGCCTGGAGTAAGCCCAAATTTGGAGAGGGGATAGAGGACCCATATACTCACATTGGAGCCTTCTTAAAGGCCGGCCAATTCACGCGTTTGGGTGGTCAAATTGGCGGTGCAAGTTGGCATAAAAAACTTCACCGAGATTCCCCATTCACATTTGAAACCACTTTGAACCTAGCCTCCCCACCACTCTATAAATTGGAGTTTTTCTCATTTTTTTGGGGTTGGGGACGTGCATTGGTAAGTTGAGGGCAGAGGATAAGTTGATCCACTCCAATTATCCAACCATTTCAATAAGGGTAGCTCTTGAAGCAAGGATCCCTTCGACGAAGCCTTCTTTTTCTCCTTCATGTTGTAATGATTTAGTTTGTGTAATAAACTTATTTTTTCTTCTTTTATTTATTCTCTTTTCTTCTATTTTGTTTAATTTTCTTCTTCTCTTAATATTCCTCTTTGGTCTGGAATTATTGAGTAGAAGTGTTATTGGGTTATAACCATTATAAACCTTTGCACATGCAAAACGCTTCTACGATGATTACGCCACCCATGGAAGAGTAGCCTTTTAGTAATCGATCTATCTTCTACCCTCTTCATTTAATTATTTTGAATGAATGAGCTACTGTAATTCAAATAATATGATCCATGAATTGTGTTTTTAAATTACAAGAAACTAAGAAAGCAATTGAACAATTAACACAAAAACACGCGAGGTCGGGATTTTGTGTAAATTGTGAGAGCGTAATCTTAATCGGTAATACAAGACCACACGGGATAAATTTGTAGAGTTCAAATATAATCCCTAAACACAATTCATACTCATTTCCAGAATGGATATGTTCTATAATTAACCACTGAACATAAGCTATCCTTAGAACAACAATCAAAGCAGGGTGCTGCGATTGTGTGTTCTGAAGCTAGCTTAGGGTTTAAGTAATTTCATCTTTGTGGTTAAGTTAACTCTTGTAGGCTTCGAGGGATAAAAAATTAGGGGATCATAATTAAGTGGATATTTATTTAAATGATAATGATTAATAAGTGAATGAAGAGGTAGAGTTAGATCGATTACGCCTTTTAAAATAGATTTCTAAAAAAACATCTTTTTGTTGTGTCATTTTAATCGAACTTCATTTCAAAACTAAAATCAAAACAAAATACAATCTTCTTCCAGAAAACTTTTTCTAGATTCATAAACTATAACCAACCCCATCCTTTCAAGAAGTTTTTTTATTATATTATATTTTATTTGTTTTAGAATACCTTTAATAAGTTGTTAAATTCACTTCCTCCTTTGAGAGACGACCTTGGTCAGCCACTCTGCTGCACCTAAGAACCCCAAAAATCACATTAATCATTTGAGGGTGCCCACGAAAGCGCTCTTTCAAATTGGCGCCATTACCGGGGAGGCAAGTAATTATTTCAACCAATTAGAGGTATTTATTTTGTTTGATATTTTAATTCTCTTCCTCTCTTCTTTCTTTCGTCTTTACCCAATCTGATTTTTTTCCTTCTTCTTTTATTTCCTTCTACTTCTTTTTTGGACCATCAACTCAAACTTCTAATTTTTATTTCACTATGGTCCACTTTCCTACTTCTCATCTTTCATTTATTGATGAAACGAACTAATCCCGAAGATCTCTTAGATCTTGACCCTGAGATTGAACGCAGCCTTAGGGCACGAATTAGACACTCTCAGTCTACATGAAGTTTCAATATTCAACCAGTTGGTGAATTCCTCTCTTCTGGAAACATTGAAATTGGAAGCAATTCAAATTCAAAAATAAAAGAGGAACCAATGGCTGGAAATAATGGAAATGAACTTAATATAACCATTCGAGAATTGGCTGCACCTGATATTAACCATCAACCAAATTGTATTGCATACACAAATCTCGAATCGGACTTTGAACTGAAATCTGGGTTAATTCTCATACTTCCAAAGTTTCATGGCCTCTCTGGTGAGGATCCTAATAAAAATTTGAAATAATTTAATGTTGTTTGTTCAACTCTTAAACCAAGAAATGTTTCTGAAGATCAGATCAAATTAAGAGCATTCCCATTCTCACTTCATGGAGCTGCAAAAGACTGGATGTATTATTTACAACCCGAAGATGTAACTTGTTGGAATGATTTGAAACGTCTTTTCTTGCAAAGATTTTTTCCAGCATCAAGGACCACTTCCATTCGAAAGGAGATATCGGGGATCAAGCAAGAACAAGGGGAGTCAATGTATGAGTACTGGGAGCAATTCAAGAAGTTGTGTGCAAGTTGTCCGCATCACCAAATCAGTGAGCAACTCCTCATTCAGTACTTATATGAAGGACTCACACCCATGGAGAGGAGCATGGTGGATGCTGCAGCTGGAGGAGCATTGGTGGACAAAACACCATCAGCCGCACATGCATTGATCGACAAGATGGCCCAAAACTCCCAACAATTTGGTGATCGAGGTACACCACATATCAGGGGAGTACATCAGGTAGGTCCTTCTTCTCTTGAGAGTCATTTGATTGATACCAAGTTAGAATAATTGACAACTATGGTGAGGAAAATTGCTTTGGCACAAAAGACATATCTACCCCCTCCTTCAAGGCCTTGTGGAATTTGCACTGAGACAAGCCACCCAACTGACTGTTGCCCACAACTACAAGAGACAGAGGATTGCGCAGCAGTATTCCCAGGGAGACCATTTCAGCAGCAACAACAACCATATCCCCAAAATAAGTTTGATTCATTTGCTCCAACATACAACCAAGGGTGTAAAGATCAACCGGACATGAGGTATGTCTCTGGACAACAACAAAGGCCACCCTTTCAACAAAACTTCTAGCATCCTCCGCCTTACCAACAGGGTTTCCAACAACCCCAAAGGAGATTTGAAGCCCAGGCATCAACAAGCCAACAACAAGGGAATCCCCCACCAAAGGTATATTCTAATACTGAAGATCTTTTGAAGCAAATTTTTCATAATCAACAGAATGAGCTGAAGAGTCAATGTTTGGAGCTGAGGGAGTTAAAGACTCAAATGAGCCAGATTTCCACCGCCCTCCATGAACTTGTAAGTAAGAATTCCAAAAATCTACCTTCCCAACCCACTCCAAATCCAAAGGGGAATGTTAGTTCCATCACATTGAGAAGTGGGAAGCAAATGAACGATACATCTGTACCTACCATTCCACCGGGATTCACCTCAACTCCAGAGAAGCCGCATTCTATACCAACTAATGAGCAATCAAAGGAGAAAGATAAAGGTAAGAAAAATATTGATGATGTTCCTCCTAAACCCCTTCCTTTTCCAAACAGGGTTGTTCAAACCAAGAATATGGCTGAAGAAGTAATGCAAAAGGAGGTTTTGGATACATTCAAGCATGTGGAGATCAACATTCTTCTACTTGAAGCCATTAAGCAAATTCCAAGGTAAGAGAAACTCTTAAAATAAATTTATACCAATCGAAGAGGGATCAAGGGAAATGAGAGGATCAACCTTGGAAGGAATGTCTCAGCACTCATTACACCAACTCTAGCAATGCCAACAAAGTTCAAGGATCCCAGGACATTCACCATCCCATGTACCATAGGGGAGTTGCACTTCTCTGATGCTCTTTTTGATTTAGGAGCTTCAATAAATGTGATGCCTCACTCTGTATTATCTTCCTTGCAGGTTGGTGAGTTGAAGCCAACAAGAGTAGTGGTGCAATTGGAGAATAGAGCTATGGAATATCCAGCGGGATTCCTTGAGGATGTACTTGTCCGGGTAAGAGACATGATCTTCCCTGCAGATTTCTATGTGCTTAACATGGAGGACGATCAGTTAAGTTATCATTCCCCCATTATCTTAGGTAGGCCCTTCCTCTAAACTGCAAAAACTATCATAAATGTCAATGAGGTTACACTTTCCAGGGAATTTGGAGATGATGTTGTGATATTTAATGTTATGGATTCCATGAAGTACCCCTCAGAGGGCCATTCTTCTTCTGTTATCTACCATTTTGAACCACCAAGTAAAAACCCCATGGAATTGGATTGTCCTATTCGTAGGGAGATTATGAGTATTGGTTCTAGTTTGATGTCTAAGAGTACTTCTACACCCATTTTTAAGGAACAAGACTCTCTAAGATTTGATTTTGAAATGGATTCATATTCTGATTTTGATCATGTGAACTCTGATTATGACATGGATATTGAGTATGCTGATGGATTTGGTGCTTTATTCTCTGATTGTGATGATTTATATTCTGATACTAATGTTCATTGTGCAGATATGTCTGTTGCATCAATTTCTCTATCCATACATCACCCCCTACATTGGAACTCAAGCCATTGCCCCCAAATCATAAATATGCATACTTGTTGAGTGGTGATAGATTACCTGTTATCATTGCTAACAATCTCTCTTTTAAACATGAAGAAAAACTCTTTAATCTTTTGAGAGATAACATTAGGGCAATTGGTTGGATATTGGCAGACATATCATGTATTAGACCCTCCATTTGCATGCATAGGATTCTTTTGGAGGATGGGGCTAAACCGGTGAGACAACCACAAAGGAGACTCAATCCCACCCTCCTGGAGGTTGTTAAAAAAGAGGTTGAAAAATTTCCCGAGGAAGGTATAATCTATACCATTTCATATTCTCAGTGGGTAAGTCCTATTCAGGTTGTGCCTAAGAAGAGTGGTGTTACTGTTGTGAAAAATGAGAAAGATGAGTTAGTTCCAATGAGGGTGCAAAACAGTTGGCGTGTGTGTATTGATTATAGGAAACTAAATCAGTCCACTCGCAAGGACCATTTCCCCCTCCCATTTATTGATCAAATGCTTGAGAGACTAGCTGGGAAAACACACTATTGTTTCTTGGATGGATTTTCTGGGTATTTTCAGGTTCCTATAGCTCCATAGGATCAGGAGAAGACTACATTCATCTGTCCCTTTGGCACATTTGCCTACCGGAGGATGCCATTTGGACATTGCAATGTCCCAGGTACCTTCTAGAGATGCATGGTGAGTATTTTTTTGATTTTATTGAGACCTACATGGAGGTATTTATGGATTATTTTATAGTGTATGGATCCTCATTTGATGAATGTCTAAATAGTTTGGGAAAGGTATGGAATCATTGTATTGAGAAGAATCTGGTCCTAAACTTTGAAAAGTTTCATTTCATGGTAGAGCATGGCATTGTCTTAGGGCATGTAGTGTCAAAAAATGGGATAGAGGTTAATAGATCAAAGGTAGATATTATTTCATCCTTACCATATCCTTCATGTGTGCGTGATGTTAGATCTTTCCTAGGTCATGCAGGATTTTATCGGCGCTTCATCAAAGATTTTAGTAAGATTTCTCTTCCTATGTCATGATTACTTCAAAAGGATTCTGATTTTGTGTTTGATGTTTCTTGCAGCGTATCATTTGATGAGCTGAAGAAGTGTCTGACCACTCCACCAATCATACAGCCCCCGCGGTGGGACCTTCCATTTGAGCTTATGTGTGACGCCTCCAACTTCGCGGTTGGAGCTATCTTATCTCAGAGGGTGGAGGGACGTCCACATGTGATCGCCTATGCATCGAGGACACTGGATTCAGTCCAATCAAATTACACAACTACGAAAAAGGAGTTTCTTTCTGTCATATTTTCATTAGATAAATTCTGTTCATATTTATTGGGCTCTAAAGTAGTTGTTTTTTCTGACCATGCAGCTTTGAGGTACCTCCTGAAGAAGCCAGATGCAAAGCCATGACTTATCCGTTGGATGCTCCTTCTTCAAGAGTTTGACCTTGAGATAAAGGACAAGAAGGGGTCATAGAATTTGGTGGCGGACCACATGAGTAGGCTTACTCACACACTAGAGGATGATACCTTGGACCAGGTACCACTTCGGGACACTTTTCCCAATGAGAATATTTATTCCATCTTAGGTACGCATCCTTGGTATGAAGATTTAGTGAACTACATTGTTACCTCTGAAATCCCTACAAATTTAAATAAATATCAAGTCCAAAAATTAAAAAGTGAGTCTAGGTATTATGTGTGGGATGATCCTTACCTCTGGCGCATGTGTAGTGACCAAGTCATTAGGAGGTGTGTTCCTGATCATGAGTTTGAGTCTGTTTTGCATTTCTGTCATACACTTGCTTGTGGTGGACACTTTGGACCCCATAGGACAACTAGGAAGGTTTTGGACTCTGGATTATATTGGCCTAGATTGTTCCATGATGCCTATGTGTTTTGTAGGTCATGCTCTCGTTTCCAACACACTGTGAATATTTCTAGGAGACATGAGATGTCCTAACAACCCATACTATTCTGTGAGATTTTTGATGTATGGGACATTGATTTTATGGGTCCTTTTCCTAGTTCATTTGGATTTTTGTATATTTTGGTTGCTGTTGATTAGGTGAGTAAATGGGTGGAGGCCAAGGCCACCAGGACTGACGATTCTCATGTTGTTGTAGACTTTGTCAAAACACAGATTTTTTGTAAGTTTGGAGTCCCAAAGGCCATCATCAGTGACCAAGGGACACACTTTTTCAATAGGAATTTTGCTTCCCTCCTTCGAAATTATGGGGTGACACACAAAACATCAACACCATATGACCACCAAACAAATGGCCAGGCTGAGGTTTCAAATCGTGAATTGAAACAAATATTTGAGAAAAACGTGGAGCCAAATAGGAAGGATTGGAGCAAGCGCTTGGAAGATGCATTATGGGATTATAGAACAGCATACAAGACACCCATTTGTATGTCCCCATTTAGGATTGTTTTTGGGAAAACATGTCATCTCCCATTGGAAGTCGAGCATCGGGCATATTGGGCTATAAATAAATGCAACATGGAATTGGCCCAAGATGGAATTCAAAGAAAGTTGCAAATTCAAGAGCTTGAGGAGATTCGACTATCATCATATGAGAACTCAAGGCTCTACAAGGAAAGATCAAAATCATCTCATGACAAAATGATCCAACAAAGGGAGTTTCATGTTGGAGGGAAATTCCTTCTCTACAGTTCACGACTGAAGTTGATTCCTGGTAAGTTGTGTTCCATATGGTTAGGTCCTTATATTGTATCTAATGTTTTTCCTTATAGTGCAGTGGAGATCACACAAGAGGACACTAGAAGGAGCTTTACAGTCAATGGGAAACATTTGAAGAGATACATTGAGGGACTTCCTACTGATGCAGTGGATTTTATCACACTACATGACCCCATCATCACTTGAGCACATCAGGCTGTTCCTAACCCTTTCACTTTTATATTATTTATCCTATTTAAAAATTCTGCATTTCATGTGCATATATCATCTCATGGGTTCACATTGAGGACAATGCAATATTTTAAGTGTGGGGGAGGGAACCTTTTAGTTTAGTAATTTCAATTGTTTTCCTGTTTTAAAAAAAACCAAAAAAAAATTGTGTGTTTTTAAATTTTGTGTGTTTATTTTACAATTTTCTGTGTTTTTTTGAAACTTTTGAGCTGAAATGATTCTCATCACCATTTTTAAATCCATATCAATGAGTAAAATAATTTATCCCAATAAACTGAGCTTAAATGAATGCTGAAATAACTTTGTTTCATGTTCAAATATTTAGTAATTTCATGAAAATTACACTGAATTTTGAATCCCATGCCACATCTCACTGTCTTTTTATTTGAAATCACTTTCCTGTGAGGCTTCTGAACCATTATTTTTATATTCTTTACATTCACCTCACTTCTTGAGAGAACCAAACCATGCATGATTTAACCAGAATTCGATCTATTCCTGTCAAAACATGAGGGTTTGAGGTACATATGATTAAATGATTGAGTCATTTGTTTGGTATTAAAGACCCTATTTCGAAGAATCCTTTTTTTATAATGGACTACCTTGAATATTTAATCCTTGTAGCCCTTAGAAGCCATGAAAAGCCTGTTAGGTTAGCCACATTACAAGACAATTTTCCCTATCCAACCGACTCTTGAAGTGAAATTGCATAATCTAGTTGAGCTTAAGTGTGGGGGAAGCTGTCTTGTGTTGTGCCTCCACATTCTTTGATACTTTGGGTGGAAAATTAAATTCTGAAGAGATGTGTTTTCTACTGAAAAAATCCATTATATTGAAAGCTGTACCTTTTCTGGAGCTTTCATGACAAGTGAAGTTGTGCCTTTTCTGGAGCTTCTAATTGAGGTGGAAAGTTGTGCCCATCTGGAGCTTTCAAGAAAATCATGTTTGAGAAGATTGAAATTTTTGATCCTGAAATGATGAATGGTGTAAACCATTCATGACTTTTAATGATTATGGAGCTGAATTGATACTATGGGGATTCATGAGAAGACTATATTTAAGTGAAAATTAGATTAATGCAATTTTTCTTCAAAAAGAGTCAATCCCTCCTCTTTCAACCTCAGAGTTTTTCACATCTTAATCCTACCAACCGAAAGCCACAGAACAACCCTGGAAAGTCATCCTGATAAACATATGTCCTTGACTCACATCGGATGGCGATGTAGAAATTTATCATGCCTATGGTGACCCTTGTATGAGTTTGGATGAGAAAGACATTGCAAAAAAAAATTGATATTTGAGTGATGAGAGAAAATTCAAGCGAGGTAAGTGTTTTGTGCATGGAAGGATAAATGAAGTGGAAATATATTGAATAATATAAATTAAGAACTTGAAATAATTGTTTTTTATGAGGCATGATATATTTTGTTTCTTGGTGTATAATTGTTTGATCTCAAAGATATGTGTTTTGAAATTGGTTTTGATTTGATATTGATGTTTACTTGATATGAGATTTTGCTCAGGAGTGCAAAAGGGTATGTGTGGGGGAGTTGATAAAACACTATTTTATTGAATATTTTATTAATAATAAATGATATAATTTCCTCACATTGTGTTAAATATTTTTAATTATAAAATATTTGGGATTAGATCATTCATTTGAATATTTGATGAAAATTCCAGTTTTACCCTTTATAGTTCACTGTAGTATTTCGAAGCTAAATATTTTTATATTTATTATTTGAATTTGAAATGTTGTAACAGTGTTCCTGACATTATTATCTACAACTTTTATTCAGGAGACTAGAGCTAAAGAGTGCATTTGGTTGTTGAAAATGGGCCATGAAGTTAAAGTTGGGCTGGACTCGCCAGAATGGAGAAGCTTCTGTATTTCAGACATAGCTCCTTCATATGGGCCTGGAGTAAGCCCAAAGTTTGAGAGGCGATAAAGGACCCATATCCGCACATTTGATCCGTCTGGAAGGCCAGCCAATTCACGAGTTTTGGGGGAAAAATGGGTGGTGCAAGTTGGAATAAAATATTTGGCCGAGATTCCCCATTCACACTTGAAACCACTTTGAACCTAGCCTCCCCACCACTCTATAAATTGGTGTTTTTCTTATTTGGTGGGGTTGGGGACGTGCATTAGTAAGTTGAGGGTAGAGGAGAAGTGGATCCACTCCAATTATCCAACCATTTCAATAAGGGTAGCTCTTGAAGCAAGGATCCCTTCGATGAAGCCTTCTTCTTCTCCTTCATGTTGTAATGATTTTGTTTGTGTAATAAACTTCTTTGTTCTTCTTTTATTTCTTCTATTTTCTTCTGTTTTGTTTAAATTTCTTCTTCTCTTAATATCCCTATTTGGGCTGGAATTATCGAGTAGAAGCGTTATTGGGTTATACCCATTATAAACCTTTGCACATGAAAAACGCTTCTACGATGATTACGCCACCCATGGAAGAGGAGCCTTTTAGTAATTGATCTATCTTTTACCCTCTTCAATTAATTATTTTGAATCAATGAGCTACTATAATTCACATAATATAATCCATGAATTGTGTTTTTAAATTACAAGAAACTAAGAAAGAAATTGAACAATTAACAGAAAAACACGCGAGGTCGGGATTTTGTGTAAATTGTGAGAGTGTAATCTTAATCGGTAATACAAGACCACACGGGATAAATTTGTAGAGTTAAAATATAATCCCTAAACAAAATTCATCCTCATTTCCAGAATGGATATGTGCTCTAATTAACCACTGACAATAAGCTATCCTTAGAACAACAATCAAAGCAGGGTGCTGCGATTGCGTGTTCCGAAGCTAGCTTAGGGTTAAAGTAATTTCATCTTTGTGGTTAAGTTAACTCTCGTAGGGTTCGAGGGATAACAAATTAGGGGATCATAATTAAGTGGATATTTATTTAAATGATAATTATTAATAAGTTAATAAAGAGGTAGAGTTAGATAGATTACTCCTTTTAAAATAGATTTCTAAAAAAACATCTTTTTGTTGTGTCATTTTAATCGAACTTCATTTCAAAACTAAAAACAAAACAAAATTCAATCATTTCCAGAAAACTTCTTCTAGATTCATAAACTATAACCTACCCCATCCTTTAAAGTATTGTTTTTATTATATTCTATTTTATTTGTTTTAGAATACCTTTAATAAGTTGTTAAATTCACTTCCTCCTTTGAGAGACGACCTTGGTCAGCCACTCTGCTGCACCTAAGAACCCCAAAAATCACATTAATCATTTGAGGGCGTCCACGACAGATCTCTTTCAGATGTAATCAAACATTCTTTGGGGTTAGTATTTTTTCGAAGAAAATAACATATAGGACGTATCATGTAAATTTTATATGATAAATTCATAAATTTAGGTTGAGAGATAAGGCTCAATGTGGTATAAAAATGTGATGGAGGAGGTGCGCTTTTATAATTGATGTGAGGATCACTTTTGGACCAAGATAATATTCCCTAGATTATGGTTATGAATTCAAATAATTAATTAATATTATTTTATTATTAATAAAATCTAAATTTATATTCTTTCATAACTAATAGTTTCGTTTTGTGAACACATAAAAGATATTTAAAACTAAGAGAGTGACATTTTGTAACTTTCTTTTATTTAAATAATATATAAGTCATTTTCTTGGACACATATCCATTAAATAACTAAACTTAGATCCTAAAGTAATAATATTATAATGAAGATCGTTAAATATGAACTATAATTAAAAATTATGGCCTTATCACTTATTTTTATTATAGATTAACATGGTTTACCGTTTACCAATGTGATAAATATTACCATGGTTAGTATTAAAATTGGCCAAAAACAAAAGGGGAAGATTTACCCAATTTGAACCACCTCATTATAAATTTTTAATTACTTTTATATAATAAAATAAATTTAAATGGAAGAAATTAATTTTAATTTAAGTGAACTCAATGAGATAAAAAATGATGTATAGAAAAAACTATTTTTAAGCATAAAACTAGAGTTATTCATATCCTATGCATAGAAAAATATTTATTAAATATTATAAAACTTTTATTAAGTAAATAATATATAAATTTCATTAAATTAATTAACAAAAATAGATTAATTTAATTTATTAATTTAAAAATTCATTTTGTGGATAAAAATAAATTTTCAGAAAAAATGTCACTTTTATTTCTAAGGAATATTTATCTTTAATTCTCACAATTTGATAACGGTTGAATTAATTTTATTAATATATATACTATATATTTTTTGTAATTTATTTATTAATATTCATTCCCACAAATCCAATAAAAATTATATATTAAACACATAATATTCTGATAAGGTTATGTGGTTTGTCTAAACTCACTTTTGTGTGTAACACATGCTATCAAAGAAATTAAATTATTTAAATATAAATATTTCATAAAAATCTATGGGTTTTAAATAAAAAACCTCTATCATATCAATTTTATACTAATATAATGGTGGGTTATATGTGGATAAAACATTTAGAGATAATATTTTGGGAGTTGGGGTTTAAGGAGAACGAAACAGTTATCATGGATATGTATCCTCAAATGGGAGATAGTAACTAGTGATGATCCCTGATCCAAAATTCTTGGAATTTAAAAAGATAGAAAAAATTTAGTTTCATTCATTTTATATTATTTCTCTATGAAATTTTTTTCATTGGGATCAACGTGATAATATGGAAATGAAATTATGGAACTAAAAAAGGAAATTGAGATTATGGATGAGTATGAAGAAAATTTCATTAGTTTAGCACTGTATGTTATAGAATAACTGCATAACCTATAAATAAAAATTGGAAACATATTTAATTTTTTAAATAAAAATTTTAGAAGATAATTATTTATCAAAAACTTTTATTAATTATAATATATTATAACAATTGTTGTTAAGACTGAGAAGAACTTTTCTAAATCACGTAATTAAATAGGTAATTCTGAGAAAAATGGGATGGTTGATCTCTATTCAAAAAAACATCTAGAAACAAATTTAAGGGAAGAGTGTGATTTTTTATATTCATTAAATTTGTAAAGAAATACATAGTGTCATATATAATGGGTTTTGATATATGATTTAATTATGGAAATAGTTGTCATCAAAACCCTGAGTGTAACATAATGAGAGAAGCAATAAATTTTAATTGTTTCAACTTTAACAAGATGGGGAATTATTGTAATCAATTCTCTATGAACCAAGAGAATATTCCCTAGAATAGGGTTATGAATCTAGGAGGATATTTTTCAAAAATAATAGATAAAGATTAAGTTCCAAATAATGTGATACCATATACATTATTTACACAGTCAAGGTTATATAATAAATTATTTGATTCTTGATCTATCGAATCTTATAGACATTACTTATTTCGAAAGAATATTCAATAACCCTTGATGAATTAAGTAATGATTTATCATTAAGAACACCATGTGGTACTTTTACTTTAATAATGATATACTATGTGATTGAAATTGCAAGGAATGTGTGTTTTCTAGTTATAAATTTAATCATCATACCTATGGTGGATTTTCTGGTAACCATGGGGATAGATTGGATCTCAAATTATATATATAAACTGTCTTATTGTCAAAAATAAGATACAATATTTGAGAAAAGTAATTAATTACATTTTTATGTGATATTTAATTAAATAAATCATTTTAGGGACCAGCCTTAGTAGATCATATTAATTAAATTATTGTGGAATAAATGGATGGAAAACAATCTATAAAGGGTAAATATGTATTGAAAATAGAAGATGTAAATAATTTGTAATAATATATTGATGTACTTATTAATGGATTTCCTAGATATATCCATTTTTGAGAACAAAAGATCTCTTTTGGCCGTATCTCTGTTACAAATGCCATATCTAATCCACCATATCAAATAGATCAAGTGGATTTAGTTGAGTTAAAGGAGAAATTAGAAGACTTATGTGATAGGATTTACAATTTTCAATGTTTTTGAAAATGTGGGTTACCTTATTTTTTAATGAATGATAATTCAATGAGGAAAATTATTGACTATAAGTAAATATTTAAAACTATAGTAAATAAAAATTATTGTTTTTTCCTTTTATTAATGACATATTTTATCAAATTAAAAGGGATTCATACTTATTTTGAATATTTATCTTCATTTTAATTATCATAATTGTATATTTATATTTATTTTAATTATCATAAAATGAATTTTAATATGTATAATATCTGAATGATTAATTTCTATATGTGTTGTTGTCATTATATGTTCACCGTAATTGCTTTTGGTAAGACGAATTCATTATTTATTTTTTATAGATTTAATGAATAGATTATTCAATGATTTTTTTGATATGTTTTTTCATAGAGTTTACTGATGATATTATTTTATACTCTACAAGTAATGAAGATCATGGAACAAATTTTCAAATCTCACTTATGGTTCTAAGGAAACATCTATTTTATGGTAAATTCAGTATATATTAATTTGGGATTTAATAGGTTTCATTCCATATACATATTGTTTCTATGGATTTTATATTCTTCTACTCAGATTAAAAGAAAATTTTTTATGGAATTTCCAAGACCCTGAATTATTACTAAATAAATAGTTTCCATGTTATTGTTGGATACTATTGACACTTTATTAAAAATAATTCATGATTATCTAGTCACTTATACAATTTTTCCCATAAAGGGGTCAAATTCACAAGGAAAAATGAATTTTAAGATATATTTGAGGAATTAAAGAGGATGTTAGTAAACCTAATTGTATTAACACTTCTCTATAGTAAATAATGGTTTTTTATTTATAGTGACCCAACAACTAAAGGTCATTGATTTTTTCTAATGAAAAATGATGGAGTGGGTGTTTATGCATCTTGATAGTTGAATCACAATGATATTAATTATCTAGAAAATGATTTAGAGTTGTAAATAGTGATATTTGAATCAAAGATAATGAGTTATTATCTCAATTGAGAGAGATGTGATACATACACCAACTACAAGAGTTTGAAATACATCCTTACTCAATATTATCTCAATATAAGTAAAAAGAGATGGTTGTAACTACTCAAGGATTATGATTTTTCTATAAATTATAATCCTAGGAAAGGAAATAAGGTGTAAGATGAATTAAATAAAAAATTTGATAATATCTTATCAATGATATTGGTGGAGAATGATCAAATTATCATGGATTTAGTATGCATTTATTTTGATATTATAATTGAATGAAAAATACTATTCTTATCTGATATACTTAGACAACATTATTTATTAAATAGGATTAACAAAACTCAATGTAATGATAATATCCTATAAAATAATATAGGATATTTTAAGAATAAATAGTTCCTAGAGTGTACCATTGGTGATGATGGAGATCTAAGGTTTGGAAAGAGGTTATATATTCCATCAATAAAAGGGTAGAAGATATATCTATTAGATAAGACTTATAGGTAAAACATATCAATACATCTTAGAAACAACAGGATATATAGGGATACATGATACCAAAATAGAGGAAGATGGTGCTTTCTAGTGCCACCTCAATGAGGAAGAAATCATAGTTCTTGTGAAAATCCTCAACCCCGATAGTTCCCCAGGCCTGAACATGGTTTCCAAATCCTTCTTCAGAGCCACATATAGCACGATTACAGATTACATAGTGCTTAATATATAGGATTTTATCTATGTTGGGATCATTCAATGAGTTGCTAGCGCTATTACCAAGGATCTTATTATAAAAATTAAAAATCCATTTATTCTTCAACACAATCACCCAATTATTATGTGCATCCTCAAATAAAAGGTCCTTGCCACTATCCTAAATAATAGAATCAGAATTCACCTACTCTAATTAATTTCTCAAGAACTCCATGGTTTTGGTAAAAATATATCAATTAAATGGGAAATTTCTTTATCCAAGGAGGTTGTTGGTGATCTTAACACCAAATTACATGGTCTAAATATGGTGGTCAAGAAGGACATGGGAAATTACCATGACCATATTGAGTGGTATTACATTATTAAGGTTTTGACACGTATAGTATTTTCTAACTAGGCTATGGAATTTTTTAGGTGTTTCAGATCTTCATGGATGGTTGTTCATTTCATTGGAAGGAATTATGGGCCCTTTAAATCTGTTTGTAGGTTGGGGCAAGGGGATAACCTATATCTATGTCTTTTTGAAGGATTTTCACAGTTGCCTAATTAATTAGGATATTATGCATGACAACATCCTCCCTTATAGGTGTAAATCCAGATCATGTTGTATATATAATATCATGTTTATAGATGATACGATCATTTTAATGATTGCTAGATTGAGGCCTATTCATCATAATAATAATATTATCATTGATTATTATCACTATAGTGTCCATATTGTCAACTAGAAAAAGTTTACCTTTTACATCTCGAAACTCTGCACAGAAAGATGTATTATCTGTCAAAGTAGAAGACTATGAATGTTTAAAGTATCTTTCCCCAAGGAGTATCTTGATTCCATGGTCTCCTATGTAATGATTCTTATAAACCATTTTGACCATATTTCTTGGAAAATTATAGGTGACTTCTAGAACTGGAAGAAATAGTTCTTTACTTTTGGTGGCAGAATCACTTATCTAATAGTGTCCTCTCATATATCCCAATCCATGATCTCTCTTTCATTAATGTTCCAAAATGGGTTTTCAAAAAGATTGATACCATTCTATTCTCCTTTATTTTGGATGCTCATTAGGAGGGGAGAAAGAATTGGGTTCCATGGAAAAGGTTCATGATAAATGTTTAGGAGGGTGGTATTAATATGAAGAGCATATCTGGTATTCTATATAGCATAGGAGAAAAGTTGTAATGGGTGGTTATTGAAGCTCAAACACTATGGGATCGATTCATGGATACTATGCTCAGTAGAGTATTTAATGGAAAGAATGGTAATTAGGCATTTATATGGTCTATGTTTCTCTCCATAAAAAATCACTCCAACTATTTACCAGATGGATTGTGAGAAGTGGGGAGATCTCCTTTTGGCAAGATAACTGGGTTGGTGTTTCCCTAGGGGTTTTTGGATGTTCAGTCACCAACATCACCTTTAATAAAGAAATTATATACTTGAATTTTATTATTGTTGTGTTGGATAATAATCAAAACATCATCTTTTGATATTATTAATCTTATGGATGAAACCAATAATTGTGTTTTCACCGCATCGACTTCATGAGATTTCTCATTAATGGATTACGAGAGAGTGATTAGTAGTGTTGAACATCAAGACATCTGTGGTTAGACATTTTGTGTTATGTATATCCCTATTAATCTCAACTTTCTTTTTTTGTGAATCAGAAACAAATCCTTACCTACATATGAGAATGTAAAAGAATATGGTGTTATTTGGGTTTCGAGATGCATGTGCGGTGGGGAGTATAGATATGCGAGTTCAGACCATATATTCATTAGTAGTGAATGGGCATGTTAGGTGTGGATATCCTTCGGTAATTTCGTGGGTATCTATATTTTTTAATTTATGTATTCTCCCTCCATTGATTATTGGTTTCATTTTGTGGGTAACACTGGCCCAAATATTAGGTACCCCACCATTATCATATAAGATATGTGATGGAGAATTTTTATAGAAAGGAACAAGGCCATACTAGAGGGGATTCAAGGTTTAGGTAAGTATCTGGTGCTAAGAAATAAGTTTATATTATTCAATGTGAATTATCTCTATAATATGTGGCTTGAATTCCCCTTCAATAGAAAGATTTAGGTGGGAACCTTTTTCAACTATTCAAACCATTCTGATCATTGGGTTATATGGTTCTCCAATCCCCCTGGCCTCAAGATTAATATTTACAGTTCATGCACAATGAATTTCATGAAAGGTGCTGGTGTGGTTTGGGACTCCACGGGTCGGGATATCTTTTCCTATACAATAGACTTTAGTAGAGGAAATTCTCTATTGGATGAAGTTGTGGAACATCTTACAAGTCTCTAGATCTATAGGAATCAGAATATTGGCCTCATTATAATTAAAAAAATCTCTACCATCATCCATAATTCCATGCATGGAAAGATTGACACTTAATGGTCTATCTATTATATTATGATTAGGTTTAGGACTTTTATCAGTGATAAAATAGATATTTTATACAGATGGATATATTTAAACAAGGTTATTGATCACCCTGAATCTATAGAATTTTAGGGTCTTAGTATTATTCTTCCCATGGACATGCATTTACTCTCTATTTAAGGGGAGAATCTTGTTAGAGGGGATACACTTGAAATTCTCTACATCAAGACTGTGTAGTTTCCTACCATTTTTATTTTTCTCTGATTTCTTTTGTATTTTCTTTTTCCAACTATCTTTTTATAAAAATAAATTAATGGTGAATAATGGAGGGAAGATATGTGGCGAGATACTGAAAATTTCTATAAAAAAAATTTCATAGTATTCAAACAAGTAGAGATAAAAGTAAACTTCCAAAAACATTAATGTATCAATTACGTATAAAATAGTGTAAGTGGTATAATATCATTATGTATTTCGAAATTTGGATACCTAATACATCCAAGGGGAATAATGAATCATGGATCATTATAGAGCATTTAAAAATGATATATGATATCCTATAAATTCAAAAATATTTCCCTCTAGATCATCTTTCTATGTTGTATATAAATTAATATAGGAGACTTTATAGAACACACTGACCAAGAATCTTTCATTATGTTAAAAGGATCAAATATATATTTGGGATCTATCTCTAGAAGTTTTTAAATATAGTGTTTCATCATAGTCAAGGTACCAACCATAAGAGAACCAAAAATCTGAAATGCGTATCCAAATATTTGATTATATTTAATGATCTTAATCTCCTGAATTCCAAGGAAATTGTGATCATCATTTACATATAATGGGGTTTTCATATAGTACTATTTATCAATTAAGTAAAAAATTTCAACTTATAAATCCTTGTATGGAATGATATTTCAATCTATGATAATTTGGGATGATGTTAAAGAAAGGACGTTCTTGGGTCCAAATCATGTGGAAGAGACATTATAGAATATATGATCTATATGGGTGAATATCATTTCAACTTAGGGTAGGATGAAAAATTATGTAGACAACCAAAGGAAGGATATTGAATTCTAAGTGGGAGACTACACCTTTCTAATGACATCTCCATGGAAATGGATCATGGGATTTTGAATGAAATATATGTTTATTCTATGTTATATTTTTTCATTTCAAATATCATAGTAGATAACAGTTATGACATATCATTTATCCCATCCACTAAACCTATCTCATGTGCATAACATATTCCATATATCACTACTATTGAAGTATATTCTAGACAACTCATATTTTCTTCATGTTGATAATGTAAAATTAGAGAATAACATATCATATTATAAAGAAAATATTATGATAATTGATATAATAGAGAATGTTCTATGAAATCAAACAACATGACTGGTGAAGGTTCATTTGAGGAATCGCCAGTTATAAGAACAAACATGGGAACCACAGGATGAAATGAAAAAGGATTATCCAAATTTTTTCATTTATTATCTTGAAGTTTAATGGATGAAATAATTATAGAGGGGGTGTAATGTATGATAAATTCAAGTAACAAATAAGTATATTTTTAAAAAAAATATGTACTACATATCAATGGTATAAATTTATTAAGATTTATAAAACTACTAATTTATAGAAGAAAAAAAATCTAGTACAATGTAGATGTCTTTTTTCTCGTATTATATAATGAACATATCAACTCTAATACATATAATATAAATGAATTAAAATAAAATCCATTGAACTATCATATTGTAAGAACTAAAAATGATATGTATATTTTAAATGATTGGTTTGAATGAATTTATGGGAAATAAATATGGCCATTACATAACCATTGGTAATCATTATCATGGGGTATTATGACTGTTGGTAATATAGCCATTATAAATGGAATATTCTAATTAGTGTATATTGAGGATAATGATGAAATATAATGGATAATTAAGGGAGAAAAAGTTTCTACAAATACTTCGATCATTGATTATAAAGCTCAATAATTAGATCTTGGAAAGGAGGTAGCATCATTAGGACTTAGCGTTGACTATTCCTAATAAAAACCTCAATAAATGATATTTCATCCTAATTCTCTATGGGAGAAGTCTAATTTAGTGTAAATCACTACTATATTGATGTTATATGAATTACCATTAGGTCTTATAATGACGTGATTAATTTTTTTGTATCTAGGGTTATGTAGTACTAAAGAGTACATTATTTTATAATTTAAATAGTTTATACTTAGGTATAACATTTTATCAAATGTTTGACACTTATATAAAATATAAAATGGAATTAATACTTTTAATCATAATGTTGTAATTTTCTTAGGTGAGAATATTTTTAATTTTTGTTAAAAATAGTAAAATGTCTTAGAAATATGGAAATATGGTAAATATCACACCATATATATATAAAAATTACTTTACTCTGAAAAGGTAGGGTACTTTCCCAATTTTTGAATTGAAAATTATAATAGATAACTAAGGGTGGTAATCATGAACTATTAGAGGTAGTGGATCACTTAAGATAATGGTAAAATAAATCATTCATTACTTTATTCCTTGAAATTCCACTCACCACAACTATTAATACCCACACACTTTTATCATTTATCGTAAATATAATTCAAATTTCTCTCATTATATATCTCTCATTTAGTTTATATCATAGATATCTCATCAATATTGATGAGTTTGATTGGTTTTAAGGGTATGCACTTGGCTATCATGAGAAAGAGAGGTAAGGGTTCTAATTTCACCCTCTTAAGTCCATATTTAATAATATAATTTAATATCCAAAATCTTGTTATAATATTTATATATTTCAAAGTTATTTTTATTCCTTTGATATATTATCAATGTTGGAAGACCCAAATCCCTCTCATTTTACCCTTTTATATTCCATTACCTTACCAAAGTATGGGACATTTCTCTATCATTCGATTCCTATTTATATTTCCATTATTTTTCAGTTTTCAATTATCATGATATTATTATAATTTTTTATTATATTATTATATGTAATATAATTAATATATATAATTAATGCAATTTGATAACATAAATCATATTTCATAAGAATTTATATTCATTAAATGTACTAGTAAACATAAACTCTATCATCCAAATCCTCATACAAACCATGTATTTATAGAATTATAGAAGTCAAATTTCTATGGGGTGGAATTTTTTTAGACAAACTGTGACATGAATTGGTCACCCAATAAATCCACCAAAATAATTTATTAAAGAAAAAGTATTACAGAATAAGATCAAGGTCTAATGGGCTTACACCAACTGAAAATTTAGGGAGATGTATAATGATGTAGGAATTAAACACAAACAAAAGCACACAATCCATCATACTAGCCAGAAAAAAATCATGTCTTCAAGAAAATAGGGCTTCAACTCCAGGATAGAACCAATACCTGATATCAAAATCATCCAAAAGAAATTCTGAATAGAGTAAAAAATCCATTCTCCAGTGCATGCAAGCTAACACTTTCAATAAGGCATCAACATCATCAGATTCATAAAACACAACAACGTGGAGGTAAAACCCAAAAATTATTCTCAAGGAGAAATAAACCCAGTTCAAAAATTATTCTCGAATGCCCTGAGGCCTAGTATCATCATATCTACTTCCTATACACACTTTCTGAAATCATATCATTCTCTCCCTTCCACCATATACAAGAAATCATTTATGAAGGATTGAAGTTGTATAACCACATCAAAATGGTGGTGATGATTTACCAAATGAAAACTCTATATATCAATTTAAAACCATCCCAAAATCGAACATAACAAAACAGAAATTTCCAATAGCTGATACAGCAGAAAAATCTCATGTAATAGGTAAAACACCAAAATTGGTGAACTCGATTCATTTCTATAAAACTATAGATAAGAACCAGAATTCATCGAGCATTTTTCTACCAGAACACCCTCCAAAGAAAATCATGTGACAGTAAATTGACACAAAAACACAAGAAGAAAACCTTCTTATCATCCAAGAAGAGACCTCATCCAGGTGGCAACTCCATTCCCACATAAACCCCTAAAAATCGAAGACTTGCTAGCACAAGGATACATCCCATATTCGTTGTATCACAACCAAAAATCTTGATAATCCATTATGATTGAATTCACAAGAGATCATTACATCACCCTTATATAGTATCAAAATATTACATAAATTTAGAGTGCAGAATGAAGATAACATTTCATTAGCAAAAAATAATCTAAAGTCTGCCTAGTCCAAGCAATCTAATCATATATGATATTGGGATGAAGTACAAATCACAAAAGCTCATGAAGGAAAAAAATTTAAATAATGGAAGAAGTTATTCCCATGTAATATATTTGAAGTTTAAATTAGGATTATTTTTTTACTAAATCAAAATCCTTATAAATATATGCTTTCTGATTTTAAGATATTTCTCTCCAGTAATAGTATTATTCCTATATTTTTGAAATACGATCTCATCTTGCTCCTCTATCCAATCTTGTAATTCTCCCCCACATCCTCCTCATTACAATAAGAATATTTATAGACAAGAATATATTTTATTTCATCATCATCCTCATCTGTTGAGTGATCCACTATAGTTTGGTATTGAGAGGGTTTAGTGATTTCCATTATAGAGGCATCTAAGGATCGTGTGACAATGGTTATTTCAATGTGAGCGTAATATCTATGATTTTTTGTTTTTCTAGTTTTTGGAGTATGGAATACATCGGAATCCACAATGGTTTTTTACACTTCATAGAAGTTGATTTTAAATAGATTTAATCAATTTTGTTAGGTTGGTCACTATCCCCTTGTGAGGGATCACTAGAATCAGAGAGTTCACACTTCTCATTGGCTCGATCATCATATGATTCAAAGTTCTTTTCATACTCGTCAACTAGAGGGGGAGGGGTAGTGCAGGATCTTAAAGAATGAGGGACCTCAAAAAAACCAGTAATTATCTTTTTTTAGAAGGATGATCAGTATTTACCACCTTTCTCACATTAGATTTCTTCTATAAAAAGGTATATTAGGTTGGTTGACATTAACCATATTTCTATAATTGATCCCATAATGCTCTCATTTTTCAACCCAAATAACTTTATTAGCCTTAGGAAATGTATTCTTATGTATAAAATCCTTCAGAGAATGTTGTAGCTTGAGGAGTATATGATTATATTCGGGTAGTCTCTCGTAATTATCCTTCATAAGGAACCCAAAAGCTCCAATATGAATGCAGATTTGGGTAGGGAGGTCCTGAGAAACCAAAACATCAACACAAATCCTAGAAACATATGCTCATGAGAGACTCTTCTTGACTGATTCTATATTCAATGGATTACCAATGAGCATAAAGATCAAGAAAAGGGATGGTTGATAAAATAAATGTAGTAGTAGCCCAAGGAAGCCTATCCAAACTGGGAATATGGGAGACTCAAAGTAGAGGTCAAAATCTTGGGTCCATTAAAGAACATTCATAGACTAAGCCCCCAAATAACCACGATCTTCTCACCCATAACCTACAGTAATCATCCTTAGAAGAAAGATGAAATATGACATTGTAGGAGTTCAAGAGATTGTTGTGAAATATAAAAAAATCAACGGTTTCATGTGAATTTTGTTAGTATTTCAGTGATTGACTATGATAAAAAAAATCCCTACCAGAAAAAATGAAGATCATATGCAATATTTTTTACCTATTTTTCTTAGAAAGAAATCACCAGTTTTCTATGGTGATGAAAATATTTAGGGTCAAGACATAGAGCATGAACTACGACATCATTTGTGCAGGCCTCAGTGTTTGTAGTTGTTCTTCTGGTGATTACATCAGTGAATGATTTCCGAACTGGATTAGGGTTTCTCTCTGAGGTAAGATTATAATTAATAATGATAATATATATAGAGATGAAATAACTATTATTAGGTTTGAAGTGGGTAAAACTCAATTTTGGAACAAGTTCACCTTTACACTAATATATGATAACCTAAATCCATTTCCATAGGAAAACTATAAATATTTATTTTTCATAAATTATATGAGAATACATAATAATTTTTTAATGTGTATTTATACCTAATATCTTTTATCACTAACCATTGAAAATAAATTTATTTTATTGACTGAACTCATTGATTACCATAATATTTGATAGTACCTGATAACTACAATTCCACATTCTTCACCTTAAGAGGATAATTATTTAATCATTTTTAATCCTTAATTTTCCTTGATATGTTTCAAGAAAATTCACCGATACATCCTTATTAAATCATTGAACTTTCAAATTTATTTTTCGGCCTACATAATTCTTTTTTTATATGTGGGAAATCTTGTAAGAAAATTATTAATAGGAAATTAGGGTAATTATTTCAATGTTGTTTTTATTGAACATTATTCCATGAATCACCTATATCATTTTAATAAACATGATAATTTATTGGAGTTTTATTTGATATATGGGACATATAATTATATTTCCAATCTGTGCAAAGATAGGTCTCATGATACATCTAATTCAGGGAAATGGGATCATCCTTACCCCTTATGTATGATTTCTTGGAACAATTTGTGAATAATATGTTTATAATATCTGACATCATATATTCACATCATTTCCATTATTATGTGATCATTTAATTTTATCCATGTTATTATTAATTTATTTTTCTTTCCATAGATTTTGTTATAAAATATATTTATTTATAAAGAATGATTCATTTACACACTCATGTTATATATAATATTCCATTATTAATCCATGTCTTCTTTCACTACACATTATAAATTACTCGGAATTTATGCTCACCATTTACATTTGTTTACAATTTCCCTATTCAATTGAATAGGATAATTAACATTAATCATATCTGTATACAATATAAAGGAATAATAATTTGTACATAAAAATGTATTATGCCCCATTATATCATACTAATTATTTATCTAATTTCACCAAGACTATTGATCTTTTATCATTATGAAGTAATTAATCTCAATGTGATTTGATTAACATTTAGGAAATAACCTACCATATTTTAGTTACTATGTTTGGGGGAATTATACTAATATTTTGTGTTACATATTATCCTAATATGACTTCAAACTATAGAAGAGGCATTTAGTTGAGTAATTATAGATATTTTAATTTGATATGGTTCATCTTATGGATTTCTGACTATGGTTGTTCTGGCATTGTGATATCTATATTTCCAAAAGTAGGCAGTCACTATGTATTTTACCTATGATGCTTCAAACTATTCATTGGTTGAGAAGTTGGGAGGTCTTCCTCAACAAAACATTTTGAGGGGGAATAACTTCATCCTAGTGGAATCCCTTATATATTTAGTATTTATTCATGAATCTTTCCGAAATACTAGTGTGAGACTAGTTACCTTTGTTCCAAGTATCTGATTCGAACCATGTGTTCATGTGAACAAAAAAATGTATATATAAATGGTTCTCTATATTTTTTTCTATTAATGGGTGAAACTATGTTTTAAATACATAGTTGGGAAATTTAAAATTTACAACCATATAGGGAGGGGGTAGGTATTGTGAAGTTGGGATTGTGACCATAAGGGGAGATTCCTATTCATAACTGTGAAGTGAATAAGAAACAAGATAGTTAAATTCCACTTAATGGGACATATTAATCCTTTTATTATCCTATAAAAAATAATATCATGGTTCCTTTTATGTTCATGCACAAATGACCACCTACAATTATTTTAAAGACATTTTAAGTTGAATAATTGGAATACAGGTTCCTATGAGTGGTTGGGGTGGGACTTATACAATAGAGTCCATTTTGGGATTGTCATTTCTAATATTAAATAAACTGTAGAATTTGTGGTTAAGGCTTTCAACTAGTAAGGGGACCATATTTAGATGTGTACCCATAGTATAAAGGTAAAAATACGAAGGATGATGAATTGAATGGTTGGGCCTTTTGACTATAAAGAGTCCCATAAATGAAGTGACAAAGATAAGTATCTCAACTCAACATCCATTTGAGTAAACCATGATGAGTATATAAATTTAAGGAATTATCTTATTATCATCACATAATGATTCATACACTCATCATGAATGGAAATATATGACTGATGATGTTGGTATTGAACCTCAAAGAGGTGTCATACGTATCATTATTAACTGTAATTGAACCCCACATAGTTCAAGGTGTACAATTTAAGGTCCTTTATTGAGAAATGGTAATATTTTTTAACATAAAGAGGTAAGGATGTTTTATTTTTAATAAAGATTCATTCAGTTAAGACTATTATGTGCTCTTGACAAATCCTGATCATTATTTTGAAACATTCTTCTTAATATTATAATCCTACTTAATTTATTCTCAATGTGAAAAACACGAGATGTTAGGAGAACTATTGTATTCTATGAGAGAACCTACAAGGGGATTTATTGGGGGCTACTTATTGGGATTCTCACTGAGTTCCTTACTTAGTAAGCGACATAAGAAAAAAATAGTGTTTTATGCCTTAAACATAGGAGGAGTCCAATATATGGTATGTATGACTGAATGATTGAGTTAGAGGGGAAAACCATAAATGAGGAAACTAATAGGAGTATCTGAACTAACAGAATATAATGGAACCAAGAGGTGTATCTTGAGTCGATGTTTTTTATTAGAGAATGTTGGGGTTTTTGGTATTTTATTTGAAATATGGTCCGGCATGGCCCAAAAAGTTCATGGAATTGCTCTCGTTTATTCAAGAGGGGAAGTAACAAATATAAGGGATAAGTTCAAAGGCCTAAGAATTTATCCTATAGATGATTATTACAGATGGTTTAGGGGAGGATAAACCATGGTGGGCATCGATGTAGGTCTCATGGATAACCCCTCATCAGGGTTCTTCATGTGTGTGCCTCATGATGGAACTCGATATGGGGAATCATTAAAGCTCCCCATATATGATCCTCGTGATGGTACTTCACATATGTGACCTTATGAATTCATTTAATGATTATGGACTTGATAGGGATAATCATATGTAATAAATCCCAATGCCAGTTCATGGACATGAACTTTAGAAGTGATTTCATGAATTTAATCTCATTGATGGAGTTCCAGTACATGGTCACATGATTTGAGTTTTCACAAAAAACAACATAGAAGGAGTTCATGAGTGCGACCATGAGAAGTTGGTTTATAGGAGCTTCACTAGAAGGAATTTTTTATATAGAGGAGGAAGATACAAAGAGTCACTTACAAGAATATCATTGAATGAATAGATTTTTTCCTCTAAAATTATCCCCCTTTATTGAAATATATACAAGTATTTATGAGAAGGAGGTTTGAACAAAATTCATAGAATTGGTGGACATGTGATAATTATATGGTCCATGAATAATTCTTATGGTAATGAAGGAACTCTTAAATTGTGTTGGAATCCCCTAAATCCCCCACAAACAATTCCTAACTATGAAGACTCTCAATGAAGTGAAATGCCCTGTTTGTGATATTTCTATGAGATCGTAAAGGATCATTCCATGAGGTTGTTATGTTAGTGTGAAGAAGTTGTATTCAAGTCTCACAATAATATTGTAGACCAAAAACTTGGTATTTAGTTGTGATTGTACTCTCACATCATTGTATCAAACAATGGTTGGATATGAAGGGCACATTCGGTCCATGAAGGGAGTGCATGGTCTAAGTACATGTTATGTTATCATGAAGGAGTTTACTCAAGGTGAAATTTCAATTTATGAATTTTCCTAAAGTCAATTCCAATAAAAAAGGGAAATAAATTTTTATTCATATGTCCATTTAGGTTCTATGAATTTTTTTATTGAATCCTATGAAATGAACTATATCCATGACTCTGGTGTACCCCCATAGTAAGTGTTTTAAAGGGGTAAAAAGTTCCTAAAAGACCCCCAAGAAATGATATTTAAGGATTTGACACAATATTTGTCACTAATATATAAACCCCATGAATTGCACACAATGATATGTTATTCCTATAGAGTCACTATTATAATAAAAAAATTAAATAATTTTTCATCACTTAGTGAACAAGAATCAATGTAGTGAAGGGTAATACGATTAAAATCATCTTCATGTGTGGAGATAATTTTTTCTGATACTCAATTTGTTTTTTCAAAGGGGGGACCACATCATGGATTATGGATCAAGGTTTGTGGAATAAAATTTTCAATTTCAACCCCCATATATAATTATATTCATTTGGAATGAATGATATATGATTCTAATGAAAATTTGGTGATATTTTCCACATTTTAAAATATTGGGTCACCTTCTACTGTTGACTCACCGAAATAAGACAAAATTCTAGAAATTGTATCATAAATTAAGGATTTTTTTTCAAATATAAATAATCAAATCATGTATTATTCATTTCTAAAAGGTGTATCTTAACTAGATACACTGATATATTGAATTGGAAATCCCATATACAAGTATGGTAAAGAGAATAAAATTAATATTTATTTTTATTGCTTGATCCAAGATATGATA
This sequence comes from Viscum album, assembly GCA_963277665.1. Taxonomy (NCBI): domain Eukaryota; kingdom Viridiplantae; phylum Streptophyta; class Magnoliopsida; order Santalales; family Viscaceae; genus Viscum; species Viscum album. The sequence continues at coordinate 448,328,443 of OY728119.1, forward strand.
TTTGAGTGTCACCACATATCCTCTTAGAATAGTAATAATTAAACATTAGGTTATTAATATGACAATAAAAAAGATCTATCTTATGTTCATGTGAGAGGATATAGTCTCTTATTTGTGTGGGATTTATTATTATTTTTTAATTAATGTAGGACCATGTCTAAGTGTCTATATGTCAATGAACATTGAGATGGATCTGGATCACATGTAGGAGGATCAGATAGTATAAAAAAAATATTTCTAATTAATTTAAAGATAATGTATGATTTGAAATTTTTAATTCATGTTAAACCACAATATTTTTAAACAAGAACATTATTTTCCATAGCATATGTGGCACATAACACCGAGTTTAAAATACCAATGAAATATATTTCTTTAAATTTAATCTCTTTGATAGATTGTGGAACAAAAAAACCCAAGGGGAAATGAATAACAATATAATATAGTTTTACAAAATAAAAATTTAATTAGATTGTATAAATTTTACGAAATAAAAGAATAAAATTATGTTTATCAATAGATTCAAAATAAAATAAGAATAATATAAAAGTAAAGGAATTGTTTTCTGAAAAGTTGTGTTCGTGAAAAAGATTCCTTAGTTACACTTTGAGCACATAATTTGAATTTTTTTTTACTAATTTTAGAAAATTTATTTGATAAATGTAACTTAATTTTAAAATCATAATATCAAAATTAAGTTTTGGTGATTTATTTAATTTTTCTGAAATGTTTTATTTTTCAATGAGCAGTGAAAAATACTGAATTTTAATTGGAAACTGCTTTTCCATTTATATTATATATAACAAATATTATATGTTTCAATTGTTTTAAAATTAATCTAATTTATGTCATTTTAATCATTCTAATATTGAATTTTTATATAAAAACCCCTTAATCTTCCAAACATATACTCTTTAAAAACCCGTTTTCTCATCGCGCCTGTCAGATTAATTTTATATTAAATTTTAATTATTATAGAAATTTAATTTATAAAAATGGATTCCATATTTGGAATCAGAATAATTTATATTATATAATAATCTTAAAAATATGTTTTTACCATAAATAATAGTAAAAATAGTAATAATTATTTACCGTGGTTTACAAAAAAGTGGTTTTATGAGGGGTTAAAGTAAATATATAATTGTTTAAATGACCTAAAAATTGATATCCATATATCAAAATATTAATTTATAGTTTTCTTTAACACTATTTTTTGAACCATTTTGATATTTGAAAAACGTAGTTACACCTTTTCAATTTTGAATATTAAAAGTGTGCTACTCACCTCACTTATAAGAAGCCTCCCACTCTCCTCTCTTATTCACATTTTGGTTTGGAAAAGACAAAAAAAATAAAATCTCAACTCCCATACAATAATCCAATAATTCTTGTTGTTTATATAAATCCATCCTTTAACAGATTTGGTGAAAATCTAAGGAGGTTACCTGAAGAAGAGGTAACATTCAACAATGTGAATTTTTATTTTTTATTCCTCCACCTCCCTCAATTATTATTAAAATATTAATTCATAATAAATTAAATATATTCAATTTAATGAATTTTTTAATCTTAATATATTGATATAAATCCATCCCCACATCCATAAAATGGGTTATGAAATAGTCATTCATATGTACGGTGGAGTACACCTTGCGAGTTGATGTCATTATTTTTTCCATTACCACCTCTCACAGTTGAGTATGATTATGGTTATCAAGTAAATATAGGAAATTTATAAATTAATTATATATATTTAGTAATTAAATAATATATAAATTTTCACTTTCCATTCTATAGTGGAGAAGATGACGCCGCTCATGTGTATGACAGACTACCGCTTTGTGGAGCGATGTGATTTGTTTTTCACTAACCCTTTACATAGATGGTAATATGGATATATTAAATCAATATATGTGATATAAATGAAATATTTATCATTATGAAAATATAATATAGCATTTTATTTCTTAAATTTTCACTCATTTAATGATGATAACATCGTTCGTGTACATGTGGAGTACCACCTTCACGAAGTGGTGTTACTCTATTTTCCTCACCACACCTCATTGATGGTATATATAAGTATACTTAAATAAATAATATTAAATTTATGATATTATGATATTCTTTTAAAGATAAAATATTACTTCTTTTTCATAATGATCATTAAAAAATGGAAACATTACTCCTGCATACACATGACATACTGTCTCCATGATCGTAATACACTTCATTTATCAAAACCATTTTTAATTATTTGTCTTAAAAGTATAGTTTTTATATAAATATGATATTTATTTAATGATTATTAATCTTTATATGATGTAACTATATAATAGGTTGAATAACTAGTCTCTCATAAAAAAATATGCAAGAGAAAACTAGGCAATTAATACTCAAAACATTGAAAATAATGAATGATTATTAAAGAATGGGTGATAAGATGTTATAAAAGGATCACATATGATATTATAAATATTAATATTGTTCTTTTATAATTCAACTACATTTTCAAAATCACTATACATTATTTCAATTTATGTTCAACCAAAAGGATGCATGTGGTATGAGACTTGCTCTCAATTTCCATTCATTGAGGCATATTGTAATGTCAAGCACCTAAGTGATTTTATATGGTGTATATAATGAAAATTTGACATGTGATAAAATAAATAATAAATAATTCACCATATTTTAACTTCTATTTTGTATTATTTCTCCCATGGGTATTTTATTTATGAGTTACCACGTGGTAAAGAATTTCATAACTCAATTTCTTAGGATTAGGTTATATTAATTCTTCATAATCTTGGATATTAATTGATTATGTAGTAAATGAATTTTTATTATCTTATATTGTATTTAAAAAAAATTATATGTATTTATAGTGGAATATAATTAATTCATTGATTAACACATACTTCAATGTTATGATCATTATAAATATCTATTTCACAATATAATTCTTATCGAGATGGTTTTATCATGAATATCGATTGAAGGAAATTATATGAACATTTATCTATAAAACCATTTAATTTTATTATCCTCTCATTATTCATGATATTTTCATGTAATATAACCATTTTACTACTATTTTTTACCAACAATAATCGCTAAAATGTTTTAATGAAATCTTACTTCTTTTCTCTATGCAGTCCAAAATTGGTTTTTGAAAACCATGTTTTATACAAATGTTTTCAAATTATTTTAGGATTTTATAAATGATTTATTAAATAAAATTTTACCAATTTTTATTTTAAATATTTTTTGAAATTAATATTCATGTCATTTTCAAAAAAAAGGCTCATTAAAATATTACTGAAAATGTGAAAGCAATAATGGATTTAACGTACTCTACATGTAAAAAGTCTCCTTCCATCATGACTACTCAATGTTTTGGTGGTTCATTTTTAGGTTTCAAAGATTATTTTAATATAAAATTTCTTTAAAATGTTATTTAACGTTTTTTTAAAAATTTGTTTTCAAAATGAAATATATATTTTCCATAAGAATGTTTCAAATATATTTTTATGGTATTTATATTCAACAATGATAGAAACCATTTATAATTGAATCAATGGGCACATGTATTATTTATACGATAATTATTATTTATAAACATGGTTTATGATCATTTTGACCATGTAATATATTGAAACACACTTTCTTGATTCATTTTTGTAATAAATAACACTACGTAAAAATAATCCCTTACCTATGATCATTGGAAATTAAATTTATCCTATATATAAATATTCATTTTTATGGATATATTTATTTCATGAATTTTATATCACTTCTACATAAAATTTTCTAAATTGAAATTTATTTTTTATCAGGCCAAATTATGATAAATCTTAATTATTTAATCAATACAAATATTTGATGTTAGGAACATTATTCATGAATTAAATCAATGATTTGATATACAAGGAATACTTTGGACATGCAGACATGGGTGGTACCAATTATATATAGCACCTCAATGAATCAGTAATATGATTAGACGAATCAGTTGGATAACCTTTTTAAATGGGTTTTCAGTGTATATATACCCATCATTTTTAAATTTTCATGGGTAAATATCTTGATGTTATAGGTATCATGATTCTTGAGAACATGAAGCCCAATAATTATCCATTTACTTAATTGATAATTTAGTTATTTTTATCCATGATATTTTCACAATGATATTATCTCTAGATGAGTTTCATTGCCAGTTTATTAATTAAATGTAACAAGCTTTCAGTTATTTACCTTACCATTTTGATTATTACTTTTCAAGTTATGATAGTCTTGTTATATGTAAAATGACATGTTTTTTTAGTTATTTAGCTTTCTATATTGATTATTCATAATCTAGTTATGATAGTCATGTTATTGATTAAATAAAATGTGTTATTAGTTATTTTCCTTTCTATATTGATTATGTTTTCTCTAATCATGATAGTTAAATTATTTAAATGGGATGTTTGTTTTTTTATTTACAATTAAAGGTTGTTTATTCTTATTTATGTATGATTTATTTTACTGTACATAACCCTTATTGATATTTTTTTCTCACCCTTTTTTGTTATCTCTCCTAGGAATCAAAAAAGTGTACTACGATTGATATGAAAGGATATTTTAGAGATAATAACATTATTTTTGAAAAAAAAATATGTTTTAATTTTTGTTTTCAAATGTAATATAAGAGTCATGTATATATCAACTTCACCAAGGAAACTAAACTATTCATTCCTTTCGGACGTGGTTCATTTTATCTTATTTCGATGTAATAATGTAAGACACTGACAATGGGTTACTGGGATTCAGGTTATTAATTTTTGTATCATGTAAAGTTTAGTAAAATCCATGGGAACAAGATTTATGAAAACAATTATTAGGGATAATAAACCTATGATATAATATGAGGATAAATATAGAAGAATATCCTAACATTTGGTGAGGTAGAGATTATGTGGTTTTTCTTTGAAATGCATATATATCTGGATACTAAAAGTGTATGTGGTTCTTCAAATTATATACCAAGGGGTAATAAATTAGAAAAGGGAATATTGGGATTAATCTAATTGTCATCTGGTGGATGAAAGTGGTCTTTACTGCGCACCACGTTTAACACTCTATAAGGTTATTCTTAGAAAAGTTCACATGTTATATATAAACCAATATTAAGGATTTGAATGGATTATGATAATGAATAACCTAGGTTAACCCTAAGGTATCTTATATTGAAAATAATGTGTCATGATTTAATCATCTTATAAATGATTTTTTGGTTTTACCACTATTATTACAATTTATCACACTATGTTGGTTGATTTTAGTAAATAGATGGATACTGAATGAATAATTTCATCATTAAATATGATGGAAAATGTGGTGAATATGAGAATCCAAATGGGATGAAAAATAGATTAAAATATATTTTTATTATGCCTAATTAGTTTTCCCAAAATATCATCAACAACCTATACGATTACCAACTCTCAAACACATCAATAAAAAGAAGGATGGATTTTTCTAAGAGCTCGAGTGACAGAGACCATGGAGGAAAGAAGAATATTGTCAGAAATATGGAAGGAGACACTGAGAGAATTGAATCAATAGAGTGAAAAAAATTCTTTCTCTATGTAATGTAATGTCAAAAATAAAATAATTGACAATGAAAAATGATGAGTATGAGAGAAATAATTAAATATCATCTTATGGATCCACTTATAGATCACTATCCAAATTTTGGGGATCTTATGAAATAACTGAGTCAATTCCTTATTCTAAAGTTAAAATACTAGAATAATGAAGGACCATTGAATAAATAAAATGGGTGAGTTTTTTATTGGGATTCTAGAATTATATTCTATAAGTATTTTTTTGAATAATGTTATTTTGGTATAATAATCATGAATCCTTTAAATATTTTGTTAACTTTTAAAAGAATACATGTATTCATTAACAAAAGTGTTATAAAAAACAAGATTGGTTGATGAGTTAGGGTTGATAATAATTTTGTATTCTTAAAGAACCCATTTGTAAATTTTTGTGTTAGGAATATATCATGATTAATGATTTTTTTGAAAACATTCATGGGAATACAAACCATTTGTTTAGTATAAAAAAGATTTATTTGAGGAAAAATGACTTTAAATTTTAGACATAACATTAATTTTATTAGTAACATTTATATTTTATAATATTTTTTAAGTTGTTGTAATTATAGATTATAACAATTTTGGAAAATTATAGGAATTATATTTATATTGTTTTACAAAAAAGATAACCCGCATGTCGGGTGTCCACCTATCACATCTAGCAAGGTTGTAGTGATTGAACCCATAACCGAAGGATGATATGTTTTAATGACTAAGATTGTCCTACGTGATGTCTTGGTTAATATTTTGTTGTTTTTTATGCAATTTGAAAAATTTATTTATTATATTCCAGTGGTGTTACTATTGAATTTTAAAGATAAATGTATTATAGTTGATATCTTTGATAAGTATATTGAATTTGAAAAATACATAGATATATAAGAAAATACATTCACTATTTTATAGATCATAAGATATGTTAAAAGTTAATTTTAGTGCATTAGTAAAAACAAAACATTCATTTTTGGATATATATTTCAATGAGTTTGTTATGAAATAGAAATTGATTGAAGAACATGAAAAAGAGAAAGTTGTTCTTATAAAATAAAATCATATCAAGTAGGTATATTTCCTTATTTATATATATAGTAAATGAGTTACTAAAATTTAGGAAAAGAATATTTTTTTAAAATTTTCCCCAATTACATTCACATCCAACGAATTAGATGGTATTTTATGTCATTATGAATTTAAGGTTATGAGGTCTGTAACTTTCCATTAACCATTGACATTATTGTGATTAATGAACTCAATCAATATATATAATTATTTATACTTTTCTTTGATTTACATGTCTTCACTTTACATTAATGTTCTCATAATTATAAACCTAGTTATTTTTTAATCTGTATGACCCATTACATCCCTTTCTCTCTTATCAAGGTTTATTTAATTAATCATTTTATGATGTGAGGTTCTTAACAATTGTATATACAATGTCCAAAAACTTGATTACTGATATCAATTTTAAATTTAGAGGATGGAATTTACTTAGTATGGGGAGAATTTAACTCCCACTGATTTTAAAATAATATAATTTTTTGATATCATATGTGGCACAGAACATATAGCATAAATGACCAATAAAAGATATTTCTTCAAATTTATTCTCTTTGATTTCTTGTAGAATACCCAACCCCAAGTCGAAATGAACTGTAATATAGTATAAAATTATTAAATAACCATTTAATTGGAGGCTCTGAATTATAATAACTAAATTTCATAAAGAATTATCTATTGATTATAAATAAAATAATAATCATTTAGAATGAAAAGAAATATTTTCTAAAAAAATGTATTTTTTATAAGACAGTTTAACAGCTCATTGGGGACATATTTTAAAGTTACTTTTTATAACTTTTATAAAATTTATTTTATAAAATTATATTTACTTTTAAAATCATAAAATTGTAATTATTTTAGAGTGATGTTTTGCTATTTTTCTAAAATGTTTAAATTTTTTATTAATAGTCAAAATACTGAATTTTAATTGAAAACATCATTTTTGTTTAAATTATTTATAAAGTTAAATTGTGTTTTTAATTTATTTTAAATTAAATTTATTTAAATAAAATTTATATTAATCTAATTTAGGTAATTGAATTAGTTTTCATAAAATTTTTTCATATAAAAACTTTATAAACTTTTGAGCATTTTCTCCCTCATATCCCGCTTTCTCATCACATATGCAGGACTAATTTAAAATTAAAATTTCCCAATTTTTTTATTTAAGTTTGGAATAACATATTTCATATTTGGAATAATTATAATTTATATTATATAATAATTTAAAATTTATTGGTAAACATAATGAATAGTAAAAAGATTAAAAATTATTTACCTCGGTTAATGTAAGAATGGGTTTACTAGGGGTAAAACTAAAATGACAAGGGTTACAATGACCTAAAAACATTTCCCAAACCTATTTTATATCCATATTATGGACTTATAATGTCAAATTCGTGATTATATTTTGCTTTGGACCCTTTTGGCATGTGAAAAATTTGGTACACCTTTTTTCCACTCAAAAATGACATGTGTGCCACTCATCTCACTTAAAAAAGTCCACCCCTCTATTATCTACTTTACACATTTTTTTGGTTCTACCGATATTATCCTATATAAATTACCAAATCAAATAACCTAATCTTATAAGCCTTATTTTGTTCATAAATCCAACCTAAGAAGGCTTCTGGTGAAAACCTAAAGAGGTTACTTAAAGAAGATGTAACATTATTGAAAGAATATTTTTTTATTTCTTCTTCAACATCACTCAATTATAATTAAAAAATTTTGTAATAATAACCAAAATATTTTCCAAATATATATATTTTTTTGTTAAGTAAAAAACGTTAATCTATCCCAAATTCTATCAAATGGGTTACAGAATCATCATTCGTGTGTACAGTAGACTACCGCCTCACGAACTGATGTCATTCGTTTTTTCCATTATTATATATCATGATTGTGTATGATGATGTATATAAAGTATATATATTATATTTATAACATAATTATACATATGGAGTCATTATATCATATATATTTTCTCACTTTCCATTCTGTAGGGGATACGATAACATCCATCTTGTGCATGGTGGACTATCGTCTCGCGAAGCATTGTGATTCATTTTTCATTATTAGTTTTAAAGGAAGGTAATAAGAATAATGTTAAGGAATATATGAAATATAAAAGAAATAATTTTGTATTCATAACATATTTATCATTGTTAATCTTACCTTTTCACCCATTTAAAGATGATAACATCGTTCATGTATATATAGATTATCGTCTTTACGAAGCGATGTGGCTCTATTTTAATCACCACACCACATGGATGATATATAATTATATTTGAAGAAATAATATATTATTTATGATATTATGGTCATTATATAATGGTAAAATATTCCTTATCTCATTTCCCTAAGGATCATTTAAAAATTGAAATGTTAATCATGCGTATGTACGAAGTGATTTCTTAGAATTTATATAAATTTCGTTTCATTGAGGTATATTGTAATGTTATGTAACTATTTTATATTATATGGTGTATATAATGTATATTTTACATATAATATCATAATGAATTAATAATTTATGCTATTTTGTGTTTTAATTTGAATTATTTCATCAAATGCCAATTGACATAAGTGTCGCCAAGTGGAAAATAATTTCATAAATCCATTTCTTTTCGTTGGGTTATATTACTTCTTCTCCATCTTTGATATTATAAGATTTTGTGTAAAATTATTGGTTGTTATATTATATTATATTTAAACTTGTTTTATGTGGATTTATATTTGATACACATAATTGATTCATTGATTAATTATCACATCAACATTACAATCATTGTAAGGGTCTATTTCATAATCTCATCTTAATTGAAATTATTTATTCATTGATTTCTAGTGAATAAAATTATTTGAATATTCCCCAGAAAGATCATTTAACTTTATTACCCTATGGATTTTCAAGATATTTTCATGTAATAATACAATTTTCCACTCCGTTTTTTATGAAGGTGATGCCTTGGTCAAAGACCAAAGCAAACTTTATTGAAAATAAAAAACAAAAGGGTTAATGGATAGGAAAAGTTGGAAGTTTTTTATAATATTTATCAAAAAGATGAAAATTATCAGGAGGAACTTCATCCATCCAAAGCATATCTTGGTGAACACCCTTGTTGTCAAGGGCATCAACAACAATGTTCGCTTCCTGAAAGGCAAAAGTGGCAATATAATCAATCTCGAGGAGCGATTTCAGACACTTCATACCAAGGGTGGTGAGAGGCTAAGCCAGGTGAATCACCCCATTCCAAATTTCCTGGACAATGGTGGTTGAGTCACTTTCGATCCAGAGTTTTCTCCACCCTTTTTTATGGTAAAAATTGATGGCATGGATGAAACCCATCATTTCAGCTTCCAACGATGAAGCTATACCACATCTGCCAAAGAAAAAACCATGGCAGTGGCTAGAATAATCTTTAAATATAACCCCGTAACCGGCATTCCCATGATTTCACTTCAAAGCACCATCCATTTTCACTTTGATCCATCCTCACATGGGAATCTTCCAAAACACATCAAAGGTACTTTTGGGTTGTTGATATTTTCCATCGAATCGGATTTTGCGCAGTATCTCCCAATCTCCAATAGAGTTACTCCAGTGGGATTTTTGGATCGAAGTAGCCTCTCAGACCGCAATGAGAATCCAAGATTTTCCTTCATTGAGATTTAATGACCATTTATTATGAATGATATCATTTCTATCATACTAGATCACATATAGGAGCTCAGAAACGACAGAGAGGAAGATGTTTTTGATTTGCTAAGAAGCTTCATGACCAACAAATTTATTTAAAAGAGAGCATATCGAGTCAGGTATAAACCATCTGCAGTCAAAGATGTCAAAAATATAGTTCCATAATTCAGAGGCTATAGAACATGATATAAAAAGGCGGTTAGCATCCCCTCTATGTTTGTTACACATATGACACCTAGAACAAATTTGAATACCAAACGTTTGGAGGCAGGCCTCAGTGGGAAATCTGTTGTGTGCAATACGCCAAATAAGAGTGAGTCTTGAAGGTTTTATCCAAGCCCTGTTAAAATGATTCAACTATTTAAATTTGGATTTAGTGGTATGAAATTTATGCTTATAGATGTTTTTGGAGTCAATAATTCCATTAGGATCCGGATCCCAGACAAGAAACTAATTAGAGGTAGTATAAGGATAATTATCAAGGATTTGAGCAATGTTGTATGGGAGATCATTCCTGTGAGAGTGAAGAATCTCCTTTATGGTGTGGAAAGTGTTCTTAGGTGGAGAGTTAGGAGGAAGAATGGAGATTAAAGGGGTGACAGTCCAATTATCAAGATAAAAATTTATGTCAGATTCATCTCTAACAATCCATCTAGAGTTTTCCATTAAGGTATTCCACTCCGTGGTACATAAAATAATTGTGAAAATAGTTTTAATAAAATTTGACTTCATTTCTCTCTTCAATTAGAAATCCATTTTCTTCAAAAAATATTTTATAAATATGTTTTCAAATATTTTTTTAACATTTTATAAATGACTAATTAAATAAATGTTTACCCACTTTTACTATTTAATTTTTTAAAGGAATCTTCCGGTCATTTTCAAAACAAGACCCATTTGGCTTTTACTAAAGATGATAATTGATTATTTGTTTTAACATACTCAGTATGTACAAAATTTATTATCATAAGTACCAATCAATGTTTGAAGGCTTAATTTATAGGTTTAAATTTTGTATTTTAAAAAAGTTGCAGTTAAATTTTATTTGTTAACTTTTAGTTTTAAAAGTGATTTCCAAATTTAAAATGATATTTTCCATAAGAATATTTTAATGATATTTTTATGGTATTTATATTTAACTACAAATAAACTTTATTCTTAATAAAATCGTTATATATTGATTCATACTATCCTTATTCATTATATGGATGGTTTATGATCATTTTGACCAAGGAAAGTATTGATACTCACTTTCTTGATTCATTTTAGTGGTCATTAACATTACGTTTAAATATTCACTTAAAAATGATCATTGGAAATAAAATTTACCTTAAATATCCATATTATTTATCATGTATTTTTTAATTTCTTATATTATATATCACTTCTACATATAGTTTTCTACATTGAATATTTTTTTATCTGAGGAAATATGTATAAATATGTATTCTTTACTCAATATGTTTATTTGTTGATAAGGCACACTATTCATGAATTAAATCAATCATTCAACATATGTGGAATTATTTGAACATAAAGACACCGGTAGGGAATAAGTATACATATAACATCAATGAATAAGTTGTCTCATGAGATGAGTAATTTTTTTCCATAGTTAAATGGGTTTCTTTTGTATACACACCCGTATGTTTTAATCTTTCTTGTGGAAAGAACTTTATTGTAGAGGTATCATGCTTTTTGAGATCATAACGTCTAATAATTACACATTTTCTTAGTTAAAAATTATATTATTTTTATATAAGTGTTTTTCTAAAGTATAATATCATTTTAGACATTTCATTCTAAATTAATTCATTAAATAGAATGTGTTTTGGGTTATTCACCTTACCTTATAGATTATGCATTATCCTGTTATGATAGTTAAGATATTGATTTAATGGAATAAATTTTCAACTATTTACCTTTCCATATTTATTATTCCAGTTCTAATAGTCACATTATTTAATAAATGACAAGTATTTTTAGTTATTAACCTTTCAATATTGATTATGAATTATCTAATTAGGATATATAAATTAATTAAATGGAATGTGTGTTCATTTATTTACCTTGATAGGGAATTTATGCTTATTGATTCATGAAAACTTGCACTCTATTTAACTATTACTGGGCATTTGAGTGCACCCTTATTTTTTTTCCTCTCACAAGAATCCATGAAGTGTACTATGATTGATATGAAGATAAATACAAGAGGTAATAATGTTATTCCTGAATTTTTTTTAATTTATGTTTTCAAATGTAATATAAGAATAATTTATGTATCTAATTTACATTGATTATTACACTATTTAGTGAATTAAGATGTAATTATTTGTATCTTATAAAAATTTAATAATGTTAGACATCGAATCTGACTTATTTTGGTTGGGGTCATTACAATGTAGTTTAATATTATGCGACGAGGGCTATGTACCCTTAGAATAGAAGGAAACATTATTTTTTTATACATCAATGAACCAAGAAAGTATAGCTATATTTTTTTATTTATTCAAATTATAATCCCAATAAGATTTATATATTTTTCTTTCTATCCTTTATTTTTCCTAATCCATTGATAGATTTGTAGAAAGAAACATGTATTTTTCTCAGATCACATTTTGAGTGTTTTTTACCTAAAAACTCGTAGTCCTTATCCATTTTTTAAATGATAAAAGTTTTCCTAGGATATGTTAAGTGCATTAAAAAGCGAGCAAAGACTTTTATTCATCCCTAAATAATAATTACTAGTTTTAAAAATTGTGTGTACTGTGTTTATTTCCATTGGAAGTTTAAGTTCATTAAAATCATTCTAATGGATTTATTTTTAACATCAAAAAACATTAAGCAACAGAAAATGAAATCTACCAAGTATTGGGGGGACCAATACTAATATAGATAAACATAAAGAATAATGTACATAGTTTAATTTCATAATTCTCAACCTATTATATCATTGAATTAAATTTCATTTTATGATAATTGTAAATCCCTATTATTTTATGTTATTCCCCTTTTAAAATTTATCAACTTTGATAGTTTATGCTTTATGCAACATCGAATTTAAAACCGCGCTATAATATTAAATATTCCCATTAGAACAGTAAGGTGACCATTAAGAATAGTAATAGGACTAATATAATAGAAACTTCAATTATTAAAGAATAAATAATATTCAAAAAACTATAAATGAAAAAATGGTATATTTATATCATTGAATAAGTAAATAGATGTTTTAAAAATGATAATTTAATTGTTGGTATTTTTCAAGAGTAAATATTTATTTATAGTTTTATAATTAATATATTTTTTAATGAAAATAATTTTTTATCTAAAAGATTCATAAATTAATATATTTTTTCTTATGATTATAAGGTAATTTTATGACTGCTTAATTTTTCGAAGTGTTATAAAATTAGTTATAATTTTAAAATAAGTATTTTTTGAATAAATAGATATTTTAATTAAAAATTAAATTTATCATATTTAGAAATTTTTTTTCATAAAATGGAGTTCATTTTATAATTCCAAACATAAAAAAATGGTTAGGATGGATTTTTGGGATTTTTCTAAAATAGTTGAGTTTTTGGGGAATAGTGAAATATGGTAATTTAGGGTATTAGATTAATATATGAAATATTTATACAAGATGTTTTCTGGATTATGTATGCACATAATTTATAAATATCATTACTTATTTTAATATATTTAATGTAATTGTCAAACTACTTATTTCCTTGAGATGAAATAACAAATAAATGAATAAAATATTCAAAAAAACACCTCTGTCTTTAACTATAAACACCACCCCTTCTCCTCGCACCTCCAAAGACTTGAAGCTTTATTATATTATTTATATTTCCACTCCCAGACCTATACCCCAGGATCTATAATTTATAGTCTAACCCAAAATACCATTTCAAATTTCGTTAAAGAGATTATCAAGTAGCGGAATTCAAGAGGTAAAATATCCTTTCATTATTTTAATTTTATTTCAATTTTTTTTCTTTTCTTATCCTTATCTCACCTACCATGTACAAAGTTGCATAATAAATATAGTATATTTTATATACAATAATTTTTTTATGTAAATATAAAACCCACCATTATTTATTATCTCATTTTCATTTTATTTTAATGATGAAAACATAGTTCGTGAGGTGCCGATTTACCACCTTCATAGAAGACATGTATTTTTATCTTGTACACCTTCAAGGAAGGTTATAAAACCATTTTTATTGTTAAAAAAATGATTATAAAATATGTATTACATATTATCTATTGTTATATAAAGAATATATAAACATAATATTAATTAATTAAAATAATAAGTTTTTGATGGTCAAAAAACTGCCGAAATAATCTAAACGATTATCTCAAAAATTTTATCTAATGATTCATCCTCAAACAAGATAATAAAATTAAATATATAACTATTTGATCTCCTATAATATAATTAATAAAATATAATTTCAATTCTATATAACTATTTACATTTTACATGATATTCCATATGCATATAAAGGTAAAATGATCATGAAAACCAATAAAAAGAACACTCCCTTACGATGAAATTTATTCGTATAACTCATCCAAAAGACCATATATGAACCTAATAAATTATTATTTATCAAATAAATATTTAATAGGTTCTAAATTTAATTATTAATTAATCTAATTTCATTATTCAGTACATTAATCATTAGAGAAAAATAGTTTCACACAAAGGGAAAGGGTTTCTTCCCGAACCTCCATTTTCTATTTGGGTAATGATTTCCCTCTCCTTACCCAAATTTTATTCATCATTATTTTTATATAATTATAATAATTTTTTTATATATTTTCAATAATCATGTATCCAAATAATTTCATCTTTTATTTATGGGTAAATACATGTTTGACAAGGTTCCCTTCTCAATACTTCCCAGTATGTAAGACCGATTAAAGGGAACATCTCAATTTCTTACCCATTTTAATGTACCCTCCATAATATTTTTTAAGACACCATTGTTTTTATAAAATCAATAAACAAATTCACGATAAAATATATATTTTCATTTATAGTTTTATATAAACAATTATGACAAGTACAACTAATTATTTCCAAAAGAACTTTTCTTTAAAAAGTTAAAAGGGTATTTCTCTCAAGAATTCATCGACGAATTTATTAATGTATTTTCATCTATTTCAATACCTTTATTGAATATTATGATTTAATGAGATTTATATCTTATTATTATCATATATAATATTTTATTAAATGGTTAATGATCAGTTTGTCTATAGATGTACTAATTTTATACCGTTCTTCATACTACCAATGAATGGTTAGTGAATATGTTTACAGATTGGGGAATGTTATTTTCATTTCATTAGTATATGTTGTTTATCATTCAAACCATTCAAATGTGGAATTAATTGGGGGTTTTAAGTGACATTTTTCCCTTCAATAACCCATCAATGCATCAGTAGGTCTCATTAGGTAAAATGGATATGGTTGTGGATGAGGTCTAAACCATTTATTTTCTGAAGTCTTGGACAAGGCCTCGATGGTATGTTTTAGAATTATAGAATTATGAATTTCATAATTAGGACTTTATTAATTTATAATTCATGTGTTTATTTGACTAGTATAATATCCAAGGTTAGGTTTCATTCTCATGTAAATATTTAAGGCATTATTTAATAAATTATCACTCCTTCAATATTTTTCTCCTGATTATTATTTAACAAAATGTATTTTTATTTATTAACCATACCATATTGTTTTTGATAGATTCTATTGTATTTATTACCCTTATTTAGTATCTGATCTCACCCCTTTATTATGTTTTATATTTCCCTAGAAGTTGAAGATGTTTTTTATGAAAGACTTATTGGGATAATCTTGGAGTTGATGGATGTTTCCAATGGAGTTTCTATGTTGTTTTTTCTTTAAAGTTGTAATATGATATATATATATATATATATATATATATGGTTTTCAAAATCTACAAAACTATTAGTTAATTTGAGATATGATATATTTCTCACAGTAATAATATAATAAGGTAAGACACCGACATCGGGCTACAGGGGTTAGGGTCATTACAGTTGGTTTTAGAGGATGTTTAGTTGAAACATTGGAAACTAGATTTAGAAAACATAGATTAGGGATCATATTCCTAATATAGATGTTGAGGAATAGAATATAATAAAATCCTAAAATTTTCATATGTTAGATATTTTTTGTGTATTCCAAGCAATACATCCCTATCAAGATACTAAAAATGGATGTGGATATGGAACATATATACTTTGGGGGTAACAACCCTCACATGGTGGGTCAGTCATAACTCGACGTAACCTACTACAAAACAAATATCCTTACTACGCACCTGGTTTGACACTCTCAGGGGATATTCCTATGATAATAAACGTTTTATTTAAAAACTGTTATGAAGGATTTAAATTTAAATATGTCCCCAATTAACCGTGTTTAAGATTATGATATTTGCAATGCATAAATTTCCAATTTATCTTATGAATTTTATTTAGTTTGAAATTAAGCATTATAATTCATAAAATAATTTACTTTGTGTCATTATTTTTAAATGGTTCATAGTGGAAGGAATGGAAATCATATCAATTAACGTATTCCATGTATAGATTTCCATCCTACTCTAGATAATGAAGTTAGAGCCAGAACTAAAAATGGTACTGAACAACTTATAATATTAATGGGATAGATAACTCAAGTTATGAACAATTAACTTACACACATTGTGTAGAATGATCCAAATCATGTTGGAAAAATTTTCGACCACTTTATTTTACAATAACCTCCACTATTGAATGTGAATAAAAACTCATTTTTAGATTAGCATTGGATAATTTTCTTAGAGAGGACATTTCTAACATTGGGATATAACAAAAGAGAGAGGTTTTAATTGAACATTATCACATCTCGAGTGATGAGAATCAATGTTGTTCATTGATTTAAAAAATGATGTAGAAGGAAGAAATATAAAATATGGAAATGAATGATTTTAGGGAAATTTTCTTGCAAAATTAATTCCCTTGGGAACAACGAGGGGATTTGGAGAGAAAATTATTGAATCTATAGAAAAAAGAGGATGAGAATGTTGCTATGTATGAAGAAATCTTTACAAGGATATAAAGTCATGTTTTGGATTACTTACGCAATCCAAATATCATGATTGATTGATTATTTGATGGTTTAAAACCATTCCTCTGAAGAGAACTGATTTTCCAAACATCTTCATCATATGAAGATAAAGTGTCTTGTGATATCAGTAAAGAGAAGGAATTATTTATGTTTAATTAATTTAAGGGAAAATAAGAGAAGAAGAGGGTGACAGAGAGAAAAATGGATAAAGGGAAGAATAAAAACGGGATTTTTTCAATGTGTGATACTTATGAAAGGAAGAATCCTTGTTCATGATTAAAGAGAAAATGATTTTTCTATGAGTGTGGTGAGAAATTCCATAATTATCTTGATTTAGAAGGAGATAAAGAAGCTACCAATGTTCAATGTTGAAATTGTAGGGATATGGGAAACTATTAAAATTAATGTCCTAAGCATTAATGAAACTTTCCTCAGAAAAGTCCATGATTTCAAGTAGAAGTTTATAAACCCACAAAAACTAAGGTTTATGTTTTCAATAACGTGGTATTATGTACTTTAATCATCTCCTCAAATATTTCTAAAACTTTATTTGATTCTGATCATCACATTATTTTATATATTCCTTGTTTTCTTTAAAAATTAGATATTTTTAATTCATATTTAAAGGGATTTAATAGTAAATAATCTAATTGGAAACCATATTGTAATAAAGATGTGTCGAGTTATTCCTATTATGACACATTAATGTGCTCTAATTACTTATTTCATCATCATACCTATGGTTTATTTTGATATAATCCTTGTTATGGACTGGATTTTGGAATATGATGAAAATATTTATTGAAAATAGAAAGAAATTATAATTCATGATAAAGGTATTGAAGTTATAATATTTATTGGGGAAACTTCATCATATGAGCTATATCTGTATCCACTTCCAATATATATTCTAAATGAAATTTTCAAGGAATAAGAGGAAATATCATCAATGGATGAGAAAATAAATATTCAAATTGATGATGGAACTATTCTGAAAGAATAGATTTATGTATTTATATGGGATTTTCTAGGACATCCTCTAGAGAAATAAATTGAGTTATATATTGATATAAATCATAGTGAAAGACTTATATCAAAGACTCCTTATAAAATTCCCAATGTGGAATTAGTGGGGATAAAGAAAAAACTAGAGGAATTTAGTGATAAGGGATTTATTATCCCTTATAAATCTCCATGGGGAGACCCTCTTCTTTTCTCCATGAAAATGATGAATCTATGAGGCTATGCAACGACTATCGAGAAATCAATGATATTACAATAAAGAAAAATTATCATCTTCCTCGTATTGATGATTTATTTGATCAATGTCATGGAGATCATTATTTTTCAAATATTTACCTTCAATATAGATATCATCAATTGCATGTGAGGAAGTAAGATATTCTAAAGACATAATTTTAAACCATTTATAGACATTACAAGATTATTGTAATTCCATTTAGACTAACTAATGCACTCTTTATTTTAACAGATATGATGAATAGAATATTCAATGAGTATCTTGAAAATTTTTTCTAGTATTTATTGATGACATATTGATATATTCCAAAATCAATGAGGACCATGAGAACCACTTGTGGGCTATTCTGGAGACTCTGATAAGAAAAGAGTCATATGGGATGTTTAGTAAGTGTTAATTATAGCATCAAATAGTTTATTTTCTTGGCCATATTTTCTATAAGGATGGAAACTTAATTAATCATGTGAAGTAAACTATAGTCCAGGATTTTCCTACACCAAAAAATATAACCAAGGTACATATTTTTATTTGATTACTATATAACAATCAGTGTTTCTTCAATAATGCTTCCTAATTATGTTACCTGTTAACCAAGATCACTCGTAAATGGGTTATATTTTTATGGAAAACAAATTTAATTAATTTTTTTAAATAATTTAGGAGGATATTATTGAATGTTATGATCTTGAATCTACCATCAGGAAATCCTTGATTTTTGATTTATAGTGATACATCAAAGAAATGACTTGGTTGTGTCTTTATGTGGAATGATAGAGTTATTGCCTATGCGTCAACGCAGTTTGAAATTAATGAAAAGAACATTCCAACTCATTATCTTGAGTTAGAAGCCATAATGTATTCTATTAAGATATGGAAACACTATCTCTATAGTAAAATTTGTGAGATATATACAAGTAACATGATATTGAAATATATCTTCTCAATAAAATAACTCAACATGAGGAAAATGTGATGGCCCGAGCTACTCATGGATTATGATGGTTCAATACAAAACCACTGAGGAATGAAAAATAAGGTATATGATTAATTGAGTAGGAAAGATCATGGAGTTATGAACAAAATGAGGATTGATAAGTTTCTTATGTATTTGGATTTATCAAATATGGATATGAGAATTATCAAGAATGGTGAAACTTCATTACTTTTTATACTTTTTTCTAACCCACTTTATTTGAAAGGATTAAATTTTCCCTTTCTGATGATGATAATTTTCCATGGAAAATTAAAGCTGTGAATGATGGGATGTTAGAAGGCTTGGATGTGAATATATAATTCTAAAATTTGGGAAGGTAATTTCTCTTACATCCATAATAGATATAAAAAGGTAGTTATTTGATGATTCCTATAGCTCAAATTTCATTATACACCCTGGAAGCACTATGATTAATAGATATTTAAAAGGAATATTTCAACTAGTATAATATGAATCATGAAAATGATGATTATGTATCAAGATGTTTAGGATGTCAAAAGTTTAAAGATTAAGGGAAACATCCTAGACGAGTAATGAAATTTGAACCTATTTAAATATGAAAATTGGACAATATTACTATTAATTTTGTCACTGTATTTCAAAAAATTCAAATAAAGTATGATTCAATACAGTTAATTATTGATCTTATTACCCAATATGCACATTTTTTCAACTACATCCCCTTGCATTACTGTATATTAATTTTGTTTTAAGTGTTAATTGAGTAACTATTTCAATTTATACTGATTGTGATCCGCGATTTACATTGATATTTTAGAAAATTATTCAGAAAGCATTGGATATTGATCTTCATTTGAGTACTTTTTATCACCCTCAAAATGATTAGAAGTTATAATGGATGATCCAAACATTAGGACACATGTTTACATCATTCTCACATGACATTAAAGGCATTTGGGATAAGGATTTACCTTTTGTAGAGTTAAAATTTACCTATAGTTTTAATTCCAGTATGAAAATGGCTCTATATGAATAATTATATGGAAAATGATGTTGTATACAAAATTGTTGGGATGAAGTTGGAGACATTAAGCTTGTAGTACCATATATTATGGTGGAAACAACAATAAAGGTAAAGAATGTTCAAACACATATCAAAGCAGCACAAAGTCGGAAAAAGATCTATGTCGATAACATTGGGAAAGATTTGGAGTTTCAAGTGGTAGATCCTATCTTCTTAAACTTATCTCCATATAAGGGTGTTATATGATTTGGAAATAAAGGGAAAACAAGATCTAGGTACATTGGACCTTTTGAAATCCTAAAGAGAGTTGGAGTTGTGGATTATCATTTGGTGATTCTACCTAGCCATTTTAAATTACACAATGTATTCCACATGACGTTGTAAAGGATATACATTCCAAACCCATCATCCATGCTCACTTATGAAGGAATATAATTGGAACCTGATTTATCTTACTATGAAGAACCTATTAAAATTATAGACACTATAAAGTAGGTGTTGAGGAATTTGATGACTCCACTGGTAAAGGTACTTTAGAAGAATTAGAAAATTGAAGAGGCGGGATGGGAATTAGAGGAATTTGTGATGAATAACAACCCAAATTTTTTATGAGGAGATAGTTTAGAAATTTCATGGATCAAATTTTTGTAGGAGGGGAGGACGTAACACCCCATGATTGTATGGTATGCCACATTTAAAATTTATCATCTTCTATCGTTTATGCTTTACGCAACACTGAATTTAAAATTGTGTTATACTACTAAATATGATCGTTTGAATAGTAATGTGACCATTAGGAATTTTAATATGACCAATAGAATAGTAACATAACCTATAAAATTATAAATAAAACTTGGGTAAATGATAAATAAAAATATGGTATATTTATATCATGATATTAGTAAATACATTTTTGAAAAATGATAAAATAAGTGTTGGTATTTTTGTAGATATTAAATGTTTATTTAAAATTTTATAATTAATATAATGTTTTAAAATGAAATTTATTTTCATAATATATAATCATAAATTAATATAATTTTTTATATGATTATAAGATAATTTTATGAGATCTAAATTAATTTTTCAAAGTGTTATAAAATCAATTATAATTTTAAATTTGGTATTTTTTGAATAAATGGATATTTTAATTAGAAATTAAAATTTTCAAATATAGAAAATTATTTTTATAAAATGTACATCCTTTTTGAATTATACACGTCAAAAAATATTTACGGTTAATTTCTGTATTTTTCTTAAATAGTTGAATTTTTTTTCAATAGTGAAAGATGATAATTTAAAATATTCTATAATTACATTTTTTATTAAGTCATAGATGATGCACGAATGATTTAATCCCATAATATCAATATCTCATTTATTATTTTAATATATTTAGTGATAATTCTTAAACTATTCATAGCCTTGATCCTAAATAATAACCAGACTAATAAAACATTCAAATAACACCCTCTCCACCACTATAAATACCACCCCTCACTACACCTTAAACTTACTCCTCCAAAGCCCTGAATCTTGCTTATATTATGACCATTTCCTCACTTAAACCTCTCTCCAATGTTAGGTTATTTCATTCCACACCCAAAATACCATTTCAAAGATCTTTAAAGAGGTTCTCAGGAAGAGGAATTCAAGAGGTAAATCTCCTTTCATTCTTTCAAATTTCTTTCAATTTCTTTTCTTTTCTTATCCATCCATATCTCAACCTATAAGAAGTGTCATTATAACTCTAGTATATTTGATATAATAGAATTTTATTATTTCAATGTAAAATCCATTATCAAATCTCTTCTACTTTTACTTTTATTTTGATGATGAAAACATCATCTATGTGGTGCTGATTTACAACCTTCATGGATGACATGTTTTTGTTTTTCAATTACAACTTCAAGGCTAGTCATAAAATCATTTTTATGGTTAGAAAATATTATAATATATGTATTAAATATTATATAATTATCAATAACTATTATCTATAAATAATATTAATTAATGAAACAAAAGTAGTTTGTCATGATCGAAAAACCATCAAAATAATCTAAACGATTATCACAAACTGATTATATAATGATTCATCCTCACCCCAAACACTTAGATGTATTATATAACCATTTAAAATTATATAATATTATTAATAACATATATGTTAAATTCTAGAAAACTATTTTCATTTTACATGATCTTCCATATGTCTATAAAAGTAAACTGATCATGAAAACCTTAGAAATGAACAATCTAGAAAGAGGAAATTATTCTTATAGATCATCCAATAATACCATAAATGAACATAATAAATTTATAAAGATTAAAATACATGTTTAATAGGTTATAAATTAAAATTTTAATTAATCTAATTTCATTATTTAGGACATTAAGCACATGGGCAGAACACTTTTGAACCTAATGTGATGGTTTCTTCCCGAAACTCCATTTTCTATTTGGTTTACACTTTCTCTCTGATTACACCAATTTAATTATTCATTATTTTTATATAATTATTATAAATTCTATATATATTTTTTAAATTCATGTATCCCACCCATTTTGTCTTTATTCTATGGGGAAATACAAGTTTTACAACATTTCCTTGTCAATTCATCCCGAATTTCATGCCCCATTAAAAGAACTTTTCAATTTCTTACCCATTTTCAAGTACCATCAACAATATATTTTAGGGAATCTTTTTTTTATAAAATCAATATTTCATTTCATTAAAAACTATATTTGATCATTTTTTTATACAAACAATTATGACAAATAAAAATAATTATTTCCAAAAGAAATATTCTTTGCAATGTAAAAAAGGGTATTTCTCTCAACAATTTATCAATAATTCTACTAATGTATTTTCATCTATTTAAACACCTATATTTAATATTATGATGTATTGAGATATATATATATTATGATTATCATCTATCTTGTTTTATTAAATGGTTTATGATAATTTTTATAGTGGATATGCTATCTTGATACCATTCACTATACTACTCAAGAATGGTTATAGAATATGTCAAAAAATTGGGGGAAATAATTTAAATTTTGTATATATATATATTGTTTATGTTTCACCAAATTTATGTGAGTAATTAATTGGACTTAGTAAGTGATGGATGAGGCATGTTGTATCCCATGGATGTATTGGTAGGTCTCATGAGAGAAAATAGATATGGTTGTGTCTATGGACTTAACCATTTATTTCCAGATGCATTGGTTGAGGCCTCATCGATATGTTTTAGATGTATAGAATTATGAGTTACCTCATTATGATATTAGTAATTGATAATTCATGTGATTATTAGACTACTATAATATCCATGTTTATGTTTATTTCCCTTGTAATTGTTTATGGTATTATTTAATCAGTTTTCAATCCTTTCATATCATTCTCAATATTATGATTTAATGACATGTATTATTAATTATTCACCCTGAATTATTGTTTATGATAGATTCCGGTATATTTCTTGGACTAAATAGGCATCTAATCTCACCCCTTTCTTATTTATTATTTTTACTCATGATGTGAAGATGTTTATTATGAATGACTTGTATATATAATCTAAGAGTTTATGGATGTTTCTATGAGATTTAATATGTTGTTTTTCTATAAAATTGTAATAAAAAAATTATGTACATATCTAGTTTTCCAAATTTTCTAAATTATTCGATCCTTTGTGATGTAATGTCTTGTTTCTAGAAAAAATTTAATTAAGTAAGACACTCTCTCTAGGATACTGGGGTTGGGGTATTTACAAGATCTGTGTACAAAATAAGAATTTTTCAAGAGGATAATATCAACTCAAGGCTTTAGATTCTTAGAGTAGTATCTCAACTTGGTGAATTTATAACTCAATATGAGATGTGCATTCTAACGTTATAATGAATTATAATAAGACATCATAATATTTCTTTGAATGTGTATGTGATTCATAACTATATATTATTGAGATTATTTGAATTGAATCGAATAGGTAGGATGTGGAAAGTGAAAATCATAAAATAAGAATGTGAATATAATTGTGAAATAGTTAGTGGTTTATAATGAACCAAACATTTATAAATAAAATTCACTTTGCGATTGAATTAGATTTTGTTATTATAGAAGACAGGTGATCGTACATATTTTATTATATACTATCATATTTAAAATACTATTACACATCATAATCATTGATAATATAGATGATTTATAGTGGTAATATGATTTTTATAAATATAAGGTTTTGATAAATCCAATTGATAGTGACAAAAGAAGTGACAACCTCAACCAGTAGGATCATTCCCTATAAATCCCATTTATCAGAGCTTCTGTAGAGATAGAATCATCAGAGGTTTCCCATAACCAATACCAAGATAATATCCAACATCTAAATCATGATAAAAAATGTTCATGGAAGAAGTTCATGCTCATCGAGATCATGACCAAAACCATGTATGTTGAACCACCCCATGAAAATTTCACCATCGACCACCTTACCCTCATTAAATTTTGTAGTTTTATAAAGGAATAATTATCAAGAACCTACGAATATAAATATGTATATTTTATTTTTAATATAATAATTATTATATTAAATTCTTATTGTTGTTACTTTATTAATGATTTTGATATTGATATGATAAAAAACTAATTATATTTTTGGGAAATATGAAATTTTATTTAATTGATTTGTCTTTATAAAATAATATATTTTCAAAATAAATGAAATTTTAATAAAATATTATTTCTAAATACTTTTTGGAAAATATAATTGAAAATATAATTTTAATGATGTAAATTTAATTTTTATATGGGAATGAAAACTGTTGTTGTAAAAAAACTAGCAATTCTCAATAAATGTTTATTATATTTTAAAATATAAAATTCAAATATTTAATAAAATTTCTTGATAAATAAAATTATTTTTTTAATCATCACATCAAATTTATACAATGGTGAATTTTTCATAAATTTTTAGGACAATCAAGTTTTCAGGTAAAAAATTTATACAGTAAAAATATACAGTGTATATTATGTTATCATAATGACCCAAAAGTGATGTAATAAATTATATAAAAGTTATAAATTTCCAAAAATATGTTTTAAAATTAAAAAAATTGATTTTTAGGTTATTTTGTTAATTTTAAAAATCCTTTATGAATCCTCCAAAACCTATTTTAGGTTTTAGGTTTTTAAAATTATTTATTTAATAACATGACCCACATTCACATCAATAGTGGTAATATTATTTTAATTCCAGAAATTTTACATATAAAATAATGAAAAACACTCTTATATGGAATATACATTGGAATAAAGTATGGTATGTTTTGTGGTTTTGATGACATTATTGTACAGAGTTCAAAACCTATGGTTGGGATATAATAAAAACCCCCCTCTATTTTCCTACATAAACCCTCCAAGGATCCCATTCCTCTTTACTAAAAAATCATGTATCACATACATTATACACCATCCCCTCTATAAATTCCTCCTATGTGGCCCCCAATATCAAAATAATATCCTCCTAATCTTTTTGAATCCCCTCACATGGTAAGGGATCCTCTCATTCTCCTCTTTATTCAGAAATATTCATCGATTTATGCCTTTTATTTCTAATTCCTAAAGTTGGAATTTGATTTTACACCCATTTTTAAAAAAAATTATGAGAGATCAATATCCCTCAAATTAAACTCTTTTAATAAAAATTATGTACTATTATTATGCTATATAAATTTCTTTATAATTTTCCCTGAAAACCTTTTTTTTAATAACATATCTATTTACACTCAAGGGTATTCACCTAGACATACCAATAAATCATTTTTGGGGACATCTACGTATTTATTCCATACTCCTTGATCTTTAAATTAAAAGAGATGAAAGATGTTTATATGTTATATGATCTATGTGGTACAATTATGAATGTACATGATATGATTATGATGGGTGCACTCCGATAGTGCTCTAATGAAATGGGTAAAATTTTAGTCTCATTAGACTCCATGTATGGTAAATCAGAGGTTATCCTAAAACATGATGTTATAATTTATTGTTGTTTAAAATTGAATTATATTTATCATTTCATGTTTAATGTTGATTCAACATTACCATGTTGCCTTTATGTTATCAAGCAATATCATTTCTCATTTTTCATATTTATGATTATCAACCCTTTTATACCCCATTGATATACTTATTGTATAACATGTAATACCTTCTTCATGTTATAATTTATTTATTCTCTTACTGGTCTTTATAGATAACCCATTTCTTATGTATTTTGATAGGTTATCCTTTTTAGTTTTAAGAATGAATGAATAATATGACTATTTTAAAGAAGTTTTTAATAATGTCATTGTACTCCTTGATCTAAGTGGTTATTAATGTACACAATTCACAATGAAAATAGAATTTCTTATATTCTTGGTTGTATTATGTGTATACTAATCATGGATTAATATGTAATAAAGATAAGGGTTGTCATAGTTGGTATCAATGGAAAATTTAGTTATTTTTGGGATTAAGATTAGGAAACTCTAGAAGAATCCTTAAGGATAAATCTAAACATACGAAAACATCCCTAAATTTTGGAAAATAATATAGTGTGTAGTTCCAATGAAAATAGATCCTTGTCTGGATAATTGAAGTAGGTATGGATCTAGAACAGAGGTAACTAGGGGTATTAATAATGAAATGGGATATTAAGCTAGACTTGATCGTTAATTGGTGCATAAGAATGGGCCTTACTACAAACCTAGTTTGAAACTACTACGGTATATTATTTGGAAAATTCACAAGATCAATATGTACTATTATTATGGGAAAAAATGCCCATGAAAATATTTGTTTGTAAATTGAACATGGAGAACATAAATTGAATCATCAAAATTAATAAGTTAAGTATTAAATGTCATTTCCTAATTTTTCATTAATGTTATTATATTCCCATTTATGTGTTTAATAGCATAAAAATACTCATTCATAATTTTCTATTTATTCTAGAAAATGGTCATAAATAGGGAGAGTTATGTAAACAAACAATGTGAAGGGTAATGTGATGATGAACTAAATGAGATTCCAAACCCAATAGGAGAAGGAATCACGAAAATTGTGATTATTCTCTCTCAGTTGAATAAATAAATAAATAGGAACATAAATCAAGAGGAATTATAAAACCCCCTTAATAATGAACAAGGTAAAATTGGTACCTATATATGATAAAGGCCTCCTAATTTCATTTTATCGTCTGATCCCTTAATTATTGAATAATGGATCAAATCCTTGGAAGAGATATTCTCCATCCTTAAGTATTCTGAGAAATAAAAGTTTATAATGGATTTTTATCATATGGCGGGAGAAGTTGACCAGTGGTAGACACAAATCAAGAATAATATTACTGAAGAATAGATCTATGTGATGGGGTGGAAATAATTCAAAGACAAATTTACAAATATTTTCTTCGCCCTTTTCAGTTTGAAATAGAAAAAGATTTCATACACCTCAACAAAAACGATAATGAATCCATTAGGACGTATGAGGAAAACTTCACAAGGATTTCATGATACACATTTTTTTTATTTGTTACCCCTAAAATTAAATTTGACCACTTCATTAGTTGGATAAAACTGAGAGTATGAAAAAAATTGGTGATTCGGGACATTAATAGCTATGAGATTATTTTTTGATGTTCCCAAAAAGTAGAAATGGAAATCAGGTAATCCCACGGATCTCATAGGGATAATATGTAGAAATTAGAGTTTAATTTTTTTGTGCAATGGAAATATCTAATGGTGGTAAGATATTTAAACATCCAACTTGTCAAAATGGTGAAAAGAATCACCTTAGAAATTTAATGAATGGGACATAGAAATGCTTTAAGTGAGGAAAGGAAGGACACCTAGCTAGTGAATTATAGTGGGAGAAACCAACCAATGTAATGGAAGAGATGAATTATCCATTACATCCTTAAACTATTGTCTAATGTATCAAATAAAATGAACAAGGACACTATGTTAACCAATACTATACACTATGGGGCTTCTGAGAAAATCAATGCCAATGACCTCTAAGGGATCAAGGGGGATAATATGACATCACAACCACTAAGGTGGACCCTGAAATGGATATGGTGACATGTATTCTAGTTATTCATTTGTGAACAGTGAACATACTTTTTTATTCTAGTTCAACATATTCTTTCATATCACACAGGCTTAGTGTAACTATTTATAAACAACTACAAAACATAAAAGTTTAGTTTTCAGTGAAAATAAAAAATTGGGAAATTATTTCATTCCATGAATATAACTAATTCCCTAGGATTTTTTTGATGAACTTCCCAGTGATCCTTGTGATATAATATATATTGTAATTTGATATAATTATAAATATGGATTGATTCCTTTATATATATCCAACATAAGTTGTTGAATTACGGAAAACACTCTCTATATCATGAATCCTCAACTAATTTGGTATAAGTGCAAGGAGGTTGACGAATCTTCATTATCACCAAAATCTTTTTAATGGATAATATTTCCCTATGCGTAAGCATATCTAGCTCAAATGATTGAGTCTAAGAGAGAGGTCATCCATAATACTTTCCCATTTTAATGGTATTCAATGAAGTGTTTCTTGAATAATTGTTTGGTCTTCCTCTAAGTAGGGAGGTTGAATTTTCAATCAATCTTATTTCTAGGGAATTTACATTATCCATGAATCCATATGAAATTGAATTTTTAGAATATAAGGATCTGAATTAAAAATTATAAGAGAATATTTGTAAATTATTCATATTCCCAAGTGATTCGCCTTATGGTTCACTAATCCTTTTTTTCAATAAGAATTATGGATCAATGTGTCTTTTCATTGATTGTCATGAGTTGAACAAGATGAAGAAAAAGAACAAGTATCATATTGTATGGATTGATAAATTATTCGATCAGATATGTAAATCCCAATACCTCTCTAAGGAGGATATTCAATCAGGGCATTCTCATGTAATGGTGAATAAGTTGGACTCCCCAAGTTTACCTTTTCATACAAGTTACAAGAGCAATTAGTTCATAATAATTCCATTAAAACTCACTAATTCTCCAAAAATCATAGTGTATTTGATGAATATATTATTTATAGATTACTAAAATAAATTATTTTAAATATTTATAGATGATGTTCTAATATAGTCCAAAAGAAAATAAAAGTAAGAGGATCATCTTAGCATTGTGCTGAAGCCCTTACAAAAGGATAATATTTATGAAAATTATAGAAAATGTGATTTATAATTAAAGTACGCCTCATTATTGGGGAATATGATAAAATTTAATTTTATATCTCTGGACCCTTCACAGAAATAGGAAATTGATAGATGGTAAAGGAAAACATCTATGATAGAAATCCATAGTTTCTTTGGATTACCCAGGTACTATTATTGATTTTTTGGAACTTTCTCATGATTGTAAATAACTATAACCATGATAACTCGGAATGGAGTAAAATTTGTTTGGAATAATTAACGTGAAGATATATTTAAAGAGCTAAAAAAGAGGTTTATCACTACACCTATACTTATGATACCCACAAGTGGAGAAATTATTGTGGTATAAATTGATGCTTAGAAGAATGGTTTGGCCTATGTACTATTTCAGAATGACAATGTGATAACCGATTCCTTAAGGAAATAAAAATTTCTTGAACAAAAATACCCAAAACATGTTCTAGATCTAGATGTAGTAATCCTCAAATTGAAATTCTTATGGCACTTTATCCCTGTGGATAATTGGGACATATATATGGATCATTAGTACATTAAGTATATATTCACAAAAAAAGATAAAAATATGATCTAGTTGGGATTTTAACAGAAAATTAAGGACTATGACTTATCAATCCACTAACATCCTGGGAAATCAAATAATGTGTAAATTCTATGTGTAGAAATTATCCATCCATTTTATCATTAATGATAATTTTCAATGATCTAATCATTTTAGACTTGAGAGGATGGACATGAGAATTATAAAAGATGTAATATAATCAATCCTTTCACAAATGGTTGCTCAAACATCCCTTCAAGAGAAGAAAAAATATACCTAAAGTTAAGATGTGGAAATTTTGAAGAATTTGGATTCTATATGAAAATGGAAATCATCATAGTTCAAAATTAATGAAGATGGTGTTTTACTATTTACATCAAGACTATGTGTACCATAAAATATTGACATAAAGAAATAGTTTTTGGATTATATACATAGATAGACCTTCTCCATCCATACATAGAGAACAATTATCTATTTAGGACTCTAAGATCATTATTTGTGGGAAATTTTTTATAAGGAGATCATTAAATATACATCAAGGTGTCTTGTAGGTCAAAAAGTGAAGGATGAAAGGAAAAAATACAATGGGATGATGTAACCATTACCCATACCTACATGGAAATGGTAAAACATAACCATATACTTTTTCATTGGTATTTTCAATAAATCAAGAGGAAATAATTCTATATGGGATGTGGTGGATTGTCTTACAAATTCATACCACATTATTACAGTTTTAGAGGACTTCTCACTCGATCAAATTGAAAGGATATACATTAGTTAAGTGAAAATGTTATATAGAGAACCACTATTGATAGTATCTAATTGAGATCTAAGATTTAATTTTAAATTATAGAAGATTATCCAACATTCTATAAATATAGATTTGAACTTTAACACATCTTATCACCCTCAAACAAATTTCCAATCTGAGTGGTCTATCTAGACACTCTAGGACATGTTGAGAGCACGCTCAATTGACTTAAAAGGAGTGTGGGATCAATATATTCCACTAGTCAAGTTCTCCTACAATAATAGTTTCCACTGTAGAATCTAAATGGATCCCTATAAATCCCATTATGGTAAATGTTCATAACACCTACATTCTATGATGAAGTTGGTGAATTCATATTGTTGGGTCCTAAAATGGTCAAGTAAATTGTTGGAAAGGTTAATACCCTTTAGTAGCACATTATAGTTACTTAGAGTTGATAGAAGAGAAAAAATGAAAATTGACTTTGTGACTGGGAGTTTGAGGTTAGAGACAAGTTATTACTCATCATAAATCCATGGAATAAAGTCATGAGATTTTGGAATAAGGGAAATCTTAGTCCAAGATACATCAGTCCCATTGAGATCCCCGATCACATTGAAGTAATGGCATATCAACTACTACTACCACCTAGAATATCTCAGGTACATAAAATATTATATTTATACCTCTTGAGGATGTAAAAACCACCCCCTCACATGTGATAAATATGGAGGTGCTACCATTGGAGAATGATCTTTCATATGAGGAGATTTTGATAAAGATATTACATCATAGAGACAAAGTTCTTTGAAATAAAACAGTGCACCTAGTTAAAGTGATGTGAAGAAACCACATGTTTGAAGAATATATATGAGAACTAGAGAAGGTTTGGAAATATAATTACCCTCATTTGTTTTAGTGTGTGAAATATGAATTCAATGGGAAATTGTTTTGAAGGGGTGAAGATTGTAACTACTAAATTTTTTATAAATTATATTCCCATTATGATTGAATTAAATATTTAGATTTTATAAAACACATGAACTTACATGGATTTATTATATCTTATAATATCTAAAACACCATTAATAATCCTCATCATTGATAATATAGTCAATTAATAGTGATCATTTTATTATTATAAATATCGGGTTTTGATAAATCTAATTAATACAGAAAAAGTAAGTGATAATCTCATCCAATTAGATCATTCCCTATGAAGCCCATTTATCATAGATTTCAAAAAAATATAGCTTCAATAGCAATTTTACATTACCAATCCTAATTAGGGATCCAGTATATAAATCCCGAGAGAGATCATTTATAAGATAAGATCACGGTTGTCGAGATTATGACTCAAACCATGTATGTCAAACCATCCCATGAAAATATCACCATCACAAACCTTAATCTTAGGGATTTCTTGGTGAAATAATGGGATATGAATCAAGACCCAAATAGTATAAATATTTATATTTTTTTCTAATATAATAATTATTATATTTACTTCTAAGTTTTTTTACTTTATAAATGATTTTGGCTTTGGTATTATAAAAAAAATATATTTTTGGGTAATATAAAATTTCAATTAATAAATTTATTTCGATAAATTATTGAATTTATGAAATAAATGGAATTTTAGTAAAATATTATTGTCAAATAGTTTTATTATATATAAACAATAATATATTCTATATTATTTAAAATGAAATTTCTATAAGCATTTAAAAACTATTATTTTCAAAAAACCCGACATTCCGCAAAAAATGATGATTATATTTAAAAAGTCAAAATTTAAATATTTAGAAAATTACTATTATAGAATAAATATTTTTTTTGGATTCATTGAATCAATACTATTCAATGGTGAATTTTTTCCTAATTTTCTAAGATAGTTAAAATTTTGGGTAAAAATTAAATACGATATAAATATTCTCTGTTTATTATGATAACGTAATGACACAAAAGTTATGTAATAAATTCATTAATATTTATAAAAGACCAAATATATGTTTTCCATTCAAAATAATGTGATTTTTATGTTATTTGGTTAACTTTATAAAGCCTTTATTAATCCTCTATAACCTATATTATATTTTATGGGTTTAAAATCAATTTTTAAGAACAAGACTCAATTACACATCACCAATTGTTATATTTTATTAAGTTCAAACCATGAAAAAAAACCACTATGATTTTTGAGAATTCATATGAAAAAACTATGGCAGGGTTTGGTGTTTTGATTACATTATTATAGAGAGTGAAAAACCTATGTTTGGGAAATAATAAACAACTCCCATATCTTTTCCAATATCAACCCACCCAATATTCAATTTGTCTTCACTCAAAAATTCCAGAGTACATCTTTAATATACTATCCCATATTCATATTCCTTCCATGGTTACCCAAAAATTTCAATAAGCTCCTCCCCAGATTTTTGAATCACACTTTCCAAGTAAGGGATCCTTTCATTCTCCTTTTTATTTAATTATCTTATTCAATTTATGCCTTTTATTTCCTATTCATAATGTTTGGATATGATTATCTATATACTTATTACTTCCAATTTATTTTAAAAATGATGATATACCCATTTATCTCTCGTTAAATCCTTTTATAAACCTTTATGAACTACTGTTATGCTTCTAAAATGTCACTGCGATTTTCCCATACCAAACCTTTTTGTTTGGAATACTATGACTATTTCCACTCAATGGAATTCACCTAGAAATAAATATAATTATTTTATTTGGGTATTACATGAATTTATTCCACATTACTTTATTTTTGAATTAAATTTGATGAAATATTTTCTTATGTAATATGATCTATGTGCCCCACTTATGTATGTATATGATATGATTATGATGTGTGTTCCCAAAGAGTTGTCTAATACATTGGGTAATGTTTTAGTCTCATGATACACCTTTAATGGTGCATGTGGGGTTATAATATGCACATTATGTTATTATGTATTTCTTTTTGACCTTGATTTATGTTTATGATTTCTTGAATAGATTTGTTGCCACATTCCCATGTTTCCATTATGATATCATGTTATATCATGACTCATTATCAGGTTTATGATTCTCACCCTTTTTTTGTTCCATTAATAATACTATTTTATAATATGTATTACCCTTTCCATGTTATGTTTTTTTATTCCATTACTAGAATTTATATCTCACCCCACTATTATGTACGTTTCCTTATAATCATAAGCAGTTTTAGGAATGAAAGAACAATATGACAATGTTAAGGAAGATTTCAATATTGTCGATGTACCCTCGGTTTTAAGTTGTTATGTATTATACCTAATTCCCATGTACACTAGAACTATCAATCTTAAAGGTTTCATTATGTTTATTATTATCATAAATTTATGTTTAATAATGAAAAGGGTTTCCAAAAGGATGAATAAAGTCAACCATTAGTAATGATGCAAAATCATTCCACACTATTAAGAAATAACACATGGGGTTTTTGAGTGCCTTTACATTGGTACTGAAACATTCAATTTGGGTTACTTGGTGGCTCAATGGAATCTAGAATTTTTAGAATCAATTCCATGCTTATATAGTTTAGATCAAACATTTACTAGATTTCTAAATATATCATTAAAATAGATAAATAATAGAAATAATCAAATGATGGTTATGGGATTCCAAGAGGATTATCTCAACTCATGGAACTGGGATAATGATGAATCATAGACATATGATTTGAATTAGGTTCAATTAAGAAATGATTTTTAAGACGTTTTCAAGCATGCTAATGGTTATTCCATAGTGTATTGAACACCTTCATTTCGCATAGGGATATAACTTCAAAGTCATTTGGACACAATCACAAAAAGGATATTCTACTCCATTAGAAGAAGTGTCTTTTTAATGAATGTCAAAGTAACCATGTAAAAACATAAACCCACTTAATGAAGACAAGTAATATCATAATTAAATTTATCCTAGATTCGTTGGGTCTGGTGGGAATAGTTTTAATTTTTCTAAGGTTATGTGTGTATACCTAAAATTCTTATTGTTTTTTCATTTTTGGGTATAACTTTTACAAAATCATGAAATGGAATGGATTAGAAATCATATACATAACTCCTTGTTAGACATGATTTTATATTATTTCAACATGATAAGACATTTTTTTCTTTCAGTTTATTATTTAGTTTATTTTAATTTCCACCATTAAATTCTAGATTTTAAGGCCATGCAATGTTGAATAATTATTTTTTGAGTTTAATGTCACACTACTTAGATAAAAAGGTGTGATAAAGAATTGTTTAAAAAGTTAGATACAGAAACCATGTTAATCGTATACCCTAATACTACTATGGACCATCTCAGAAAAAGGTTCATCCAATTTATAGTCACATCACTTGGAATAAATAATGAGATGTATACTTGTCCCTTGGACTAGGATATGAGATTCAAATATAACTACATAATCTATTATATGGGAGTCAAAACAATTTTTTTTAGATATTGAATCATTACATAGAGTCATATATCATGTATAGTATAATGAGGTCTGAAATATATGGGTTCTTTAATGAGATAAATATGAAATTGTAATGTAAATATGGTAAAATCTTATCACCAAGAAGAACGTGGTATTGAAATGATGTTACAGTTGATCCTAGGATAGAAGAGCCCAAAATCACTATATATTCCATGTTAATAGAGAAAAATACATAAAATGTTCATAAAAATGGTAAATTTATATCATAGGTCAGTTTAATAATGACATTATGGATAGCTAGAATAAAAATAAACACTAAATCATGAAGGAATATAGAAGGATACCCAACATAGATCAAGATCTTACCTTGAGTAAGGGATTTTTTTAATTACTCTTTTTATATGGTACAAACATTCACATGATTTTCATTATCTTTAAGGATAGACCACTCAAAATAATTTAAATTCTTATATGACCAACTATATCAAGTTCAGTTTAGCATAATGTGATAAGGGACATATTTTATACAGTTTATGGAAATATGAATTGAACCATTATGGTCTAAAGATTTAGGTAATAAAAATTTGATATTTTTCTGGAAAATTATTCTCATGAGGCTTACAACCTTTTCAATAGTGCCTGTAACCCATGTGGGTATAAATCATGGAGTTATTTGTATCCGATTTAAATATAAGGAATATAGATAGTGTAAATCATTTCTTCAAATGTATGAATCAATGATGATGAGATCATGAATGGTGGGAGTTTTTTGTCCATTAGTAATGGATTAAATAGTGTCATATCATCAAGGATAATGGGTTTTGGTTGACCAGTAGTAATGGATATACAAGAGGTACACCATTAAATAATAGTGTATTTGGTCAAAAGTGACCCTTCCCCTAGGACTAAAATGTCCTATTGGGGTTTTATAGTAGCTCAAATTCAATTTTTATTTACTATAAATTCCTAGGGTGGGTTATTTAATATTAATCAAGAATTCATTTAATAATTTCTATGAAAGGAGGAACCAAGAGGATTATCTAAATAATAATGGAATTTGTGAGGTGTACCTCTACACAAGGTGTTTGGTTATGATAACTAAGGCATTAAATGTTAGAATTAGGTTATGTAGAAGAAGGGATGTTCAAAAAGAATTTTTAATACTCTATGGTTGTACTATTACATTCTAAACATTCTATTTAGGTACTATGAATATAATATGACTAAAGTTTAAGGTAATCTAAACCTAAAAAGGAATTTTTTAAGGTCTCAAGTTATAATGGGGAATCTTGTTCAATGGTTAATGTCATCTATAATTGACCCTTCTAGGAGTTTTTCATATTGTATTGATCATTCAATACACAATTTCAGGACATGTGGTAATAACTATGGGTATGAAATTTATCATTACACAACTATGATCTCATGTTGTTTAATTCAGAGTTATGTACCTAGAACACAAGTGATATTTTATTTAAGCTCATTTGACTAGGACCTATATATGAATGGATTTATATAGATCTAGATCTTGTGTGACGGAAACATTTGATCTCATTTTATTGTAGTATTATTAAGGGACCAAGTGTGGATGGGGGAAAACACAAGCAATATAATGAAATTGATTCTAATGGGTTATGATCATACATAGTTTGTAACATGAGAATTTTTTGGGAAGACCCACTGTGAAGATGAGTTCCCAAACTCTAGTATTATATTATTTAAAATGGGGGCATTTATATTAATATAGTTTTATGGATGAATAACCATATACATGGGACTATTATGAAAATATTTCTCATAATTAAGAAATATGGCTCTCATGGAGTGGACTATATAGTGAACCACAATTTTCATACATAGACATTATGTCTTAATAGATGAAATATTCATTGCATAACATAAAAATACATGCTAAATCGTTAAGTTGTAGTGACTTTAGAAACATGGGAACATAAAAAACTGGTTGATAAGTGAACTACATCATCTCCCACAAAATTTATCTAGACTAGAACCATTATCATAAATATTATAAATAATACCTTTCTTCATATCCTTTATAAATGAAACATATGAAATGGAGAGCATATATGCACAATAAGTGTAAAAAAGGGAGATATCAATATAAATTAAGCATAATGGTATGAGAACATGAAAATGTAGATGTCGAAATCCACCGTAGGCCTTGGACTGAAATTCGGTGAAAATAGAAGGTGAATTTTGACCGAACACACTAGTTTGGGACTGCCTAAAGGTCCATGCAAAATAGCCAAGGGGTGCACATAAAATTTTCTTGTGGTGTATAATATGTCGTGCTAAATAAATATTTTGAACCCCACACAGAAGGTTGTGCACCGCTAACAGATGAAAAGGGTTTTCCGATCCGGCCGAGTTTCACGTGCCCTCCGTAGCTCCTGCTCGGCCATAAATATAAGGGAACCCCCTTCCTTCTGGTGCTAGAGAATCTGAACCATCTCCCCCGTGAAGAATTCAACTTTTCCATGTGAAAAATATGGCTTCTAGGTATGGGATTTTCTGTGATATGTCTCCCAGAGGTCCACCTTCGCACAGGACCACTCAAGCATGACCCCTGCCTAAGTCCTTAAGTGTCGGGTCCCTTGCTCATGAATCCATCCACTTGTGCACAAAACCCTCAGATCATCCTTGTGAGAGAACCCTTCTAATTATGAGAAAATCCCTTGTCTCTTCCTTGCATGCAAACCCTTCCACATGCACACAAAATATCACCCTCTCTTTATGCACAAACCCCTTCCATTGCATGAACCCCTTCTTTTCCATTGAAATCGGCCTTTTACATGCAACAACCTCTCTTTTCATGCCTATTGCACAGAAGCCACTCTTTTTGCATGCAATCATTTATCCTCGTGTGTCACCTTTATCATGTATTTGATGTATCTCTCCCGAGAACCATCTTTGGGCATTTATTACACATAATAAACTTTTGTTGTACAGCCTTCTCCTATACGGACCTCCAGGCTTGTGTAAAGTAATTTCAAGGTCCCATAGGTATTGATTTATGTGTAGTTTCATAGCCACATGCTTCTTCAAATAGGCACACTAATGGATACTTCTTCTTCCCATATCCATGCTAATGTGGACCACTCAATGGATAACTCCTTGACAACCCCTCTCGACAACATTTCTGA
Organism: Viscum album; assembly: GCA_963277665.1. NCBI lineage: Eukaryota > Viridiplantae > Streptophyta > Magnoliopsida > Santalales > Viscaceae > Viscum > Viscum album. The sequence goes on from OY728119.1 coordinate 448,367,487, forward strand.
TGCATTCCCTTCACCATGGGTGTGCAAGTATGAGTCATGTAAGTCCTAGGGGGTGCCGAGTGAACTCGCCTCGTCTGAGATGCAGGATGTTGAACTGCCTTTCACCATCTTCCTTATCACATGACGTTAAACTATATCCTTTCCCCGTGAATCCTACATGGGGTTCCCCATCTCAGACATTCTCTACACCCACTGGTCTCTAAAAGAGTGAAATCATCCTCAAATAGAATGAGATCCTTTTTTTTGGAGTGACGTCTATCAGTGGGGAAGGGAAACCATCCTGGTGTAATACCCTATCCATTATTATGGGAGGTAGCATCCCTTCCCCTTCTCTATTTTTTTCTAAATCCCTTAGGACTTTGTCATCACCTAGGCCACCATCTAGAAGTAAGTCCTAATCTCTATCTCCTTGGGCTGCTAGCCATGTTTAAGAGCTGATTTCTTCTTTGGGATTCTAGCCCTGCATAATCCTTTGTTTCATCATTGGGCCACTAACCACATGTAATCCCCACTCCACTTCTCATGGACACACTTTTTTGGATGTGATTGTCAGGTATTTGCGGCCACTTGTTCCTCACATCGAGAATAACTCTCGTGGGTTTACAGTAATCATTAACTCTGGCATCCAACCTGGGAAGCCTAGAGTGTATTCCCCACACCATGCCAAAATATGTGGACTTTGATCCTTTTAAATATAACATACGTAGGAATCCTCCCTTAGGTTTAAGCCCAGCAACAATTGGTTCAGACTCCCTTTATATCAATTCACAGACCATCCCAAACTATGTAGACTTTGATCCTTGAAAAGGAATGGTATGTAGGAATCCTCCCTGAAGTTCAAACACAACAACCATTGGTTCCGACTCCCTTTATTTCATCTCACACACCATCCCGAACTACGTGGACTATGATCCTTTCCATGGAAAGGTACGTTTGAGGCCTCCATAATGTTCAAGCCCAAAAACCATTGGTTCTGACTCCCTTCATGTCGGTTCACACATCAATCCTGAACTACATTGACTTTGATCCTTTCCAAGGAAAGGTACGTAGGATGCCTCCCTGAGGTTCAAGCCCAACATCTTCTCATCTGAGCTGTAGGACATTAAACCAACAATCATCATCGTCCTCAGCACATTACATTAAACTGTAGCCTCACCCAATTCATCCTACAAGGGGTGCCCCATCTTGGACATTCTATATCCCCACTGGTCTCTAAGGGAGTGAAATATTACTCAAAGGGAATAAGATCCTCTTTGTTGGAGAATCGTATATCTATTGGGAAGGGAAACCATCCTGGTGTAAGCCCATAGCCTTTGTTTCCGGAGGCAGCATCCTCGACCCTCCACTATTCCATGCCAAATACCTTAGGGATTTATCATCACCCGGTCCCCCATTCTAGATTAATTCCCAACCATCATCTCCCTAGGCTGCAAGCCATGCGTAAGCCCCTGTTTCCACTTTGGGATGCTAGCCATGCATAATACCCTCTTTCTAATTTCGGCTGCTAACCACACATAATCTCCACTCCACTTTCTATGAATGCACCTTTGGTGGAGTGATCATCAGGTCATTGGTGCCTCTAATTTCTCACATATTGCATGGGATAAGAGTAAGCATTGACAATGGAATCAAACCTGGGAAACCTAGATTGTAACCACCACACCATCCTGAACAACATGGACTTTGATCCTTTCTAATACAAGGTACATAGAAATCCTCCCAGAGGTTCAATCCCAACAACTATTGGTTCCAAATACCTTCACATCCATTCACACACCTTCCCGAACTATGTAGACTTTGATCCTTGCTAAGGCAAGGTACATTGGAAGCCTCCCTGAGGTTCAAACCCTGCAACCATTGGTTTTGACTTCCTTCACATTGATTCACACACCATCCCAAACTATGTGGAGTTTAATGATTTCCATGTCAAGGTACGTAGGATGCATCCCTGAGGTTCAAGACTAACACCCATTGGTTCCGAATCTCTTCACGTCAGTTTATACATCCTTCCCAAACTATGTGGACTTTGATCATTATCTCCTAGACGTGGTTCATAGGACACCTCCCAGAGGATCAAGCCTAACACCTGGTTGTTCCAACCCCTTTCACGCCGGTTCACCTTCATCCCACATGATGTTAAACTGTATGTCCCCTTTTTTCCCCGCATGACTTTAAACTATACCCATTATAACTATGTAGGTTTGATCCCTATATCCTAGACAAGGTACATAGGAATCCTCCCTGAGGTTCAACCACAAGCATTGGTAAACATTGGTGTCCCCCCGATTGGGAACAACATCTCTGGTCCACCCCTCGAGCGTCAGGCCTAACTGGGTATCTAATCACACGTAAGCCCCAGCATGTCATTAGGTCACTATCCTCTACACGCACCCTAATTTCTTGCTCCAACCCAGAGGTTGCACTTCCTTTGGGTCCCATCCATATGGATCACCTCCTTAGGTGTCTCATCACCACGCCAAACTACATGGACTTTGATTACCTTCCATAGGGATATGTAGAAATTCTCATCGAGGTTCATGCACAACATGATCATCATCCTCATGTCGGTCCCATATCATTCTTCATACACTCCCAAACCTCCATCATCTATCCTTATTCTCACTCGGGACGCAACATTCTGGTGGGATCATGCATCTCATTTCCTCACTGCTTCTAGTAGCAACAGGGTAACAAATCACACATTATCCCCGGTATCTGTGTTCCCTTATAGTGTTGCACACACCTAATCCACTCTAATTAGTGTTCCGATCTATCCATTCCATCTCCTCTATAAATAAAAATCACAGTATACCTTGTGTTCACCATGAGAAGCTGAGGAAAACCTCAGAGACATGCCTATGGAATATAATTCCCTGCATTTGACTTGGGATGCCACAGGATTACGCACTCTCGAGAAGCCCTATCATAAGGGAAAGAAACCAAGACGCACCAGTCTTCCTATTTCCAGAAACGCCAACGATGTCCAACGTGAATACTCCCCTTGATCGAAGTTTGCTACACCATTATGACCCTTGGAATGTCTTGACAGAAGAAGCGTAATTAACCGGCGTCTGCAAAGATATGGAACTGGGAATGAGATTCCTGAACAACGTCTTATTCTTTAAGGGAGTCTAGGACTAGGTGATGTGTTCTAAAAATGAATCCACAAAAGGAGGAACAGACATCCCATCATCCCATTTCGATCAAGGAGAAAACATCCCTGAATAAGAAACGAATGACGCCCACCATTGGAAAGTGGGAATGCAGGGAAATAGTTTTCCGTCCTCCAACCGAATGATGTGTGCCCCTACGAAAGTGTCAGAAATAGAAATGGTGAACCCAGTGTGAAATTCTTCTCCTTAATGTAGAGGTTAGTAGAATTCATGACATCCGTGGAATAGTGTGTCACTAAATCCATGTATCTGGTTCTAGGTCCCACCAAAAAGATAGTGGAACTTGCGTGAAACTCACCATAAGTTAGGGCAGTTGAATGTTGCACTTCCTGGTCTACGATGTTGTCTGCATGGATTCTTGTTACCAACCTTGGAAGACAGAATGGCGCTGGGGCACTGCATGTCGATTTTCTTATTTCAGCACTAATGGATTAATCTACATGCCTTTAAGGACCTAGGCTACCATATCCAAAAACCTATCACGGCCCACCTACTGACGTATTGGCAGGGGAAACTCCATCAAGGAAATCTCGCGTAGCCCCATCACTTCTATGACAGCATCCACACCCATAGCTGCTGGGTGCCCACACTGCATCTCTAATTCTGAAATCGTTCAAACAAAGGTGATAAATGACCTTGTTTGGTGATACGAGGAGGAAGGGATTATCCCAACTTAGGATATGGCCCATCAAGATTTAGAGGCTTCAGTTCATTGTCGCCACCGCCATCCACAAGGGCTGTGTAGGGATCCATTGCTCCCAACTCTGATGCATAGCTATTTTGGGAGCCTCTCCTCAGAAGACTTTGATGACTCCCTCACCTATTCCAATGAGGTAGGGGATTTCCAGTCTAGCCCGGCCGGGATCCCATTCTCGGGGCTCCCAAGTAGGTTTTCTACTAGGCCGCATCAATGCCACCACCCATCCCCATAGGCTGAGAGTAGGTAAGCTATATGTCTGCCCCATCGGCCCTTGTCTCGCTAACCTGATGTAAGGGTCAAGCACAGACCGAATAGGACACCTGCCAAGGAAAGTTAATGTCAACGACTACTATGGCCCATGCCACTACTAACGTATACCATCAGTCCCCTGCTAATGCTGAACAGGGGCACTCATCCACCCAGCCTAGATCGACGCCCCAACCGCCCTATGGGCAGGCTGGGTTGACTCTCCTAGTCGCCGATATAAGTGGTTCCCACCGCAGACCAACCCATGGAAATGATACCATGTAAAAATTTCATCCCCATACCATCACTATTAAGAATGCAAGTCCTCACTCCCAAGATCGAGGTGGAGGTCCACCCCATGCCACCTTCAATCCCAATGAGGTTCTTCCCCATGGTAGTGACACTCTGTACGGAAGCCTCTACTGCACTTATGAAATCGATTATGGAGTCATTCCTCCTGCCACAGGCTACCGGTGAGGAGGTGTTACATATTCGGTCAATCTACACCAAGGGGGGCTTCCCCAAATTTTTACAATGGACAGAGAAGGACCTCCATGACATGGAAACCATAAGAGTGAAGGTTAGACTCATTTCACCAGCACCCATCACAAAGGTCCTACCCATGTTTTGCCTGACCTGTACGAGTACCCTCTTTCTTCCAAAACTGCCATGGGAAATAAGCATGGTGGCCCTACCCATACTCCCAACAACTTAGGAGAAGGTCCTACCCACTCCGACACTTCCCGTAGAGTGACTATCGACGCATCAACCAATGGATACAGAGGTCCTCCCTATATTCCATTCGACATATGTCTAGGTGATCCTCACACCCCGGCTCACCTAGGTGGATGTCCTCTCCATCTCAGCACCAACTCAATTGAGAGCCCTCGTGGAAAAAATCTACTCTTTCCCGAAGAGCCATCCCGAGGCAAGAGTGTGGGTTGATGTCGCCATAATAAGAATGCTGGGACATTTCAGACCAAGATTAAACTAGTCTGCTTCTCAGATTCTGAGTTGGAATGCGACTCTGCAATGGAACCCTCATTGTGATCCTCAATGTCGTGGTCCGGGGTAAGAATGAGTTGTATCAGCCTGATCCTTTTAGAATTTGAGGTCCACCAAATTCCTAAAACCCTCCATAGATACATCCAGGGGGAGGAAGATTTGGAATCCCCCTAGGTTCCGGCTGTTCAATCGCCACCATCATCGTTAGAAGCACTCTCTACCTCCACTAGTGATCATGGAGATTTATTCTGGGGATCGATGGTGGATGAGAAACATCAGTGTCCTCTACCAGCAGTTGTTTTCCTTGTGGAAGAAATTGTGGTCTCCAGCCTATCTTACCATGATGTAGTGGATAAGTAACTACACTCTTCGGAGGATAGCCCAAGATGAGGTGGATTGTCAGCCTGCTCTCCATATTCTATACCGGACATCATACCATCTCAGTCATCTACTTCAGTACTTCTACCAGTCCATCAGCCTCCTCTAGTTGATGAGTGGGGAAATCAAGATCCAGACTCCGAGTCTTAGACGAGGTAGTTGTGGGACATTCTTGCAGTAGACCATTTCCCAAATATGTTTTGGCTGGTTGAAATGACGAATTTTCGGTCCCCGGAAGCACTCACACAGGAAGAGGTTGGACACTTTTTCCAGACCCACTAGGCGACTCACTTCTATCTTCATCATCGATGAGTGTCCCACCACAAGAGTCAGGTGCACTTCGAAGACATTGGTCAACAATTCCATTTGGTTGATTTAGCTACACACCTTGTGGATCAGTGCCCTGAGTCACGAGGACACCATAGGACCCTCGAAGAATGATACATCCAGAGCTCTAAAGTGATCCATAGTATAATCAAGGAGGATTCTCTCCACGGGAAACTCTATGGTTGGGGGTAGTATCTGGACCTCCATTTCAGTTCAATCTGGCACCATCCCAATTTTCCGGGCGACATCAAGGATACGACTCCTCGATGGGTCGCAGTTAACATTGATGTCCTACTAAGGGGGAGAACAAGCTAGAGATTCTTGGAGAGGACCTACTCACAGAGGGAGTATCAAACCTATTGGATCTATTGGGAAGGATAATTTTCAAGTATAAGAATTTATTCGGTCTTCCTATACCTACCAAGTCATTAACCCTCACATGGAATCTAAACAATGGAAAATGGTACCTCGGAGTCACCAAACCCTATGAACCATCTGGCTTGGTACATAAGATGGAGGATGACCATGAAAAAGATGTGTTGTGCCAACATCTAGCATAACACAAGAAGATAGTCGATGACCTCCTTGTCGACCATGCTGCGGGGTGACGACCAGACTACGGTGATCCTCGGCTGAGGCAGTAGGGGCAGACACAACTCCCCTAGTGAATTTTCTCCAAAGATATTTTGACCATCCTACCCACATAGACAGGGTAGATTTCAGAACATATAGCAAGAGGGAATAATATGTGTCTTCGAATTCGCCAATACAATATGTCAATCTCTGATACCCAGCTCTGGTTCCCCCAGCTACTCTGCAGATCGTCCCACTAGCTACGCTACGAGCAGTTGGGCCTACTAATCATGTTGATGAACACGCCAATGCACTAGTGGTCAGGGATCCCCATCAGGAATGTAACCCCCACCCAGATGATCCCATGGAATCACTTATCGCTAGCCTAGAGGAATTAGAAATGAGACAGGTTGCAGTCCTTCTCGACAGCAAGCCATATCCGGGGAGGGTAGATGATATCTGAGCACACCAAGGTTTTGGATATCCCACCTTTTCCCCCTTTAATGGTACGGGAGATCCACTACAAAATTTGGCCCACTTCATCCCAAGGTTTGGACCCGTGCTGGGAAATCTGACGTAGCATGAGGCTGCCAAACTCTGGTGTTTTGTGAATACATTGGAAGGACCCGTGTTTGACTGGTACAACCAGCTACCCATCAGATCAGTATCCATCTGGGAAGATCTATGTAAGAAATTTATTTACCAGTTTATTTCTACAACTCGAAAGAAAATAATTGTGGACCTCTTCAAGTGAAAGCAGATGCCTGATGAGCACGTTGTGGACTTTTTTACCAAGTGAGAAGGGATCACATACTCCCTTGACAAGCCACTAACTCAGGAGTAACTGCTGACGATGTGTGTGGGGAATGTCAATATAGAACAGGTCCCCTCTCTGTTCACCCAAAATTACATTTGGGGATTCCAAGGCTTCTCTAACAAGGATCAGTGCCTAGAATAACCCTTGCAGCAGGCCAAGAAGGCATGACCATTACCTCTCACAATCCCCACAAGAATGACCTCTAAGGTTGAGCCCATTGCAGTTGCGCATATAGAGGCACCCAAGAAACTGTAGTTGGTACTAGTGGATATTTCTATATAGCCTCACATAGGCCCTATACCTCAGGCACAGACTATGACCCCACAACGCCCACCATAAAACCAGTAGGTGCCCCCGTGTAATGCGCTGCCACCACCTAGGTGAGATAACCAGGGTCCACCTCCTCGAAAGGCTCCTCCACCCAGCATTAAGGCCAAGCTCCCAGAGCCCCCTTTACAGAGAGGAGAAACCAGACCTACTCATTCAATGAGGCTTAAGTCCTCGGTTATTTCTAAAGTTCAATGGAGTAGGGACTTTTACATTTTCTTGAATGCAGGAGGCTAGAAGAGGCGCACCTCACTGATCTCCCTAATTACATCCCCAATCACCGGATCCTGGGGAACACCCTCAAACAATGTTATGTGTTTAAATATATGCTTCATGAGTAGGTGGATAATAACATAGTCTGGTTAGGCCCAACTCCGGAACAGGTGGCATGTGTCTTCATGAAGCCAGACAGCAGTAGTGACAGCGCAGGTTAGTGGAATCAGGTTTCTAACCACGATTCCTAAAAGCATGATGATTAAATGGCTCATAAGACAGTCGCTCATGCTAATGGTATTATCTATTCATCCCTGAATTGATCTCAACCTTTAGAATATGCCTCAACATCCACCACCAGTACTTCTGCATCAACAACTCAGTCGTCCTCTTACCAGAATAGAAATCATCGACGACACAATGGAAAACAAAGTCCCCTACAGATTTTATCATCATCTTGTACTCTGGGAGACTTAATACCCATAGAGATGGCGATTTTACCCAGAATCTGCCTAGTGGTGCAGGATTCATCAAGTGACGGTCAAGGGTACGCATCAGTTAATACCATAGCGTTGGTAAACCCCTACATGATTCTTGACGATGAAGAGCACCAAACAGACCCCCCAACATCCCCAGCCATCACCAACATCAATCGGATCGTGGCTATATGGGTTATTGGAGTGCCTCAGTCAGTACTTCCAGCTAGGCTATGCATGCCACTAAAACTAGGAAACAAGCCCACTGTAGAGCTCACCATGCACATCCTTCTCATTTGGTGTCATTAGGTCTGCCTTCACAACCATTTTTGTTGATGGATCAAGCAGATCCATCCCAACCACACCGTGATCGGCCTTTTGTCTCTCATATGGAATTCACTCCACATGATTTGAATACTGACCAGTGGGATATTCCTAGCACCAGTCAGCTGCTGGTAGGGCCCACCATACCTCCAGTCGTAGATCGACCTCCTGTAAGAAGAAGTTCACACCTGAAATGGAAGTATGATATCCTAAATCATCTTTCCAGCATTCTAGAAAGGCTATCCATCCTTGAAGCACTTTTCCTTTTAGTGGCTATGGGTGAATCCCTTCTTGAGGCTTTAAGAAGCCCCCTCTAGTTTGAGTCAAAGGTAGTACCTATATAAGCCTTCCATGATGAGGCAGTCGATCATGGTAAATGCCATACCACCATCTTGTCCTATAACGAAGATGAAGGATTTCCAATACATGGGAACACGCTCCCATTGTACATCACCGGTCAGAGGCTCTGGGATCAACCGAGTCCCAACCCGGACACATCAAAAATGGGGTTATCTGAGGACTAACTAAGCCCCTCTAACATGAAAATACAAAGTTATGATAGGACAAAACAGACACTGGTCAGTAAGATCTGCCTAAAGACCCAGTTTTTTGGTCTAGTGTCCAGCACTGAGTTCATGGTTGTATCCCAAGACACTTCTTACAATGTGTTGAAGGGAAGGCCATGGCTCCACCTACAAGAAGTGGTCCCTTCATCATATCTCCAATTCCTTAAACACTCCCTTAATTGTAGAGTGGGAATACTCCAAGGTGACACGTCTCCCTTTTCCCCTTGTGAAGCCCACTATTTGGATGCCGACATTTATAAGAGCAAGGATAAGTAGATTCAGGCTAACAAGGTTGAACATGTTATGGCAATGACCAACCGATGGAAAGTTCTAGATAATGCCTACATCATTCCATTCCACCAATTGGAATCAATAACCTCGTCCATGGGACAGTGCTTCATTTTTTCTGGAACGAAGGGGGAACACATTCCTAAGTCTAAGTGACGCCGAAATATCACCTCATACTATACCACAAATCAGGCTCGGGTGATCCCAGAGCCCCCTACACCTATAAGATATCTAGATTTCCACCTCATGAAAAAAGTAACACTCCAAACTTGATTTTTTTGCTGGGCTGGGATAGACTGACTCAAGCCGACACACCACTATTTCTTCTATAGCATCAAGAATGGCCCACTGGGTTGAGGAATAAATGGGATTGGATCAACAACTTTAATTTCCATGGTTTTGAAAACATAGTAGTCCTTCGATGTCATATCTACAATAGCTCCTGTAGGATCTAGTCTCCCATCTATACATATGGAATTAGAGGAAACTCCTCCTACCGAGGATCCCTCAGCCATAAGTGAAGAATAGGATTTAGAGTATACTCCTCCCACCATTGGGGAGGGCGTCTCTGCCACAACTGATGAACTGGTGTAGGTGAACCTCAGTAGCGAGATGGATCTGAAACCCATGCTGATCAGTGCCGCCAAGCCTTTCGAGGAACAACACCGGTACGTGGACTTCTGGAAGAAACATAATGATGTATTTTCTTGGATCTATGATGAATGTTCTTGACTAGATCCCTAGGTATCTGTCCACCGCATCGGTCTCCCAGCGAACCACTACAGGTTCAAACAGCCAACCAGAAAAATGAAACCTTCTCATGGTTCCATGGTCAAGGCCAATGTTGATATGCTCATCAGGGCTAGTTTTGTTAAGGAGGTCCAGTACCCCATATAGTTAGCCAAGATCATTCCTGTCAGGAAAATGAACAAGTAGATCATAGTTTGCATCGAATTCTGGGATCTCAACCATCACTATCTTAAGGATGATTTTCCCCTCCCTGTGATAGAGTTATTGATCGACACCATGGCTAGGTTCTAGGATCTCTCTTTTATGGATAGGTATTCGGGGTATAATCATATCTGAATGGCTTTCGAAGATGAAGATTCTATAGCCTTCAGGGCACCACAATTTACTTTCTGCTACCAGGTAATGCCCTTCAGTTTAAAAAATATAAGAGCCACCTATCAACGTTCCATGCACTGCATATTTAAGTCGGTACTCTGGAAATTAATGGAGCGTTATGTGGAAAATCTGGTAGTTAAATCCTGCCAGCGCTAGGACCACCTCAAAGTCCTTGAGAAAGTGTTCATCTTCCTCTGTTCCTGTAACCTGAAGATTAATCCATTGAAGTGTGCCTTTGAGGTCACCTCCGGGATGTTTCTTGTCATATTTGTCAGGGACAGGGTCATCGAGATCGACTTGGAGAAGATCAAGGCCATTACAACGATGTCTCCCCTGAGCAACATTCTAGAGCTTTGAGGATTTCAAGGCCATTTTGCCTACATACGCCGATTCATCACAAATTTGGCCATCAAGTGTAATCCCTTTTTAGGGATCATGAAGAGAGGCACTGTCTATCAATGGGATGAATAATTTTAGGCTAAATTCAAGGAAATTAATAAATATTTTCTCCAACCTTTGGTTTTGATGCCACCCATATCCGGAATGCCACCGGTCCATTATGTAACTACACTGGAATGATCTATTGGTACTCCTTCACACAGAAGAACAATGATAGATTAGAGAATAGTCTTTACTATATTAGTCACATGCTCCCCGATATGGAGACTAGATACTCCCCTCTCAAGAAGAGTTTCCTTGCGGTGATATTTGCAGTACAAAAATTGTGACATTACATACAACACCATGAGGTACAGCTGGTGTCCCGAGTGGATATGATGAAGTACAACCCGAACCTGCCAATATTGACAGGATGTCTACCTCTATGGGAAATTATCCTCTAGATGTTTGACATCAGATTTGTCCTTCAGAAGGCTATTAAGGGAAAGCATTGGTAGATTTTCTTGCTGCCCATCCAGCTCCTACAGACCAGTCCTTGGATATTGATTTTTCTGATGAAGAAATCCTCTCAGTAGACCAATACATTCCATCCTGCAAATGCACTTTGACAGTGCTTCCCATATCCCTACAAGAAAAAGGCTCAATGACCCTAGGAATAATAGAGTAGTCTTGGGTATCATCTTCATTACCCCATCACAAGTCATTCTGCCGTATTCATTCCTATTGTCATAGAGTTGTACCAATAATGAGGCAGAGTACCAGGCTCTCATCACTGGCCTTGAGCTACCCTCAAGATTGATGTTCCTCACTTGCCTATGATAGGGGACTCTTAACTAGTCATCAAGAAGATCAACAATGACTATTTAATCAGAAATATAGAACTCATGCCACTGTTGGAACACACCCTCGAACTAATGGCCCAGTTCCCATCTCAGCCTGAAGTTATTCATGTCCATCGATCCTAGAAAGATCAAACTAACACATTGGCCAGCCTAGCTGCATCACATTCATATCACGAACAAGATGATCTGATTACCCACATGGCGCACTAGAGTGTCATTGCCCCCCGCTACTCTAGATGATGATGATACGTAGATAATCCACCCTACCACAGGAGGATAGACATCAGGTCCCTTAGGTCCCCCTATTGCAAAGCTGGTGGTGTCTTCCAACTGGAGGAATCCATTTACTGAGAACCACTAGCATGACAATCTCCTAGAAGATCGATCCAAGAGTGAGAAAATCTGGCACCGTGCATTGCAATTTACTATCCAGAGCGGCCTTGGTCTTGAGAAGATCCTCTATAAGCATAGTTATGATGGGTTCTCCTCCATTGTATTCAAGGATTTTAGATTTCTCAAGTCATGCATGTGGTCCATGCTTGTTCCTGTGAAGCTCATCAGACTGGGCCAAAACTATCTCACCATATTTGGAGACTGGGGTATTTTTTGCCCTCCATGATCTGTGACTGCATCGAGTGTGAAAAAAGGTGCCATGCCTATCAAATTCCTCACAAATTTATGATCAGACGCCAAAGCCTCTCTACACTAACAAGTACTCTTGGCCCTCTACATTATGGGTACTCAATGTCGTGGTACCATATCCACCGGCAACAGCTCACCAGTGTAGGTTTATCCTAACCACTACAGATTTCTTCTCCAAGTGGGTGGAGGCAGTTCCACTCAAGGAGATCAAAGCCCATTCTATCATTGAATTTGTGACCACTAACATTATCTACTGATTGGGAGTCCATGACGTTGTCTTAACTGATAACGTCATGAACCTCTTGGTAGCCGAGTTGAAGAAATTTTACGCTAAGTACAACATCTATTCTAATCATACCTCCCTCTATCATGCATAGGAAAATGGACAGATCGAGGAATTCAAAAAGCCCTCTATAACATTCTTCTGAAAATGGTTGGTCAGAATAATAAGTGTTGGTCGAACATGCTCCCCAACGACCTTTGGGATTATTGGACGACATCCTGAAATTCTTCACAGGTGACCCCATACTCCCTGGTGTATGGAACAGAGGTTTTCCTTCCCATCGAGATCCAGTTACCTCCATTACGCATAGATTTCTATGATCTTCAAGTGCTAGATAAATTAGTCGAAGTCTGTCTAACTGAATTGGAAGCCCTCGATGAGAATAGGCTTCGTGCCCTGTGCAATTTGGAAAGGCATCAGATCAACATAACTAGATATTTCAACAAGAAAGTTAGCCTCTTCTCTTTCTTGTAATGTAACTTGTTGTTGGACCTGAGAACAAAAATGATATTTGGTAGGAAACCACTCATGTTGGAGCCCAAATTAGGACCATACATTATTCGCAAGGTTTATCCTAATGGCGCACACTCCTAGGATACCATGGATGGATAGCATATAACTCCTCCAACCATTGACATGTTCCTCAATAAATAGTTTACTTAAGAAATTGCGGTCCTACATAACCTTAAACTATCCTTTCCCGTACGAAGTTAAACTGTATGACGTCCCGCAAAACATTAAACTATATCGGGTCTTACAAGACCTTAAACTGTTATGTACTGCATGACATCAAACTATATGTCGTCCAGCAAGATATTAAATAGTACATGGTCTTGTATGACCTTAAACCATTTCATCCATACTTCAAGATGTTAAAATGTACAGTTCTTTCAAACTGTAGACCGTAAGACTATTCAGCATCTGTCCTACATGACATTAAACTACAAGAAGAAGATGTACCATTATGGTCATACATGACCTTCAATTGGATAATACTACATAAATTTAAACTATCTCATCCCGGAAGATGTTAAACTACACCTAAAGAACTATGTATGGCCTGATTCCAATCCTTATGGGATATGAAAGAACGTTAGATATCTTGTTTTAGAGTCCAGGGACAAAACATTTCTCTTTGACTTCCCCTAGTTATTGATATCTTGGAGGATCCTGCATATTGTTGTGTAGGCTACTTTTTCCCCACACATTTTGGGATTACAATGACTACACTATGTTCCCCACACCTCATTCTTCTATTCTCCCACGTCTTCACCGCATGATGTTAAATTGCATGGCCTTAGAGAACTACATGTGGCTTGATTCCAATCATTATTAGATATGTAGGAATTCCCAGACATTTTGAGGGTCGGCCCAGCCCGAAACTTCAGGATATCCACCTCTTTCACATTCCTTTTTGACGTTAAACTGAACAGGTGTATTTATTCTTCATACACTCCCTATAATAGGGCATCCATCGTCTTCCACATCTGAAAGGACCCTCCCCTAATAGCATGGATACTAGGCCCAAGGGCCCTCCTACCATTTCAGGCCATAATCCTCAGAGATATTGAATAATAAATTGATACAGAGGTACCATGTTGTGAATATGGTCAGAGGTCGAGGCTCATTTATCATTTCCATCTCATGATACATGATATGGATGTTGTGATTCGAATACTGTCAACAGTCATACTCTATTGTTGTCGCCACCCCAATTCCCAAAGGTTGGTCGAGTGATTCATTTCGTCTAGCTACCCCTTCAAACATCTTCCCACCTTGGGTAGGAATATTGACCTGGTCAGGATACACCCTTCCTGATCATTTTCCCTCATTTTCATACTCTTACATGGTAGGGAGAGCCTGACCCTATTACTTGTTTCCCACAACGAACATTGCTCACTTAGGCTTAGGAGATTTGGTAAGGTAATACCTGCATGAAGGTTTATGTGTATATGGTTGTCTGGGACTTCCCTTCTCAAGTCCCTTATCTTTTCCACCCCCTAGCCTAAGTTCTCATTTAGGATTGTACAGTGTAGTATGGACTCCATGTCCCCCTTCATGTCAGACTATCATCACCTAACTATACATATCCACTTGAGATGTCCCTTCTGAATCTATTTTTCCTTACCACTTGAAGTTAAACTACGTGGTATCTTCAGAACTACATATGGCTTGATTCCCATCCTTATGGGATATGTAAGAAACATGGGAACTCTATCTTCAGGTCCATCCCAGGTTCAAGTTCCCTTTCTCTCAGCCACCGGGTCCGAATTCTCTCTGAAAATTATGAATGGAATGGTGTATATAGGCCTATGTCCTCATTCAAATCGGGTCACTCGCTGTACCATACACATTCCTTCCCTTTTCGTCCTGAAAGATGTTAAAATACACCTTCAGAACTACGTCTGGCTTGATTCCCATCCTCGTGGGATATGTAGGACCACCTGATCATCTAGTATTTGGGTCTAACCCTATTTCTTAGAATCCACCACATCGTCCTGTCCCCTTGTCCTGAGTTCTTCCCAGAAAGGGGTATACGGTGTTGTATGGGCTTATGTCCTCATTCTCTTCCTTCTGAGAGCTCTTCCTTGTCTTTATTCTACACTCATATTTTAGAGCCAGCTACTCTTAAGTTGGGCCCCTCAACCCTCTCTGGTGATTCACCAATGTTCCTAGAAGTACTCTGGTTTATAACCTAGAGTGTCAGATTATACCTAGACATGTTATTAGACATTTTCATGCTTCAGGTTGCCCTTTTTTTTGAGGATTTCATCAAAATTCACATTCAAAAGGCCCCAAGAATGGCATAAATGCTCAAACTAAGGGATCTACTACCATTTCAGGCCAACATCCTTGAGGATCTCGAACAACAAATTGATTCAAGTTTCACGTTGCGAATATGGTTAGCAGTCGACGCTCATTTTTTCCCCATTTTATGTCACACAATATTGATATTGTGTTTCAAACACAGTCAACCATTATCCTCCATCATCTCGCCAACCCCATCGTGCCTTAAATGTCGGTTTCATGATTCACATTGTTTTCACTCCATCAGGTCCATGTGGAATTTCGACACTCTTGGTGCTGTTCCTCAGTGCATATTTAAACATTTGGAGGAAATATCTATGGTAAGGCAACATTCGGGGTTCTGCACCGATTTCCCCTTTCATGTATTCCGCGAATTTCAAAGACCTCTTCCACCCTTTTTTCCCACACCGAGTTTAGCTCATGTGGGATTTGGATCAGATCATGGTATGTGCTCACTTGGATGAGTTTCACTTCTTGATGGTACGAGCTCCAGGAACATAAACTAAGATATCCTTATACATCATCTTTGCACGACATAAGAACTGTAACCCTAATAAATATGTATGGCTTGATTACCATCATTATGGGATATATAAGAAGACCTAAATGCTTTGTCTATGGGTCCAACCCCATATTATATGACCTATTGGGCCCCTCAGCCTGAAGATTCTTCCTTGGAATTTCATATGGTGTGGTGTGGACCTCGTCCTCATTCATGTAGAGTATACATTATCATACCATGCACGTTCTCTGCTAAAATATCATTTCTTCTATACGTGTCCTGGACATATGACATTAAACTATGATTCCTAGTCCCACATGACTTTAAACTATTGTGTATTTATTACATGACATTAAAATGCAATGGTTGGTCCTGTCACATGACCCTAAACTGTGGCATTATCATCATGGCCGCACGGTGAAAAACGGAACTCCATTGTGATGTCCTCACTCGGGGGGAACATCATGTTGGTTATTGTTCATCCACCATTCCATTTGTTAATTCCTACACATGGCTTGATTCCTGTAGCGACACATTGATTCTTGGTCTTCAGATTATCGTTTCACAAAAACACACACACCTATTTTAAAGGACAAACAAGATCTATCAAATGCTGCTTCTTTTGTTCGTGGACAATAACCACATGTCCTTATAATCCTTGTCACTGGTACTTTACCCTTCCATATCTATAACTACATATGGATTGATTCACATTCTCATGGAGTGCGTAGGAATGTCCGGGCACTTTGCCCCAGGCACAACCTAACATTCACTTTTGGTCCCTCGACCTTAAAGCTTCCGGGGGAGCACATTGTGGTATGGGATTATGACATCATTCACATTAGGTTTTATACTTACCACACAACTTGTCTCCCTCACTTATTTCCATATATGGTCCGAGAAATAAGACCTTAAAATAAGATCTTTCTATGTCATATCTATAAGGCGTAAAGACAACATTCAAAACTACGTGCGGCTTGATTCCCATCCTTATGGGATACGTAGGAATGCCTAGACATTTGTTCTTCGGGTCTAGCCCCAAGAATCTTAAATCCCGCTTCTTCTTTTATGGAGTCCCTTTCCCAAACTATTACAGAGACATGTTGTGTAACGAGTGCCTCTTGAGCTCTCACCCACATAGGGATATGTAATGCACCACACATTCCCATTCTAGCTACCACATCTTCAACTCATGACTTTAAACTGCAATTGTACCCCAAACAAGCTTGAGGTGCATCATAATATTAATGGGATGTGTTAGTTTCCTCACCAAAGAGATCCTATATGGAATTAGGTTTGATCCTTGATCAGAATGATGCACTCACCTAATGTTCTTTCATCATAATGGAAAAATTTTAAGAGTGTTGGACTCCATTTGAGAAACCCATCACACCACCCTCCACGCTTTGTGTATCATTCATTTAGATCCTCATTATCCTTATTGTTTAATGTAACCCCCTAAAAGTATGGTTGGTCGGCCTTTGGATCACCTACTGTCCTAGTCCAATGTTCCAAAACACCAAAGGATGTCATTTCGAGTTAGGCCCCATGTTTTAAACATGGTTAGCGGTTGACCCTTGTTTGTTATCCCCATTCCAGTCTAACACAATAAAGATGATGTGTTTCAAATATGGTCAACAGTTATCCTTAATTTCCATGCCACCATTGTAGAGACACAAAGATTTACGTACATGGACATTACATTAATTTTGCGGAATACTTAATACATAACAAAAACAGACACCCAAAGACCATATTATTTTAGTGTCTTTGGAAACTCAAAACATAATCTTTTAATCATGGTGAAAGATCTTCAACAGCTCCCATAAAGATCTTCCACTTTTTTCTTACCTAAAACCATTCATTATATCTTGGGGAAAAGAAAACATAAAAATGGTGAGTTCAAATGCTCAGTAAGGGTAAACATGGAGAATATAAAACAATCCATAAACATTTGAATGTAAAAACATGAACATAAAACACGAGTAATGACATAAATCTTGGCAGTACATAAGGAATTGATCACAAAGGAACATTGATCATTATAAAATATTATGGTAATAAAACATGTAATTGTGTAAAATCATTAAGCACATGAAATGATTTTCATTGTATCCAAGGCATTTCTACCAAGACCATCATAGTGGATAGAGTCCACTACTGAACTAGGTTACTTGTCGTTCTAGCCGTGTATTACTGAACCAGAATTTACATGTCGTTCCTGCCATGTATATCTCATGAGATATAAATCTTTACCTAATGAATTGGAGGGATATATAGGTCCCAACCTTCTCATAAAGAAACCATCATTACGTGTTTCACAAAATAAACAAAAATCATTCATTATATCCCAAATAAAAAAATGGTTTTCATAAATATCATTCCATCATAACATAATCCATAAAAAACAAATAGTTATAATTTGATCATAAGAAAAATCAAACCATGTAAATAATAGATACATTATACTATAAACATGAACATATTAAATAATGTCATCTTTGATGTAAAATATTTTTGATAAAACACTTGAAATAAATTCTTGAGGAAAATATCCTTTTTCTTCAAAATAATTTTCTTTTCTCAAAATGACATGCAATTTTAAGACAAAAAGAGTTTTTTAAAAATAATAATGAAATATTTTAGAGTAATATTCATGGAAATAAGTCATTATTAAACTGTTAAAATCCATTCCTGTCGTATAATTTAAAAAAACATTCTCCTCGTACTTTTGCTGAAAAAGACAAAAAGTACATCGTATGGTAAACAAAATAACGATTCCTTCCTTTCATCATAGTAAAAGTCAAAAATAGGTAAACATGACTTTAAAAAAACATGTAAGAATAGTAAAAATTTTATAAAATCATTTTTTTAAAACACTTATATTGATGATAAATATAACCCCAGTAAATACATATGAATAAACAATCTTGGATTAGAACAAGACTAGAATATTTATCCCTTACCTTATGTCCAATTTCGTTCATATGTGTCCTAGAATCCTTTATAGTGGGATTAAAAATATTATTAACTTTCAAATAAACCACAATAATATTTATGATATCATATATTTTTCACTTATGACTTTATATTACCCATTCATTTTTCAATTCCATGTTGAAGCAGCGTTTCAGGTAAAATCATTTCATTTATTGTACGTGTTTTGACTTGTAATTATTCATATGATTACTTTGATCATGATTAATTACATCCAAAATGTAAAAAATTATTTATATATAATATATTTTCAGAATATATATATATATAATAGACTGATAAATGGAATGAAATACACCGTTCATGGAGACGGTAGGCCGTACGTACGCATGAACGTTGTTTTAGTTTCCTTATTAAATTAAATGGATGTAAGTAAATAACATATAAATAAATATAATATCATAATTATGTCATATATTTCATGATTATTTATTAAATATACTTTATAATCAGTTTCTAATGGTTAACATGGAGAATGAATCTCATCGCGTTGTGTAGATGGTAATCCGTACGTACGCACAAGCGATGATATTGTTCCAATAATTATTGAATGGAATTGGAGTGGATGATATAATATCTCAGAATCATTAGTATGTTATAATAAAGTTATATAGTTATTATTTCTACCATTTTTCCCATCCAAATATGGTGGTGGTGGAAAACATATTACACCACGGTGTCAAGACGGTAAGTCGTATGTACACACACGTGATGATTTAATTTTTCATAGGATGGATATAAGGTGAAATAAGGTTGTTTCATATTTATAATAACATGTTAGTATATTATTTATACTGAGGTTTTTACTTTATAATGAAAAAACAAAAGAATAAGAAGTATGAGAACAAATAAACTTGAATGAATCGGTAGAAGAGATTAACTCTTCTTCAACGCACCTCCTTTGAACTTCCTCTTAAAGGACTAGATATTGTCTTTTGAGAAGACCAGAATCTACAAAATGATACTAGGGTAGTTGACAAGAGTAATGGTCATGTTTTGGTCGAGCTGGAAGGCTCAAAATGGTGTGATGAGGAGAGGGATAAGGTGCCCTTATATAAGAGAAGAGTGGGGTAATTTTGGAAACCACAAAAATATTAATTAATTATAAAATCAAACCCCACTTAAAACCCTCAAAAAATGACTCAATAAAAATATGTGATAATATAGGGTTGTAGTATATTGAACCAATACAGTTTAGACATGTTTTAGGTTTATTTTAAACCTTATCATTTAATTTATCCTTATTTAATCTATTTAATTTTATTTGTGGTAATAATATTGTAATTTGTTAATTGGTATAAATACTTACTTATGTGTTGTTAATTTTCTATAATTAGATAAATTATTACAATTTAGACCATACAATTTTCAATTTGTAATTTTTAAATATTTTTGTGATTTTTAAACAATTTAATAATATGTTAGTTTTATAAAATATCAATAGTGTCAATTTTGACACTATTCAATTATTTGAATTTAAATATAATACTCATTGAAGATATATTCTAACCAAAATATTTAATATATTTTTAACATGTCATATTAATCAAAAAAATTAATGGATCACATTAATTTGTTCATATATTGTTTATTTTAATGTTTTTAAAACCATTTTTTTGATATTTCTCTTAATAAAATAATTATTACAACATTTATGTATAATTATTTAATATAATTATTTGTTGTATAAAAATAAAAAATAAAAAAATATGATAATTATAAATCCAATATATTTCATAATAATACTTCTAGTCGAATTTATCATCTTAAAATCACAACATTTAAATTGTTATATTTATTAAATTAGGAAGGTGTCAACTTTGACATCTTTCAAAATAAAATAATATAAGTGTTCTAATCACTTTTATAGTGCTCCAAATGGTCCACCATTCAACCTTTGGATGATTATGGTTTTTATATACACGAAAAATAAGTTTTAGGCTGGTTTTTGGGCCTTTTATTGGTATTATTATATGAATAAAATCTATAATATAGATTTTTTACTAAATAAATAATTTCTTCATCATTAATGTATAAGCTATTTAGGTAATTAAATATTTCTTAAAAATTACAACAAAATTACCATAATAAAGAAAAACATTTTATCTTTCAAATGAGTATTTATAATCGAATTTACATTCGGTATAACCTTATATTAAATTTTTTTTAATTATTAATGTTTGAGTGAGACATATTTCAATTTTCTTTAAATAAAATAAATTAATGGTCTTAATCACATACAAGTGGGTTCCAATAGATTCTATTTAGACCCAAGTATGTTTTAAGTATAAATATAATCATCGAATTATATTAAAAAATGTTTTATGGTAATTTTATAATATTATTTTTACACTTAATTACCAGATTTACCATTAACTGTGGTAAATAAAATTTACCATGGTTACTATTCATAATTCATTAAAATAAAAAGTATCCAATTAAAATAATTTGTACCTAATGATTACAAATATTAAATCCATTTTTCCAAAATCAAAACACAAAAGTTGCATTATTTAATTTAAAATTAATCCCGCTGATGAGAATACCGGTTTTAGAAGATAAAACGTTGCAAAAAATTGAAATTTTTTTCCGTATGAATTCCATATGAATTTAATGATAATGACATACATTATATTAAATGGTAAAAATATATTATATTTATACTTTAAAACCATTAAATAATATATTTTAACTATATAAATTATTTTGATGAAAAAATCTGTTATAAATTAAAATTTAGCATATTTTTACTATTCATCAAAATAAGAAACTTATCAGAAAAATATCAAAAAAAATTGCAAAGTAAATTTATATATCCCGATTCCAAGGAAGAAGTTTAATTTTGCAAATTTAACTTATAAAATTGTCAGAAACTATATTTAATATGGGTGTAGAGAATGAATTCCTCTAATGTCTTCGGGTCAGTAAGGCCTTCGGGCCACCTCAAGGCTTTCGGGCCACCATAAGTGCAGATGCAAACCAGAAGACCTACAAGGAACAAGCTCTACAAGGAGGATGAGCAAGGAGCTTTCACCCTCGTAGAAGCTAAATGCATTGCAATGATGAAAGGGTATAGCACCTACCATCAGGACAAGCATGTGCATGCACGAGAATGCCTATCCAAACAGCCATGCAGAGGTAGAGAGCTGATTTCACGATGAAGATGCTGGGGAGGGGCAGTTCCAAGTAGTTAGTCTAGGTTATATGTAATGTTTGAAGCCTACATGCAAATTTATTCCTCTAATACCTATCTTCCATGTAATAATTAGACCTACGGGCCTTATAAGGGTTCCACCTTACCCCTTGAAAGGTGGATTATCAATAATAAGTAAAAAAAATGAAGGCCTTCGGGCCATTGGATGTGGGTGCGCCATCAAAAGGCGGAAAAACTAAATTTTTTGAAAAATACTTATTTTACAGGAAAAATTAATTTTGTTCTCATACCATGTTCTAGAATATGTATAAGATGAATGATAATGTTATAACATTCAAAATGTAGATAATACTACTCATAACGGCTAGTTCATAATAATATTATAACAATATATCATTGTTTAGTGAAACTTGGTATTGCGTACAACACACACTATTGAGGAAGGTCTCCTTTTCGTGAAACAAAATCCAAGAATAGTGTTTGCATATACTACAAGATAATACGGTGTTGCGTATAGTGCACGCTAATCTTGGTGTAGTGTACAACACAAGACATCAAAAAAATTAAATAGAACATTTCTCATAAAATCACAGGGTGTTACATTCTACCTCCCTTAAAATGAATTTCGCCCTCGAAATTCGTCGGGGTTATAAATTGTTCATTACATGAAAGTTTCTTTAATAGAATCCCACATCGTAATAAGGAATACTAAAACTTAATTTAAAAAATTAATGTAATAAATATAATGGTTACCCAAATTAACTCATCACTGGGTTTCCACATAGGGGAATATATGTGAAAATATAGATATGGAAGAGAAATCTAACCATCTTGTTCTGAGGAAGTGTGGTAGAGAACATGGCTATGAAAAATCCAAAAACTACAATGTCATAAATTTGTGATGATCTAAGGTTCCATATGCTTCATCGGATATAATGGTACTTGGACAACATTTTTGGTTTTCAAGATTCATTCCATAAATTTTAAAATTTTGAATTAGAAGAAATACTTACTTGATTTTGGTAAAATCTATCCATTTGTCATTCCATGAAAATTTTCCCCTTCATATCATTAGGAAATGAAGTTGAATTTTTCATTTGTGAAGTGTTAGTAGATCATGTTATAGAATGATGGGTCATTCCATCTGTATCAAACAAAAGGTCAGAACAAGTTATTAAATATATATAAGTCCATATATGGTGATATTAATCATATATGGCTCTAAAAGTGGAGTTATAATTCATATACCATACCACTTAATAAAATAAAACTAATTTCTACTAACCAAGGACTTCCTGTAGGCCAGTGGTAAGAGATAAAGGTATATCGCACTTCGGTTGTGGGTTAGATTCCCACATCCTTATCCGATGTGACGGGTTGTCTTCTGTCCTACAGGTTGTCCTTTTCTCTAAAACTATACAATTATAACATTTCAGAAATAATATCAAAAAGTTAGATCCTTAAACAATACTGTGTGATGTCTAACATAATATATTCCAATATTTAGCCTTATCCAAAATACTTCTATCCAATCTCATGGTATAAAGAAAAAGATTACTAGAGAGGTCATCTACCAAGAATGTGAATACCATCATTTATCCCCCATATATCATAAGATATATACTGTTTTTCGTATTCCAAACATGTGAATACATTAATCATTTATTCTCTTAAAACATGAATTACCATAGAACCTTAGTGAAAACATGAATGCTATCAAAAGTTAATTATTTACACATACTAAAATCCCAAAATCTTTCTATACTCAAACCATGATCTCACTTTGTCCTTATATCAGTCATGAGCTCATTAATACTATCAAACATCTCATTATCCCTTTATCCCTTCATTATGTGCATATCATCTTCTTTCCAAAAATATTTCACTCACTTTTAATGGTTATCAGTACCATATAATTATTGAAAACTACAATAAACCAATACATAGATATTCCAATATTCCACGATATTATAAATGAGATTTCACATCACTATTTTGGGATCCTATTACATAAACACATAATCATTCCACCACTTCTTTGTCATATTCAACATCACCAATATTGATCGCATGTGACTTCCCTTTTTCCTTTTCCTTAAGAGGGTTTTGATGTCGATCATCATTAACCCTTGGATTAGGGAATCAGTTATCATAATACCCCATTTCCATGTACATGTAGCATTGAAGTGTTGGTGGTGCATTCCTTTTTGTTTTTTATCTACTCACACCCTTAGCTAGCTTTTTCCCATTACTTCGGCACTCATCTACTCGATGTCCTTTTTTCTACACTTAAAAACATTTTCTAGTACCATTAAGACAATCTCCACTATGCTTATTTCCGCACATTGAACATAAAGAAACATTCATCTTCTTTTCACAATTTATTTGAGATTTTTCCTTAAACTCCATCTTTCATTTCTTGTCAAAACCATAAGATGGATATGTAACACCAAATTCCAGTTCTACCTTGATAGCACAACACACAATTTCTTCATAACTACTGAAGTATCTTATAGCTAATTCCCTTAGAAGACATAGTTTTAATCCACTAAAGAATCGATCAACTTTCCTTTCAGGTTGGATGACAAAGCTAGATGCATACCTTGCAAGCCTTATAAAATTAACCTCGTTTATGCTAAAACATTCATCATCCTTTTGCTTTAGCTCAAGGAACACCTTTTCCATCTTTGTTTGAAGAATATGAGGGAAGTACTTATTGAAAAACATGTTCTTGAACTCATCCAATTCCATGGATTCAATTTCATCTTACGGCCTTGTATTCTTAATTAGATTCCACCATTGTTATGCTTCACCTTATAAACGGTAAACAACCAAAAT
The DNA here is from genome assembly GCA_963277665.1 of Viscum album. Lineage (NCBI taxonomy): Eukaryota > Viridiplantae > Streptophyta > Magnoliopsida > Santalales > Viscaceae > Viscum > Viscum album. The sequence goes on from OY728119.1 coordinate 448,392,490, forward strand.
GACTTTTTCATGTTCTGAATAGTGAAGTATGGAAAATATATTTTCAATGGTACTAATCCATTGTTCAGAAATAAGTGGATCAGACGACTCTTTGAAAGATGGTGGACGTTTCTGCATGAAGGACTCAATAGAATATTGTACCCTTCTCTACTCATTTGGATGTACAGAATGATTCATAGATTGTGTAAGTATAGAAATACGATTTTGCACTCCATCTCCAATAACATTGGTTTTTACAGGAGTAAAATCATTGCATTGTCCATTACATTGATAAACATGGTTCCTTCGAGTTCCATCCATTGTCTAAAACCCAAAAAGAATAGTGTGAGAGGAAAAAATCATGCTAAGAAAACAACATAATAATTGGGGAGTACCTTCAATATCTAACGTCTTATGTTTTTTTATAAGAATGTTACCGAAATTCTAGGACTATAACTTATACTTATACTTAACCTTAGGGACATACATAGACATACCTTAGAAATATCTCTAGGGATCTCACTAAAGTTTTCGCATCCAAGTTTCCAAAGGTTAACTAAACCTTCGCTCTGATACCAAATGTAGAGACCCAAATCTTGACACACATGGACATTACATTAAATTTATGGAATACTTAATACATAACAAAAATAGACTCCCAAAGACCTTATTAGTTTAGTGTCTCTAGAAACTCAGAACATAATCTTCTAATCATGGTGAAAGATCCTCAAAATATCTCATAAAGATCTTACACTTTTTTCTTACCTAAAACCATTATTTATATACCGAGGTAAAAAAACATAAAAATGGTGAGCTCAAATGATCAGTAACGGTAAAAATAGTAAACATAAAACAATCCATAAACATTTGAAGGTAAAAACATGAACATAAAACATGAGTAATGACAAAAATCTTGGCATTACATAAGTCATAGATTACAAAGGAACATTGATCATGATAAAATATCATGGGGATAAAACATTTAATTTGGTCAAACCATTAAGTACATGATATGACTTTCATATTAGCCAAGTAATTACTACCAAGACCATCATAGTGGACATATTCCATTACTGAATTGGATTTACTTGTCGTTCCAGCCCTATATTACAATACCAGATTTTACCTGTTGTTCCAACCATGTCTATCTCATGAGATATAAATCATTACCCAATGAATTGGAGGGATATATAGGTTCCACCCATCTCATAATGAAACCATTCTTCTGTGTGCCACAAAATAAACATAAATCATTCATCGTAACCTAAAGAATAAAATGGGTTTCATAAACATCATCCCATCATAACATAATCCATATAAAAGAAATGGATATAATTTAATCATAAGAAAAATAAAACCATGTAAATAATAGAGACATTATATTTGAAACATAAACATATTAAATAATGTCATCTTATATGTAAAATAGTTTTGATAAAACACTTGGAATGAATTGTTGAGGAAAAAATCCTTTCTTCTTCAAAATCATTTTCGTTTCTCAAAATTCCATGAAATTTTAAAAGAAAATGATTTTGTTTAAAATAATAATGAAATATTGTATAGGAATCTTCATGGAAATAAGGAATTATAAAACCACAAAAATCCATTAACATCATATAATTAAAAAAACATTCTCCTCATACTTTTTCTAGAAAAGTCAAAACGTACATCGTATGGTAAACAAAAGAAAGATTCCTTCCTTTCATCGTAGTAAAATTCAAAAGGGGGTAAACATGAATTTAAACAAAAATGGAAGAATTTTAAACACTTTATGAATTTTTTTGAAAACATGGAGATTGATGATAAATATAACCCCAATAAATACTTACAAATAAACAATCTCAAATAAGAATGGGACTGGAATAATTATCACTTACCTTATGTCCAATTTCTTTCGTAGGTGTCCAAGAATCTTATATAGTGGGTTTAAACTTATTATTAACTTATAAGTGAACCATAATAATATTTATTATATCATATATGATTCACTTACACCTTTATATTACCTGTTCATTTGTCAAGTCCATAGTAAATCCGTGTTTCAGGTAAAATCGTATCATTTATTGTACGTGTTTTGACTTGTAATTATTCATATGATTACATAGATCAGGATTGCATAAATAAATAATGTAAAACATGATTTATATATAGTATATTTTTAGAATATATATATAATAAGTCGATAAATAGAATAAAATACACCGTTCATGGAGACAGTATGTCGTATGTACGCATGAATGTTGTTTTCATTTCCCTATTAAATTGAATGGAAGTAAGTAAATAATATATATATAAATATAGTATCATTATTATGTCATATATTCCATGATTATTTATTATATATACTTTATAATCATTCGGTAATAGTTAACATGGAGAATGAATCTCATCGCATCGTGGAGACGGTAATCTATACGTATGCACGAGCGATGATATCATTACCATAATTATTGAATGGAATTGGAGTGGATGATATAATATATCAGAATATGTATGATGTTATAATAATCATATATAGTTATTATTTCCACTATCTTACCCATCCATGTATGGTGGTGGTGGAAAAAGATAGTACACCACGATGTGGAGACGATAAACTGTACGTACGGACGCGTGATGATTTTGTTTTTCATAGGATGGATATAAGGTGAAATAGGGTTTTTTAATATTTATAATAACATATCAGTATGTTATTTATACTTATATTTTTACTTTATAATGAAACAACTATAGAAGAGGAAGTATAAGAAAAATGAAACTTGAAAGAATCGGTAGAAGAGATTACCTCTTCTTCGACGCACCTCCTTTGAACATCCTCTTAAAGGAATAGACTTGGTATTTTGAGAAGAACAGAATCTCCAAAATGTTACTAGGGAATTTGAGAAGAGTAATGGGCAGGGTTTTTCTGGGATTGAAGACTCAAAATGGAGAGATGAGGAGAGAGATGAGGTGCCCTTATATAAGAGAAGAGAGGGGCACTTTTGGAAACATCCAAAATATTAATTAACAATAAACTCAAACCCCACTTAAAAACATCCAAAAATGACTCAATTAGAATATTAGATAATATATGGTTATAATATCATCAACTAATAAGAACTAGGCATTTTTATGCTTATTTTATACCATATCATTTTGATTTATCCTTATTTAATCTAATTAATTTTATTTATGGTAATAATATTCTAATTTTTAAATTGTTAAAAATACTTACATATGTGTTGGTAATTTTCCTTAATTAGATAAATTATTACATTATAGACCATATTATCCTAAATTTTTAGATTATAAATATTTTTTTATTTTTAAACAATTTAATAATATGTTATTTTTATAAAATATTAATAGTGTCAACTTTTACACTATTCAATTATTTGAATTTAAATAAAATACACACAGAAGATATATTCTAACAAAAATAATTAATAGATTTCTAAAATTTCATATTTATATATAATAATCATTTACAAGATTAATTTGTTCATATAATATTTATTTTAATGTTTTTAAAACCATTTATTTGATATTTATGTTAATAAAATAATTATTACAGTATTTATGTATAATAATTTAATTTAATTATATGTTTCATAAGAATAAAAAATAAAATACTATGATAATGATAAATCTAATAGCTTTCATAATAATTTTTCTACTCGAATTTATCATCTTAAAATCACAACATTTAAATTGTTATATTTATTAAATTATGATGGTGATAACTTAGACAACTTTTAAAATAAATTAATATAAGTGTCGTAATCACTTTTATAAGGCTCCCAATGGTCCACAATTCGAAAATTTGATGTTTATGGATTAGATATACACGAAACATAAGTTTTGGTCAGGTTTTTGGGCCTTTTATGGGTATTATTATATGAAATAAAACTATATTATTGATTTTTCAGTAAATAAATAAATTTTTAATCATTAATGTATATGCTATTTAGGTAATTTAATATTTCTCAAAAATTAAAACTAAATTTCCATAATTAATAAAAAAAATATAGCTTTAAAATTAGTATTTATAATTGAATTTATATTCTGTATGACCTTATATTAAAAATACTTTAATTATTAAAGTTTGAGTGAGACATATTTCACTTTCCTTTAAATAAAATAAACTAATGGTCTTAATCACATCCAAGTGGGATCCAATAGATTAAATTTCGACCCAAGTATGTTTTATGGATAAATATAATAATCCAATTATATTAAAAAAATTAGGGTAATTTTATAATATTATCTTTATCCTTAATTACCCAATTCACCTTTAACTATGGTAAATAAAATTTACTGTAGTTACTATTCATAATTCAATAAAATTAAAAGTAGCCTAAAACATAATTTTGACCTACTGAATACAAATATGGAATCTATTTTTCAAATTAAAAACATATAAGTTACAATTTTAAATTTCAAATCAATCCTGCTGTTGAGAAAACGGGTTTTAAAAGTTAAAACATTGCAAATGATTGAAATGTTTTTTCCTATATATTCAGTGTAAAACTAATGCTAATGATATAAATTATATTAAATGGTATAAATATATTCTATTCATACTTTAAAATCATTCAATATTATATTATAAACATATAAATTATTTTGATGAAAAAAGTTGTTTTCAATTACAATTTAGCGTATTTTTACTACTCATCAAAATAAGAAACTTATCAGAAAAATATCAAAAATTTATCCAAAGTAAATTTTATATCCTGATTCCAAGGAAGAAGTTTAATTTGTCAAATTAAACTTATAAACATTTCAAAAACTATATTTAAAGTGGGTGAGCCATTAAAAGGTGACAAAACCACATTTTTTGAAAAATACTTATTTTACCTGAAAAACTTTTTTGGTTCTCATAACATGTTCTAGAATATGAGTAAGATGAATGATAATGTTATAAAATTAAAAATGTGGTTACTACTATTCATAATAGCTAGTTCATAATAATATTATAACAATATTTCATTGTTTAGTGATACTCGGTATTGATTACATCACACGATATTGAGGAAGGTCGCTCTTGCATGAAACACAAGACAAGAATTGTGTTTACGTATACTACAAGATAATACAATGTCGCGTATAGCACAAGCAAATCATGGTTTAGCGTACAACACAAGACATCAAAGAAATTAAAAGAATATTTCTCATAAAATCTCAGGGTGTTACAACCTTCATAGAGTTCCGAATTTTGGGGGTTGTGATTCAAACTTTCCTCTCCCCCAATGTTGGGATCAGTTCTAATGCCCCTAGAATTACCTCGCTCATACGCTAGAGCACATAAGGAAGACATCAATTCAACTATTCTGAGAGCTTCATTCTCCAGTAAGATTTTCCCTTTTTTCTTAAAAGCACAGATGGGTCGTTTATACCCAGAATGAAAAAAATTTCGTTGGCATTCCAACAATCAAACGATGTGACGACGCGAACATCCCCAGTTTCTCATAAGATTAATGGCCCACGTGAGGTTATGATAGATTTATAATTATTTCACCATTGTAGTTAGAATGCATTAAACTTAAAAAACAAGTGCATAATTTTTTCATGCACGCAGTTTAGAACAAGAAGCAGCAAAAAATTATAAGTTTATGAGTTCGGCCAAAACAGGGCCTTTAAAGATCGATGTTTTGGATGGATTGTTATAGTGTTTCCATTTTATGACTAGTGGCCTCAAGCATTGCTTCCCACCCCCTGAGATCTTTCTCTTCATCCGCATTTGTAGAGCATATCTCATTATCCCTCGCATGTGCCTGTGATTATTCAGTTTTGAGTTTAATCATTTAGCGATTCACCTACATTATCTACTCCGGATCATCCGCCAGTTGGGCCCTCAATTGCTCGATGAGCTCAGAGTGGTTTGAAATGAATGCCTCCATTTTATTTCTCTTTCTCTTCAAGGTGTCGGACCTACTCCTCCACCTTCAGGAATGCTTGAGTATTCTTTGACTTTTTTTGCAACATGGAAATTTCGAAACACTGGATATTCTCCCATATCATCTCTAACATGTAATCACATATCATTACATGAAGACGGTGAGAATCTACCCCTACAGCACAGAGAATGTTTATCTATGTGTGGAGTGATTCAATCTGTTTTAGACATTTTTCATATGGGTGACTAAGAAAGAACTTGATACACTTCCACCCCTTACGCTATGTCATACGGCTCGCATTGGATACTTCAAAATCGGAGTCATCTATCTCCTTCGGGTCTGCAGGCCGATAATTGGGGAATGTAGCCAAGCAATTAGAAGCATGGTCTTCTTCTCATACTCCTCCATAGGGATTAGGCTCTTCAACATGTGGGAGGCCTTCCTCTCTCTCTAGAATCTCAGAAACTTCATTCCCCCCCCCAAATTTCAGACCCCACCCTTGCATTAATATCATCGACATCCATAGCCACTTGATCGCCTGATGTCAAGGCCATCTCAGATTGAGAAATTTGTCCAGAGTGGGTCGGTGCATTCGCTATTAGATCATCTATGGATGGTTGGGATTCAATAGCCCATCGATCCTCCAGTTCCATAATTACTACAAAAACAAGGAACACCCTGATCAGCTGAGCTCTCTAATGATATATACAAGCATCCGAGTGATAAAACATATGAGAGCTTAGTGCATCAGCCCCTGACATTTTCATTGCCACAGGATATCCTTGACCATTTTTCAGTTCAAGAATGGTTGTTGGCTCCCCACCTTATTCTATCGGCACATCCCCCCCTTTGGGTGGATCTTCTTGACCAACACCAATATGTGTCTGAACAAGATAAGAAAAAACTGATTGGAGATTATGAGCGATGAAGAGAGGAAAAACTAGGATAGGGATTAAGACATACCTCGAGAAGCTTAGTTATTTCTATATCAGATCCAAAAATCTCACTACTCTCTTGAAGAATCCGTTGGCGGGCTGTCTCCTGGGACCCTCTACATCCAAGATCCTCTTCAGCTTCCCCAATTTATTCTCCCACTCCTTCTCCCTCCCATTCTCCATCTTCTTCTAACTCATTGTCCTTAGACTCCTCATCGCTGTAGTCATATTCAGATGACATTATTTCTGAATCACAATCCTGACTGAGCATTCCCTTCACCAAGAGAGGGGGTTCCTCACACTGACCTTACTGGCATGCATATGTGTCCATGGCTATCAAATATATGTGAGGATGATGTAATTTCACCCTATCGTCAATTCAGATGGGTCTAAATTCTGGCAGTTGGATTCCATCTCATACTATCTTTTGCCAAAGGGATTCGGTGTCCATTGACTATCACATGGTCAACTAAGATGACCATAGTGAAAGGAAGATTGCATCCTCAGAAGGATGAAGCGGATCCTTATCTACTTACCAGGAATCTCCCTGGATGCACAACAAGGTTTCTCAGGATCCTCTCTTCCGACAGACGATGAGGGCACGACGACACCATGTGATGTTCCCGTTGCTGAAGTCTCATTCTGTACCGACCCAGTTGCCCAACATGTCCCTAGAATTTCGTCCTGGATGGCACTTTTTCTGCTCTCTCACTGCCCATGCTCCACACTGGCTGCCTTGAGCTACCAAACTTGTTTCCACTGGATCCCTTCTGGATATGTTTCCACCAAATGTTCGACATATTTTGTTGAGAGGCTGGAGTCGAATCTAGTAGGAGTAAGGGTAATTACCTGACTAGATCCATAGGTTGTGAACATAAACCACGTTTTAAGGAGAATGCAAGGATGTTTCTTCTCTAGGAAATCTGTATACACCATCTTCAACATCTATTGGAGGCATCCAAACTGCTTGAAAAATCTTGATGGAACATAAGGCTCTCAAAAAATCTTCCCATAAACCCAGGCTACAAGCACCCCACCTCTAAAGATCTGCAAGTAATCTCTTTTCTCTAATAGGATTTTCTCATCATCTATCATTTTGACAGCTAGGATAGGGAATGATATAACATTAAAATCGGTGTGATTCTTGATCCTTATCCTTATCCCCTCTTCTTTGAGCATCAACGACCTGACCCCATAAATTTTCAACAAGGAAGGTTGGAGGCTATTACCTGGGGGACGAATGGAGTTTGGAAAGGTATACATACAACAGTTAGTCATGAACCAAACATGAAGGATTTAGAATGGGCCACAGATTCTCTTCAGTGATCCCCCTCTCTAAATACGCCTGAGGATGGCGTACAATCGGTCTAGTACAGGGACACCCAAATTAAACCTCTGGTTGGATACCATAATTCTAGCCATCACCAATGTTGTGGGATGTACTCCCATACTTGTGTCCCATACTAGAAATAGCTACCAGCTTAAGAAGGTTTCATGAAATTTGTTGTATCAGACATTCAGGTCCTGACTCTCATCCACACTAATGTCCAATGATTGATATTCCCCCACTCTAGGATCCTATATTATGATCCGCTTTTGGTCATCTATGTCATGGTCACACACCATCTTCCTCAACCCAGAATCTTGATATTCGTGTATTTATTTAGAAAAAGTTTGAAACACTTTGAGTAGGCAATGTACCTCAGAAAGTATTTGACCCCTAGCCTCTCTTTGGCCAATTCCAATAGGTGACATGTAAGGATGGGATTCCGCAACCTATCTCCCTAGATATTCTATGTCGGAAGAAATTCATCGTAATGGGGCCCATCCAAAGTGATTCCCCCAATGCAATGAACTTACCAAAGATTGATACCAACCTCCACATGGTGCATATGGAAGGTTTTGGTATCAGAGGACCACCAGGTTAATAGCACCGGTCTAAGTTCTTAATGGTAGTAGAAATGGAACTGCGACGTCCACACCACCGCGAACAACCTGATGTGCTGCAGTTCTGCCCCGAACTGATAACATGATTGGAGTACCCTATATTCTAGGGCCCACTAACTTGTGAAATTTCCTCTAGACCTCAGGTCCTCATCATTTATCCATCCCTTAGTCTCATCAGCGATTATTTGTCGAATGGTATTTTCATAATGGGCCAGAGATTCCACGATGACTGGATCGCCTCCCAAGATGGTTCTGGTCCTTAGATTTAGAACATAGATGCCATGTGTATAGTTTCACTGGTGGGATGTACATTGTTTGTGATGTTTTATCGAGGAAGATCATCCTCGCGAGTCACCCATGACTGCGGTGTGTCGACTTTGAATCCCAGGACCGAGAATTCCTCCAAAATACCGAAGTCCCATATCAGCAGGTTGTGAGATAGCACATAATCTTTCTAGGCTTGGGTCAACATGTTGAAGAAAGTTTTTTTCCGGATAAAACATTATTGGAACCATTTACATTAGGGTTCGTTACCGTATCAGCCCTCCGAGCAGCATACACTGCTTCTCTTTCAGCATCACTTTGATTAACAGCCACCTTCTTTTGGTAATGTCTAAAAAATTACTATGCGAAAAAGCCAGCGCGGCGTGTGAAATATTAGAAGCAATCATGAAAAAGTATGAAAAATGGCACGGATAACTGATGTTGTATGAAAAATCATGACCAAAATTTGGGGATTCCACGCAATGGAGGTCAGATTGCGTGCAAAGGGGGTGAGATTTTATGTGCACCTGAGCACCATAGCTTATCGTGTGGTAAAGGCTGTTTGGACCATGGGACCCCCCAAGAGCTTTTATAGGCACGAGATAGGTTTTTCACATGTGTGAAAATGATTTACACGCACCTGAAGGGTTTTATGTGCCTCACCCCCGGAAAGGGAATTTATCTTGGAGTTTCCCTCAAAATCCAACCTTCATGCCCCCTCACAACTCTGATTTTGATGAGGGGAATTTGTAGATGCCAGAATCCACCGAAGGCCTCACAATGAAATTTGGGGAAAACCGAAGGTGAATTATGAATGAAGGAACTGGTCTGGGACTGCCTGAATGTCCGTGCAAAATATCCAAGGGGTGCACATAAAACCGTCCCGCGACGGCTAAAATATCGCGCCAAAGAAATCTTTTGGTGCCTCGTCCGAAAGGTTGATCACCGCCGACTGAAGAATGGGTTTTCTGTGTCGGTCGAGTTCTATGCACACTCTACAGCTCCTGCTCTCCTATAAATAGATGGGTACCCCCTTGTTTCTGTGGTTGAAGAATCTGACATATATCCCCTACATGGAATTCAACTCTTCTGCACACAAAATATGACTTCCAGGTATGAGATTTTCCACCACAGGTCTCCTAGGAGTCTTCCTTCACACGAGACCACTCGGGCATGACCCTCACCCATGTCCTTATGTGTTGGTTTCCTTGCACACAAACCCTTCCACTTGTGCACAAAACCCTTGTATATTCCTTTGGTGAAAACCCTTCCACTTTCACGCAAAACCCTTAGCCCTTCCATACGTGTAAACCCTTCTAATTGCGTGCAACCTTTCATTTTTGTTTAACTCGACCCTTTACGCGTAACAACCCATCTATTTGATCATATTGTGAGCAAGCCTCTCCTTTTTCATGCCATTCATTCTCCCTGTGTTTTCCCTTTAGCATGTGTTTGATATCCCTCTACTGGGCACCATATTTGGGAATTTCTTACACACAAGACACTTATTTTACACACACTTCTCTTTTATGTCACTCTAGGCTTGTGCGAAGTTAGTTGAAGGTCCCTTGGGTGGTTTTTTACATGGAGTTTCTTAGCCTCATTCTTCTTTTCATAGGCACACTAATAGATATTGCTTCTTCGCATAGCCATGTTAACTTGGACCCCTAAGTGCATCACTCCATGATACCCCCTCACCACGACATTGACGATGCATTCTCTTCCCCAAGGGTGGGTGGGTATTTTTCATGTAATTCCTAGGGGATGCGGAGTGAACTCGCCTCGTCCAATCTGTAGGATGTTAAACTACCAAGCACCATCTTTCTCAACACAAGGCATTAAAATGTAGCCTTTCCTTGTGCATCCCACGCAGGGTGCCCCATCTCAGAAATTCTCTATGCCCACTGGTCTATACGAGAGTGAAATATTCCACCCATGGAATGAGATACTCTTTATTATAGTGGTGTATATCCCCAGGGAAGGGAAACAATCCATGTGATATCCCCTATCCTTTCGTGAAGGAGGTAGCATCACTGCACCTCTTCTATTCTGTTCCAAATCCCTTAGGGCTTTGTCATCGCCCGAGCCACCATCCTGGAGTAAGTCCCAATCTCTATCCCTCGGGGCTCATAGCCATGCATAAGCCCATATTTCCTCTTTGGGCCGATAGTCACACAAAAGCCTATATTTCCTCTTTGGGTCACTAACCACATGTAAGCCCAACTTAACTTCTAATGGACTCACCTTTCGTGAAGTTATTGTCTGGTATTTTATGCCTCTTTTTTCTCACATCGATCATGACACACATGGGCTTAGAGTAAGCATTAACCATTGAATCTATCCTAGGAAGACTAAAGTGTTTTCCCCCCACCATCTTGAACTATGTGTACTTTATTCCTTGCCAAGGAAAGGTGCGTAGGACGACTCCCTGAGGTTAAATCCAAACAACCATTGGTTCTGACTCCCTTCACATCAGTTCACACACCATCCCAAACTATGTGGAATTTGATCCTTTCCAAGTAAAGGTACATAGAAATCATCCCTGAGGTTCAATCCCAACAACCATTGGTTCCAACTCTCTTCACGTCAGTTCACACACCATCCTAAACTACATGGACTCTAATCCTTTCCAAGGAAAGGTATGTAGGAAGCCTCCATGAGGTTCAAGACCAACAAACATTGGTTCCGACTCCCTTCACGTTAGTTCACACATCTATCATGAACTATGTGGACTTTGATTTTTTCCAAGACAAGGTATGTAGGAAGCCTCCCTGAGGTTCAAGCCCAAAATTTTCTCATCTAAGCTGCAAGACTTTAAACTACCAAGCACCATCGTCCTCAGCACATAACGTTAATCTGTAACCTCACCTCGCACATCCTACTTGAGGTGCCCCATCTTGGACATTATCTACACCCAATGGTCTCTACGGGAGTTAAATATTCCTCACATGGAATGATATCCCCTTTGTTAGAGCAGTGTCTATTGGCAGGGAAGGGAAACCATCCTGGTGTAAGTCCCTATCTTTTCATGTGGGAGGTAGCATCCCTGCCCCTCCTCTCTTTTGTGCCAAATCCCTCAAGGTTTTGTCATCACCTGGGCCTCCATCCTAGAGGAATTCCCAATATCCATCTCCCTGCGCTTCTAGCCATGCGTAAGCCCTTGTTTACTCTTTGGGATGCTATCTATGGATAATCCTATCTTTCCTCTTTGGGCCTCTAACCGCACATAGGCCACACACCACTTTCCGTGGACGCACCTTTTGCAGCGTGATCGCTACGTCCATGCCACCTTTTGTTTCTCACACCAAGCATGACTCACATGGGATTAGAGTAAGCATTGACCATGGCATCCAACCTGGGAAGCCTAGAGTGTAAGCCCCACACCATCCTGAACTATGTGTACTTTGATCCTTGACATGTTAAGGTACGTAGGAAGACTCCATGAGGTTAAATCCCAACAACCATTGGTTCTGACTCATGTCACATCGGTTCACACAGTATCTTGAACTATGTGGACTTTGATCCTTGCCAAGGCAAGGTATGTAAGAAGTATCCCAGATGTTCCATCCCATGAACCATTGGTTTTGACTCCCTTTATGTCGGTTCACACACCATCCCGAACTACGTGGACATTGATCCTTACCAAGGAAAGGTACATATAGAGGCCTTCCTGAGTATCAATCCCAAATACCATTGGTTCAGACTCCCTCCACATCATGTCACACATCCTTCCCAAACTACTTTGACTTTGATCCTTGCCTCCTGGACAAGGTACGTAGGATGCATCCTAGGGTTTCAATCCCAACACCTAATTGTTTTTTACCACTGTTACGCTGGTTCACCTTCGTCCCACATGACATTAAACTGAATGTCCCCTTTTCATCCCGCATGACATTAAACTATAACCATTATAACTACATAGGTTTGATCCCTATCTTCTAGACAAGGTACATAAGAAGACACTCTAAGGTTCAACCCCAAGCATAGGTAAACATTGGTGACCCCCCTGTTGGGACCCGCAACTCTAGTCGGCCCCTCGATTGGTAGACCAACTTGGGATGTTAATCACGCATTAACCCCAACATGTCATCGAGTCTCTGTCCTCTGCACACACCCAAATTTCATGCTCTAACCTGGAGGTTTGACTTCCTACTGGTCTCATCCATACGGGTCACCTACTTAGGTGTCACATTGACCTACCAAACTATATGGAATTTGATTCCTTGCCACAGGGATATGTAAGAAGTATCTTAGAGCTCTAGACTAACATCACCATTGTCATCAAATCGGTCCCATCTCATTCTTAATCAACTCTCAACCCTCCATTATCCATCCAGATTCTCACCTGAGCCACCACATCCTGGTGAGATCATGCTATCACATTTACACACTGCTCCTAGAAGCAATCAGGTAACTAATCACACGTTAGCCCCAATTTTAGTGTTCCCTTCTGGCATTTCACCCACCTAATCCAATCTAATTAGTGTTCCTATCAGTCAGATCCATCTCCGCTAGTTGTTAAACTTGTGGAATACCCTATGTTAAACATGGAAAGTTGAGGAAAACCTCATAGACATGCCTATGACATATAATTATCAGTATTTGGCATCAGATGTCTTTGGATTCCACATCGTCAAGAATCCATATCATAAGGGGAAGAAACCTAGACTCACTAGTGTTCTAGCATCTAGACACACCGGTGATGTCCAACATGAATACTCCCCCAACCGATGGTTGCTTTCCCATCATGAAACTTTGAATTTCGTGAGAGAAGCAATGTAATTAACCGGTATTCACAATGATATGGCCCCGAGAATGAGATTCACAATCAACATCTCAATATTTAAGGGAGTCTAGGACTATGTGATGAGTTCTATGGAGGAATCCATGGATGTAGAAATCGACATCCCATCATCCCATTTCGATCAAGGAGAAAGCGTCCCTGAATAAGCGAAAGATGTTTCCCACCTTTGGAAAGCGGGGATGTGGGGGAATAATTACATATCCTCTAACCGACAGTTGTGCTCCCTAGTAAAAGAATAAAAACAGATAATTACATATGAAAACCATACCCTAAATTTCATAGATCATAAACATGAGTCATGTCATAAGTGTTATTATTTCATAACACAAAAATCATAACGGAATAAAAAACCATAATCCATGAGATCAGAACATTGAAATAAGACATAGAACATTGTCTTATACATAATATTAAAACATTTTTAACATGTTTAAATAGAGACATGTTCACTCATTAAGTTCATGAAATAAAATCAGGCCCTCACATAAACTTATGAAAATGAAATAATGTCAACATTTGAGATTATGGATGAGATAGTAGGTTGATTTGTAAAATTATGGACATGGTATAAGGCCTATGAATTACCATATGGACACGAAATAAATACCACACATAACATTATGGATGTGAAACTAGGACCAGACATAACATTGTGAACATGAAATCAAGTTCACATATTACATAATTAACTCACGAGTTATCTATCAACATCCAATACATTATAGGGAGATATAGGTCCCACCTTTGATATAATGAAATTCATAAATAAGTGTTCAATAGGATCATAAAAAATTCATAATATCAAAAAAAATCATTTTTAATCGAAGATTAAATCCTTTTATGTTACATTTTAAAAATTTCTGGTCAAAATCATGTTTTAGGTAATAAATACTTTGTTTATCATGTATGTTTTGATTTAGAATTTTCCATCATTTTAATTTAATCATGGTTGAATAATATACAGAATGTTAAAAATTATATAAATGGAATATACATTCAGAATTTATCTATCAATATTAACCCATAAAATTCAGAGATAGAAAATGAAATACACCATTCATGGAGATAGTAGACCATATGTATACACGAATTTTGTTTGGATTTTCTCAATAGATAGAAGGAAATGAATATAATGATTATATTAATTTTAAATATACATTTTTATTTCACATATATCACATATATTCATTAAATTTATCTCAATTACCTTCCATGTAAAGCATAAGTGAAAAAAATCGCATCGCTTCACATGGTGGTAGTTCACCATACACACCCACGACATTATCGTATTCTCACATCATAGAATGTAGTAAAGAATATGTGATATTATGATTATATAATTATAATAATGTCATATATATCATATATAAATTTTAAATCCAGCGTTATCTCTAGCTATAAATGGTGGTGATTCAAAATGAATAACATTGGTTCACGAGGCAGTAGTCTATTGTACACAAGATTGAAAATTTGGTTTCACAATTGATGGAATTTGAGATAGATATATTTTATACCATTAAAATAACAACATATAATTATATTTGATATAGCATTTTCATTATATTATCATAATTAAAAAATATTTTAAGGAGGTTGAAGAATAAATAAAATAAGAATTCTTGGTTGAGAAGGATACCTCTTCTTCAAATAATATCCTTAGTTTTACACAAACAACCTTTATATGATGTATTTTAGATCAACCCAAGGACTCTAGGTTGTTAGGGGGTAATTATGGAAATTATTTTTGTAGGAATTTTACAATACAATATTTCTGGATGGATGAAGAGGATAGGTGAGGGGTGGCCATTTATAAGTGGGGGAGAGGACACACATGGAATTTTTTAAAAGAATAAAGTTTACCATTGAATTTCATATGAAAAAAGATCCAAAAAAGGGAAATTGTAGAAACTTACAGGAAATAAGGTCCACATATGGGTATAAAATGGGATTTGGACATCTATTTAGGTAATTTTTCCCCTTATAATTTCAGTTTAATCTCTGTAAACCCATTTTAACCTTAACTATTATTATTAATTAACTATTATAATTAATTTATAAAATTTTTACTAAAAGTTTTCGACAAAAAGTATGTTTATATTATTATATAATATTAATATTTTTTATTTTAAATATTTAATATATTTTTCTAAATTCAATTCATAGATGTGAAAATTATAAATATAAAATTAAACCAGCAGACATGACAGAAAAGTGGGTTTTCCAAGAGAAAAATTTCAAATGTATTAAATTATTTTATGAAAAAATTAAATTTGAAATTGATTAAAATTACAAAAATTGGTTTAATTATAATATAATTGAGATAATTTTTCAATAAAATAATTTTTTTTTTAAAACGGAACCTGTAATGTTTTCAAACCAAAATGTAGTCCTCGATAAAAACTATAATTTTTCTTTATTCAAATAAATGTTAATCATTTTTAGAAATTTTTTAAAAATTCACCCTTAGATAATTTTTAATTGTTGATTAAAAAATGAATTTAATATTTTAAAATATATTTTCTAAATTTTCCAAAATGAATGTTATTATTTATTCACAAAAAACAGTAAAAATAATTTTTTTTTGAGAAAGGGTCTTTTTGAATCATATAAAGATGTTACTAAAAATTAACTACCTGTTTATAAATATAATATATTTATTTAAAAACCATTATAACTAATTTTAAAAATAAAATAAGTCCTATTCATTATGTTAAATTTAATGTCTCGGTTATCATGGTTAGTTTTATATAATAAAATAAATAGTATATTGTGATTCATTAAAACATAGTGATGCATTGTACTCATGTTAACGAAGAAATTAACATTTTATGAAAAAAAATCTCAAAAATTTGTAGTATTACTAGATTACTCTTTGATGTTTTGGATCATTTAAAAACACGATTTTTCAATTCTATTGATGTCAATTTCAATGAACCCCCCATTTTTTCTTTTATGTGTAGTTGTAAAATTTTTAGACTCAGAGGAAATTTTGGAAATTATTATGACATAGATTAATATATGTGTATTTAAATTTTTTATTTTTTTTAGTAAACCATAATAACCATGCCTTTATTTTATTTTATTTGGAAAAAATTCATTTTTGTACATAAAATAGAAAATCATTCTAGGTTTGGATCGTAATGTTTTTTTTAATTCCCTTAAGACATTTCTTAAGATCGTATGAATTACCAATCGTAGAAGATAATTAAATTTACCAAAACCAGTTTTTATGACTTATTCATAATTATATGATTTTTTTGAAAATCCCTTTAGGCTTTTCCTTAAATTTCTTAAGAATTTTGAATAATCCAATAGAAATTTTGAGTTTCATATGAATTTCATTGAGTTTTAGGTTACTTATGTGATTTCATAATACTTATAGGGGTTCTTAGAAGTCATTTCCAATTTTTAATACTAAAAATATGATTATATAAGTCTTTATCCAATATCTCATATTGATTTGAATTTTGTAATCCTTTTTAAACCCATAATACATGTTCTTATAGGAATTTGAGAGGGTCCCATAAGTATTTTTTCAATATTTGAAATCTTTTTAAATTCCATAATATAATTTTATTGATCATATATAAATTTTCCCCCACAATAATTTTACATTTTTAATGATATGAAATTTTTATAAAATAAATTCTTTAACACTAGTTGAGATTATCACATATGACTTTACACTTTGAGAAATTTCATGAGACTATAGGGGAAAAGATCCACACTAAAAGATTTCATCCAAACCACAATAGGCCATGCGATTTAATTTTAGATATAGATGAAGAGGATTTGAATCTTGGTAGTATTCAAAGGTAATTAAAAGAATGATGAACATAGCTATTAATTAATTGTAACTCAATCATGAACATGAAGAATGGTAAATCAGTACATTTTTCACATGTAGTATGATAGTAAAAAAGTGATATATTCACATGGAGGTTCCTAGGAGTGATATTGTTGGAACCACTCTGTGTATAAGGTTGTATTTGTTGTCAATAGTTGTCAATGCAGATCAAAATGAAGGTGATCATGAAATAATTCGATGAAGTAGAGGAGTGGTGATTCAGATGATTGTTGTACTGTTCGTAAGTTCAAAGAACATGTATTAAAGGTGATACATTGTTTACAACAATGAATATTGTGAGGAGTAATCCATCCAAGGATGATTAAGGCAGGATGGTGTTTTTGGATGAAGACCATGGGCTTTGATGAAGACCATGCAATTCCTCATTATTGCATGAGAACAATGGGTTTTGATGAAGACCATGCAATTACTCATGATTGCGTGAGAACCATGCTAGAGACTTCTATGATGGTTGATGAAGGAGACAATGTGCCAATGTGTTGACTTATGAAGTGGCCATGCACATCACACTGTCATAGAAGATGATGGTACTAATGTTGTTCCTTCAAAGAATGCATATCACAATGGTGGAGTTTGTGATAAAAGCAAAAGAGTTGCTGAAGGATACAGATCACCAAGAAGAAGTGTTGTTGAGGTGATCGTCCTTGTCGACAAAGCAAACAAACGACATAAAAATTTGTTGGAAAAAGAGTTTCTATGGAGGCAGGTCGAGTTCGAGGGATGTGGTTAATGATCCATGTTTTGTCAGAGAACGTCGACAAAGGAATGGATGATCTGGAGGCGGTACAAAAAGAGCAGATACAAGGTGGCGCTGTTTCCCAGTGTTTGCCAATTTTTTAGGCCTCAAAATCGGAAAATGAAGACATGGATGGTCTACAAAAGGAGGTGCGCGCTAGGAGGAAGGCTTGCGCGAAAAATAAGAGGCTTGCGTGAAATACTTAAGTTGGGCGTGGAAAACAGCGGGATGCGCGAAATAGTTTTCCGCGCAAACAGTGTTTCAGAATCAGAACGTTGTAAAATGGTAAAGGCATGGGCTGCGCGAAAAACTAGAGCTGTGCGCGAAAAACTAGAAATGTGCGCGAAAAATGTTGTGCGCAGAAAAGCTGGGTGAATTTTTCGCGCAATCAGCGTATCGAATCAGAAATACAGAAAATCGGCAAAGGCAAGAGGCGCGCGAAAAATCAGAGATGTTCGCACCATGTGCGCGGAAAATCGAACTGGTGCGCGTAAAGTTAGCTGTGCGCAAGAAGGGGGGTTTTACGCGCAGGATCAAAAACGTCTATAAATATGAGGTGAACCCCTCTCATTCAGAGAGGCTCGACACTTAGACAAATCCTGAGCTCCGGTGCGCGGAAAAATTAAGGTACAGAGGGTTGCGCGAAAAAGAAGGCGTTGCGCGAAAAAGGGAAGTTTTGCGCGAAAAAGAAGAGTAGCGCGAAAATCCTTTTACGCGACAAAAGTTATTTTTACGCGCAAGGTTTGAATTTTACGCGCAAGACCCCGGGAAGGGTGCGCGGAAAATTTGGGGGTCCCGCAGGCTTTTTGACAGGTGCTTAGCACTCTCAAATCTGCTTTGCGAAGAGAAGAAGAACGATCGTGCAACCAAAATCTGATCTGCACAGAGAGAGAAATATATCGATACACTCAGGTGTCAGAACTGGGAATTGAAGGAAGAGAAGGAGATTTAGTGCATTCAGGTATTGCACTGAAGTAGAATATTGATTTCAAAAGAGCATCAACTCAGGACTCTGATGCAAGCAAAGTCTCATGCTGAACAGGAGACAAAGACTTCAATGCATATCTATTGAAGAGACCTTCACGTCTATAAACTGAGTGAGACTTCACCAACGGCAGTGAGCCAGGGGGAGTCAACGGGAGTGACCCGAGGGACGCAGTGAGCTATCCCTGAACAATTGTAAAGGCAGTGAGCCTGGGACAGAGTGTCTGTACCCGAACATTTGTATCCGCAGCTAGTAAAGCATAGTGGATTTAGGTACGACCGGCAACCTGTCGGCGTATACTCCTTGGATGTATCCCTCAGTGGTGAACCAAGTAAAAATAGCTGTGTCATCTGTCTCTGCATGTGAATGTTTAATTGATGATCATATCCATCATACAGGTTTAAGTAGTTCCTACCAACGTGGGAACAAGATCCACAACTTTAAGAAGAAAAAGTTGCCACCCTGATTCACCCCTCCCCTCTCAGGGTGTCCCGGGGTCCTACAGATATAAATGTTAGAAACCATTTAAAAAATATTTAAAGTCACTAAATATAGATTTAAATTCACATGGAGGTTCCCTTTCTCGAGAAAGGGAATTGTGACACAAAATGCAATCTATAAACTAGAATCTTTTCTAGGGAGGTTTCCTACGTTTAATTATTTAATTATGTACATAAATTTAAATCTATATTTACTGACTTTAAATATTTAAATTTATAGGAATTACCACTATAGATCTAGACCTAGAAAAAATTACATTATTTCTAGTTGGGAATCAGGTACAAACATGCAATGAATAATATTTTTGAAGATCAAATCACAATGGATGAGAATAGAATTATCATTAAATTATATTCATCTTATGAATTAAAATTTACAAAATTATACAAAATACTCTGATTCATCTGTAGGATTTAAATTCAAGTATCATTTTAGTCATTAACATCCAATATTCAGTGGACTTTTTGTTGAGGATCCAAAAAAACATATTCAATTATTTATTTATCTTTATGTTAATAAGAACCCAAAATGTACAAATAGTTTTCATATAAAACTTTTATATTTTCATTTTTCATTTGATTGAATTTGGAATGAAAGTGTTTTTATACACACCCAACTATGATAAGAGATTTAAAGTAGTGTAAAGAAATAATTTCATGAATTTTTTTCACTAAAATTTAGAACTACTACAATTAAAAAATATATCTATTGGATTATGCTAAATCATGTTGATACATTTCATGAATATTGGGAATGATTAAAAAATTTATTTATTTAGATTCAAAAACATTAAAATTAATGAATGAACTTTGATTCAATATTTTTATGAGTGACTTTTTTTTACTCCTATGTGAATGATAGATTCTTCTATAAGAGGAGTTTTAGTTGATAAAGACCCATTTGGTTGTATGAAACTTTTTACAATCATGGTCCAAAACTCTCAAAATATTATAACAAGGGGCCTTTAATATGTCAATGTTTCTCAGTATGTTCCCACATACACTTCTAAAAAATTTATTATAATGAGTAACCATAGTGATATTTGAACTATGATTAGATCAATGATTTTTTCTCACACTAAAAAAATCTAACCCAAAACTGAAACTACTTTTTTGATGCATGTTAATTTTTTAATTTATGTTTAAAATGAACACTTTGTTGATCAATGTCACAAATTTATGAACCGTCGAAAAAATACAACAAAATTTTTCATAGAATACCCCTCAAATAAAATTAATAATAAACTTTTCAACCTAACCAAAATTTCAAACAATGGTCAAATAGTCATTTTAATGATATATTTAGATTACTAAAACAACTATTGTGATTATTATCATGTGATTCATGTA
Source organism: Viscum album (assembly GCA_963277665.1). NCBI lineage: Eukaryota > Viridiplantae > Streptophyta > Magnoliopsida > Santalales > Viscaceae > Viscum > Viscum album. Next base: position 448,413,737 of record OY728119.1, read on the forward strand.
ATTAAAAACCGTGATAATTAATTGAGTAACCCATTTATCATTCTAGAAGAACTTTCCAGTCTAGAAAAAATATTTTATAGCCTTACAAAATATTCCGAAAATAAATAGATAACTAAAAATTATGATGAATACATTAATGAAAAAGATGATAAAATGGATACATATGTTTGTAGAATAATAAATAAAATTATTGGAGGTATAACATCATATAATCAATTAAATCACAAATAAAAAATAAAATAAAATGTTATTTATATAGAACATCTGAGATAAACGATGCTAAAAAACACCCCAATTGAAAAATTATAAAACTGATATTATACCTAAACACAATAAATATAATTTCAAACAAATCTAACTAACAAATACCATATTGATCATAATTAAACTATTATTGAACGATCGTAAAATTTATAACATTTTGGGAATAAAAAAATTAACTACAAAAGTAAAATATTTGTTTAAAAGAGTTAAAAAGGATTGGAGAAAGATGATAAAGGCACATTTTTCTAAAATAATTGTTTGAAATTATAAATAGATATCCAAAATTCTAATAACATACCTTTTGAGTAACCAATCAATAAAGAATAATACAAAAATTCATCTAGACAACAATGTTTTAGAAACATTTTGAAAATTCCAAGTCAATTTTCCATTTTGTCATGTTGTGATACGAATTGAATGGTTCTACAAGATTTTTAGGAAAATTAGTTCTTAAAAAAATAAATTCTTAGGAAGGGATAGTCTAAACATAAGAATTAATGTTTCCTCCATTATTAACCATCATTTTTCTATGAAATAGAAATACTGATGGAATTTTACAATTCTATATTCAATAGGGTAATATGAATTCAAGGATATTATGAAAGAATTAAGATCTTCCTTAAATTTAATTCTCATTATATTATTCATATTTATAGGTTATACATCTTTAACCTATTGTAATTTCTATTAAATTTTCTAAATGATGAATAGAAAAAACTACGCGAGTTATTTTGGACTTTTTTGGTTTAGTTAAGTGGACTGATTTTTACCGGTGATTTTTTCCTTTTGATATGAAAGATGATAGGTTTATTATACAAGCACCACTTATTCACATGAGAAAATTTATAAAGACTACTATTTAATTCATTAATGTACACAAAGGATCCTAATCAGATGAATATAGAAAATAATTGATTCACTTTAACATTTTATTAGTCCCTCAACCACCCGATATAGGTTCATTAATCCTTTGATGTAAGCATGATTTATTAATTTTCCTTTTATTTTTTTCATGATTTTACACATAATGAACCAATAGTTAATTTTTTTTAAAATAAAAATATTCATTCTGATGAACCAAACATATATTTAAAACAAACTTTTCATTTTATGAGAGTATAAACAATGAAACGATTGTTTGTAAACCTTATAATTTTTAAAATAATAAATCTGATTTTAGTGAAATTATTGAAAATATAGAAAATGATGTGTCTTTTTTTATGAAGCTAAAAATTTTGGATGCAAAATAAATGTTGAGTATATTGATCTAGTTAATACTTCTTCATATAATTCCGCAAGTTTTTGACTCTCCTTATGTTTTCTGTAAAGCACTAGATACATTGAGAACATATGAACCCACTTGTTGTTTTCATTAAAAGAGTTATAATTTTTCATTTCAAACCACTATGGAGTAATTGAAAATTAATATAAAAATAATAGAAAATAATTTTTTTAATTTTTTTAAAACATAGACATGTGTTTGAAAAATAAAACCTATAAACAAACTTTTTTATAATAGGGTGTCACATATATGAATCTAACATCCACTATTTTTGTAATGACAAAAGATCCTAAACTTATATTTTTGAGTTTAATAAAACTTTTATGACCTATTAAAACAACCCCTTTTAGCTTTAGCTAAAAAAATGCCTAAAAATAAAAAATATGCATTCATAGGTGAAAATATGAAATTACCTTTCATCATTGTGAACGAGATATTAAAATATTAAGGAAAAAATTTTAAGAGTCCTTAGAAGACGTAATAAATCTATAGTAGAAACCATAATGGGTTTAATTGGAATCATTCTATCTATTTACATGAATATATTTTTATTATAGGATAATTACAAACCCATTAAATGATTTCAAAGAATACTTCTCCTAAAACTTTTAAAGGTTTTCAAAAATGAAGTCCTCACCTTTATAGTGGAAGGAAACATTTTTATTTTTTTGGATAACCAATATGTGAGGCATATCAATGTTTTTCATAAAAAGGAGATTCATAATATTAAAGGATTAATTTTGTGAGAATGTACCTATTAGTATTCTAAATAAATTTAGGATGTGTATTGACTATTAAAACCAATTAATGTGATTAGTAAATAAGATTTTCCGCTTCCATTTCTTAACCATGTTCTTGAGAGATTATAATAATAGATTCATTAATGTATTCTTAATGGATTTTATGGTTAATTACAAACTCATATTGGACCTAAAAGAAAAATTGTAAACATGTAATACATATCTATTAGGTAATTTTGACTAGATAATAAGCCCATTTGTTTGGTGTAATTACCTATGATCCTTTGAAAAATAAAAGATGATAATTTTCTAAAAATATCTAGAAAGGTTCATGGAAGTTTTTATGGATGACTATAATTCATATAGATTATTTTTAAAATCTATTTGATTAATTTTTCTATTATTATTAAAACTATTATAAATGAAAACTATTTTCCAAAATATTAAAAAAGAAATATCATTTTGGGAAAAAAATTCTTAGCCTTGTTGTCTCTAAAGATAGAATTCATATAGAACAATCTAATAATGAGGTGATTTGATAACTTTCACACCAAAAAATATAGAGATATATGAGAACATTTTTTGGACATCTTGGTTATTATAGAATGTTTTTAAAATATTTCAGTAAGAAAACATTTTCCCTATAGATATTAATTTAAAATATTCCGAATCATCCATTTGTGAGTGCTATAAAATATCCTTTAGATACTTTTTTAAAAAACTCTATAGTCCCCACCTTTTATCCAATTTCCAAAATGGTATTTCCCCTTTGAACTAATGACAAATGCAACTGATTTTTCCATTATGGTGGTTCTGAGTAAAAATATGAAATGGATCCTCATGTTATAACATATAAAACTAGGAATCTAGTTTAAAATTAATCCAACAATAGAAAAATTTAAAATTATATGTTCTTTATTATCATTAAATATGAAAAAATTAGATGCTATTTGTTAGGTTATAATGTGATTATTTTTATTGACCATTCAATAAACATATTTTTAATGAAAAAATATATTAAGAAACCAATGTTTCTAAAATGGATATTTTTATTACCAGAGTTTGATATTGATGTAAAGAAAAAGAAAGGATACAAAAATCTTGTGTCTAATTGTAAAATCTTATAATTTTTGTTTTCAATATGTTAAATGTTATTTCCCTTCATTATCTATTATATTTTTGGGATGAAACCATGTTGGGTATAGACTTATGATCATTTAGTAGAATATCGAATTTTGTGGGTGTTTTCTGTTCCATGATATGCAATACCATGGTCATGGTGTAGGTCCTAGTTGTCCTTGGTATGATTATGTATTAAATGTTGATGGGGGAAATATATTTTCATAGAATTTAAATTTTCATGGTTCTAAAAGAGGGATGTTGTGAGATTCAGATTGGGACACCTCACCACACTTATGGTAAAGGATGAATTGAGGGAAAATAGCATAGGATTATAAGATATAATATAGGTAAAGGTTATGCCAGTCGATCATGTTTGACGCCACCATATCTTGGTGGAGGCCATTTTTGTAGTCTTGGTAAAATTAATGTTTCCAAAACCATCACTTTATTCGTCAATTCATGATTATTTCTATAAGGCCCCAGCCTTAAACCTTACTTAATATTGAGTTATTACAAGATTACACATTGAGGATCTTTTCGGGTTTAGAGTTTTAGAGAATTAGAACAGAAAACTTGCATTACATTCCACATATAAACAAAGTGGTTACATAAATATAGTATTCATTTTTCCCATTAATGGAAACATATTTTAAATAAAACATGGATTCATACTTGACACTTCCTTGACACTATCATCATATCATGTACCTTTCCCTTGAACTGTGAAAAACATTTCAAAAAAGACATGGGATGAGCATAAAAAGCTTAGTAAGGGATATAAATATATGGAATGGAAACATCAGTTCATATATACATAAGAATGAAATCATACATTACCCATAAAACATAAGCACTTTAATATACCTCATCAAAATCATGAATAAATCATAGAAATCATAAGACACAAAGGTAACTTGAGGCATTCATAACATTCATACGTAGGGACTAACCCTCTTGGTTACGTTTGGAATACCCATCATAATATATTCCCTAAATCTCTTCAGAGAAACCTTAACTTTTCACTCTTTCGCATCACCCAATGCATTGGAGAGCTATATCGGGCTCACCCGCCCTAAGTTTATCACGGAACCACCCGTCTTCATAATAATGCCCAAGAACCTTAACATAATAATATCACATAAAATATGCATAAAGGAAACATAACATTTCCACATTTCAATCACAAGATATCAATAAAACACATTTATATAATAAAAAAATTATGAAAACCATTTTAAATACCAAAATAAAAGAAAAGTAAAAAAGGGTATTTATTTTTCTTTAAAAAAATGTATGGCTTGTAGAGGAAGCTGAAACTCAAATAATGGTCACGGCGGCGGAGAAGTCGATGTCACCGCATACGTACGACAAAAACAATCCCTTTTTTCGTTTAGTAAACGCTTCGTATAAAAAATATTCCTTTTGAATAAACGTAAAAGTCAAAGGGGTTTATACACCATATAAAATAAGGTTGTGTATAAAACAAAATATGCCTCAATGAAAGGAGATTGAGACGAAGTCCCATACCTCAGGTCCGACTTGACTTGATCATTCTTTAATATCCTGAATAATAAACTTGAGTTAATTTATACTTGTTTGAGAACCTTTTTCAAGTTCATTATTACTTTTATATCACTTATTTCCATGTCATGAAAACTATGTAATTATTTAAGTTAATAACGGTCATTTTAACGATCATTGGTACTTGAGTCAAAAATAAACCCTTTATAATTACAAGTTGTTCATGTATCCACTATATCCTGAATTATAATCATTATGTATATATCAAATATATCATATATATCCAGTATATACATGCATTTATAATATTACATAATCATTTAGAGGTAAGAAATGAAATGCACCGTTCATGGAGACGGTAAGTCGTACGTATGCATGAACGCTACTTTCATTTCTATTTCATATTTTATAGAATGGAATCATAATGATATAAAGGTATATTATAATTCCATTGTAATATCATATATAATATCATAACTCCATCCTTTATATGTCCCACATATGGTATTTAACGAATCAAATCACTTTGAGGGGGCGGTAGTCCGCACTTCCTTAAATGAAGATATCGCGTTTACCGATAATGGAAACCATAAAGGTATGACCAAAATGAAAAATACATAAGATTAAGGAAAACATAAACATATTATATATCATATATAAATATAGTGTCATCTTAATGGACACCTTTGAAGGTGTTAAAAGAATGTTGAACAATCGTCGTTTCGGGAGGCGTAAATTCACCATCCAAGGAAACAGTATGTTCTTTAACCATTAGATGTAGGTGTGTGTATGTGTAGCTCGAATACTTATTATAAAAACATCCTATTGTATTTAAGAAACTGGAGTTGTTACAAAAGAAATGAATAAAAAGAGTTTAGGGGGTTGGAGAAGTAAAATAAAACAAAAGGACTCAAGTGAAGACATTACCTTAAAATCGGGTAACTCCCTTTGGTTTGAGCTCAAAGGATTATTTGGGAAGACTTCTACCCAAAGTGAGGCTTCAAGGAGTAAGAGAGGGAATTGGAGAGACAAAATGGGCAGGGGTTGGCCGAGCCAAAGGCTTTGGAAGTGTGGGTAAGGAGGTAGAGGTGGGGGCCTTTTATAAGAGGAGAGGAGGGGCACTCTTGGAAAGTAAAGAAAAGTTACGTTGTTTTAAAATGTGTTTCAGATTCAAAAGGTCCCACATTGATATAATTAGAGGGTAAGGTGATAAGGGTTTGAAATCCACCCATCCAATAGGTTTTTTACTTGTGTAGTTCATAGATTTCACATTATCATTTCATATTATTTAAATCCTTTATAAATGAGGTAATCGGTGCATCATCATGATGTCATAAATAATTTAATTTATATAAAGTCTAAAAATTATAAAAAAAATACTATGATGTAGGAAATCTTTTTATCTTTCCAATGACTATTTATAATCAAAAATTTGACTTGTATAACCCCATGTAAAAATTGTTTTAGTAAAACATTTCATGTTTGTGTCATTTTTACTTTTAACATTAAATAAAAAGTTATTTATGTCATTTCCCAACCAAAGTGGCTCCATGGGGTCCCCAAGTTGACCCATGGATTTTATTGGTCGGCCATGACACATCCAATAAATGTAGGACATGTGTCTATCTCATCTCATATTATGAAAACATTATTTTTACCATAAACCACACTAATTACCTCTAATCGCGATTAAGAACATAAAAGTTACTATTCACCAAAAAAATTATTTTAATCTCATTGAACCACATTTTACTTCTTAATGACAACCATATATGTTGGATTTTAGAAAATCAAATCACAGAGGTGGAAAAGTTTCATTTAAATGAAAAATCAGTTTCTTTAACTACCACTTTGTGGTTTCACTATTCATCAAAAATCGATGTTTTTCAGAAAAATACCAAAACATCACCCTAAGCTATATTTGATATTCTGAATTCAAAAATGATGTCTATTTTAAAAAATTCAAATCATATAAGTTAAATTAATTAATTTCATAATTAATTCCCACTGTCATGACAAATAGCGTGTTTTTATGAAATAATAAGTATCAAAAGATTGACACTAGTTTAAGTCCAATTTCAAAGTGAAATTAATTCCAATGACCACTATTGGATTAAATGGTAAAAATATATTCTAATTTCACTTTAAAACCAATTCAAAAAATAATCTAATCATATAAATAAATTAGATTACAAAGCAGTTTTGATGTAAAATGCAGTATTTTTCACTATTTATTAAAAAATGAACATTGTCAGAAAAATACCAAAAATTCACACAAAGTAAATTTTTATGTCCCAATCATAAAGAATAAGTTTATTTTCACAAAAATAGATTATAAAATTGTCAAAAGTTAGATTTAAAAATGGTTTGCCATTTAAAGGCAGTAAAACAATCTTTTAAAAATATTAGTGTATTCCATGCTTAAGATTGGATTTATTTTCATTTTAAGCCTCTAATACACTATCTAATTCACTAATGGACATAGATAAAAATATCAATTATTCATTACTTACTTGGGATGTTACATCCTTCCCCCTTTACAAAATTGCGTCCTCGCAATTTATTTACTTATCGAATAAATGGGGGTACTTATCCCTCATTGCATTTTCAGACTCCCATGTTGCCTCTTCAATCATGTGGTTTTTCCACAAAACCTTTACCTGATTAATCACCTTATTATGTAACACTTGCTCCATGTGGTCAAGAATCTGGACCGGTTGTTCCTCATAAGATAGGTTCTTTTCCTGCTGAACTACCTCTGGACTCAAAACATGAGATGGATCTGGCATATACTTTCTCAACATCGAAACGTGAAAAACATTGTGTACCTGAGATAAACTCGGAGGTAAAGACACTCGGTATGCAACTGATCCAACTCTCTCCAGAATTTCATATGGTCCAATGAACCTTGAAATCAGCTTTCCTTTCTTACCAAATCGCATCACACTTTTCCATGGTGAGACTTTGAGAAAAACATGATCACCTACCTCAAAAGAAAGATACTTCCTCCTGTTGTCCGCATAACTCTTCTGCCTGCTCTGAGCCGTTCTCATGTGTTTCTGTATTAGCTGAACTTTTTCTTCCAACTCTTCTACCAATTCTGGTCCCATCAGCTTTCTTTCACCCACTTCATCCCAAAAACCTAGAGTTCGACACCGCTTCCCATATAACGCCTCAAATGGTGCCATCTGTATATTTGAATGAAAACTGTTATTATATGAAAATTCAACCAAAGAATTATGTTGGTCCCATCATCCCTGATAATTTATAGAGCAAGAACGTAGCATATCTTGCAATGTCTGAATTGTTCGTTCTGACTGCCCATCTGATTGAGGATGAAATGCGGTACAAAAATTTAATTCAGTCATCAACGACTTCTGAAAGCCCTTCCAAAAGTTAGAAGTAAACCTAGGATCACGATCGGATACAATGGAGAGAGGAACTCCATGTAACCTGACTATCTCTTTAAGATACAAACGGGAAAGTTGATCTAGAGAGAATGTATCTCGTATAGAAAGGAAATGAGCAGATTTAGTCAAGAGATCAACAATAACCTAGATTGAATTATTACCTCGAGATGTCTTTGGTAATCCCACAACAATGTCCATGGATATATTCTCCCATTTCCACTCTGGCACTGGTAAAGGCTGAAGAATCCCTTTCGGTAAATGCCGCTCTTCTTTAACCTATTGAAATGTCAAACACTTCACAGTAAAATCAGCAATATCTCTTTTCATTCCATCCCACCAGTAACACTCCCGCATATATCTGTACATCTTAGTACTATGAGGATGAACTGAAAACGGAGAACTATGAGCTTCACATAACAACTCTCTCTTCAACTGTGAATCCCAAGGCACACACAATCTCTTCTGAAATCTCAAAACTCAATCATTATCAATGTTGAATTCATACAACTTACCTTTCTGAACCAGCTCTACCTTTTTCTGCAACTCACTGTCTTGCTTCTGTGCTTGCTTGATTCTGTCTGATAGAGAAGATTTCACTGATACCTGAAACAAAACAGAAGAACATCCTGCACCAACAACATCTATGCCAAAGTTCATCAAATCCTTTACCAAAGGATCACGTTCTAAACGCAACATTGTTAATGAAGCATTACATTTTCGACTCAAAGTGTCATCCACTTTATTTGCTTTTCCCGGATGGTAATTAATTGTACAATCATAATCCTTGATTAATTCTAGCCATCTCCTCTGTCTCATGTTCAATTCTTTCTGAGTGAATATATACTTTAAACTTTTGTGATCAGTATATATTTGACACTTTACTCCATAAAAATGATGCCTCCAAATTTTTATAGTGAAAACCACAACAGCTAATTCCAAATCATGTGTAGGGTAATTTACCTTATGAGTTTTCAGCTGTCGTGAAGCATAAGCAATTACCTGATCATTCTATATTAGGACACAAGAAAATCCTTTCAATGAAGCATCACTGTAGATAACAAACTCCCCATTCCTGGAAGGTAGTTCCAAAACTAGAGCATTCACCAATGTTCATTTCAATTCTTGAAAACAATCATCAGATTATTTTTTCCAGATAAACATAACACCCTTTCGAGTTATCTTAGTCATTGGAATAGAAACCCGTGAAAAATTTCTAACAAACCATCGGTAATAGCCTGCCAATCCAAGGAAACTACGAATCTCTGTTACATTTGTGGGTCTTGGCCATTCTTCAACAACCTTTGTTTTTGCAGGATCAATGGTTATCCCATCTTTAGAAACAATGTGACCAAGGAAAGAAATTTGTTGCAACCAAAACTCACACTTTCTGAATTTCCCATACAGTTTCTTTTCTTTTAAGGTTTGTAAAATAACCCTTAAATGACTTTCATGCTCCTCTTTACTTTTAGAAAACACCAAAATATCATCAATGAAAACCACCACAAACTTATCCATGAACTCATGGAAAATTCTATTCATTAAGTCCATGAATACAGCAGGTGCATTGGTTAGCCCAAAAGGCATTACTACAAATTCATAATGGCCATATCTTGTACGAAACGCAGTCTTCAGAAAATCTGCTTCCTTTACCTTCAGCTGATGGTGCCTCGATCTCAGGTCAATCTTTGAAAAAAACTGAGCTCCCTAGAGCTGATCAAACAAATCATCGATATTAGGGAAAGGATATTTATTCTTAACAGTGTTGTTATTCAAGGATCTATAGTCAATGCAAAGTCTCATAGAACAATCTTTCTTTTTAACAAATAAAACAGGAGCACCCCATGGCGACGTGCTAGGTCGAATGAAACCTTTCTCTAATAAATCATGCAATTGCTCCTTCAACTCTAAAAATTCAATTTGAGACATTCGATAAGGGGGTTTTGAAATTGGCTTAGCATTAGGAACTAAGTCAACAGTAAATTCAACTACCCGATCTGGTATTATACCAGGAAACTCATCAAGAAAAACATCAGGATACTCATTTACCACTGGCACATAATTAATCTGAACAGTTCCTTTATTTTCAACGATGTGTGCAAGGTAACATTCATTTCCATCTTTTACAAGTTTCTCGGCCTCTTGATATGTTATCAACAGTAAGGGTTCATTCTTGTACACAAACTGAAAGTGTTTCTGAAAAGAAACTTCTTTTTCTCTACAGTCAATCTTAGCATGGTAAATAGAGAGCCAATCCATACCCAAGATAACATCAAACTCTACTAGAGGTAAAACAATAGGGTTTGCAAGTAGGTTCTTTCCACAGATAAGGATAGGAAGATTCTTATAAATTCTTTTTGCCTCAACATTTCCCCCAGGTGTTTTTACCACAAGTTCAGGAGTCATTTCTTGAGATGGTATTCCCATTTTACTAGAAAAGTTTTCATAGATGAAAGAATGTGTAGACCCCGAATCAAACAACACACTAGCGTAATCTGAAAAAAACAAACAAAGTACCTGATACAACTTCATTTGATGGCCCGACATCTGCTGAAGTAGTTGCAAAAGATTTCACCACCCCTTTATGCTTGTAGTCGAACTGCTTCCCATCACTTGAGGTCTTTGTCGGACACTCGTTTGCATAGTGACCCATCTCATTGCACTTAAAACATTTCACTAACTGTAAATCAAATTTGGTCTTACCATCACCTTGATATTTTTCAGTGAAATCACGAGCCTTATGTCCCATCTTACCACATCGGTAGCACTTTCCAGAATTCAAAAGACATTTCCCAGCATGCCTTTTACAACATTTATCACAAACTGGAAACTTAGTTTTCTTACCATCAGACTTTTTTGAAGAATTATTTCCTTTCTCCTGCCACCTCAGTCTCTTCTTCTGTTGGTTGTTATAGAACACTTGATCATCGGAAAACTCCATTTCCACCTTCTCAGCACACCGAACAAGCTTTTCATAACTTTTAAACTCACGAGAATCTAATGCCCTTCTATATTTTGGCAATAATCCTGAGTAAAAACGATTGATTTTACTATCAAGGTCTCGGATAAAATTTGGAGTGTACCTTGCCAATCGAGTGAACCTTTCTTCATAGGCAGCCACTGAGTCTTCCTCTTGCCTCAATTCCAAAAATTGCTTTTCCATCCTAAGTTGAACAGCCTTAGGAAAATACGTCTCAAGAAACATACCTTTAAATTCATCCCAGTCAAGAGCATCAATCTCATTGGCGTCCCTGATATTTTTAACCATCGACCACCACTGATCTGCTTCACCCTCCAAACGGTAAATAGAAAGTCTAACCTTTTGATTGTCTGAACACCCCATGACATCGAAAATCTTCTCTAGTGCTTTAATCCACCCTTCAGCTAACACAGGGTCAGATGATCCTCTGAATGATGGGGGGTGTTGCCTCATTAAATGTTCCACCACTGACATGTTCCTCTACGGTTGATTTGGCTGATCTCGTGCATGGATACCACCACCATTTATCACTTGAGTCAGCTGCGCCATTACTGCAACAAACTGTTCAATTCCAATTCCGACCATCTCAGGATGCTGATTCAGAAGGTTATTTCATTCTGTATGCCTTCCTAGCACTGCTTCCCTATTTCCTCTGCGGAAAACCATTCTGAACAAACATGTCTTAGATGAAGAAACATGGTAATCTTCAAATGCAATATCATTTCAAAAAAAATATTTTTGGCTAATCATTTAAAATAATTCTAACTCCTAAAGTTATCTAAACCGACCTCTGATACCAACTATAAGGCCCCATCCTTAAACCTTACTTAATCTTGAGTTATTACAAGATTACACATTGAGGTTCTTTTCGGGTTTAGAGTTTTAGAGAATTAGAACATAAAACTTGCATTACATTCCACATATAAACAAAGTGGTTACATAAAGATAGTATTCATTTTTCCTATTAATGGAAAAATATTTAAAATAAAACATGGATTCATTCTTGACACTTCCTTGATAGTATCATCATATCATGTACCATTCCCTTGACCTGTGAAAAACATTTCAAAAAAGACATGGGATGAGCATAAAAATCTCAGTAAGGGATATAAAAATATGGAAAGGAAACATGAGTTCATATATACATAAGAATGAAATCAAACTTTACCCATAAAACATAATCACTTTAACATACCTCATCAAAATCATGAATAAATCATAGAAATCATGAGACATAAAGGTAACTTGATGAATTCATTAAATTCTTACGTAGGGAGTAACCCTCTCGGTTACGTTTGGAATACCCATCACAGTATATTCCCTAAATCGCTTCGGAGAAACCTTAATGTTTCACTCCTTCGCGTTACCCAATGCATTGGAGAGCTATATCGGTCTCACCCACCCTTAGTTTATCACGGAACCACCTATCTTCATAATAATTCCCAAGAACCTTAACATAATCATATCACATAAAACATTCCTAAAGGAAACATAACATTTCCACATTTCAATCAAAATATATCAATACAACATATTGATAAAATAAAAACATTATGAAAACCATTTTCAATACCAAAATAAAAGAAATGTAAAACATGGTATTTATTTTTCTTTTAAAAAAAAGTTATGGCTTGTAGAGGAAGTCGAAACTCAAATAATGGTCACGGCGGCGGAGAAGTCGTTGTCGCCGCATACGTACGACAAAAACATTCCCTTTTTTCATTTAGTAAACGCTTCGTATAAAAAATATTCCTTTTGAATAAACGTAAAAGTCAATGGGGTTTATACACTATATAAAAGAAGGTTGTGTATAAAACAAAATATGCCTCAATGAAAGGAGATTGAGACGAACTCCCATACCTCGGGCCCGACTTGACTCGGTCGTTCTTTAATCTCCTGAATAATAAACATGAGTTAATTTCTACTTGTTTAAGAACCTTTTTCAAGTTCATTATACCTTTTATATCACTTATTTCCATGTCATGAACACTATGTAATTATTTAAGTTAATAATGGTCGTTTTAACGATCATTAGTACTTGAGTCAAAAATAAACCCTTTATAATTACAAGTTGTTCATGAATCCATTATATCCAGAATTACAATAATTATGTATATATCATATATATCCAGTATATACATGCATTTATAATATTACATATTCATTTAGAGGTAAGAAATGAAATGCACCGTTCATGGAGACGGTAAGCCGTACGTACGCATGAACGCTACTTTCATTTCTATTTCGTATTTTATAGAATGGAATAATAATGATATAAAGGTATATTATAATTCAGTTTAATATAATATATAATATCATAACTCCATCCTTTATACATCTTACATATGGTATTTAACGAATCAAATCACTTTGATGTGGCGATAGTCCGCACTTCCTTAAATAAAGATATCGCATTTACCCATAATGGAAACCATAAAGGTATGCCCAAAATGAAAAATACAGAAGCTTAAGGAAAAAATAAACATATTATATATCATATATAAATATAGTGTCATCTTAATGGCCACCTTTGAAGGCGTTAAAATAATGTTGAACAATCATCGTTTCGGGAGGCATAAATTCACCATCCACGGAAACTTTATGTTCTTTAACCACTAGATGTAGATGTGTTTTAGTGTAGCTCTAATCCTTATTATTAAAACATCCTAGTATATTGAAGATACTGGAGTTGTTACAAAAGAAATGAATAAAAATAGTTTAGGGGGTTGGAGAAGTAAAATAAAACAAAAGGACTCAAGTGAAGACATTACCTTAAAATCGGGTAACTCCCTTTGGTTTGAGCTCAAAGGCTTCTTTGGGAAGACTTCTTCCCAAATTGAGCCTTCAAGGAGTAAGAGAGGGAAGTGGAGAGACAAAATGGGCAGGTTTGGGCCGAGCCAAAGGCTTTGGAAGTGTGGGTAAAGAGGTAGAGGTGGGGGCCTTTTATAAGAGGAGAGGAGGGGCACTCTTTGAAAGTAAAGAAGCGTTACTTTATTTTAAAATGAGTTTCGGATTAAAAAGGTCCCACATTGATATAATTTTAGGTTAAGGTGATAAGGGTTCTAAATCCACCCATAAAATAGTTTTTGGACATGTATAGGTCATTGATTTTACATTATCGTTTCATTTTATTTAAATCCTTTATTAATGAGGTAATCGCTGCATCATCAAGATGTCATAAATAATTTAATTTATTTAAAGTCTAAAAATTATTAAAAACAAATACTATGATATAGTAAATCTTTTTATCTTTCCAATGACATTTTATAATAAAAAATCTGACTTGTATAACCCTATGTAAAAATTGTTTTAGTAAAACATCTCATGTTTGTGTCATTTTTACTTTTAACATTAAATAAAAAGTTATTTATGTCATTTCCCAACCAAAGTGGCTCCATGGGGTCCCCAAGTTGACCCATGGATTTTCGTGGTCGGCCATGACACATCCAATAAGGGTAGGACATGTGTCAAGCTTATCTCATATTATTAAAACATTATTTTTACCTTAAACCACACTAATTACCTCTAATCGCGATTAAGAACATAAAAGTTACTATTCACCAAAAAATTATTTTAATCTCATTGAACCACATTTTACTTCTTAATGACAAACTTGTATGTCGGATTTTTGAAAATAAAATCATAGAAGTGGCAAAGTTTCATTTAAACGAAAAATCAGTTTCTTTAACTACCACTTAGTGGTTTCACTATTCATCAAAAATTGAAGTTTTTCAGAAAAATACCAAAACTTAAACCTAAGGTATATTTGATATTCTGAATTAAAAAATGATGTCTATTTTACCAAATTCAAATCATATAAGTTACATTAATTAATTTAATAATTAATTCCCGCTGTCATGACAAATAGCGTGTTTTTATGAAACAATAAGTATCAAAAGATTGACACTAGTTTAAGTCCAATTTCAAAGTGAAATTAATTCCAATGACCACTATTGGATTAAATGGTAAAAATATATTCTAATTTTACTTTAAAACCAATTCAAAAGATAATCTAATCATATAAATAAATTATATTAAAAAGCAGTTTTGATGTAAAATGCAGTATTTTTCACTATTCATTAAAAAATGAACATTGTTAGAAAAATACCAAAAATTCACACAAAGTAAATTTTGATGTCCCAATCATAAATAATAAATTTATTTTGACAAACATAGCTTATAAAATTGTCAAAAGTTATATTTAAAAATGGTTTTCCATTAAAAGGCACTAAAACAATCTTTTAAAAATATTAGTGTATTCCATGCTTAAGATTGGATTTATTCTCATTTTAAGCCTATAAAACACTATCTAATTCACTAATAGACATAGATAAAAATATCTATTATTTATTACTTACTTGGGATGTTACAATTTCAAAGGGAAATGCATGGATCTTAAATGAGGGGTATAAAAGGCATTATTAATTGACAATTTTACCATATTAATCAATTATGTCTAGCTATCCTTGATGATTCATTAAATTTGGATAATTTATATATGACTTCAAGATGATCCTAGGGTTAGTTTATCAATCCTACTTTTATTAAACATATTTACATTAATAACCCCATTCATCATGAACCTCTCTTGTTGGTCCTTATGATAAATCAAAAAATGGAATGTTGAGGGAAATATTATTGAACTAGATTCAGGAGATCCTTATATCTCCTCTCTTTTCATTGTTAAATAGTGTAAAATTTACTCCTTCATAAACTGGATATTAATACCACTATATATAGTGTTTGATGTTTGGTATGTGTTTGTTCCACCACTTCTTCTTATTCTCTTTCATCGATATCTCTCAAGAAACCTTGTGATGATAGAATTGGTTCTATGAGTTGTTATCAATAAATATTATTCCAGTTGGTGTAATAACATGGTTTGGGTGATTAATCCTTTGTGATGTATAAGGATACCTACCATTTAATGGTCATGTTTATGATTTTTGGAATAATATTACATTCTGTGCTCATATATTTTAGATTTTGATTCTGTTCGATCACATGCATATGTGTGTGCAACATGTGAGATGAGGTTTTATGTCTGATCACATATGTCGGTGTGCATATCTCATGTGAAAATGTTTTAGTATAATCACATGTGTATGTTTATGGCTACTAATACTCATTTTTTATTCTTGTTTTTCCTCTATATATTATTCCCTAATATTGTGTGATGAATTTGGTATACACTATGTTATGGTTTTTCTATGCATGGTAACAAAGTAGTAGGTGGACCTATTATGACTAATTGGCCATAAAGGGAGAGCGTGTTCAGATGTTTCACATTATGTGTTGATAGGATGGAGTTAGATAATGGTGCATGATATCCTTATTTTAACTATCCTGGGAATATGGTGGTCTTGTGTGATTTTATATAAAAATATATAATGTGGAATGTATGTATTTAGTAACATGACCTAAGAAACAATGTTGAGATATGATGGCCTTATGGTTTAAACCAAGTTAGTGTCGGTGCATGGAATCCTTATTTCCTGACCCATGAGAGATTTGAGACTTGATAAAATTGTGGCCTGACTCGAGACTCATTATCATTGTGGTGAATTTGTAGGATATGTGGTTACCTTTTGGTCAACCCAAGTTCACTAATTCTATTATGACTACAATTTTATAACTGTGATTAATAAAGTATGGTTCAGGTTTTGTATAAGATTAGTTCGAACCCAACCATTTGGTATTTGATTATAAGTTGTTTCTTGTGTGTTTATCTATAATCATGACATACACACTTATTATTGTGGACTCATGTTAAGGACACATTGGTGGTGTCTTACTTTGTTTATACTCACACCCTTCATGGGAATCATGATGCACATAAATACATCATGGTCAAGGGTATAAGAATGGAAGAAAACCCCAATGATAGGGAACTAGGAGACAAAGCATGGTGATAAAAGGGATTACCAGGATGAATCTATTGTATTTTTACAATTTTTTATTTACTTATATAACTTTATTACACTTTTTTTACCTAAAAAATTAGAGGTACTTAGATATTTTCTATAAAACAATAGATACATTCCATTATATATGTTTTAGAATTTTTTTATTCTACATTATTTTTATTTATTCCTTTATTTATTGATACTAATGGTGAATTATCCCCACTGATGCTATTTAGGACCACTATACTAGCCAAATAAACATTTCATATTTGGAGGTGCACATGAGGCCATGTGGCACTCTGGCATAAATTTGGTGAATCATGTTGGGGTGTTATAATATGGTATCAATGGACATTATCCCTCTTTCATAATTGATAACTATATATTAGGGAGGGTAGAAAAGAAGTTAGGTTATTTGGGAAAAAGAAGTGAAAATCTAGGTGTTCATGGTCAACAAATGTGTAACAGACCTCGGAGTTAATATTATTGAGATTGTTGTAACAATTGGTGTTTTATGGTTTCTTGGTGATCTTGATTATATTTTGAGGTTACTGTATTTTGATATTTTGGTACTTTCATGAATAATAACTATAAACATATGATCTATTCCATATATATGTGTTTATTGAGTGTTTCATGTTTTTTCTTAACTAAATTCCTTAATATGTGATTTCTATTTGGTGATATTTTTATATTACATACTTTGTGATACATCTATACTAGAATTTATTATTTTAATTAGATAATTATTGTTCTTATATATATGATTATGAAAAAAGTGATGGTATAGAGAACCTCGATTAGTACTAGGAGGTATATTTTTACTTATTATCAATAGGCTCCTAGGACTTGTTTTCTATATAAATACCTATTGTGAACATGTGGTTCCCTTAAAATGTAATCTAAGTAAGCTACTATATGTGTTTTAAACATATGTTTACATTTTATATCATTCCTCTTTGAAGTTGTGTTATGGGACTACATAATGAAATGGGCCAAGATGCTCCCATATGGGCGGATTTCCTGGTTCTACCACCTGTCGTGTAGGAGAGTATAAATGATATTCCTCCCACAAACACTCCAGTGGTTCAGATAGAAGGGCCACTTCATCTTTGAGTAATCCTCATAGTTCTTGTTAAATTATTAGGAGTTTCCAGAACTATGTCTGATAATCATTAATATGTTGAGATCTAACACCCTCCATTCTTGTTAAGAACCAGAGGCCCTCATGGTGTGATGGAAAAGAATTCATTCATCGAGGGGATCCTTGATCTAGTAGATTCATTGTTGGATAATGGGTATGTTTTTCTTCTATTATTGTTCAAGAACCCACCAAGAGGTGTTGGGGTTTCATAAAATGAGAATGAAGTCACGAAGTACTTAATTGGATGACTTTTCAGGACCTTAAATTTAATGTGTTCTTTTTTGGCTATGTAGAAGATAGACCACGAAATGAGTTTATAGTGATTCAGCAGATCATGGTGATGGTGACTTTTTACTCTGATTATTGAATAGAGATACTTTTGCTTACTCCAATATTATATGGGAATGAGTAACAAAATCATAGTACGATCAATATCAGCCTCTAACTAGAGATTAATTCTAGGTCTGAAACTTTGAACCGGTGGCATATATGGAGGTTCATTACAAGGCCCTAATGAATAATAATGGTCTAGAGGATGACCAATATGGAGGTCTTATTTAAACCTTTAGTGGAAATTCTAGTGATATTTATGGTGGTTGGAAAAGGAAGTAAAAAAATATGTGATATAGAGGTAGTAGGAATAAAAAGTAGAGGGCGGTTCCTTAGTACCATCTATGATAGAAGGAGGTCCTTAGTTCTTCAATTTTGGACCGAGTGGGCATTATAAATTTCTTTTCCAAAACCTCAGATCAAGTTACATCAGTGTGAAAAGATTTTGAATCAATATATTTTCTTCCTAAATGAATTTTAGAGGAGGTATCATTGGGTTTTGAGTTATACATAGGAATTGATCCATGGGACTAATTAGGGTCCTTAGTAATTAGTTTAGATCCCTCTGATGATGAAGAATTGGGAGATTCATTCATATCAAGGAAATGGATTTGGAGTTGAGTAAAGTTAAGTTTCTATAGTGGACCGGGTCCCAACTAACAATGGAATGGGACGATTAACCATTTGATGTATAGTAGTGATCACCTCTACTCTATCTACCTCTTTCTTTGATACTGTTTCTTCCCATTTGTTTATATATACCCAAATTTATTCTAAACATGACTTAGTTTTCAAGTTATCTTTTGATTTTTTGCCTCATAATACACCATTGGGGAATAATGTGGACTGAAATTAGTTATTTCTTCGACATCTCATATTAGTTTTTAGCTATATACATCGATAAGATTTCATAATCTTTGATATGACTAATTTTGGTGTGATCTTCAGCATGGGAAGGTTAACTAGATATCATATTCACACCAACTAGTATAGGTGATGTGTATTATTTACTATACAAATGGTGATAAGGTTTTAATGAATGGTGATTTTTATGTCATAGAAAGAAGAATGGGACCAAAATACATCCATATTAGAGCTATTACAATGTAGGTTGATAAATTATTTCGTATGATAGATCCAAAAGTAGCAACATCCTTTCCTCTAGTAGTGGAACTATATGAAGAATTAATTGAAGAAAAATTTGGCAGTCCACATCATGATAAATAATTGACATTTATATAAAAATTATATTAAGGAAAAAACTATAGTGATTCCCAAAATCATTTGGTGTTGAGTGAGTTGGTAGAACTCAAATAAAAACTCATGGATTTTGAAATGAAATGTGTTATTAGACTGAGTACATCTCCTAGGAATAATCTTTTATTGTTCATAAATATGTTAGTAGATTGTATTCAGTCATGTGTAGAATATAGTATGTTATAAATGGAGACATTGAAGAATCAATAACAATTTACAAGGATCAAAAACCTGATTGAATAAGTATAGAGAGCTTGGTGGTTATCCAATATTAGATTATAGTCAGCATACCACCGGTTTCGGTTTAGGGAGGAGGATATTACTAAGAAAGTTTCTAAGAGTGAATACAACATTTATGTGTATCATACCATTCCATTTTGGTTAAAAAATTATATAGTAGTGTTTATGGATCGTAAGAATAATATTTTATATCCATATCTTGAAAATATCATTTTTGTGTTCATGGATGATAGCTCGATATACAATAATAAATATTACATATATTCATGGAACGTTGATATTGTGTTGAGTACACTTTGAGAACATCATATTTCCAATGTTTCACTTGTGGATTTAGGATGTACAATTCCCCGGGAATGTGTTTTGTGATGTTGAAATTTAGTATAACCAAATAACATAGAATCTACGATGTCCTGGAAAGGCCCTAAGAATGTGTTTGAAATCATGATATTCATTGGTTTAGTTGGGTACTATAGTTAGTTCATACATGATTTCTTCTTTTTAGAAGTGCCTATTATTGGGATCACAAAAAAGGAGTGATATTTGAGTGGAAAATATTTTAGAATAAACCTTCATAGAGTTTAGTAGAAGACTGATGAAAGCCCCCATTTTGAAAATTATAGAGCCTATTATTGGGTATGAAGTTCACTATGATGCCTCAAGAGTGGGTTTGGGTGTTTTATTGATACATAGACATTAGGAAATAGGTTATGGGTCATGTTTTTTGTGACCCCATGAGTGGAAAACCCCTATTCATTACTCTGTTTTGGAATCAGTGGTCTACACTATAATGTTTTTGTGATATTATCTATTTGTTGTGAGTTTTCTTTACATAAACCACAAGAGATATAAATATATATTCTCTAAGTAGGATCTGAATATTATATAGAGGCATTGGTCTGATTATCTATAGACAGTTGACTTTAATATTTCCTATCAACTCAAAAAGGGTAATAATATTAAAAATTATATCAATTTGACAACAGTAGAGATAAAGGGTCATGGAGAGAAACATTCTCAAGAGGAATATTGTTTGATGATTTTGATGATAGATTGGATAGTGTATGCCTCAGAGGATCATGGGTTTATGACTTCCCCACATTTAATTATCTTGTATTCTTTGGTAAACCACATGAAATTGATCCAAGTGTTATAATAATAGTGCATGACAATTGGATAATTCTTGGAAGGGTATGGTTCTGTTCTATGATGGTCCCTTGATGATGAAAACATGATCTAAATTCATGATATCATAGAAGTGATAGCTTTATTTATGGTAGAGTAGAGGAGAGAATCTCATACATAATGATGGAAGGTTCATCCAGGGTCATTGAATATATACTTTTAAATCCAATTTTAGTTTGGGTGTTAAGGTATGATGATAGACATAACTATTTTTGTTTCATGATGCCTAACCTACCATGGGATAATGTTTGAAAATCACCATCCTAGTGGTGATTATTTGCAAAGTCCTGTTTAAATTTAAAATTGGGAGAATGTGATGATGGCCTTCATTACTCTGTTACCCAAAACCCCTAGAAGTAGAGAGTCCATTTCAATTATAGTCAATCAACTGACTAAAGTATTTCACATCTTACAGATTTGAGAGACTAGATTTTTATATTTTTTTGTAACTATGTATATTTAGAAAATTATAGGACTATAAGAAGTGTCTTCCAGTATTGTATGAGGTAGGTGTTTTCTTTCTCACATCATGGTTTTGGAAAGGCATAAAAAAGGATTTGAGGACTAAATTAATGTAGATTACAAGATTTCCTCTATAGACCAATAGATGTTGAAAGAGAACAATTTATATACATGAGGATATACTTCAAGTATGATTTGTGGAGTTTAGTGGAATAAGGGATAAGAACACAGAATTGGTATTTTTTCATAAAAAATATTTTATTGGATTCCATCAATTTAGAACCACTTTAGGGTCTCTATTTATGGTTGTGCTACCCACCAGTATGTTGGGATGATGTAGGTGAGGTAATAATTTTTTGGATAAGTATGTTGTAGAGAGCACTAACAGAGTATATTCAACCAGGAATTGTATGTTCCTAATTAGAGTTAGAAGTGATCATATACTAATTGGAGGATACTAATATTTGTTTTCTCTCTTTGAGACTATATTTTCTTGAGGGTGGCACCTCGTTTTGGGAATTTTCTTTTGTTAAATAAAGGGAATCGGATGCCATGTTTTTTGAGATTATTGGAGATAATTGAACATATCAGAGAAGTGGCTTGCCAATTGGATCCTCTATCATTTAATTGAGGTGAAAATGACGTTTTCAATGTTTCTTATCTTTTAATGTAAATTCAAAATCATTCAAATGTGATCCAATATGAGGAAACAATGTTGAAAAAAGATTCATCTTTTATGGAGTGACTAGTGTAGATTATAGACTAGAGAGAAAAGGTGTTACATGGAAGGTGATGCCACATGTTCATGTTGTATGGATTTATGAATAATCCCCAAAGTAAATGTGGTAGTATAAGTATAATTTTCAAGGTGATTGGCTCGTGTTCTTTCAATGGTATTTCCTGATATGATTCTTGAGGATGAGAATCCATAGAGGGGTAGATTGTAAAGGCACTAAATTTTTTTCTTCTAATATATTACACCTTATTTCCTTATTTAGTACCTAATTTTTTGGGTTGAAATAATGTTTAGTGGATGATTTTTATATTTAGGTATCTCTTGGTGTGTTTGGATGTTTTTTGTTCCATAATTGGAATTACCACAATTGTAAAGAAAGTAATGTTAGTCATAGGTGTAATTTTTTTAAATGGTAATTTGAGAGATAATCAACCAATGTGCGGTCATAGATGTGTTGATCTACGAGTGGTGTTATTGTCCATGGGTTGAAAGACCTCATGAATCCTATGAAAGAGTATTTGGTGATATAAAATATATAGGGATTAAGTTTCACACCATCTTTTAATGACTTGTTGGGTTTACACATTTGAATTCACCACAACATGGTGTATGATATATTGGAGGTTGTGGTGAATGTTTATCTAGAATTTGAGTGGTCAAAACTATCACCTTCTTGATCAGATCATTACAATTTCAAAGGGAAAACACATAGATCTTAAAATATGTGTCTAAAAATTGTTTCTAATTACTTTATTACCCTGACAATTGATTTGGACCTACTGTCATTTATAATTCCTTCCATCCAAATGATTTCCATATAAATTAAAGATAAACCTAGGAGATGTTGGTGGATCCATTTATATTTGAGGTTTCTCTATTGTATAACATAGTCCATCTCAACCATAATTTATTGATAATTATATAAAATTAGTCATTGTAATGTGAAGGCCACTCTTGTTGAAATAGATTCATGATAGCATTTTATCTCTTATCTTGTAACTATCAAAGAGTGACAAATTTACTCTTTTCTTAACAAGAATAAAATAATTTCACTGAATGTGTTTGAATTTAGGTATGTTTTTGTTCTAACACTTTGTATTTTCATTCATTATTGATATCACTCAAGAATGGTTATCATGTTGAAATTAGTTCTAGGAGTTCTTATCATGAAAACTTATTTCAGTTGGTGTGTGGACATGGTTTTGGTGACAACATCTCTGATGAATAATGACGCTAATTTCAACAAGCATGAGGTTGGATGTTCCTTAATATATAGAGGGTTTGTTTATGATTTTTAGTATGATATTATATTGAATGATGAAATGTTTTAAAAAATTATTGTGTTTGATTACATTTTTTGTATATCTATCACTCGTGAGATGGTGTTTGATGTTTGATCACATGTGTGTGTGCGTATGTTATCAGACCATGCTTGATGTTTAATCATGTGTTCATGCATGTGTATCCCATGAGACAATGTTTGAGTATGATAACATGCATATGATTATGGATACCAATACACATCCTTGTTTTTCTTGTTGGCCTCTGTATTATATACCCTATTACCATGTGATGTATTTGGTATATGAAATGTTGTGGTTATTCTATGCATGATACCAAAGTAGAAGGTATACCCTTCATGACTTGGAATACCTAGAGAAGTGGTGGTGGAATGATTAGACACAAAATTTGACATAATGAAATGACTGATTTAGACAACAAGCCATAGTATCATTATGTAGCCTAACCTAGGGGATTGACGATCTTATATGATCTATCCCAAAAGTTGATAGTATGGAATGATGGTCTTCATTGATCTAACCAAGGATGTTCTGATTTTATATCAAAGCCTTGTGGCCTATCCCATTGTAGTTTTGGTGTATGATGGACTTGTGGATTAAATCATGAGAAAAATAGGACATGGCAACTTTGTGTCCTCGCCTAAGACTTTTTATCCTTATGGTGGATGAAGAAGATATGATGTGACATTATTCTCAACCCTAGTTCATGAATTTGGTTATTAATGTTTTTTTGTATGGAGTAAAATAATGTATGGTTGGGGGTTTGTGGTGGATTGGTTACTGCATGACTTCTCGGTACATGATTGTGGTTTTTCTTGTATGTTTATATTTATCACGACATACACTATTATGCATATAAACACATTTTAAGGATGAATTAGTGGTGTCCTACTAGGTTTATAATCATACCCTACATGGGGATCTCTATATGCTTGTAGACTTTCTGTATGAGGATAAAAAAAAGTAAAAGATCCAATAAAAGGGAGATAGGAGACAAAGAAAGGTGATTAGAGGTAGTACTGGGAAAACCTCTAGAATAATGGCATAATGTTTTATTTACTTACATACTTAAACTTTTGTTGACATACTAATATGGAGGTCATTTTTTGTTTTCATTATACCTTTAGATACATTCCATGTTAGTTTTTTGATTTTTTTATGATTCCATTGTGTTATTATTTGTGATTCTATTTTTTGATACTGAGAGAATTGTATCCCCTCGAACAAAATTTAGACACTCACTTCTAGTCAGAAACCTCCAATGTATGGGTAGGCATTCCTGATGCCAGGAAGAACAACAAATTAGATTTAGTGATTTAGATTGGGGTTCTACATGATATATTTGAGAGGAATACCCATTGTTTTGGATATAAATATTCAGATATACCATAATGGAAAACTTTCTAGAATTTTTTTCCATGTTCTTAAATTTATTGGATAATGATTTGTAGATCTTATTAATTACTTGTTTATAAACTAATTTCCACATTTGTTATCAAAGAAACAAGCTTAAAATCTCGTATGTGATTTATAAAACTAAATTAGGGATTATCCTAACCTAGTAAATATTAGTAGTGAATAAATAAAAAAAAATTATTCCTTACTTTTATGTTCCTTTAGTTTTGAATTTTTACACACTTTATGTTTTAGAGGACTCTTTGGATCCTAAATTATAGAGTATAAAGTACTTGACCTGGGTTTGTATTGGAAATGTTTTTATAGAAGTTATTGAATTCTATAAATTATGTAAAACCTACTGGTTTAAGGTAATATTTACTTAAGGAATAAAATTCTTCAACAACCACTTTTGTTTTTAATGTGTTTGATATTTTGTGTATGGATTTCATGGGACTGTTTCCCAATTATTTTAAATATCTTTACCTTTTTATTACAGTTGATTATGTATCTATGTATGTAATAACCCCAAATTTCATTATATCTGTTCCTTACGTAACAAAATAATCCCATATATTTTTATACATAATGAACTAAAATGATACCATGATTTTTTAAAATAAAATATTTCTGTTTTAATACAAATTTTAAATTTGAAGACATAGATGGAAGTAACCATATTTTGCAATCTATGGACAACTGGAATGAAATAGAATCAATTAGCTAAAATATCACTTATGAATACTCATTATGGAGCTATCTATCTAGGGTTTTATCTAGACCAATCCCAAGCTAAACTCAAACAAGTAAGGTATAAGTTAAATCGAATGAGAGATAAATTCATTGTTATAGACAATTCTATGAGATATATTCTTGTGAAATCATCACACTTATCTCATACCAAATCATATTGTATTCTTGATGTTTCATAGAGATATTTAGGGGCTATTTGAGTTGAAATTTGAATTATATAAAATTTGAATTGTTAATTTATAAAGCTATTTATCACATATATTGTAAATATCTCTCAATCTGACTTAAAAAATAAATGTTTATTTTATTACAAAAAAAATTTATTTACATATCATTTAAAAAAATTTATTTTCTATTTTTTAATTTTAATTTTCTAAAATTGAATTTATTGTAAAATAAATCATGTCAACATTTTCATAGTAATAATTTGTTATATTTTTTAGAAATATTGATTTTTTAGGTGAATAGTACAAACACCATTTTATGATCACCACATTTTTATGAAATTTTCCATATAATAATATATCTTATATATTTATAAAAAAAAAATTATGAAAAATTAATTATATAATATGTAAAATTATACATTTTAAAAAATTATTATGAATATAGAAAAACCAAATTTAGGGTTAAAGGGGATTAACCAAGGGAAAATGCTAATACATATTAAATGTTTTTGAGATAATTTTTAGTGGTTGGATTCTGGACCTTGTCCTCGTTTTCACACAGCTATCACTCATATTTAGATCCTTTTACCTGTAAAATGTAATGAATTATTGTAATGTAAAAAGAATTTACAAAAATTCAATCTCACTGCTTATAAAAGGGGACTTCCACAACCCCGTCATAGGATTCATTTATTTATTTTTCAAATTGAAAAACAACTCTTTTCACTTATCCATTATTCCTCATTTAAGTACCTAATATTCAAGTCACATAAAATTATCATAATCCCTCAATTATTCAAGGAATCCACATAAGAAAACTCAATGTTCTCAACATATGTACTTTTTCCCCAAAATTTTCATCAATTCTATCTTAAAATTTCCATTATAATTTTATAACTCATATTACACAATTATAATATATTATAATGAATTTTATTATTATAATGGAATAAAAATTAATACCCAGTCACATTTTATATTCATAAAAATGAAATCTTCATTCCTCTGTTGTGCAGACTACCACCTCCAAGAAGCGGCGACTTCCGTTTTTCACCACTGCCTATTTTCACTATTTAAAATGGTTAAATTTAATAATAAATACTAAATATATTATATAATTATTATTATGAACAGAAAAATCATAATCCTCCTTATAAACTTCAAAAATTTTCATAAATAAAAATGGTAACCACACATTGTGTGGACTACCACCACCATAAAGTAATATATCTTGTTTTTTCATATAGTTTCCTTATTATTTATTAAAACCTATTAAAATATTATTCAATTCCATAAAAGTTTATAAAATATATCCTTATTCCTTTTTAATGAGTTTATTTTATAAAATAAATCTATTTCAAGATCATAATCATCCAATAATTATGGTCTGTTTATGTTTTGGCCAGTCTAACCACTGACTTAAACAATGTAATAAAATAATTTAAGGGGATTAAAATAAAATCATAATTTATGATAATATTTTATATCAATAATTAAATACCATTTTATTTTTTTATTAAATGGAAAAACTACTATTAATCCCATTAATTAAGAAACCATCATTCATTTTTTAAAATTACTAAAACCTTCTTGTCACTGAGTTCATATTCAAGGATCGGGACAAAAAATTCCACCGAATGTAATAGTATCATTATAAATAATTATAAATAATAAATTTCATTACCTTTAGTGGTATAAAAAAGGAAAACGTTTGGGAATAACAAATAACTAGACCCTTATTTTGAAAAAAGATCAAAACGATCAAGATTACCCACCCACGATATCGAAAAAAGATAGTAACTAAACAATATACATATAGAGAAAAAATATAAACAAAGTTTATAAGAAGATATAAACATGAATTAGGTTATTAATAGAGTAATGTTTATTTTATATGAGGTTATAATGAGATCAAATACTCTCAGAATTCAATTTAAGGGTTTCTTGTCTAAATTTTCACCCCTTTATACATATTTATTATTATAAAACAAGTTTTATTTGGGATGGTTTATCTATAAAATTTTTAACATATTATAACATGATTATTTTATATTTTATGATATTCAATTCTCAATTACATGATATTTTACTTATGGGATTTTGACTCAAAAAATACAAAATATGTAATGGTTTTTATTAACTCAACTTCTTTTCCTGATTCATAATGATTTTCATTAGAGAGTTGGTTGTTACAAGGAATCTTTATCAAGGCCATTTACTTATGAATATTTTATTTTATAATCACATCTGATCAGTGCTAAAATAGAGGGAATCTGGGTATAGGATGACGGTGAATCTGATCCATTAGATCAAGGGCTTCTAGGGATAGAAATATAGACCCAGATCATCGTATTGATGGTATCTGGGGATATGATGATAGTTTTATTACAATTATTATATCGAGGTATTTCCTGGTAATAAAAGATAAACATTACAGTTTGTGTAATACTATGGATACCTTTATTCACAGTTATTTAATACCTTAATCATAAGTTTTAAAGTGGTAAATTTCATTAATATAGCATTTAGTTCATTCTTACTATAAGTAGATTTTTTTTCTTTTTTTACATTTTTCTATTCTAAAGTGAATGTAGTAGAAAGTGAGTCATCAAATTCAATATTATATACTATTTGTTATTAGTATAACTCTAATTATGATAAAAAAACTATGATATTAATTATACCCCCAATGATGCTTATATTCTCTCTAAAAATTAGACTAATTCTGAGTCTAATAAATTTACTTTAAGAGGATTTGTGTTTCATTTATTTTAATGGGTTTTAACTAAAATTTTCCCCCTCTTGTAGGTATATCCATCATAATGTAACTTTTATGATCCAAAAATTGTTATCAAAGCTGGTTTCTACTACATATAGACTTTCTGAGTTTTTATATTCATTACTTATTGTAAAATTGTTTTATGTTTTTATATAAACATCCTCTTTGTAAACCTTGTTACAATAAAATTTATTTATAGAAAATAGTATTTTCTTTTGTTTTTAAGATAGAAGGTCTTAATGTTGGATATATTGATAATTTAAATCCTATTCAACCACCTATCATTGATGGAAATTGATATGAGTATTTTAGAGATCGAATGATGATTTTTTTATCAACACTGGAGTGGGTAATGTTTTTATTCTTACTGGAAAATATAAGATTCCTGATAAGGAAGTTTTTTCTTTTACAAATGCTGAGATGTTGCAATATCAATTGAATTAAAAAGTTATAAATACATTGTCATCTTATATGACATGGAATATTTACTTTCATACATCAACTTGTGATGCTTAAAATAGTATCTTAAGTAAATTATATGTTATACATTTTACTACATCAAAATTTATGGAAAATAGAATTGATATGTTGATATCTAATTACCATGTCTTTGATTCTCTCCCTATAAAGTTAGTTTCCATGATGAACCAAAGATTCATGACTATTATAAATAATTTACATTCCCCTAGATAAAAAATCCATGATGATAAATTTCTTATAGAAAACATTATTGATATTATTACCAATGAGTAGGAATCAAAAATAACTATTGTTGATTATACACGGAAGATAATTAATCTTAGTATTGATGATTTGATAGGAAACCTTATTAATTATGAATGAATACATAAAAGAGATGTTGAGATAGCTAAAATGAAAAAATAATGGTGCTTCTTTTATTACAACAACTACTATACTATATAAAGTTTATTTAGCTGATAAAGTTATAAAATCTTCAACGAATAAGAAATTTATTATTCAATTAGATTATATTACATCATAAAAAGTAGATAATGAGATGAATAATCTAGATAGAAGGATGAAAAATAAATTTTTAATGATATATTTTAAATACCGATATAAAAATGACATAAGGATAAAAGTGAAAATAATAATTTCGAAGTTACTTTCTATGAATTTTAGAAAGATGAACATATCAATCCTGATTTTCCAAAGATGAAAAGTAAAGTTAGTAAAGAAAATAATTTAGATATAAATTTCAAGAAGTACTATAATTCTAAAGGTAATAATGTTTTGAAAGATTTTGACACATGGGGTTTCAGTGGTGGAAATTATTCTGAGAATTAATATGATATTGAAATTTCTAGGCCAACGAACATAGGTATTTTTGTAAATAAACCAATGGTAACTAAATTTATTATGAAAAATGTACCTAAAATTGAATCTATTATAAAAATGTCTTCGAATGAAAATTTCCTTCATGATAATTTTTATATATTATAATAAATAATCTTACCTTGAAAAAGGTAATTCTTTAACTAGTTATGATGAGGTTTATAGATTTTAAAAGCTTTCAGAAAATGAAAATTATAAGATTTAAAAAAACATGATAATGTTAAAGCTAGAATTTAAAGGTTATATTCAAGAATAACTATTTATAATAATTAAATATAATATCATTCTAAATAACTTGACAAAAATATTTTTGAAAAGGAAATTATTTCAAATGATTTAAGAAAATTTTGTTTCTAAGATTGATTGTTTACAAAATTAATTTAGGAGACTTTGTTCTAAAACTAATACTGAAATGGATTAAAATTTAGTGGTCAAGCTAAAATATGAGATTTATATTTTGAGAAAACTTTTATCAAATTTTAATACTGGTGATGAAAATATTGATAAAATTTATAAATAAATTAGACAAAATGGTAATATGTCAAGAATGTGTTTTAAAATTAAAAAAAACTATCTTTAGTTTTTTTCAAAAAAAAGTCCACTATTTTTCACAAACATCCAAAGTTATGGGAACATGAAATAAATATTTCATTGAAGAGATTCAAATATATAGTTTTTTTAAAAGTATATATTTAAAAAATGTTGTTTTATAATGTTTTTTATGACATTACTTGAGGCTAGATGGTTTGGGTTCCAAAAACCCATTTTTCAGAAAATAAGGAATTTTTTAAAAATAAAAACATTTCATAGATGGATAGAAATATTCTAGTAACATGATTTGAAACAAAAAAATTCTTCATGAAGATAATATTGATAATATTTGGTAAAGTAACTTTTGGTGATAATTATCATGGGGAGATTATCAGAATATGTAACATTAATCTTATTTGAAGAACTCTTATTTCAAATGTTTTATTCTTTTAGGTATTAAAAAACCCTTATAAGAATAAGTGAATTTTCTTGATGAAGGTTACCTTTTCAATTTTAATAATGAAAATTTTTTAGTAAACAGTTCGACGAGTGAATTTATTCATTCTATCAATCAAAATTTGAATGTTTACACACTAAACATATAAGACGTTAGGAGCCAAGACTTTCCATGCCTTAGTGAAATGGATTATAAATATTGGTTATGGAAGAGAATATTAGGAAAATTTAACCTTATAAACATATCTATATAGAATAATAAAGGACTTGTTAAGAATATACCAGAACATAGGTTTGATAAATTAAAATTATGTAACCCTTGCCAATATGGTAAGAAAAAAGTCAGATTTTAAAAATATTAGTGATGTATCAAATTTTATGCTTTAAATTTAGTGCACATGGAATTATTTGGTCCTATATGAATTTGAAATATTGGTGGAATATAATATGATTATGTTTTAGTTGATGATTATACTAGATATACATGGGTTTATTTTCATACAATGAAATATGAAGCCTTTAGTTATTTGAAAACATTTGTAGTCAAAATAAAAAATGAGAGAAACCGGTCCTTGATAACAATTCATAATGGTCAGGGTGGAGAAATTGAAAATTATTATTTTGAAATAATTTTATTAAGAATGGTATAGAACATAACTTTTCATTACCAAGAACCCACTAAAAAATGGTGTAGTTGAATGAAAAAATTGAATTATTCCAGAAATAACTAGGACCATGTTGAGTGAATAATGGGTTACTAAACATTTTTAAGATGAAGTGGTTATTGCTTTATTATATACTATAAATCAGATTTTAATTATAAATTTTCTTAATAAAACTGATTATGAGTTTTGGATAGGATGAAATCAAACAGTTACTTACTTTTAGGTTTTTGGTTGCAAAATTTTAATTTTGAATACTAAAGATAATTTACGTAAACTTACACCCAAATATAATGAAAGAATATTTTAATATAATTCCACTAATTCTATGACTTATAGATATATTAATAAAAAATTTGTATAATTGATGAAATATTTCATGTTATGTTGGATGAAACTGATCCATTTTTTTCAAAAAAAAAACACAACCTATATCCTCATATGTTATTTCTAAAACTGATTTTCAACCATTGTTATAAAGTTCTTCTCATAAGGAAATAACTCAAGAATTCATTTTTGAATTTACCAATTAGGAATATTGTATACCTATTTTTTAAGAGTAGTCTTTTTAAAACATAAAAGTTAGTTGTTTCTTAGGAATCATCCTAGTGAATGTATCATTATTGATGTAGATCAACAAGTTGGGACTAAAAGGTCTGTATAAAAAGAAATTAAAAATCTTTTTTTCTTATCCCAATTTGAACCAAATAATCTTGTTGAGGATTTCGATGACTAGGACTGGATTAAGTAAATTCAATATTAAAACAATTGGTTTAAAAGGATCAAATTATTGACATTAGAAGAAAGATCTATTGAAACTTATATAATTGGAGTAAAATGGGTTTTTTTGAAAAAACGTGATAAGAATGGAAAAATAATTAGAAATAAAGTTAAACTTATTGCTAAGGTGTATAATCAACAAGAGTGAATATATGATAATGAAACTTATTCTCTAGTATAAATGCTTGTATCTATTCATATAATTATATCCTTTGAAACATTCATTAATTTAATTTTTTTCAAATTGAAGTGAATAGTACTTTTCATATTGAATATGTTCAGAAGGTATTTTTTTTAAATACCCATGGTTTTGAAAATAAAAATCATCTAGAACATGATTATAAAAATACTAAATCATTATTGGAACATAAAAAATCCCCTAGAGCTTAGTATGATAGATTAACTGGTTTTTTATTACCAAATAAATTTGTTAATGGTGATATTGATCCAACTTGTTTAATAAAATAATTAAATTTAAACATGATGATTATTCAAATTTATTTTGGTGAAAATATATTTTTTCAAGTAAAAAATAATTAATAGATTCCTTTACATAGTTTATGAAGTAAGAATTTGAAATGAGTATGATGGGGAGTTAACATATTTAAATGGTTTTCAAATTTATGAAAACCCAAATGTAACTTTTTTATCAAAAAATAATTATATAAAATATCTTATTAAGAAATTTGGATATGATAATATTAAAATTATGAGTACTCCTATTAATAATTAAAATAATTTAGATCTTGATGTGGTTGGGAAACTAGTTGATCAAAAAAAATTAGAGGTATGAATGGATGTTTATATTACATAAATTTTAGTAATATTGATTGATAATGTTTTTAGTATTATTAGGTTTAAAATATAAATCAAATAAAAAATATTCTCTTCTAAAACAAGTTAAACATATATTTCTTTATCTGATGGGAGCTATGGATTTTAGACTTTTATATTCTTCTGTATATTTTTTTGAACTAAATTTTTTTTCAAATGCAGACATTGTTTGTTATAGAATAGACATGAAAAGTAAATCTATAAATTTTCATTTCATTGGTGATTCATTAGTTTCTTGATCATGTAAGAAACAACACTCAGTTATACTTTCCATTGATGAATCTGAATATATACTAGCTAGAAGTAGTTGTGGTCAAGTGTTCTGGGTGCAACACACACTCACTGACTATGAAATGAGTTTTACGAAAAATAAAATATATTGTAATAATAAAAGTACCAATTCTTTATGTAATGATATAGCACATAAATCAAATTCGAAACACATAGATATAATACACCATTTTCTTTAGAATCACATACATATAGAAGATAAAATTTTGAAATATATTAGAATGTAAGAACAAATTACAGACATTTTTACCAAACCTCTTAGTTCTGATAGATTTTAATATATCAGACATATGGAAGGAATAATTATTGTTAACTAATAATTAAAATAATGTTTTTGGTCACCCATATCTTTATATTAACATACTCCTCTTCATAGGGTAGAGAGTATATACGTTTTTTCTAAAAAAAATTTGTTTTTCATAAAAAAAATTATATTCTAAAATTTTTATTGTTTCTAAAAAAAATTTAAAATTATTTTTTCAGACTCAATATTTTTTATAAAACTTTTAGAGTTATAATTTTAAAAATAATTCCTAGACTTTGAAAATATTATAATTTTTCGGACATAAATTACATTAAAAAAAATTCAGATTAATATATTATCATAACACCTTTTTAAAAAAATGGAGATTATATATTATTTCAAAACTATCGTAATCAGTTTATATAATAAAACTATTATATTCAGACATTATAATAATAAATTATCATAATATTAATATTTTTTTTAAATCAAGAAGACAAGGTTAATCATACAAATTAATCTTTCTACTCTATAAGGTACTCTTCTATTCTTTTAATATTCACACTATTTCATTACTTTATATTGTAATTATTATTTTTTTAGGCTTTTAGTTTTTTGAAATCCTTTCATTTTCTTAAAAAAATCTAATCAGAATGATCCACCATATGATAATACTATTAAAATCATCTAGAGTTCCAAAATTACTTTAAAATTTATTTGGATTAATCAAGAAAGTCATGTTAGCTGAGTTTTGAATCACAATCATTGATTATATTATGAATGAAAATTCTTTTTCCGCAGTTTCTATATAAGGTTGGGTGACCCCAAGTCCCAGATCGGCTCT
Source organism: Viscum album (assembly GCA_963277665.1). Classification (NCBI taxonomy): domain Eukaryota; kingdom Viridiplantae; phylum Streptophyta; class Magnoliopsida; order Santalales; family Viscaceae; genus Viscum; species Viscum album. The sequence goes on from OY728119.1 coordinate 448,448,706, forward strand.
ATTGACTTTATGCTCTTGACTTTTCACCCCCCATAAAAGACTCTAATATGCTTGTCTTTCTTTTAATCTATTATCCTGGATCTAAGTCCAAATCGAGTCATGAAAAAAAAATTCAATGTGGTTTGTATTCACTGAACGGTTGGTTGTAATACTATGGTATGAAAAATGTGATTTAACACTCATTAATATAATTTTGTTTCGTGTTTAGTAATTAGTATGTGTCAAAAAACCTAATAAGTATTTCAATTTATAGTTTCCTGAGGTTGTTTCAGAGTTCTAACCCTTTATTCTGTATGTTAAAGAGGATGATAAGGAAAAAAATTATGTTACAATGTTTGAAAATAGGTATATGTTTTCTTATAAAAGAATATATAATTTATTTGGAGCTCCTATATAAGGAGAAGTGTATTTTCCTTCTCATAAATTTCCAAAAAACCTCGGAATTCATAATAGGAATATTGTAGAAGATTCATTATTTTTAAAGTATGAAAATGTTAGAAATGTATCATAATTAAGTTTGGATAATAGATTCATATCCCTATAGATGAAATGATACTTGATTATGAGTATGGGTGACTGAGATACTTTGAATTTATCAAATGTGTTTGTTTTGTATTACAAAGTGCATATGAGGAAGACCGACAGAGAAAAGTCTATTTTGATTATGGTTGAATATATCTAACCAGCTTCAATCAAGTCAATCATCATTTATCAGTAAGTTGGCTGTAATGTGTTTATAGATATTGAAGATGGAAAAACATCAAATCCACTTAGGTAACGTATTTCTTTATCAGTGAGGATATGATTTCAATGATGAAACTTGTTTCTGAATCTTTGTCTAAGAAGTTTGAAGAGAAAGTTGATGGGGCTTCCTTCAGTGCTCATCCATCAAGGAAAAATGAAGAGGTTGATAAGAAGAAAATTAGAAAGGTAGAAACATTTACTACTATAAATACATTGAAAAAAAGGAATATTACTGATGATATTTTGAGGAATAATGAAATAGAAGTCATTGAATAATCAAAGGGATCTAGAGTTTTGAATCAACCCCACAAAATATAATGATTTAAATATTCAGGTTTTCGAACAGTTTGAAAAAAAGCAAGATGAAATGAAACAAATAAGTGGTTGTGTGAAGAGAAAAATTTGTAAAAATTTAATTAAATGTGTATAAAGAACTTTTATGGATATAGTAAATTAATAATCCCATACAAATCATATTAATCTCTAAGATGGATTTACTTTTAAAGAAACTTCAGTGATACCTTGCAATATCCCTTCTATGGTAGATAAGGAAAATAAATTATTTTATGAGGTAGAATCAGTTCTAGATGTTCCTAAAAAAGAATCAGTACTAGATTTAGTTAGAAAAGGAATTTGATAACTACAAGATAATTAATAGAATTTATTAATAAGGAATTCAATGTAGATGTTGAAGGAAAATAAAAGGAAGGAAAAGAAAATTAAGAAGGCGAATATGAAGAAGTGGATGTTGATAAATAATTTGAAGTAGATGAATATGAAGTGGTAGAAGATGAAGATAAAAAATAGGATGAAAGTGATGAAACAAATCCAGATAAGGAATCATGAAATTCATCCTTATTCTCATCAAGTTTACCATCTAAGTCTAGTGAGGATAAGAATAAAGGAATCTCTCAAGAAGATAAATCTTCTATATAAGGGGAAGAAAAATCATTATAAAAAAAATTAAAATGTCAATAATAAAATAAAAATGTTGATAAAAAAGAAAAATCAGATAAAAAATTGGAAATTATAGAAATTTCTGGTGAAAATAAAGTCTCAAATACAGATAATAATAAATGAAAAGAAGTGTAATTTAGAACCATCCAAACAAAACCACCTGAGGTTGATCCTGATCATTCGAACTCAGAAGCAACAGTATCTCAAACTGGTTTGGATTATATTTTCCAAGTATTTAGGATATTAGAAGGATAAATTAATTACATTTCAAAACATGAAGAAATATTCCAGCTTATTTATATCTGTATTAGTGAAAAATAAGAATCAATAAAAGTATTTATAGAATCTGTGATTCTGAATGAAGATGAATTGAAAACTTTTCATGAAAACTCCCATACTCAAAAAATATCATGTAATTAAATGGTCAATTGTTCTAAAAAGTTCAATTTTCATATTCATATAAATGATGAACAATTTGATGAATTAAGGAAATTTAAATTATAATTTGTTGAATATTTTATCATGTTATCATCAGACATGGATAACATAGTATTGTTTGTTGAAGAATTCATAGATGACACGAATGAACTAATTGAAGATGTAAATGTTTTGAAACAATATATTTGATATATGGTGTTGGAGATGAGAAGACTCATCTCTTTTGAATATGATCTGATTTTAAGGAGGGATCAAAATAAAGAGTTATATGAGGATGTCCAGAGATTTAAGAATCAAGACTGGATGTAAGAAGAAATAATTGATAATCTTGAGAATGATCGGCATGAGTTCAAGAATATGAAATAATTTTTAAGAAACATACTGAAAAATAATGTTTTCTTCTCCTTTGAATACTCAAAAGTTTTTTGTAAAAAATTTGTATTGTTAATGAATTCGAATTTCATCCAACGCCTTTATGCTTATTTTTTTTCAATTTTGATTTGATATATATTATTTTATACATAAGTGGTTGATGACTTAGGTGAATTTTGTTTTATATGTTATATATTCAAATATTTCATGAAACATAAGATCCTCCCATTCCTTTTTAAAACACACAAGGAGGGATGATATATTATGTGGATATTGTTTATCACAAGGTAAAATTGTTTTATTTTGGGGGGAATACAATCCATAGGGAAGAAATTTTACTAAGGGGGAACGATTTATTTATTGAATAAATTTTCTCATACTCACCATCATATTCAATGTTTTATTTATAAGAGTTACAAACTCAGGGATGTTATGTTTCAAATAATAAATCTGAATACGAGGTCATTAAAAGAGAAGAGCGTTGTTTGTTTTTCAAGTTATATTTTTTCCATTTAGGGTTTGGGGGTTTTCCTTCCAAAATGGGGGAGATTATAAATTCATATGTATTATTACTTATATTTCAATTCCTTTTAGTTTTTTATATCACAGATACTTCCTTAAATTTTTTTTACGGAAATCTATTTCCCGATAGTTTTAGTATGTTTTTTATAAAACACTACCTTCTACGATACATAGAAAAGTTACTGATTAATTAAAAATATAAACATATTATTTATCATTAAAATCATCATATTGAGAGTGTTTATGATACAACATGCATATCTGTAATCATTCCTAGAGTTATAATTGTGTCTTTCCTATCATACTGAAATAATTCATGACCATCTGACAGGTAATAGTACCAATAAAATTATACTGAATTTTATAAGGATTATCATCTTTCCAAATCAAAATGAAATACATTAGTTTAACCTAAGTTTATAATCAAAATTCATATAATTATTTTTATCATAAGGAATACCTTTAAAGCTATAATGGTGTTAAACAAAAATTACATTGAGAATTTAGTTTCAAATGATTTGACAAGTGCCAGCTGTCTGAGGCCATTATAACAAACTCATAATTTTTATTATTGGAGCATCACCAATAAATTTCGAGTAATTTGAAGAGGTTAGTACAAATTTCATGTGTAATTCATGTTGTTTAAAGATTGCATGGAGTGAACTTCGCATTCATTGTCTTTGTAATTTTTTTGATAGTTAGTAGTTATACATAATTTTTTTTAGGGTTGTTTCCTTATGAATATTTTCTTCTATAATCATGTCTGATCATTTTTATTATAGTTAATTTCTTTGGTTGGTAATATGGTTAATATGATATATCATTTTTCGGGATTCTAAGGCTAATAAGATAGACACTGATCATTATATCAAGGGTTTCAAAGGACTGAAATATAGAACTATTTGGATCATCTTATTAAGGAATTTCCAGGTAAAGGGAGACAAATTTGTAGTAAGTATAAAATTGTGGATAAATTTATTCAATTTTATTAACAACCTTACTCTTAAGGTTAAAATTGGTGAGCCTTTTTACTATATGTTGTAAATTAATCAATGTATTACTAGCTATTGTTTTCTTTTTTTACATGTTTCTATTCATTTGTGCATGTAATTTAAAGTGAGTCATCATATTCAACTTTCTATACATTTTATTTTATGGATAGAACTCATATTATGATAAACAAACTATAATATTAATCATATCCACTCTTATTTCCATATTCACTTTGATAATTGGACAAATTCAATGTATAATAAAGTTACTTTATGAGGCTTTGTGTTTTTTCTATTTTAATGGTTTTTTATACTACAATTCAACCCGCTCTTATAAGTATTTCCATAATAATACTACTCTTATGATCCTAATAAAACTATATGTATAATTTTATAGCCATAATATTTCCCTTATCCTTTTTAAAACAAATATATTTTGATAATAGTTTTTTGTGGGGTTTCAAATAAAGCTACTAAAAATAAAAAAAAAGTCATTACATCCTTTCAAAATCAAATGATTTATCTTTTACTCCACATTTACCTATGAAAACATTAGATATTTCTATAGAATATATTTTTAGATATTTATTAAAAATTATTGTTTTAATATATATTAAATGTTTACATTACATCAAATTTTAAAATTACACTGAAAAAGTAACTAGTGAGTTTTTCACGTATAAATTATTTATAAAAATAATAAATGAAAATTATTTTTAAATATTTATCACAAGTAGGGATTTCCATTAGATTTTTATATTATATCCAATGATTCCTGGTTTGAAAAAATAAATTATTTAACCAATATTCTATTAATTATATTTAAAATAGTTTTTATTGAAAAAGGGTAATTTTTAATACCATTTTTAAAGTAATATTATATTATTCGTCTAAAGTTATTCTCCATTTACAATTTAATTTCTATCCTATGTTTTCAGAAAATGAGTAAAATTAAATCATTGTCAGATAAATCTCCTCTTAATGATTTTTTCTTGCTAAATCATCTTTTGTGTATAACCAATTTTTTTTAATTCCTTTCCTCTATGAATATGCTCTTTTGGATTCCTTTAATTAAAGGTTATTCACCAAGATGTAACACATAAATTGATTTAGAAAATTATGGAATTAATTGTATGGCCTCTTTCTATATGGTTAAAGTAAAATATGGTTTGTCTTGATTGGAAGATATTTACCAAGAAAGGTACTTATTGTCATTGGACATCTATTTATTTTCTAATTGTTTATCATGATATAATTATTTATGGATTTTTTACTGATCTATTATGCAAATACATTTTGAAAAGGATTTGAAACAAATTTTAATTTCATGGGTTATTTGTTATTTTATAAATTATCAATTTAATGTAGAACTCACGTTTATAGATTCATGATGGGTGGGGTCCAATATATTCCTCAAATAAAATTGTTAATGTTTTATACATAATGAAATAATATAGTGTGTTCCTTATTGAACATTATAAAAAATTAATGTTTGAGGATTCGTAGATATGCTCACAAAATAAAGGATAATGCTTCTAAGATATGCTCACAAACCAAATTGCGATACATATTGTGTATTCTCCAAAACTAAATCATGAGGATTCTTGGATATGCTCACAATAGAATGATACCATATTATTATATCTATTTAATAGTCTTATGATTAATTTTATGACTATATTATTCTCCATGGGATATAGATTATTGAAACAAGTTTTTACACTCGGTTGATTCATTTCTTATGTTATGTTATGTCCTGTGATTCCCTTCGGGTCACTAGTATGCCTAATTTGATCCTTGGTATTTATATCTACAGTTTGAAAAGAATCTGGGTATCGTTGTTTAAAAAGAAGCTTTTTTTAAAAAAATTGGTGAGATGAATAGTTAGGTACATAGTTAGTTTTACCATACAGTAACCTTGCGGTATGACTCTGCGAGGTTGAAGTGGTGTTTTTCATAGTTTTTGTTTGGAAAATCAAAATTTGAAACTTGCCTTGTAATCTATGTGGGATCTATGGTGTTTTCACAGGGGTGTCACATGATTTAAACACTATTTTATGAAACTGTGTGGACCCCATTGTAAATTTTGAACCCCTTATACCTAATGGAATATAGAAGTTCTATGTTTTTTAACTGTATGTACCACCCGAAGAATCCATGATATCACCTTATGAACTTTTAATAAGGGGATTTAAACTTTTTATATTGGACATATTAGAGCTTAATCACACCATAATCTCATTTTGGCTCGTCCTAATCCTTACTCAACACTTTGGAGGTCTCTCCCCTTGGATTATAATCAAGTTTCATTCATTCTTGACAGATCTCATCGAGGTGTATATCATTTTTATCCAGTTTCCCCTATCCTTTGTAGATCTACAATAGATGTCATCTTCTCACATATTATTGGAACAAAATAGGGATGTGATGTTAGATATAATGAGTGTGATGGGGGAATGATGTTGTTTTATATGGATCATGTATTGGCAGGACCCAATCTACACCTCCTTAGTCTACACATCTGAATGCAATTTGTTCTACCTCAGTTTTGAATTTTTTGTACAAAGGGTTAATATTATGAATTTATTATTGTTCATGTAAATTCCTTCATATTTGTTCAACTAATTAAATTTGATTTTGATTTTAATATATTTGTTAGAAATATGGATGTTCTTAAAGGGGATTTTCTTTGAAAGTGGTGATTTTCACACCATGCGTTTGATTAAATTATTGTATGGTTTATTGGAATCATAAATGGGGTTTCAAACACTAAAGATGATTATATTGACTTTAAATGTTTTTTATAATTTTTTTCATTTTCTCGAAATGTATTCCTAAAAACATAGAACCCTGGGAACCTTAGGTGTGTTGGGAAACAGACATCAGTGACCCTAGTGTGTGTGGCACCACTAGGGGTTACTTTGGGATTTTGATGGACTTTTGTAGGACTCAATATCAGTTGGTAACAATTAATGATTGGTTTTAGATCTATTATTTATAATACATATTCCCATATGCTACGACCCAATACCATGTGCTTTTTAATTTATTTTTATTATCACATGATGGATTTTTTCAGGGGTAATTACTCACATGTTTTCACATGACATTGTTTCACATGGTTTCAAATGAAGGGTTATTTCAAGTATATATATTTAATTTCTTACCAATGTTTTGTGGATATTAATTTCTATTTTATCACTTATACTTTTCATATTTCATGTATTTGTGGATATAAAATCATTTTCATTAAAACCCAAGGAAAATGATTTAAAAATAGGTTTTGATATATAAAAATTCTTTATAAGACTTTCTCTTTTTTACAATCCAAAACAACTGAATTCTTGTTATTAGACATTGGATAAACTATGTGGTGGTATCATACTTGGATATTTTCTTACATAATAAGTTTTCTTTTGGAATATTTTATACATTGTTTGACTCATGTAATGTTAAGGGCATTATGCATCATTTCAACTTATCTATTCTTCATTGACTTAGTAGAATGATTGTAAAGACCCAAGTTAGTTGTTCATGGAAATTACATTACTTTTTCATAATACATAATATATAAAACAAATATACTCCAAAATACAACATTATATTAGTGCCTTTGTAAAAATGAATCATAGTCTTCTAACTTGGTGAATGATCTTTAATATCTCCCACAAAGATCTTCCCTTTTTTTCTAAAAAGAACATTTCTTTATATCATGGGGAAAATAAAACATAAAAATGGTGGTATCAAATTCTTAGTAAGGGTGAATATGGAGAACATAAATCAAAAAATAAACATATGAATGTAAAAACATGAACAAAATGTCTAATTATCAAAATATTGAGTCATGAAATAAATCATAGAAATATATAAAGCATATATCATAAAGGAACATTAACCATGATAAAATAACATTGGCATGAAACATGAAATTGTGGAAAACAAATAATAACACAAAATAATTTTTATATAACAAAAGGAATTTCATCTAAGACCATCATAGTTGACAAAGTCCATTACAGAACTAGCTTTAATATTTGTTCCATCAATATATTATTGAACATGATTTACTTGTCGTTCCATCCCTATATTACTAAATCTGATTAACATTTCATTTCAGTCATGTCTATCTCATGAGATATAAATCTTTACCTAATAAATATTATGGTGATATAGGTCCCACCCATCTCATAATGAAATCATTCTTACATGTTCCACCAAAACCTAAATCATTCATCATAGCATAACCCATGAAATAAAATGAATTTTTAACGTCATTCCATCATAACAGAATCCATAAAAGATAAATAGATTTCATAAAAATAATTCCATCATAAAAAAATCTATAAAATAATTGGGATATAAACATAACACAATGTCATCTTATATGGAAAATAATTTTGATAAAAGAGTCGAACTTAATTTTTGAAGAAAATATCCTTCATTCTTAATAAACGTTTTAATTTCTCAAAATATCACGAAATTTTAAACGAAAATTATTAATAGGAAAATATACTTGAAATAGTATATATTATGCTTAAAGTAAATAATGAATTATGAATATGTAAAAATATTCTCATGTCGTATAATATAAAAAAACATTCTTCTCGTACTTTGCTAGAAAAGATAAAAAGTACCTCATCCCGAAAATGACAAAAGATTCCATTCATAATATTTAGTAATAATGTTATTAAATTATTTCATAATTATACTCCTTTTTGTTTTATCATATATTTATATATTCTCATCTATTTTTAGTTACATTTCTTTGTTACTCGTTCATCGAGTATTAACTACTTTATGTTCTTATGCATTTTTTTGTCAAATATGTTCTTATTTATCATTTAGTTATATCATTTTTAGAATCATATTAAAATAATATATATCATATTAATTCATTCAATTAATTTATATAATCATTATTTAATTAATATCATTTAGAACGAATAATATTACATCGTGGAGACAGTAGGTCGTACCTATACCTGAACGACGACATTATTACCATAATTGTTGAACGGTATTGACATGGATGGTGTATAATATTTCAGAATAAATATAATTTTATAATAATCATATATAGTTACTAATTCCATCATTATATATATCCAGGTATGTTGGTGATGAAAAACATACTACACCATAGCGTGGAGACGGTAAACCGTACGTACGTACTTGTGGTGATTTCATTTTTCATAGGATAGATAGAAGATGAAATATGGTTTTTTCATATTAAAAATAACATATCAGTATACCAGTGATATTGGAGTTATTATTTAATAAATAAAACACTCATGAAGAGTAAGTGTAAGAAGAATGATGTTTGATAGAATTGGTAGAGGAGAATATGTCCTCTTTAATGTTCTTCCTCTAAATCTCCTCTTAGAGCACTAGAGTTGGTATTTTAAGATGACAAAAACCACTAGAATGTTTCTAGGGAAGTTGATATGGGAAATTTTTAGGGGAGTTTTGTGTTTAATGGCTTCAAATGAGGTGAATATTTTAGGGACTATGTGCCCTTTTATAATTGAGGTGAGGGGCACTTTTAGAAACCCCAAAAATATTAATTTATAATAAAATAATAACACACTTAAAACCCACAGAAATTACCAAGATTAAAATATTATATTATATAGGGTTGTAATCTCATCAACTAATAAACTTTAAACAAGTTTTTATGTCAATTAAAGCATTATCATTTTAATTATCACTTAGCAACTCTATTTAATTTCTAACTAGGGTAACAAATATCTCAATATTAAAAGGGTGAAATATTTACTTATTTGAAGTAAAATAGATAATAAATTAATAATTTAGAATATTATAGACCATAACATAATTATTATATATTTTTTAAAATGTTTTATGATTTTTAAATAATTTAATATAACTTTATTTTGACAAAATATCGGGTGTCAATTATGACACAATTTATTTCATGGATTTTTTAAAATATAAAGATAATATATTATCCTCCAAAAAAAATATTTTATCATATTTTTAATTGGTCAAAGTCATATAAAAAATTCATAGGACTAATTAAGTATCCAAAATTGTATTTAGTTAATTACTTTGAATAAAATTTATTTGATATTTTCCTTAATAAAATAATTTCTACATCAATTTTGGGTAGTTATTTAATATACTTATTTGTTGAGTAAAAATTAAAAATTAAATACTATGATGAATATAATTATAATATATTTTGTAATAATAATTTTAGTTGAATTTATCTTCTAGATAATCTTCTATTAAAAATATTATATTTATTATATTATGAATGAGACAACTTTAACACCACTTGAAATAAAAAAATTTAAGTGTCACAATATCTTATTTAAGGCTCAAAATGGTCACTAACTATACCCTTGGATGATTTTGGTCTATATATACATGAAAAATCAAATTAGGTAATATGTTTGGGCATTTTATTGCTTATTATAATTATAATAATAATTTGTTTATAATTTTTTTAACAATTAAATAATTTCTGCATCATCCAAATATAGAAAAATATAGCAATTATTTCATTCCTAAAATTTACAAGTAAATTACCATGATAAGGAGAAACATTTTAAATTTTACATGAGTATTTATAGTCAATTTTATATTCTATATAATCTTTTTTTAAATGACATAATATTAAAAACATGAATGTGAAATCTTTAAAGTTTCATTAAATGACATATTATAAATACCATAATATATCTCAAGTGGCCAAAAAAATAAAAAGTAAATTAATATTATGGAAATGAACACATTAAGTTAAAATTTATCGTTTAGATTCTTTGATACCACCCATTTGTCAATATGTGAACATAAAAAATATATTAAAGACAAAGAAAACGACACTTCATGTCTTTTGTCTATTTAAATATTATTTAAGTAATTTTCATGGACAATTGTCCATTAAATGAAATAATTTGAATCATGAAATATTAAGGGTCTAATTTAATTTTTCAAATATTATTTTCATTTTTTGGTTATTTTATAGTCATTATAATTTAATTTTTATCCTAAATTTCCTAATTTACCCTTTAATGTGCTAACAAAATTTTCCATGGTAACTATTCATATTGGTCAAAAATAAAAGGGACATACTTACCAAATATTCACCTGTTGAATCCTAATTTTAAATACCTTTATCATAATTGAAAACTAATAATTGGATGAAATAAATTAAAAATAATTATGGTAAAATGTCATGAAAAACCATTTTTTTGGAAAAATAACCCCTTTTAAATGGAAAATTTTTTTATTATAAATTCATGTATAAAATAATTTTCTAAAACAATAATTGGATAAAAATTAAATAAATATAATTTAAAACTTTTCCAAAACATAATTTTATTATGTGATGTTGTTAAATTAAAATACTGTTTTCAATAAAAATCTATATTTTTATTATCCATAAAAACTTAAACTTATCAGAAAAATACCAAAAAATAAACCAAACTAATGTTTTATAATATAAATTATAAATAGAAGTTAATTTTTTTTAATATCAATATAATAAAGTGTGAAAACTAAATTTTAAATGGGTGCGCAATCAAAAGTCAATAAAACTATTTTTTAAAAAATACATCTTTTATCAGAAGGAAATTGAATTTATTCTTATATCATATATAGAAAACATATAAGAAGAATTTAAAACACTAAATTGAATAAATTATATATATATTTCAATAATAAAATCTATAAAGAGTGATATTATTATTTTATAGACTCAATTATTTTAATTATAATAGTTTTTTAATGATGTTAATTCTATTTATACCTACTATTATAATGACTACGTTATAATACTTAGTAATCACTTATACTCGGTTTTGTGTGAAATGAATTATATGAAATAAAATTTTATTATGTGTATCACATGCCAAAAATAGTTTTGCATATACTTCAATATAATATTTCTGTATCATACAACATAAGATATCAAAGAAATTAAAAAGAATCTATCTTATAAAATCTCAAAGTGTGAAATTATACCCACCTTAAAATGAATTTATCCCTTGAAATTCATTGGGGGTTATAAAAGGTTTAATTTTTAAAAGTATCATTCATAGAAACCCACATCGTAGAAAGGAACTCTAAAACAAAATTTTAAAAGGTAAATTCAGAAACATAACACTTACCCAAAGTAACTCATCCCCATGTATCCACATAGGAGAACATAGGTGGGAAGTGAAAACATGGATATGGAAGAACAATATAACCATCATGTTCCGATGGAGTGTGATTGTGAACAAGGTTAAGAGAAAGTTAACTACCTAAAGGCTATATATTTTCATTGATTTAATGGACCATCTATTGCATCAGATAAGAAGGTACTAAGATAGCATTTTTAGATTTCAAAATCGTTTCCATTATGTTGAATAATTTTTCAGGATAATAAATAGTTACTTGATTTTGGTACAATATCAGCATTATTCCTTCCGTGAACAATTTCCAATTCATCTCTTATTCAAATAAATGAAGTTGAATTTTTTATTCTTGATGTGTTTGTAGATAATACGATAGAATGATAGTTCATTACACTTGTCTCAAAAAAAATGTTACCATAGGTAATAAAATACTCTTAAATACACCTATAGTGAGATCATACATTAATATAATAAACATAAAACCGAATATGACTTATACTATCCATAAATGGATTACATTAAAATCCTTCCAAAAACTAAAAATATAAACATTAGAAAAAGGTGAACTAAATCGATAAAAAATTTGTCTCCCATATCTCATAAGTTAGTTCTTTGTTGTCAAATTCCAAACATTTTAATACCATAATCATATATTCTCTCTAAACATGGTAATAACATGAATTACAGTAGAACCTTAGTAAAAACATGCATTCTGTCAAAATTAACTCTTTCCAAACACTAAAAAACCAAAAATTCTATATACTCAAACAATGATTTATATTTTTTCCTTATATCAATCACAAGGTCATTAATACTATAAATCATCTTCTTGTCTCTTTATCCCTTCATTATGCCCAAATAATGTTCTTTCAAAAAATATTTCAATCACTCTTTATCGTTACCAGTATAATATACTTATGGAAAACCACAATAGACCAATACTAAGATATTCCAGTATTCCATAATACTATAAAAGATATTCAAGACACTATTTTGGAATCCCATTACAAAAACACATAATCATTCCACCACATCGTTTTCATAATCAACATTGTGAATAGTTATCACATGTGATTTGACTTTTTCTTTTTTCCTTAAGAGGTTTCTGACATTGATCATCATCATTAACCCTTGGTTTTAGGAATTTGTTATAATAATTTCTTATTTCCTTTCACTTGTGACCCTGATTTGTGGGAGGATCACTCTTTGGATGTTTCTGTATATTCCCATTACTTCAACAATAAAATGCTTGATGGCCTAATTTCCCACACTTAAATCATTTATCAGTCCCCTTAAGATAATTTCCTCTATGTTTCCATCCACACATTAAGTATAAATAAAATCTAATATTATTTTATTTGTAATTTTTTTAATTTCCTTTGAAGTCTATCCTTTTTTTCTTATCATAACAGAGAGATAGATAAGAAACTGCAATCTACATTTTTGTAAGAAGAATATAAAGAGTGTAAATATTGAAATATGTTATTGGACTCATCCCAATCTATGGTGTCAATTTTATCATGTAGCCTCTTAATCTTGATAATGTTCCACCATAGATTCTCTTTTACTTCTAAGCAATAAATAACCAACTTAACCATTTCATGTTCTGAGAAATAGAGAAAGAAACATATCTTTTCAACTGTACAAATCCATTTCTATGCAACTAGTGGATTGGTCCTTCCACTAAAATAAGGATGATGTTGCCTTATAAAAGATTCAAGTGAACATTGTTCCCACCTTTGGTCATTTGGAAGCCTATCAAGATTTGTGGTCATAGAAACAAGATTATTTATTCGATCTATGATAACATTTGGTTGTTTAGGATGATAATAATTGTATTTTCCATCACATCTAGAATTAATCTGGTTTATCTGCATTCCAACCATTTTCCAAAACCCAAACAGAACAGTGTGAGAGGAAAAAATAATACATAGAAAACAACATAATAAACGGGGAGTACTTTTAATCTCTAAAATCATAGGTTTAATCTTATTTTATTCATGATCATTTACATAATTTTTTAACTGTAGAATATTGTTAGACTTACCCTCAAGGACATCCATAGACATGCCTCATAAATATCTCTAGGGATCTCACAAAATTTTTCGAATCCTATTTTACAAAGGTTAACTAAAATTTCACTCTAATACCAACTGTAATGTCACAAGATTGGCATAAAAGGACATGGCATTACTTTTAGAGAATAATTAATACATTACACAAACAAATTCCAAAAGACTGTATTGGATTAGTGAATTTGGAAACATGGAACATAATATTCTAACTTGTTGAAAGATCTTCAAAATCTCCAATAAATATCATCCCCTTTTGTTTTCCTATATAAAATCATTATTTATATCCTGGGGAAAAGAAAACATAAAAAGGGTGACCTAAAATTCACATTAAGGGTAAACATGGAGAACACAAAACTAACCATAAATATAAGAATGTAGAAACATAAACATAATGTTTATATATCAAAATCATGAGTCATGAAATAAATCTTTCCAGTACATAAGGGATTGATCATAAATGAACTTCAACCATGATGAAAAAGAATTGGTATAAATCAGGGAATTATGGAAAACAAATAAGCACAAAATATAATTCATATACTATCCACGTAATTTCTACCAGGACCATCATAGTGGACAAAGTCCATTACTGAATTGGGTTTACATTCTGTTCCAGCTATGTGTTATTGAAACAGATTTACATACCATCCCAACCATGTATTACCAAACCAGATTTACTTATCATTCCAATAATGACTATCTCATGAGATATAAATCTTTTCCCAATTCATTAAATATAGATATAGGTCTCACCCATCTCATAATGAAACAATTCTTACATGTTATACAAAAACATAAATCATTCATCATAGCATAACACATGAAATAAAAATATTTTCCTAAACATCATTCCATCCTAACATAATAAATAAAAGATAAAGGGATTTCATAAAAATAATTACATCATAAACAGAGTCAAATAAATTTAATATTAGGGATTTAAATGTAACCATATGTCATATTAGATTTAAAATATTTTTAATAAAACAATTGAACTAAATTCCTGAGGAAAATATCATTTCTTCTTCAAAAACATTTTCCTTTCTCAAAATGCCATGAAATTTTAAAAGGAATGTATATAGTTGAAAATATACTTGAAATAATGTAGAGAAAAAATTATATAAATAATTAATTATGAATATGTAAAAATCCATTCATTCCATATAATCTAAAAAACATTTGTCTCGTACTTTTACCGGAAAATTCAAAAAGTACCTCATATCGGAAACACAAAAAAATTCCATTCATACCATTTAGTAAAAAATAACCAATGGGTAAAATTTAATTTAAAAAATTATAGAAGTATATAATGAATATTTTTAACTATATAATTATAAAACATGGATTTGGATGATAAAAATACCCTAGTAAATACTTACGAATGAATAATCTCTGATAAAAAAAAGATTTGCAATGTTATCTCATTCCTTCGATATGATTTGCTTAGTATGTATCCAAAAATCTTTTATAATGATTTAAATAAAGTTATTAACATATTACATAATCATTGTAATTTTTATTATATCATATATTATTATATTTTCAATCGTTTGTTAGTAAAATTTCATTGTTACTCGTTATTCGAGTATTAACTACATTATGTTCTTATGAATGTTTTTTCAAATAATTTTTTATTTATATTGTTATTTTATACATATATAATTTATATAATTATATTACCATAATATATATCATATATATTCATTCAATTAATTTATATATTCATTATTTAATGAATATCTTGTAGAATAAATCACATCACATTGTGGAGATAGTAGGCCATACGTACGCACGAGCGATGATATTGTCCCATAATTATTGAAAAGTGTTGACATGGATGGTGTATAATATTACATAACCGACAAAATTTTATAATAATCATATATAGTTATTAATTCTATCGTTATACCCATCTAGGTATGTTGGTGATGAAAAACATACTACAACACAGCGTGGAGACGGTATGTCGTAAATACCCACGGGTGGTGAATTTGTTTTTAATGGGATTGATAGAAGATGAAATATGGTTGTTTCATATTTATAATAACATATCAATATAAAAATGATACTGGGGATATAATTGAGTACGAAAAAAACTTATGAAGAGTAATTAGAATAAGAAATAAGTTTGATAGTATCAAAAGATGATATTACCTCTTCTTTAACGTTCTTCTTCTAAATTTCCACTTAGAGTGCTAGAGTTGGCCTTTTAAGACTACCAAAACCTCTATAATGTTCCTATAGAAGTTGAGAAGTGAAATACATAGGATATGGAAGATATTAAAGGATCAAAATGAATTAAATAGTTGAGGGAGGATGTCCCCTTTTTTAGTTGAGGTGAGGGGCACTTATGGAAACCTCAAAAATATTAAATTATAATAAAATAAAACCCCGTATAAAAACCTTTGAAATGTCTCAATAAATAAGATTAAATTAGATAGGGTTTTAATTGAATCATCCAATAAATTTTGGATATGTTTTTATGTCAATTTAAGAATTGTCATTTTAATTAACACTTAGTTATTCTATTTAATATTTAACTAGGGTAACAAATATTTCAATATTAAAAGGGTGAAATATTTACTTATTAGAAGTAAATTAGACCATAAACTAAGAATTTTGAAGATTTCAAAAAATATAAAAATAATTATATATTCTTAAAAATGTTTTATTATTTTTAAATAATTTATCAAAAACCTTATTTTGACAAAATATAATTAGTGTCAATTTTGACACTGTTTAATTCATGGATTTTTAAAAATATCAAGCTAAGATTTTATCCTCAAAATAATATTTCTTAATATATCCAGGGGGTCATGTTCATCTATAAAATTCATTTGGAAAATTACTTATCCCAAATTATGTTTATTTAATTATTTTTTTTAACATTTATTTGAGATTTTTTTAATAAAATAATTACAACATCGGTTTTAGGTTATTATTTAATATACCTATTTGTCGAAAAAAATTTAAAAATAATATACTATGATGAATATAATTATAATATATTTCCAAATAATACTTATTTTATAAATTATATTCTTGAAAACATTTAATGAAAATGTTATATTTTTTAGATTATAAATGTGACAACAATAACACCACTTGGAATGAAATAATATAATTTTTAAAATATCTTATATAAGGATCCATATGGTCACTAAGTATACCCTTGGATGGTTTGGGTTAATATATACTTGACCAATAAAATTTCGTAAAGTTTTTTTCCCTTTTGATGGTTATTATCATTTTAATAAAAATTTGTTTATTGATTTTTTATTGACTAAATAATTTCAGCATTATCCATATATAAAACATTAAATAATTATTTCTTTCCTAAAAATTACAAATGAATTTAAATTATCATTTTTAATATTTTTCCTTTTCTATGAGTATTTATTGTCAATGTTTTCTTTTTCATAACCTAATTTTAAAAATGATATATTATTTAAAACATGAATGTGGCATCTTTAAATTTTCATTAAATAAAATTTTATAAATACCATAATATCTACCAAATGGCCCCAAAACGTCAAAAGTATATTTATATTATGGTAATTTTATTATTAAGTTAAAATTTATCATTCAAATTCATTGATACCACCCATTTTTTCATATGTGAACACATTAAAGATATTAATTTCAAAGAAAATGACACTTTGTGACTTTCTTTGATTTAAATATTATTTAAGTCATGTTTGTGGACATGTGTACATTAAATGACACAATTTTAATCCTAAAATGTTAAGGGTCTAATTTTATTTATCAACTAATATATTTTTTCATTTGTTTTTGTTCTTTTATAGTCATTATATTTTCATTTTTATCCTAAATTGCCTAATTTACCCTTTACTATGGAAACAAACTTTTCCATTGTTACTATTCATATTGGTCATAAATAAAAAGAACCTACTTACAAAATTTGGACCTTATGAATCCAAATTTGAAATAACTTTATCAAAATTAAAAAGATATAAGTTTTTGAATTAAATTTAAAATAAAGCTGGTAAAATGTCACAAAAACTACTCTTTTTTGGAAATATACCCATTTTTAAATGAAAAATGTTTTTATAATAAATTAGTGTATAAAATCAATTTCAGAAAATATAATTGGATAAAAATTAAATAATTAAAATTTAAAAGATACCCAAAACACAATTTTACTGTACACTGAGTTTAAATTAAAATAACGTTTTCAATAAAAATAAGTATTTTCACTATTCATAAAAAAATAAAACTTATTAGAAGAATAAAAAAATTCACCCAAAGTAATGTTTTATAATCCAAATTAAAATAAAAAGTTTATATTGTCAAATTTGACATAAAAAAGTTTCAAAAAACTATATTTAAAATGGGTGGGCTGTCAAGAGTTGGTAAAAGTTTATTTTTTTAAAATTACTTCTTTTATAAAAAAATTTAATTTGTTCTTATATCATATATCAAAAACATATATGAATAATTTAAAACATTAAATTAAATATATTACATAAATATTTCACTAATACAATCCATAGAGATTGATTTTATTATTTTATAGACTCACTTATTTTAATTTTAATAGTTTTTTGAAGTTAATACTGTTTATACCTACCATTATAATGACTAGGATATAGTATTTAGTTATCACTTATACTCAGTTTTTCATGAAATGAATTCTATAAAAAGAACGTTAAATTGTTTTTAACATATTATAATAATAGTGTTTTATATACTATAATCTAATCTTATTGTAGCGTACAACCCAAGATACATATGAAATTAAAAAGAACATATATAAAAAAATCTCAGTATGTGAGAATGACCATTTGGAGGTGATAGTTTGTCCCACGGGGACATGTTTTTATTTTCTTATTATACTTTGTAGTTTTACTAGTTTGTCTTGTATTGAATGAATTATAGATTTGTGGATTTTTCTTTCTTATTATAATTTGGTAGTATGTATTATTTTGACTATATTAATGAATTTTCTATTATATTTATTATACCTAATCATGTGATGATTGGATTAGGTGTATGGTTCATATAAATAAGGAAGGTCTATTGTAATTTAGTATCAAGGAGTTAACCAGAATGTAGGGGTTTTACACTACCTAAGTTTGGTTCTATGTAATGGTCTTATAGGAGTTAGGACAATTAAAATCCGGGTAGTAAGTGTGAGATGGTTCCTAGCCAGCTCACTTCTATAGATGAACTTGAGTTACCAAGGGTGGTTGGAAAATTTTTACAAGTTTTGAGACTTCGTGTCTAAGGTCATTTGAATGAACTGAATGGGGAGTTTATTTAAATGGACATGTTTCTTCTTAAGTAATTTTTCATGAAATTCAAAAATTCTTTAAATTATTGATGTTTTAAATCATGTATGTCAATTCATGATGTTGTTTTTATGATTTTAGGTTAATCTCTATAGTTGATTGGTCATTGTGTTATTCTTAACAAATTTTCCTTCTAATAATATCTCTTCCAAATCTATTAGTTGAAGCTATGATATAGAATATATAGGAAAATCCTCCAGTGGACCCTTATTTGGTTGAATGTATAATACATAAAATTTATACTCTGGGTCAAGTTGGTGTCGGTAACCCAATATGAGCAGTGGATAATGACTTTATTTTTACTACGAAGCATCAACCCATCTTCCTTGGGGATAAAGGACCCCCATAATATGAATAGTGGCTTGAGAATATTTATATGATACTCAAATTCATGAAGATTCATGAAGCATCTAAGGTGGGTTTTTCTTGTACATGATTGTGGTATGGAGAGGGAGATGGTGGGACTCTCTCGTACATGATACGTTACACAAGGATCTTACATGAACTTTTATCAATAAAATATTCAATCAGAAGTTTTTACCTGAGACATTACATGAAGAGAAGTCCTGGGATTTTATGACCTTGTAGTAAGGGGTTCAAAGCATTCTGGATTATTCCACCTATTTTCCTTAGTTAGTGTATCTTGCGCTGGATCTAGTCACTAATGATCATATAAAGGATCAGAGGCATGATTTGGGTCTAAGGACAAATATACAATCAAATTTTGTTCCCGAATTTATTCCAATAGTCTATGAGGTAGTTGAAAATGTATATTTAGATGATATAGACATAGATTAAATACATGTTTTAGTGTAGATTCAGTTGGTGTAGTTGTTATCCAGAGTGTGTGTTCTACCTAGAAAAGTATATGCAAGGGTGGTAAGTTTTATTAATGAATAGTTTCAAGGGATTCATCAAGTCTGTAGTTATTTTTATTCTATTCATTTGTAAGGTATGATCATACTAAGACTAATTGAACAAAGGCTCTTAATACATGTCATCATTGTATATTATCAGTCCATTTGAGGTGTTTTTGTGAAAGGATATCCCCGGGGAGTAAGGCATGATCCACTCCCACTAAAGGTTCATAGGTATGTACCGATGCTTTCAAGGGTGGTGGGTCTAATTAAAATGTCAAGGAAGAGGTTCATGTGGCTAAGAAGAGATATATTTACATACAGATTATGTGCTAAAGGAATATGAATTAGGGCTAAAAGCTGTTAGATATACATTATTTATTTTATCTTCTACTGTGATAGATTTTTTTGATATAGGTGAATCTCAATATTTTATATCAGAAATGTTTTTTGACATGTAAGAATTATGTTTTTAAATGATTCCATCCTTTTGTATCTTTCCATGACTTTGAAAAATATGTATGAAAAATGTTTCAAGTACCCTAAATTTTTGTAGGTGTTAGCTAACTCTAATGTGGTATGGTAATTTTTAGTTGTCAATATTAACATCTTAAACTTGATAATTTGAGTGGATTAGATTACCATAATTAAGGTCTATAATTATTTTATCATTTTTGGTCTAGTTTTTATCTTCACATGGAGTCAACCATGTTTTTTTGTGTGAGTGGGAGTCTAGATTTGTAAGGGATGGGCCTATTATTCCTTTTTATAGTGTAATCTTATGTTAGATATCAGAAATTTTCCTTAATGTCATTATCCCTTATTTGGGTAGTCTTCTTATTATGGTTGGGTTTGTGTTCCTTGAGTCCTTTCTGGATTTTTTTCTAGTTTCCCACTATAGAGAGAGGTCAATTTTGCTATTGAACTACTACCAGGTTTGATGTGAATTTCTATTCTATATTATTGAATGGAACCTACTTGGTTAGTGGAACATAATTTCTGACTTGTAGACCTATAGGATACGTGATTTATTCTTCATAGTGTGTCACTAAGTTCATTTCCTATTCACATATCAAAAAAGGTATATTGGAGTCTCATAAATTTCATGTATTATTGAAAGTTATATCATGTGATCATTTTAAAAAATTATTCATTTCATATGATTGAGGATATTTTTGACCATCTTAGAGGGGTATGTTATTTTTTGTAGACTGGACTTTAGTTGGGGTGTCACCAGTTGAGAGTCTGAGAAGAGAATATACCAGAGACAACACCTAGGAGCTAATGAAATCATTTGGAGTTCATGGTTATTTCATTTTGTCTCACTAATTACCATTTTTAATTTATGGATTTGATAAATGAAATCATTCATCAGTTCTTGTAATATTTCATTATTATGTATATGGATGGTTTTTTTTGTATTCCATGTAATTTTAGAAGAATACATACCATTTGGATATCATTATTATATCCATAAAGGAACACCATCTATATATAATGCTTTCCAAATGTGATTTTTTGGATCCAAGAAGTGAAATTTACTGGGCATGTGATATCTGAGAGGGTATTTTAATGGATCCTAAAATTATAAAAGTATTTGTGTCTTATGAGTATCCTAAAAATGTTTTTGAGATCTATAACTCCTTGGGTTTGGTTGGTTATTATGGAAAGTTTGTTCATTGTTTCTCTAAGATCATATATTTGAGGATAGATTTAAACCATAAGGTTGTAAAATTTTATTAGAATGACAAATGTTAGAGATATTTTGGGCATCTAAAGGTGGTGTTTAATTCAGCACTGGTTCTGATTTTTCTAGAACTGGTTTTGGCTTATGAGGTTTTATATGATGCTTATGGTACATGTTTGGGATGTTTCTTGGAGTATGGGAAATAGGTGGTGGCCTACATCTCTCACCCATTATGACGTCATGATAATAATTTTTCTACCCCTGATCTTAAGTTTCTAGAAGTTATGAATACACTAAAAACATATCATTGGTATATCTTAGGGGACAATATTACAATGTATTTTGTTCATAATTTCTTAAAATATGTATTTTACTCCGAGGGTTATAAACATATGAAAAATACATTCTTTTTAGAATCATTAGACATTAAATTTTGACATTTCATACATTGGTAGGAATGTGAAGCTGGTTTCCAATGAATTTAGAAAACAATTACCAAAATATTTCATAAAGGAATCAATTGAGGAGTTGTCTCCGATGGAATTTTTATTGAGTTGAGATTGGGATGGGAAGTGGTGGTGGACAAGTTTTCTTAGATTTGATGAATGTTAAATATTATTTTTATAATCAAGTTTGGAACAAGAAGGTGATATAAACCGAGTTTGAATTCTTAGGTAAAGGTATTTATGGTGGGGAAACCTCATGTGAGTGGTCTCTGTCCCCAAGTGGATTTGGGTGCTTCTATAGCAAGATTGTTGTTAAGATATCTTTGAGGCATATCTTCTTGATTTTTAGACACCAATAATTTTGGGGTTTACACCCTAGGACTACCAAAATTTATCATGACATGAGATGTTGATATTGGTGGTTAGGGATGAGGTGTTAGATTGAATATTTTTCTTCATAGTGTTTCACTTATTAGAAAATCAAGGCTGAACACTAGATAAATATTCGTTTTTTGGAATCTTGTTACATTCCTAAATAGAAATGTAATTATATTTCAACATACATAATCATTGGTTTTATATGGAATCCTTTTGGGATGGATGTGGTTTGGGAGAACACACATCGACTTAAATAATTGGCTCATTTTATACACATTAAGGAGACGATGAAGGTAATACAGATCAGAGAAATGTATGTACGAGAGATTATGAGACCTCATGGGGTTCCATATATGATTGTTTATAATAGGGACCTAAGGTTCTCATACAGGTTATTGAAATGTTTGAAAAAGTAAATGGGTTCCCCTTTGAAAATGAACATAGCGTATCATCTATACACAGATGGATAGACAGAGAGAGCTATCCAGGTTTTTAAGGATATGCTTTGGGATTATGTAATTAATTTTTCTGGATCTCGGGAAAAGTATTTAACATTGATAATTTTTTTATAATAATAGTTATAAGTATTTATTGAATATTTATCCCTTGGAAAAACTATATGGGTGGTCATGTAGATATTCATTGTGCTAGGAAATGTTGGGAGGGAAGCCCTTGTTTGGTTAGAGTCTCTTTCAGGAGACAACTGAAATGGTGTAGTTGATATTGAAGAGGTTATCCATAGTACATATATTTTGGAAATATTATCTATACCTTCATCATAGAACACTAGATTTTGAGGTTGGTGATCAGGTTTTTTCAGAGTTTCACCTCAATTGGAACACTATTAGTTGGGTAAGTAGGGTAGGTTTTCACTGAGGTTTGTTGGCCCCTTTGTGATTATGGGTCTACATGGAAAGGTGGAACATAAATTGTACTTTCCATCTCACTTCACTTTGATCCATGGAATGTTTCATGTTTTTTATGTTGAGGATGTATAAACCAAATCCTTACCATGTGATTGAATGGGAGGATGTTGATACTGATCCTTATACCACTAGTCTTGAACTTCCATATCATATTATTCATCACTTAGATAAGTTATTTTGTGGTAAAAAAATCCATTGGTATAGGTACTATGGCAATGATGATGGGATAAACATGAGATGTGGGAGAAAAAATCAGTGATTAGAAAATATTGTATTTATCTCATTACAGGTCCAGGATCTTGAAGACATTTTAGGTATATAAATCAATTGTGGTATAGAGAATTGTGATTCCCTCTATGTGATAGGTTTTCCATAGTTGATCCATGGTCAATCTCTTTGAGGTTTAGTCAGATTTATCATATTAGAGGTTGAAAAAAAGGATTTTTAGGGAAAACTAAAAAGGTACCTATTTAGTATAACCATGACATAAAAATATGATATGCCTCTTTGATGTTCTAATAGTTTATTTCATGGTTTTATAATGGTTAGTCAAACCACACAAAATGATCAGTGAATTGTGTAAGGTGTTTGGTGGTTGTCAAGGGTTGTTACATGATTTGAGAATGGTTTTCTTATATCGTTTGGCCCCATTTGAAAACCAAGATCCCATATATATAATGGATATTAGGGGTTCATGATTATGTATCATAATTAGTTTGACTATGTAGATTTCCCCAAGAAACCGTGAGACACCCTTCTAATGTGTTAAAATGTTTATTTTGATCATTTTTCTCTTGGAAATTTTAAATCCTAATCACCCCCTAATCTCATTTTTTTCTCATCTGATCCCTTCCCCAATGCTTTAGAGGTCTCTCCCCTTGGATTCTAGGTGGTTTTCTTTTGTTCATGATGGATCACATAGAGGTATGTATAGTTTTTATCTAGTTTTCTTGCTTCTCTGTAGATCTACACTAGATCAATTATCCCCTCATCTTGTTGGAAGTCAATTATGATTTGATGCTATAATTGATAGGTTTTATAGAGGATTGATATTTTTTCTTTTGGATTTAAGATACTAAGGACTCGATACCCTTCATCGATCATTAGATTAAAATGTTATTTTTTCTACCTCTGTATTGAGGTTGGTGTTTCCATACAAAGGGTTAATCCTATGAATTAATTTTTTTTAAAATTTATTTTTATTTTTCATTTAATTGAATTTAATTATGGTGTCAATAGATTTTTTGGAAGTATTCATGTTCTAAAATTGGTTTTTCTTCGACCAGTGTTGGATTAAATTTTTGATTGGTGATTTTAATACAAGAATAGGTTTTTAAAAACTCAGGTAGGTTGAAATTTATTTTAAATTTTTCTATTAATTGTGTGCATGGATTTTATTATACCCATATTCTCATTTTTCATCACTTATACTCCATGATTATTATCCCTTATGTTTACACTTACAGTGCATATCAGATCACCCCTTTTTCATGTTTCTTATTCCCTAAGTTATGATGAAAGGTAATATTTATAATGGGTGTAGAAGAGTACCTTTTTAGAATTTTTTTGTTAAATATTAGAGACATATTATGGTTTTCGATTTTATTTATATTGTTGGAAAATTCCATTTTCATTAAACATACATGTATTTTTATCGTTAAAATTATCTATTAATTCAGTATAACTCTAATCCTAAAATTTCTTAAGAATTTCTTATAATGAAATAGTTTATTTTTGTTATTTTTTTTAAAAATTAATTTTTATAGGGAGTCATAAATTTGAAAAGTGTTATTCCTTCTAGTATTGATGATGCCAAAATTATTTCTTGATTTTTAAAAGGACATATATTTTCCATATTTTGGATTACCTAAGTTTTAAAAAAATTGATCATAGTATACATTTTTATAATAGGACTTTAGAATATATTTTGAATAATTTTTTAGTTCATCATTAGTATTATACACCCTATTAATCTTATAAAAAATAGAATGACTAAACTATCAAATAGAGAAAGAAAATAGATTTTTGGAAAAAAAATATTCACCCAAATATGATAGATTTATCTTTGAGATTAGATAAATCACTTTTAGATCATAACATTACATTAAAAACACTAATTTGAATATATTATTTTATAATTGTTTATGGATATCTAATCACATACTAGTTTAGAATCAACCAAATTATTTTAGGGATGTTTAAATCATTAACGTTAATTTATTTAAAGCTAAAAAAGAAATCTTGTTATGAATATAGGAGTTGTACGAGATAAGAAATAATTCATATCAATGATCTATGATACAAAAAAGAGAAAATAAGAGATTTTCAAGATATAAGTATCCTCAATAATGAGTTTAAAGTGAAAGATAATATGAAGTTTTTTATATCCAAAATGAAGCTTTCTAGATGTATTGTTTATACCAATATTCTATTCCATTAATTATTACTTGTGTTTTTACCTTCAGTGTTCTTCAAATTAAATATCCATGGAATTAAACACAATTTATAGTTAATGGGAATAAATTAATTTTTTTGAAGATAATTTTTAAAATCTAATGGGAGAGGAAATCCACCATAAAGAATTTGAGTAAAACTAAACACAAAGTTATTTCCTTTGGAATATTTTTATTATGTCTATAATTTTTTATTCTAATTTCTCATAAAATTTTTTTCTAAATGAAGAAACTACATCAATATAGTATAGTCGGAGAAAATATTTTTTAGAATTAGATTTTTGAAGTTACATATTTATATTTTATTTTCTATTTTCTACAAAATTTTCAAATTTCATTCATTTTAATTTTATTTCACTTTTTTAGGTTTTTTGGAAGCATAAAAGATCACATGAACAAATGGTTATTTTTTGGAACCCATGTTAATGAGGTAACAAATTTAACTCATGTGACTAAATTTATATGAATAGTGAAATAAACATTATTTTGAATTTAATATTTTTGGTAACTCACAAAAATACTCATGAATTTTTATTCACATGCCTCAGTTCACTATCCAAATCTATAAATAACCTACCTATGAGGACTCTGAGAAATATATAAATAACTTCTTCATTTTTACCTCATTTCTTGATATAACCAAACAGTGTGAATTTTAAAGATAATATGTTATGTTTCTATCAAAATATTAATGTTAAAGGAACTTGTGTTGAGAAGTTTGAGGTAATTCATTATTTTTGGAATCCTTGTTTTTGAAAAATCCATTTCATTGTGGACTTCCACTAACATTTTATCTTTGTGAGCCATTATAAATCCATGAACAACCGATTAGGATACCACATTAAAAAAATTTCATCCCCATACAAACCTACTCTAAAAAGACAAATTTATGATCTAGTTACACTCAAGTGTGGCTAATTGTTCTATTGTGGGATTCTATACATTTGAGGATGCTTTTGGCGGTAAATAAATTTTAAAATGAATATTTGAAAGTGATATTATTGGACCTATGATAAATTCAGATTCTTAAAGATTATTGATAAAGAATAGTATATGTTTTTATTTTTTTGGGAAATGGAAATAAAAAATAAATATTTCAAATCTAAAAATAAGTGTTATTTTGTAGAGGAAGGGTTGGGAAGTAATAACATAACTAGAATATCTAAGTAACACTCACTGCATTCAAAACTAAAATATTGTATAATTTAACAACACAAAAAATGATTCAGTTATTCTGATGGTAGTTGAGTGGAATAAATATTTCTGTAGAAATACTGATAATCTGATAGTCCATGAAATGTTTCTGATTTTTGGAGATGATCCACATATAATGGGAGTATGGATAAAAAATTTCTTCTCTGAGAACTAAAATGATACATTTTTTTCAATAAGTGATAAATGATTTTATTATAAAACATATATCCTTGAAATTTGTAACCTTCTAACACTAAAAATCTTAATTACCCTAAACATTCCTCATGAATGACATAAATTCTTTTCATAAATTGGGTTGATATTTTATAACTTATCTACTATTAATGAACCATGAATATATTTTTAATGAGAATTGCTTTTCTATAAATACAATATTGTGTAATTTGGGATATTTTTTAATGTCATTGTTTTTGCGTGGGAAGATAAATGTGTTTTCAATTGATTGAATTAACTAAATGATTAATTTAAAACAATGGATGATAAAAAATAATGTTAGTTTTAATATCCTTGGTTTTTTAATTAGTGGATCTCATGGGAACATGATTTGAATTTACATTGTTATTTTTTAATTATTACATATCTAATATTACTATTAATAACTATTGGGAATTAATAGAACTTGAATTTTAATTAATTTTCATGTGTATTTAAATGAATATATCCCAACAACGTTTTTATTTTTATTTGAATTTTTATCATTTTTAGATTATAGGTATATGGTGTGAATTATTATGGAATTGGTTTAACTAATTATTTTTATGTGTTTTCAATAACTTTTCAAAATATTTGAATATGAAATGTCTTTATTGGTGTTATTAGGAAAATTTTAGTTTTCTATATAAAATACGAATTTTTTTCTTATGCTTGCTCATATGATATTTTTCCTTTTTCTGATAATAGTTTTTAAACCCCATATGAGATTTTATTCCAATAAGATGTTTTCCTTTACCAATAAATATATTTATAATGTATTCTTATCAATATTATGATGTTTATGATATTTCCATATGACATTTCCTTTTATTTTGTAATAATTTTGAGGAAATATATAATACTTTTCATTTCATTTTACTTTCATTGAGTTTCAGACGAATTCTCTAATTTTAAATGTTATTTGGGATTTTATATATATCATTCCATTTTTATAAGTATTTGAAAATATAATTCAACAAAACATTCACCAAAAATACCATATGAATTTTTATTCTTCAATTCTTTTGAAAAACATAAGACTTTTCCCCATATTATTTTACAAAAATCCGATAAGTCTTTTTCCCTTCCCAAGTATAGTTTTCAGTTCCATGATATATTATTCTTTATTCCATATTAAAATTTTATTATAAGAAATTAAATAGTATTAAAAATTGAATGTATTTGGAATTAAAGTCCTATACACTCATTGTGGCTCTCAAGTATTAATTTAAAAATTTGGATATTTTAGGAACCAGTAGGGGAGAAGATTCATGTTGTAAGATTTCAATAAAACCACATATCGACTACATGATTACACTTGAATCAAATATGAAGGTATTATTAATTATAAGATTATTTAAAAGGAATTAAAATAATATTGTTCATGGGTATTGACAATTTCAAAAATAACTATGCACATAAAGAACAGTAAATCACTACTTATGCCTCTTGATGTATGACTATAGAGAAGAAATTATTTTCATGGAGGTTCCCCTGTAAATACTTGAAGTATAAAAACCATTTTAAATATTTTTCCAACCATTTATTAAAATATATTAAATCCACAAATAAAACTACCATATAGGGTCTAGGGATCTGTAGGACAGTTTACACAAACTATTGTTGTTCTAGGAAGTCAAGAGAGAAAGATATATGAAGGAAAATGTTTGCTAATTTAGCCACATGTAGCTATAATACTATGTATTTTTGGAACATTAAATCTATTTAAATTTACATTATAGATTTCTATACTTCATTATCATCATTTTTAATTATTTTTTAAAATTTATTTTTAAATGAAGTTGATCATTTTCATTATAAAATTCATTTTCTCATAAATAGATCTAGTTTTATGTTCAATCAGTAGATATAAATTGGTTGTTAATTTTTATAAAATTTATTATTTTAGGTTTATAATTTGAGTGAAATTGGTTCAATCATGTCTAATTACTCAATTATTTCCATTAATTGGATCAATATAATATAATTATTGACACCCATACTGAGGTCGTGGTAAAATTTCAAATTATATTGAGATCTCAATCTAGAGGACATTCTATGATCATTGAGGAATTAAATTATACAGTGTTTAAGGAAAAAACGTGTGTTTAAAAGTAAAAATAATGTCTACTAATACAATTTTACAATCTGGTTTCCCAGATTATTTCAATCTAAATATATATCTTTATCTTTAAACCATTCACTCTAAATTATATTTAATTTAATTGTTTTAGATTTCCATTAAAAATTTTATATAATCATAAAATAAAAAAATTTATTATTTTTTATAAAATAAACCAAAATGATATATTTCAATATAATCCTAAAACATCAATGAGAGACAACCATAGGGCTACTATACTATATTAATTAGGGAAAAATTGAAAAGGGATCTATTCAAAAAATATGTTATTTTTTTCAATTGTGATCACATTCCAACTATTTTATAATCATACATTGATGAATATAGTATATAGAATTTAGTTTCATGTAGCTTGGACAATGTTCATAGACTAATCTAGCTCATATGAAAAGTGAGACAAATTAATCTTAATTTTGGACAAATTGAGGGAAACTTTATGTCAATTAAAGGGACTAAACATTAATTAAAGGAATATATTTGACTCATATTTATGAATGGTCTAAAGATATGTGATCCAAGAATAACTATATATCCTGTAAGGATAAAAATAAAGAAACAGATGTATTTTAAATGGGTATTTCATTCTCCACATAGATCTACGACATTTTCATTGAATTTTAATTAATAATTATAGGTTCCCAAACATGATAATAATGGAAAAAATTGAGTGAGTTCTTAGTACTAGGATGATGTGAGATAGCCTTCTCCTAATCTGGGGTTATATCTAAAAACTCATCACTAGGTGGAAAACAGGTTCTAGGGAAACCATCTATGTAGATCTAAATCATATTTAAAAGGTATGGTAGGTAATAAATAATGACTATTCAATGTGGATTTTAATGTTTTGAGAAAAAATATAATTTATAGTTGTATATAATCTTGTGGAAAAGACTAATGTCATGTGGTTTAACATTGTGCTGTTAATATGTTAGACTATAAATTTTTTTGTTTTGAATCATGGACTATGGCCACATGTTTTAACATTATATAGTGGGGATGTTATACTACATAGTTAAAATTCATGTTGTTTAGAATTTATTCTTTTAATGTGATATGTTTGGAATGGTTTACTTTAGTTATTGTTAGAATGAATCATGTCATTTTCAAATGGGTCTCATGATTCCATATATATATATATCAATCCTTCATCTATCATTATCTATTTATAATAAATAAATATAAAGAATCATTAAATTTTATATCGCAATAATTCATGATAGGGAAAATAATTGGGATAGTATTTCAAAAGTGATTTTTTGGGTCTCTTGATCTTTGATAGTTCAATAAGTCTGTATTTTAATGAATTGGTAGAATATGCATCCACAAGATCAATATTATGGGAATAGAACTAGTTTCACTTATTATAGATAGATTAATGATCCTGATTATTCCATAGAGTTTGTGTATTATACTCAACATGTTTGCATGATAAAATTTTAGATTTAGTTGTTTTTGGATCCATTATATTCTTATTTGTCTGCTTCTGAAAACCATCATTAATGAAAATTAATTTCTTTATTGTATATCCTAAAAATCAATTATAGGGGTTTGAATTCAGATATCCTCTCAGAATATACCACTTGTGGTCTTTTAATATTTGGGAAATCAATAAAATAATTCCCTATAGAAATAGAGTTGTAATCAGAAATATATGTTAACCTAAAAGAAAATATCCTTCTTTGTATAACTCTAAGACACTGATGAAATAAATGTTTTCCCAAGTTCCACTTGTTCTTTTATGCAGAAGGGTAAATTATGGAGAATTGGTTTATAGTTCTTTGACCTTGATTAATTTGGGTAAAAATGTTTACACTGATGATGGTCAGGACATCATTGATTGTACTCATTGACATGAGAACTCTAACTATCTTGGGGACCTCATAGTTATTACCAAACATGAATAATTACCATCATGAGAATTTTTATGCTACCTTAACCCTTTTGGATAAGGTAATTCACACTTATGATGTACATTTTAGAAGGAAAATGGAATTTCATCCTAGGGAAAATATACCTTTTGAAGCTCTATAATCATTTTCTTGATCTATTCACGTTCTCATTGGAACTATAGGATATTTTATTTAGAAGAAATGACCTTGTAATCTTTTTAGGGATGAAAATAATATTAAATGATAAAACCATTTCTTACCCAATGAAGTGAAAAATTTATTATTGGTGGGTTTATCAATGTATTCTATAGTGATTGGAGCTGTTTTTCACCACACATTCCTTCTTTAGAAGCATTCTATTGAGTCTTGGGAAATTTTTTATTTGGGTGATCGTATCTATTAAAATATTACTCATCATAACCTTGTGAATTTTATTAATACTTAGATATGTCCATTTTGAAAAATGAAAAGGATCCTATTTGGATAAACTTTTCTTGTCTAGTAAATTTTTCTATCAACCGTAAAATATTCAAATTTGAAAACTATAAATCCTTATTATAATCAAATCCTATTTGGCGGGTTGAACCCCATTAGACATTTTGGGCGGTATATGGCCATTGGATCATTTGGATGGATGGTTCCCATTCTTCTGATTATGGGGTAATAAATTCCATATGTTTCTAGATTAATTTTGGAATCTATTGGTACTATTATTTATATTTATACCACCTATAATTATTTCATAAAATATTATATGGATGAGAAGTAAATGAAATTTTATTTAGAGATAGAGTGAGTTAGGATCAGAACTATTTGATTAATTCATTCCATGCTGATGGAATACATTGAACTCGATATATTTTGTATCATCTAGTATTAAATTTTTTATGTGGTCCCATTCATGGATTCTTCCCATACTTATCCTCTATTACGGAGACTGTCCAACAAATTATCACTTGCGATTTCAGTCTATATATTAATATGTGACCAATGATGACCATGTTTTTCAATAGATCATTTAAAACAAATAATTCCTAGATTATGTGACCTATTAAACAATGTTAATGGAAAAAATTCATGTGACATTCTTAAGTACCCTATATATCTTATTGATTTGTAAAAACAATATCTCATTATTTTATAAAGAAGAGATAATATACCCATAACTCGATCACTATGTAAGGATTAAGTTTTAGTCTTTCTTCCTTCATGGTTATGTTACCATAACCTTTTTGGATTCAGAGTGAAAAAATATATTTCTACATACCCAAAGTCCCTTATCAATAAAATTTGTTCTTGATGAGTGTGTTCCATTTAATCTAAATAAAATCAATGAGTTATTCTTATAAAGTCATGAACTCTCCAAATAGACTAGTATACATTATAGAGATATAAAGAAAACGGAACTCATCCTATAAGTTTTCCATTCATAACTCTAGTATTTTTATTGAGGAATTTTTGTTTCAATATAACATTTTCGAACATTCCATGTAAAAAAGATACATGACTCCATCATTATCATGATAATTAAAATTATAGAGGTCAAGAATAGATGTTTAACTCAATATATATAAAAATTGGTAGAATAATTACTGAAAGGTACATTACAATATTGTAATAGTCCCAACAATAAGGTTATTTTAAAAAAAATGGTGTATCTTCTATGGTCAGCACAAAGCATCTAAGCTTGGGATCCTTTTATTATTACGAGTTTGCCAATATTTTTTACATTGAGAATACAAATGGCTGAGATAATTATTATGGATCCTCCATTCAATTGAACATCAAGAAGTTTTGTTTTTTGAAGTTTCTTAGAGGAGGATGCAGATATACCGACTCAAGATATGGTTTCCATTATGGTTTTAACATTTCACATAATCCTTCAAAACAATTAATTTTAGTAGTAAAATTATCAAATTATTCTTTATATACCACCACCAATGTTAGGTTAAGGTTACATTCCCTAACTAGTATTTGATGTCTCCCCTATGGTGGGAAACTCTTGAGAATAAAATAGTGTTGCCCTCAAATATGACAATTATTATAATACTGAATTATTGAGGTGGTTTATTTGTACATTTTAGGCTGATAAATAATATTTATGTGAATAAAATCAACTAAATGAGGCATTGGAGCTTCATCTTGATGAATTTACATAGTGAATGTGCTTCCCCTAAGAAACAGAATTTTTATATGTTAAATATCCTTTATCATTTCCCAAGAATTGTGTAATATTATTTTATGTAGAGATAGAATCCCAATATTTGGGCTTTGGGTGGGAAGTGGATACACCTAAATTTTTTTTCTTATTAAATATTATCATGGTTTAAAATATTAATTGGGCCAATAGTAATGAAATTTATTGATTTGAAACATGTTGTCTGAAATAAGGATTACCTTATAAGAAGTATTTCTATGATCTAGCTATGTTCTTATGTAATGTAATTTATGATATTTGACCATGGGGGTAAAAATTTACACATTCATATAGGTTTGGGATTACACGTGGATACTACAATAACTA
The DNA here is from genome assembly GCA_963277665.1 of Viscum album. Lineage (NCBI taxonomy): Eukaryota > Viridiplantae > Streptophyta > Magnoliopsida > Santalales > Viscaceae > Viscum > Viscum album. The sequence goes on from OY728119.1 coordinate 448,482,972, forward strand.
TGTCTAGCTGTGAAAATTTCTAAAAACTCTTATAATTTGTGATTTGGGATTTTATAGGAGAAAAAATCAATATCTATTGATGGGCCTCTGGGAGTTTTGATGTTTCATATATGTGGAACGTTTCTTTAATTGTAGTGGTCATCTACCCCTGGTGGGCTCTCTGTTTGGATTCCCTAGTCGGAATGATTAATGTAGGCTCATATTACTTTATATCTTCCTATTGAGTCAGTGTGTTAAATCATTGAAGATGACCATGATGAATAAGACCCCTTATGGGAAGATCCTTTGGGATTTTCCAGATGAGGTTGATTTCTGCCTCCACCTTTATAAGATAAAGAAGGTGTGTGCTACTGGATTCTATGGACATGATCCCAAACAGGTTGGAGGTGGAAATAGTGGTCACTAGATTTGTTATGACTTCTCATTAATAGGATGTTTTGTATGGATTTATCATGAAGAGGCCCACAAGAGCTACCTCCAGAGTCTAGATTTAGCCACATAGATGGCATTACCAAATTAGACCATTCAATAAATACTTAATGGAACTTGTTTGATGGAAATGTCCATAAATGATTCTAAGAGGATGTAGTCATAGAGATAAAAATATAATAGGATATAGGCTTCATTAGTCGATGGTTCATGTAAACCCTCATTATTGTGCTATTCTTATTAGGTTGAATAGAGATCCTAACCCCTCATGAGATGTTCAATAAATAATATATTTATATAATTAATGATAGCAATAAACACACTTGTGTAGTATCACCAGTAAGAATTCATGTTCAATCTATCACTTTTAATGTTTTAGGATTTACATCAATGTAACTAATTTTTCATTGGTTTTTTTAATATGGGATATTTGAATTCAGGTATTCCTTCATTCCAATGGTATGAAATCACAAGGTATTTTACTAGAGATTCTTCATATTTTGTATTAGTTTAGAGTATTGGAGCTCAATCTCATCTTCACCATTTGAGGAGGAATCATTTCCCACTTCTAAACACTCTTATATATTTAAGATTAATTTAGGAATCATTCACAAACACAACATGACACATGTTTCCCCTATTACAATGATCTGATAAAAACAATAAATTGATGAAAAAAAATGTTTGTATAAATTTTTTTATCAATTCTCATTTTAATGGTTGATACTACGGTTTAAATTCATAATTAGAATATTTGAAATTTATATCTATCCAGGGAGGGGAATATTTTATAGAGTTGATATCATGTTTATAAAAGGGGATTCATATGTATCACTATGATGGAAATAGGAATTTACATAATTTTGTGTCAATTATCAGGAAATTTCATACCTTTAAATGGAATTTTACAAATAAAACCAGGGTGCCCAATAATGACTAGTTCTATGCTCTTCAATGTAATGTGTACATAATTTTTTCAATAATGACTAGTTCTATGCTCTTCAATGTCATGTGGGGTAGACTACTAGGTAAAAGGGTGCTCAATAATGAGTGGTTTTGAAATTATGTACACTTGAAAATTTTTAATAGTGTATCTTATTTTTCAGTAACTAATTATGGGAATAAATTATTGGGAAATAAACCTACTAGGATGACCATATATGGATTTCCATCACCTATCTATTGGTAACGAGATAAGGAATGCACACTGGAATGGTTGGGGCTTAAAACTAGTAGGAAGCCCTTGTCTAAAGATACCATGAGGAGTATCTCAACTACAAGTTCATTTGTGTAAACCAATATTATAATCTTGATTGAATTCATTATCTTATACTTTTTAAATTAAGAATGATATGAATATCAAAGATTAAAACTGTACATGAGGCTATTAGTTTTGAAAATATAAGAGGTTTCCTATGTATCATGATTAATATAAATCAAAACTCATGTAAGTAAAAATGTAAAGTTTATGTTCATTTATTAGGACTCATCTGTATAATTTAATAAAACATAGAAAGGAAATTTTATATGTATTTTTGGGTCATGCATCTAGGAATAGAGGGTTCTCCCTAATGTGTCTTGATCGTGAAAATGAAATGGTCAATTATAAACTCTAATCCCATGTGATTCAGAATCAATGTGAAAAACAATAGATTTTATAATATCTAAAAATATTGGATGTGAGTGAATTACAAGGGATTGAGTGGGTTTTAGGAATTGAGATAACCATTAAGTTCCTTCCTTTGTAAGTGAAATAGCTGTATATATGGTTTTGGGGCTTACACCTACATGGATACCCATATATGGTATGTATGATTCAATGATGGATGTTAAAGGGAAAGAATATAAATAATTATTCCATGAAAAGAATGTAAACATAAGAAACATGATTGGACCCAGATTAGTATTTTCAATTAAGGTGTTGTTGTGGTGAAACATGGGATTTTAGGTATTGCAACTAAAATATGGTCTAACCTGAGCAGAAAAATTCACATTTCAAATATTGATTTCTCATGGGGGTTAGTGATGGGGTTAAAGGCCCAGGACTTCATCCCATTACTAATCCTAACTAAGGGTGTGAGGGAAATCCTTTATTATATAGATTAAAATTTGCCTCATTGAAAATCCCACACAAGGGTACATCCTGTAGGGGCATCCTGATGGAGCTCCACAAAGGGGCCTAGTGTTGGTCACTCATGTAGTATCCTCATGAACGTGCTAGGCATACAGACCTTATAATAGCGATTCATTGATGTGGCCTTATGATGGTGCTTCCTAGATGTGGTATTGTGAACAATGTTTGTAGAAACGGCCTAGAGAAGTGAATTTGTGGATGTGAACTCATGAAAGAATATATATAAATGACCTCAAAAAATATGTTCACAGACATGACCCTGAGATGTTAATTTGTTGATGAGGAATTGTGAAAGGTCTTCAAGACCATAGTCTCATGAAGTGAGTTTATGGACTAGCTGTCATGGATTTAGTTTTTGATTATTTTTTTGGGAAGAAGGTATATATGAAGCTATTAAAAAATCATTTTTACATGGAGGAGGATATTACCAAGATTCTCTTAAATGAAACTCATTAAAAAATACATTATCTTCCACCAACGTTTCCCCCCCATCCTCAATTTTTTTCAACCATATATTAGAAGTAGGTTGTAATGGAATTCTCGGAATGGGTGGTCATGTGAGAATCACATAGAACATTAAGAATTCATGAATTCATGAAGAACATATACAAACAAGAAGTAATCATGTCATTCCACCAAAAATTATTCCTATCAATGATGGTTCTAAAAAACTCAAACGAAATTGAATCAATGTTGCTACATTATCCAAAAAGAGATTTTCATGAGGTTTTATATGGGCATGAATGGGTTATATTTTGTTTTTATGTAGAACATCAATACAACTTTTACAGTACACAAACGTGAAGGGAAACTCAATTAACTATAAAAAATTATAGTTGGTAATGATGATTTTACACAGTTTATAAAGGGAGTGTAAGATACATGAACTATTTATCTGACTATGATGGATTTTCTCCATGGTGATATTTCTTTATAAATATTTTCTTAAAATGAATGAAAACATAAAAATCCATATGCTTTGATCCGTATGTATCTTTGGGTTCCAAAAGTATTCAAATAAAATTATATGAAACTAACCAAATACAGAATTATAGTGTCACCCCATATAAAGTACATTAAAAAACAAAAAAATCCCATAAACTCCTCAAAATTGTTTTAAATGATTTAACATTGTTTTCTTCCTCAATGGGTGAAACTCATGAACTAATCTGAGTGGGATGTTCTAAAAACCATATAATTGGAATGGTAATCAATTTTGATGTATATATATCCCTCAGTGTCAAAAAAATAATGATGTATAAGAAAAAATCGTTTTATTCTTCTTCAGGTGTGGAAATAATTTTCATCCCAAACTTGACTTATGTTTTCTTAGTCACAATAGTGTCACAGATTCAGTAGAAAAGTCTGAAGCATATATATTTTCATTTCCTATAATGTGATATTCCACTATGTAGGAGAAAATCATCTTTTATTCCCTTTATATGGGGACTTGGTATCAGAGATTCGATACATAAAATTGGGAGTTGAAGCTGATGATCTTTCCCACTAATTAGTCAGAGGATTTGTTAGTGGTTCTTGGAGAAATTAATTAGGAATCTTTGGTTATCACATCTTAGATAATATACCTTTTTAAGGAAATACTAGATCTTAATTAGAATTATATAATGATACAAAAAATGGATTATGTTAGGTGCTCCAGTTTAATGTTTTTCTCATGATGCAGATGAAAAGTTATACATCTGTAGTAGGGTGGATGTCCCTATATCCATGAGATATGAGTTAATGGGAGAATCTGATAACTCTTTTTTTTGTGGGTAATCTAGGATCAACCGAGATGTATAATGTAATTATGTGTCATTTCTAGTTTTTTGGAAGGAGTAATGCTTCATTAGGTTTTTCACTCAATTATTTTCTTATCATAGGACTAAAAAAAGATCTACTGGCCAAGAGGGTTACACAAAATCCTAATAGTTCATGTATGGTATTAGTATTTGTTTACCATGGACATTATCATAGGGATACATATGAATTCAAGGTGTAATGATGAAATGTGTGTGGTGGTTCTCCAGCTTCTCAAGGTTTTATATTTATTTCATATTCTGTAGACTCACTCAATGTATAAGTTAAACAAGTTGTATATATGAGAGGATGTGTGGGTTTATGGGATACCTGTGATAATATTATTGTTTTAGTATGAAAATTTCAATTATATATTCTTTTAGGTCCTATATAAGGTAATAGGGTATTATCGTAACCATTAAATATATTACCTCCTATAAATATATGAGTATTATGAGAAAATGATCTAGATATTGTAAGATATGATCATGTAATTTCTGCACTATTTTATTGTAAAGTGGAATGACCATTTGTACTTGATATACTGTGTATATAAAAACAAATTTTAGGCTTTAATACATATGTCCCCCTTTGAGGTTATTTAGGGTTAGTTATTCTACTCCCCATTATTCGAGTTAGATACGGCTATGTTTGTAGTGAATTGGTCATGCTTGGTAATAGAGACCACTATGTGGTTCTAGTTGATCTAAATGTTTTTTTATTACTAATCATATAAGTAAAATATTATACGCTAACTTGAGGTGAAAAAATATTTAGTTCATAGTGGGTGAGTAACTATTCATATAGTTATCTCGTCAGTTAGGGAATCCACATATGTGGTGGTAGGTAAATGTATCCCAATAATAATTCAATCCATTTTATATTGGGGTGGATTGGTGCAATGTAAAAATGATTTGGTCTTCCAAAATGAAATCAAGGTTTTCATGATGTTTTATATATATCGTGACTATTAAATTATAAACCACAACTTGTACATGTGATTAATAGAGATGTTTTTTTTTGAGGTAGAAGCATTGATCAATGAATGTCAAATGTGTATTTTGGATTTCAGTGAGAAGGTTTTATTAGGGAAGATGTTCCCTCTTGTCTTTGTGTTACCATAAGATATGTGTGTTCAGGAGGATACCTAAGAGAAATATTTCGATGTTTGAGCCTAGTGGTCAGAGTTTTTCAACACATGACCATATTGATTATTCTCAGGGATGAGAAACACATAGGGTGTAATTTTTAATTACCTAAAAAATATAGGTATGAATTTGAGTATCATTTTTGGCTTTTTAGAATTTATTTTTGGCTATTTTTGGTTTTTTTGACTGATTTAGGGATTTGGGTAATTATGACATAGGTATAGGGGTCACCCCTTTATAATTTTCAGTTTAGGGGTACTCGATACCCTTTTAAAGGTGATATAGTACCTAAAGGCTATTCTAGTAGCCCAATAGGTAGAAGAGTCACACAATCCATATAGTTAGGAAACACAAACTTTCTAGTGGAACACAAGGAATCCAATGTTGAGTAGTCGGGTACCTAGTGGGGTTTTTAGGAAATATATGTGGGGAGATACTGTAATTTCACCATAATTATGCTATTATACCCTCCCATATTCCTTCTATGAACCAAAAGAAACCAAAACCAAATTTTATTTGGTTCTATTTACATCTAAGATATACTTTTAATTATTTATGGATGGATAACTATTCAATTCATTACATTGATCCTTGTTATGTAACTCCAATTCCATGGGAGACCCAAGATAGGGCTTCTATAATCATTTTTTACCCGCATTGTGTAATCCCTAATTTTGTGGTTTTTTGCATGGTTTAGTGATTTTAGTGAATTTGATTCCAAATTGGGGGCATTATTTATTGAGAGATCTCACCATTGGTTTAGGGATTAATAATTTTCCATGTTAAAAAAAATCTATGTAATTATATGGAATCCCTTTTTTATGGGTTCATGCATTGTTTGATAATTCATATTATATTTTTATCAAATTACTTTGGTTAGTAATAATAGGTGGAATTGACCCTGTAGTGGTTTTTCTAGGTTTTCTATTGTGGTTATAACCTAGAAGTGTTGTTTTATAGCCTTAGTATAGGGTTCTAAGATTCTAATCATTGATCATAAACTGACTTATTGACCTAGGTTTCGGGCTAGTGAACCCTATAATAAGGATTGTGTGTGTGGGAATTTTTAACCCCCAATGTGATGTTTTGAAAGTGTTTGGATGATTTTTGAGGGTTTAAGTGCCACATTTTTTGTGGTTGTTTGGTTTTGGTAAGCCTATTTCATTTCGTATTCATATTGGATGGATAAGATATATGAACACTTCTTAAGTGAGAGAATGAATGTTTCAATGAAGGATATTTTGTTTTTCCTTGATTTTGAGGGAGGTTGTACATATTATGGTGTGAGGTAACACATTGAGTGAGATGGTGTTCATAATAGTTGTACATATAATGTTTTGGAGTCCTAACAAGAGTGAGAAGGTGATGATATATTATGTGAGTGAAAGGATCCACACAATGTAATAAGGTTTCAAAATTTTTACATGTTATACACATACCATGAGTGAGATTTTAGTTTTCAATTTGGTATGGTTCTTAGCATGAGATACTTTTATTACTAACATAGAGATGAAAGAGGTATGATCGGGATTTGTGTGGCTTAGTTTTTGCATGATGGCCTCAATTTTATAATCTTATTTTTTGTTATATTTACCCTATTTCAAAAACATCCACTCACACATAGGTTCCAAACATATGGTATGGAAATGTTTTGGGTGTCCTATTTGGGTAATTTACAGAAAACCTACATGTGAATGGCACTACACGTTAGAATATCTTATGAGGGATCTATCTTGGGGGAAGGACCCTATGTAAGGTGTTTGAGCTAGCATAGTTTGTTTTTTAAGGTAGTGCCTTGAAATACACTATGATTAGTTCAATTTTATCCTCTAAAATAAGTAAAATTTCTTGTGATTATCCATCACCCATAGGGATCTCTTTTATAATTGTTATATGCATAACATCACATATTTACTAATGCACATTAAAATATTATTTGTCTAGAATATGGTTGTGATTCCAAATTTTATATTATATTTATAATATAAAAGTTATACAACTAGTTTATTTATTACCAATTATCATATATTGAGGGAGTAGTCTCCCCAGTTCATGAATCAATTCCTCATTTATAATAAGAGTTCTCTTATATACAAGGAGATGTACATGAGGATATGTGTCATTTAAGCTCTGACTTAGTGATTTGGGATGGGAAGTTACATTAATACTCTCCATCCATTATTTCACAAACTCAATAATATTAACCTCACACCCAAGAATCAAAAATATATTTAGACCACCATCATCAATTTATCTCTCATCTTGTATAATCACACAAACAGAGTTCCTAGGGGATACAATCATATTATGTAAATTTACCATGCTCCGAGTAAGGTATACAATAAACTAGATCACAATTATTAATAAAATAATTTTTAATATTCCTCATATATTTTCTATTTAAAACTTCCAAAATCATTCCATTAGCCATATATTATCAGTAAATAACTATAGATGGTCTTCTTCTTCACCACATATTTTAACATACACAATTAAACCATCACCTAAAGTTGAATACCGAGTTTTTAAAATTTCATGGACTTAAGTTCTAATTGGAATGAATCATATTAAAACAAATTTTTTCTTAGGTTAATTACTACCAAAATTACATATTTACTAGAATGTGACATGTCCTCTTTCCTAACTTCCATGACCCTATATACCACACTCCCACTATGACTCTTATTATCCCTAATACACTTAGATACTTATCTAAAATGTTTCAAAACCCCCATGACGATTTGGAATGAAATTTTTTTAATTTAATTAATTCACCATTTACACCACATTTTATATTTTCAATAATATATTATAATTTTTTCATAAAATTCAATACATAGGAGTGTCAAATAAGACACATATGATCATTAATTATTAATTATTGTCGAATCCATTATAACTGAAATATAAATAAAATATTAATTTTTCATGTTTTCTATAATACATTTTTAACATCAATGATAATCTACTAAAATCATAACCTATCAATTCATATATTCATATAATGTATTTACATAATAAATCTTATATTTTATTTGTAAAAATTTTCAACTTCCAACTATAATAAGAAATATAATATTCTATAGTCATTACAAATACTCATAAAAAATATATTTCTTAATCTTTAATTTCATCATACATTTTTAATATTAACCATCATAATCATCATATCATATTATTATGAATTACCAACCCATTAGAGAAGGAAAAAACATAGTATATTCATAAAGATTATTAAAAGTATGAGTTTCTTGAGTCACCTACATTGGTACATGATGACAATAAATCCTTAATCATTTCATGACCAATAATTTATATTTCATTTTTTTACAACTCTATCTAATTCATCACAACATATATATTTTATAACATCTCTATATAGAAAAATTGATAAAATGGGGGAAATACACTTGGTCAAGGGATATGTTTAATTAGATCCAAGAGTTTAATTTCCCTTTATCAACCCAAGTCATATCCATCCATAAATTTTCAAATCAAATTTCATGTTCTAATTCAATTCATTGAATAATAAAATATGAATTAAAAATTCCATCTAATATCCCAATACATATCCCCAGTATTACCCGTATCAAATATCCTCAAAAAATATTTGACAAAATATTAAATTATATAAATAAATGCATAATAAAAAATTCCATAAAATCTAAAATTTACTAAAAATTGAAACCACATCATATAATTATAGAATTTCTTCCTAAAATAAAGCATCGTGCATTCAATTCAAAAAATGGTATATAATATAATTCTAGGTATAGAAAAATATCAATTTCACCATTGAAAAAAATAATGGACAAAAATACCCCCAAGAATTTCCTAAACAACCAAACATTGAATATCCATAACTATATATTTCACTCCGATGAAGATAAAAATGGTATATAAAAGTGGATATAAGTACGTGCTATATAAATATGAGGATAATGATAATAAAAACAAGGGGATCACCCTAAGTAGTATATTATTGACAAAATTATAAAACCAAAATTAGATATTTGTTTGTATACTGTGGAATGTCTCATATATCTCCACTGGGGAAGAAATGATAGGAAAATGATACATATTTGATAAAATCACTAAATTTTCTCATGGATTACTTATTAATGATATGTGGGAAGAAATAGATATGATAATAGGCTTAATCAATATAACCAAGGTCTCTTATAAATCTTACACCATCATCATATGTGGTTTTGGATTACATTGAAAAAATATAGTATTCTTTTCAATGCTGAATCAAATTAATGCTCATCTATACTTTACATTAATAAAAATCAATAGACACTTTCATACATCCTATTGCAATTATGGTTCTCTAACTTACTAGTGATGAATTTATTACTTCCATTATTAGAACATAAAACCTCTTAAAGATATTTTAGTTGAAGAAATATAAGATAGATTTATTTTTTTAAATATGACTAATTTAATGATGAAAAGTAGAAAAAGGGGGGAAATCTTAGAAAAATTGTGTGTAAAATAGATTTTTTTAACATGATTATAGTAAAAAAGGGCCACATTAAAAGATACCATATCTATACCACATACCCATTATATATCACATACAACCTACATTTTCCTCACTCTTATTTATAGAATCATCCTTTACCTCTCCATATTACATAAATATATTATAAAATTCATATGAAGATCGAGAAACAAATTTAATAATTAAAGAAAGATATTCTTAGTTATAATATTTTTCACTTATCTAGGGATAAACGGTTAGAGAAGGATAAATGAGATGACCATTAAGATATTAATAATTCTTAGAGTATTTGTAACTTTTTTTTAATTTTTTCAATTGTGAATTTTTATTATATAAAATATAATATTACAATACCTTTTTTAACATGAACAAAAAAGTGAATGGAATTATTTTGATGGTATATTATTATTATATTTATATATCTTATTGAATTAAATCAAATAAATCAAACATGGATAATAAAATGAAAAAGTGAAGCATACAAAGAATATGAAGATTCCAAGCACTGTAATTTACTGAAAAATGAAGAAAATGCTACATAAACTAGGAAAAAAATTTAGTCACTAATAATTTAAGAGTATATATTTTATCTTAATAATTGAAACAAAGTATAACTATTTGAAATTATTTTAAATATTTAATAAAAAATTTCATTAATTTGGAGAAGGGTTTTGAATTAAAAAAAGAAGTTTTTTCTTAAAATCATTAATCTAAGAGATTTGTTTTATTATCAATTTAATTTTCACTAAAAAATCAAAAAAAAATAGAAAATATCAACATATTGAATATTAGTTTTTTAATAAATAAATTATACACAATTTTTTATGAACCATGGATTTATTTAAATTAGAGTTATTTTTTAATTGAATGTTATTTTATTCAATCTTAAAAAGATATTTGATAATAAAATTAGAAAGTATAAATTTAATGAATAATAGTACTTATTATGTTTCAACATATCCTTAATAAAGTATATTTTTTTAAAAAATGGAAAAAATATAAAGATAACATAGAACCTTGGATTGACTATAAAAGATAGAAACCCTCATCCTCTGTGTTTAAACTGTTAATGTTTTGTGTTAAGAGGTGATTGATGGTGGGGATAAATGTTCTATATTTTATTTTACATCATTGGTTTTAATGGTAGATCATCGATTAGAAATAACCATTGAATAAAAATAGAAATTATAAAAAAAATATAATAATAGATTCTGTCTCATGTTTAAGTATAAATTTGACTATAAATCTTCATAAAATACCAATCCATGTGAATTATTAATGTCATGTAATCCAAAATTGTATTTAATAATGAATATACAACATATTATATTATATATTAAATTTTAACTGATTAAATATCTTTATATAAATGTTTTTTTATATGTTTACTTAAATCACATACACATCATTAAAAATATAATCAATGACTTCTTTGACCATAATGATGGCTAGGGATCTTGATTCCCCAATAATTCAAATGAAACCAAACCTAATACCTACCTCATTGATGGGGGAGGGGCCTAAATGATCTTCCCCATTACACAACTTCATCCCTATCAAAAACCACTACTCATTAAAAAATTTCCCAAAAATCATTGTTGTCATGAAGTTTCTCATATTTATCAATATATTCCCAATGGTGTTTATACCTCCAATATAGTTCCCTAAATATTTAAACATCATCAAGCCTTTTTGAGTATATTTCCGAATCACAGATATTTGGTAGAATACATTGTGATCTTTATCACTGAATCATGGGGGCCAAAATTTATAGTGATAATTTGACACATAGACCCTTATATCATTCTTCTTTGATTTCAAGATAATGCTGACAAGATTAAGCCTTATTCTAACCACCATGATGTTTTAATTATAGTCATTTCTTCATATCTAAAAGGATGTTTTATTTTAATTTGATTAATGACCCATAGACTATGGATTTTTGGTTTCTTATTCTTAATCTTTTTATCCCCTTTCAATACCAAAAAATTGTTAATCTTATTGGGAATTATTTTGGTCGATATCTCTACAATGATCAATACATTATAAGAATTTACAATTTGATTTCTCTATATATTTTTGTTGATGTTAATCATAGAAACCTATTATCTAAATTTATTGGGACTGAAAAAATGGGTGAGAACTATTCAAAGCATTGGTTATCATTGAATATTTGTTGGATTAATATATGGGTTATAATGGACTATAGAATATAACTATTTCCTAAAAATGAATGAATTATAAGATGGAGTAAATGTTAGTTGAAGATTCCTTGGTTCCCTTAGATGCTTAAAGTTTCATGACATCAAATATGGAGTAGAATTCTATTAAATAAGATATCGTTGATAGGATAATTCATGTGAGAATGCTATCTTGGGAAGTTATGTTTACTATACACTATTAACTTTCATAGGCTCTAAATAATCCTAATAGATTTATGATTATAATGATAAATCATAATACTATAATGGTTGAGGTAAGGCACACCTCTAAAACCATTACTCTACTGAGAATCCATCTAACACTATTAAATAGCCGTTTATATATGTGGTAAAGTATAGTAAATGGAGTGTAGTTAGAAATCAAGATAGAATTTATTATATTATAGATAATAACACTTTAACCCATCATATTCTTTTTCCCTAGGATAATCACTTTATAGAATGGATTTCTTATAGAGATTATCTATAAGAGAACAATAATATTTGGAAGATTTTTATTTTTAGAATGGAAAATATGTAACGCCCCGACCCCAGTTACCCAGAGTCGGTTCATTATTGTGTAACATTGGAATGATCACAAAATATCAAGTCTCTAAAGACAGATTAGTTTAGTAGCCTTGGAAACACTAGATACATTCATAAATGTTACATTACATTACAAAGTGAAAAATAAAAATAACATAGTCTCCATAGTCCACACTTTTATCCCCTTCAGACTATCCCTGTAGGTCAGTTATAAAATATTTCTTCACATCCTGGGAAAAATAAAACATTGAAAGGGGTGAGCTCATATTTTCAGTAAGGATAACAATATAGTAGAAGCTTTCATAAATAAACATAAACATTTAAGGCAATGTATAACTAAAACAAAATCCTTTTAAACTTGAACATTAGCATAATATTCCAAAAGTAAAATGAAATGATACCATTTACTTATTCACATGGATATTCTACAAGTCGAATAATCACATGCAATATCAATAACCACTTTCATAATGGTGGAATGCATAATGACAGACTATCATAACCACGTAGCCAAGGCCTCGTGCCAATACTACAAATAAAATTTTGTTAAGGCCTCGTGCCAAGACACTATTTTGTCTCATGAGACCTGTTGATGCATCAAGGAGCTATAGCGGGATCCACCTGTCACTTATGAAGTCCAATGCATTCCTCATATGAATAGGTTTAAACATATCATAAACCATAACATAAACGTATCACATAAGATATGCATAAAGGAAACAAAACATTTCCACATTTCAATCAAAAGATATCAATACAACACATTGATATAATAAAAACACTTTCAAAACCATTTTCAAAACCAAAATAAAGGAAAATTAAAACTTTGTATTTTATTTTGTATTTAAAAAAAAGTTATGGCATGTAGAGGAAGACGAAACTCAAATAATGGTCATGGCGGCGGAGAATTCATTGTCACCGCATACGTACGACAAAAAAACATTCCATTTTGTTGTTTAGTAAAATGCTTCATATAAAAAGATTCCTTTTGAAAAAAACATAAAATTCAAAGGGGTTTATATACCGTATAAAAGAAATTTTTGTGTGAAACAAAATATGCCTCAATGAAAGGAGATTGAGAGGAAGTCCCTTACAAAGATCATTTTTTAAATAAAATAGATCTATTATGTTTATTCACTATATTTACACATAAAGAAAGTATAAATACCAGATAGGATATAATAATATCATGACATAATTTGGAAGTAGGAGACTAACCTAAAGAATGGAAATTGGGTAAAGAAGTTCCCTTACCTCGTGTCCAACTTGACTCGATCATTCTTTAATCTCCTGAATAATAAATTAGAGTTAATTTAAACTTTCTTAAGAACCTTTTTCAAGTTCATTATTACTTTTATATCACTTATTACCATGTTATGAACATTATGTAATTATTTAAGTTAATAATGGTCGTTTTGTTGATCTTTGGTACTTGAGTCAACAATAAACTTCTTATAATTACAAGTAGTTTATGTGGTAGAATATCCATTATATCCGAAATTATATTCATGATTTAGATATCATATATATAATATATATCCAGTATATACATTCATTAATAATATTATATAACATTTAGAGGTAAGAAATGAAGTGCACCGTTCATGGAGACGGTAAGTCGTACGTACGCATGAATGCTACTATCATTTATTTTTCATATTTAATGGAATGAAATTATAATTATAAAAAGGAATAATATAATTCCAGTATAATATAATGTATAATACCATTTAATCCATCCTTTATACATCCCACATATGGCATTAATGATTCAAATCACTTTGAGGGGGCGGTAGTCCGCACTTCCTAAAATGAAATTATCGTGTTTACCCATAATGGAAATCATAAAGGTATGACATAAATGAAAAATAAAGAATCATAAGGAAAACAAAAACATAATATATATCATATATAAAAATAGTTTCATCATAATGGCCACCATGAGAGGTGTTAAAATAATATTGAACAATCATCATTTCGTGAGGCAGTAATTCGCCGCCCACAGAAACAATATGTTCTTTAACCATTAGACGAAGGTGTGTGTAAGTGTAAATAAAATACATCTCATAAAAACATATAAGTATATTTAGGATACTTGTGTTTTTACAAAATAAAGTAATAAAAAGATTTTAGGGGTTTGGAGAAGCAAAATAAAACAAAAGATCACAAGAGAAGACATTACCTTAAAATCGGGTAACTATTTTTGATTTGAGCCAAAGGCTTCCTTGAGAAGACTTATGCCCAATGAGAGGCTTCTAGGAGTAAGATATGGAAGTTGGGAGAGTATTTGGGCAGAGGGTCACCGATCCAAATGGCTTTGATGGTGTGAATAAGGTGGTAGTAGTGGGGGCCTTTTATAAGAGGAGAGGAGGGGAACTCTTGGAAAGTCATGAAATGTTACGTTATTATATAATGATTTTAGGATTTTAAAGGTCTCACACTTATATATTTCGAGGATAAGGTGATAAGGGTTCTAAATCTACTCATTCAATTGGTTTTTGACATGTTTAAGTCTTAGATTTTACATTATCGTTTCATTTTATTTAAATCGTTAATTAATGAGGTAATCACTACATCATCCTTGTGTCATTAAAAATTTAAATTATTTAATGTCTAAATATTATAAAAAAATTACCATGATGTAGGAAATATTTTTATATTTTCAATTAATATTTATAGTATAAAATTTAACTTATATAACCCCATGTAATAATTGTTTTAGTAAAACAACACATGTTTGTGACAATTTTATTTTTACTTTAAATAAAACGTTATTAATGTCATTTTCTTAACCAATTGCCTCCATGGGGTCCCCAAGTTGACCCATGGATTTTATGGGTCGGCCAAGACTCATCCAATAAGTTTAGGACAAGTGTAAGGGTATTTTCATATTTTTATAATATCATTTTTACTTTAAATTTACTAATTACGTTTAATCGTGATTAATTAAACTTAAAAGTTACTATTCACTAAAAAATTATTTTAATCCCATTGAACCACATTTTACATCCTAATGAAAACCATGTATGTCTGATTTTTGAAAATCAAATCACAGAAGTGGTAATGTTTCATTTAAACAGAAAATCAGTTTTTTAACTACCACTTAGTGGTTTCACTATTCATCAAAAATAGAAGTTGTTCAGAACAATGCCAAAATTTCACACTAAGCTATAATTGATATTACGAATCCAAAAATGAAGTCCATTATGAAATATAAAATATATATAATTTCAAAAATTGATTATTACTATTCATAACTGCTACTTTGATTGGTCGCGTTGTGTTAGAATCTCGAACTTGCCTACAATGCAAGCTGTTGCATTCTTGAAGGAGAAGCGTATCGCGAAAGCTTGGGGTGTTACATTCTCCCCTCCTTCAATAAATTGCGTCCTCACAATTTGAAATTTTTCTTTGAAAATAAAATGTTGAAAATAGAAAATACCTTTGTGGAAAACCCACATCGGAAATATGTTTAATAAAATTTAGCCTTAATAAGAGGGAAAGGGAAATGAAAAAGTCACCACCCAATTATGATCTCGATATAGAGAACATTGGTGTAAATTAGAGACATATAATTGGAGGAAAAACGTAAATATTTTTAGGGAGTGATTGGGGTCATAAATCACAAACAAGTGTAAAATTGAGGGCCTAAAATCCTTCAATCTGTGTTGATTTAAAATATTATCAGTTCAACAAGACATAATGTATTAGGATAACACATTTTTTTGTTTTAATATCCCTTTAATAAAGATTATGAATTAATTTATTCATAGAATAAGAGATAGGTATATATATATTTATGATTGACAAGTAGTGTTTCAACATTCAACTAATTTATACCACAAACTCATCTTTTACTCAAAAAGATAATAGAACTCAAAAATATTATATTTATCCTAATCGTACAAGGTTAAAAATGTTAACACATACCATTTAGATTAGGAAAACTATTTTGTAATAACCAGGGACTTCCTATAGGCTAGAGGTAGGTAATAAAGGCCATTCGCACTATGGTTGTGGGTTCGATTCCTGCAGCTTTGTCCGACACGACGGGTTATCCCCCAACCATTATAGTTATCCAAAATCCCTCTCTCCAGACTTTCTCTAAAAGGTCTTTAAATGCCAAAATCAATTGTAACATCAGATTCCCAAAAAAAAGTAACGTTTCTCTTATTGTCACATACTAAAAATATGATTTCTTTCATCATATTAAAACATTAATGAAAACAACAAGTACTGAAGAACAATACTTATATATATCACATTATTCTTATAACCAGAATATAATCCTTGAGTCCAAAAGAACCAATACATTAATCATTCCACATCAACTGTAGTAACAACATAAGATTGTCCTTGATCCCTTGGCCTTTTCTGAGGTATGTTTCCCTGACGCTTAGGACATTCATTTGCATAATGCCCCATTTCCCTACAATTGTAGCATTCAACATTGATAGCCTCTTTCTTTCTCTTTCAATCACGAGCCTGGTGACCGTTTTCTCCACATTTATAAAAAACTCCCATTCCTTTTAGCCATGTACCGGGGTGATTCTTCCCACAATTATCTCATAATGGAAAATCCTTCATTCCCCTTTTCCCTTTATCTGTCTCTTGTTCCACCGTTCTCTTCTTCTCTTGCTTTACTTTATTGTCATAAGATTTAGAGAATTCCTTTTCTGTCTTGATAGCACACGAGACTCTATCTTCGTACGATGAGAAAGATTGTGAGACTAAGTCTCGACGGAGAAACGGTTTTAACCCATCAAGGAAACTATCAATCTTACTTCTTGGGTTTTGTATATGATCTGCAGCATGTCTTTCTAACCTTGTAAAGTTGTCCTCATACTTTGCAACATTCTCATTCTCCTTTTGTCTCAGACTCAGAAATTGACTTTCCATATCTCCTCGATGGTCACGAGGAAAGTATTTTTCTAAGAAAAGATCTTTGAACTCTCTCCATTCCATACTTGATAATTTATCATCTTCCTTTGTATTTTTAATCAATGACCACCATTGATCAGCGTCTCTAGTGAGGTGTTAAACTGCCATGATAACCTTTTCCCTTTCACTACTCCCCAAGGCATGGAATATTTTCTCTAAGGAATTTATCCATTTCTCTGCTACTAAGGGATTTGTAATTTCATTGCATGTTGGTGGTTGTTGCCTCAAGAAGTGGTCAAACATTGATCCTCCACGTTGCAGATCAGGGTGCTTCGTACGAGTAAGGTTATTATTCATAACCTAAGTGTGTTGTCCTAGTATGGTGATAAGTTGATCTGTAGCAGTTGTATCTCCAGCTCCACAATAATTATCTTAAGCAGGAGGTCAATCCCTACAAGGAGTGCGTGCATTGATATGGTTTCAATTCCTCCCACTAGGCGCCATTTCTAAACAATGGAATAAACTATATTAGTTTATGAATCAAAATAGGTAATTCCATACTTGTAAAACACTTAACATAAATTTGACAGTTTATGGATATAATCCATAATCATAAAAATGTTTTCATTGAGAAGTATATACTTATAAACCCTTCATAATGGATGGTAAACAAAATGAGAATTATCCTAAGTGTATCCCCTGGGAGGGTTGTAACCAAGAGTGTAGCAAGGCACTTTATCGTGCACCAGTTCCTGTTCGAGTCTAGTTCAAAGGGGTGTTTTCGCGTTTTACCCCTAGGTACATATGTGCTAGAGCCGCCTCTACCTGCTCATATCCAGACATGGATGTATTGCTCGGAAAACTCACAAAATCTCTATAATACCAAAATTCTATGAAGTTCTTCTATACTAATCCTAAAAGTCTATCTTTGGGATATGTGATATAATTAGAGTTTATCTAAATCTAGTTTCTAAGATTAGTACTAAACTGCCTCTGATACCAACTGTAACGCCCCGACCCCAG
This sequence comes from Viscum album, assembly GCA_963277665.1. Lineage (NCBI taxonomy): Eukaryota > Viridiplantae > Streptophyta > Magnoliopsida > Santalales > Viscaceae > Viscum > Viscum album. The sequence goes on from OY728119.1 coordinate 448,501,641, forward strand.
TTACCTAGAGTCGGTGCATTATTGCGTAACATTGGCATGATCACAAAAGATCAAGTCTCGAAAGACCGATTAGTTTAGTAGCCTTGGAAACACTACATACATTCATAAATGTTACATTACATCATAAAGTGAAAAATCACAATAACATAGTCTCAATAGTCCACACTTTTATCCCCTTCAGACTATCCCTGTAGGTCAGTCATAAAATATTTTTTCACATCCTGGGAAAAATAAAACATTGAAAGGGGTGAGCTCAGATTCTCAGTAAGGATAACAATATAGTGGAAGCTTTCATAAATAAACATAAACATTTAAGGAAATGTATAACTAAAACAAAAGCCTTTTAAACTTGAAATTTAGCATAATATGGAAAAAGTAAAATGAAATAATTCCATTTACTTATTCACATGGATATTCTACTAGTCGAATAATCACATGCAATATCAATAACCACTTTCATAATGATGTAATGCATAATGCCATAATATCATAACCATGTAGCCAAGGCCTCGTGCCAAGACTACAAATAAGATTTTATCAAGGCCTCATGCGAAGACACTAGTTTGTCTCATGAGACATGTCGATGCATTGAGGAGCTATAGCGGGCTCCACCCGTCACTTATTAAGTCCAATGCATTCCTCATATGAATAGGTTTAAACATATCATAAACCATAAAATAATCGTATCACATAAAACATGCATAAAGGAAACATAAAATTTCCACATTTCAATCACAAGATATCAATACAACACATTGATATAATAAAAACACATTCAAAACCATTTTCAAAACCAAAATAATGGAAAATTAAAACATTCTATTTTATTTTTCATTTAAAAAAACTTATGGCTTGTAGAGGAAGCCGAAACTCAAATAATGGTCACGGCAGTGGAGAAGTCATTGTCGCCGCATAGGTACGACAAAGAAAACATTCCATTTTGTCATTTAGTAAAACACTTCATATAAAAAGATTCCTTTTTAACAAAAAATAAAAGTCAAAGGGGTTTATACACTGTATAAAAAAAGTTGTGTATAAATATAAATATGCCTCAATGAAAGGAGATTGAGAAGAAGTCCCTTACAAAGATCATTTTTTAAATAAAATTGATCTATTATGTGTATTCACTATATTTAAACATAAATAAAGTATAAATACCAGATAGGACATAATAATATCATGACATAATTTGGAAGTAGGAGATTAACCCAAAGAATGGAAATTGGGTTAAGAAGTTCCCTTACCTCGTGTCCGACTTGACTCGATCATTCTTTAATCTCCTAAATAATAAATTAGAGTTAATTTATACTTGCTTAAGAACCATTTTCAAGTTCATTATTCCTTTTATATCACTTATTACCATGTTATGAACATTATGTAATTATTTAAGTCAATAACGGTCGTTTTGTCGATCTTTGGTACTTGAGACAAAAATAAACTTCTTATAATTACAAGTTGATTATGTGGTAGAGTATCCATTATATCCATAATTATATTCATGATTTAGATATCATATATATCATATATATCCAGTATATACATTCATTCATGATACTACATAACATTTAGAGGTAAGAAATGAAGTGCACCATTCATGGAGATGGTAAGCCGTACGTACGCATTAATGCTACTTTCATTTCTTTTTCGTATTTAATAGAATGAAATTATAATTATATAAAGGTATACTATAATTCCAGTATAATATAATTTATAATACCATTTAATCCATCCTTTATACATCCCACATATGGCATTAACGATTCCAATCACTTTGAGGGGGCGGTAGTCCGCACTTCCTAAAATGAAATTATCGCGTTTACCCATAATGGAAATCATAAAGGTATGCCATAAATGAAAAATACAGAATCAAAAGGAAAACAAAAACATAACAAACATCATATATAAAAATAGTTTCATCCTAATGGCCACCATGAGAGGTGTTAAAAGAATATTGAACAATCATCGTTTTGTGAGCCAGTAATTCACCACCCACAGAAACAGTCTGTTCTTTAACCATTAGACGAAGGTGTGTGTAAGTTTATATAAAATACTTCTCCTAAAAACATCCAAGTATATTGATTATACTGGTGTTGTTACAAAATAATGTAATAAAAATATTTTAGGGGGTTGGAGAAGCAAAATAAAACAAAAGAACACAAGAGAAGACATTACCTTAAAATCGGGTAACTGTTTTTGATTTGAGCCAAAGGCATCCTTGGGAAGACTTATGCCCACAGTGAGGCTTCTAGGAGTAAGAGAGGGAAGTTGGGAGAGTATTTGGGCAGATTTTGGCCGATAAAAATGGCTTTGATGGTGTGAATAAGGTGGTAGTGGTGGGGGCGTTTTATATGAGGAGAGGAGGGGCACTCTTTGAAAGTCATGAAATGTTACTTTATTATATAATCAGTTTCGGATTTTAAAGGTCCCAAATTTATATATTTCAAGGATAAGGTGATAAGGGTTCTAAATATACTCATCCAACTGGTATTTTACAAGTTTATGTCTTTGATTTTACATTATCTTTTCATTTTATTTAAATCGTTAATTAATGAGGTAATCGCTGCATCATCCTTGTGTCATTAAAAATTTAATTTATTTAATGTCTAAAAATTATAAAAAAATTACCATGATGTTGGAAATATTTTTAAATTTCCAATTAATATTTATAGTATAAATGTTAACTTATATAACCCCATGTAATAATTGTTTTAGTAAAACAACACATGTTTGTGACAATTTTATTTTTACTTTAAATAAAAAGTTATTAATGTCATTTTCTTACCCAAGTGGCTACATGGTGTCCCCAAGTTGACCCATGGATTTTTGTGGTCAGCCATGACTCATCCAATAAGGGTAGGACAAGTGTAAGGATATTTTCATATTTTTATAATATCATCTTTACCTTAAATTTCACTAATTACCTTTAATCGTGATTAATTAAACTTAAAATTTACTATTCACTAAAAAATTATTTTAATCCCATTGAACCAAATTTTACTTCTTAATGAAAAACATGTATGTAGAATTTTTGAAAATCAAATCGCAAAAGTGGTAATGTTTTATTTAAACGAAAAATCAGTTTTTTAACTACCACTTAGTGGCTTCACTATTCACCAAATATTGATGTTTTTCAGAATAATGCCAAAATTTCACACTAAGCTATAATTGATATTCCGAATTCAAAAATGATGTCTATTTTACAAAATTACAACCATATAATTTTTATTAATTTATTTCTATAATTAATTCCCGCTGTCACAACAAATAGCGTGTTTTTAAGAAACAATATATATCAAAAGATTGACAATTATTTATGTCCAATTTCAAAGTGAAATTAATTCTAAAGACCACCACTGTATAAAATGTTAAAAATATATTCTAATTATACTTTAAAACCACTCAATAGTATAATTTATCACTATAAATTATTTTAATTAAAAAGGTTGTTTTTAAGTATTTTTCACTATTCATAAAAAATTGGAAGTTCTCGGAAAAATACAAAAAATTCAACATAGGCTAATTTTGATATTAAGAATCCAAAAATGAAGTCCATTTTGAAATATAACATATATATAATCTCAAAAAGTGGGTATTACTATTCAAAACTGCAACTTTGATTGGTCCCGGTGTGTTAGAAACTCGAACTTGCGTACAATGCAAGCTATTTCATTATTGAAAGAGAAGCGTATCGCAAAAGCTTGGGGTGTTACAAAATAAGAAGACATGGGAACCAATTTATGATTCTAGCACAATGAAGGAGGGTACATAAGAAATTCATACTTAATTATATGTTGGTTTATATATTGACTCCCTATCAATCTTTATCAAGTGTTAATGTGGAGTCTCGAATAAACAATAAAAACTATTTGGGAAGTAAGGAAGAAAAGAGGGGTATCATTGATTGGGGGTGGGTTTATCTTAAATGTGGGAATGAAACACATATTATGAAAGAATTATTAATATTTATCTAAAAAATTGGTTATTGGATCATCAAGTAAATTTTTGAAAAGTTAAGATAGTATTCTGGTGCTTCATATAATTCAACCAAAAATCAATTATCAAAATGTTACCAATAAGGGTATTATTGATGAACCCCTAGAATATAATGTTTTTAAAAATTTTGATCCTAATGATTCAATTTATATGTCATCTATGGAAGTTCTAAAATTATTCTCATATGGGATATTTGGTTTATAACCTCTTACGAATATGGATATCTTTTAATTCCCACCCCCTTTCACTAAAATTATAAGAGTTGATATGATAAATTTGGAAAGGCCATTATGGATGGATAAAAAGAAGAACAAATCTTTGTGATTAATGTGAAATAATATAACATAGAAAAAAATAATGAATATTAGAGAAACACTTGGTCTAAATGAATATCATTATCAATGGTATAACTATAAAAATGAAATTATTGTTCTATAATTCGGCCATGAAAACTAGTCCACTAATGAATTAGTGACAGTCCATGATTTTATAGCATACCCCCTTGTTAATAAATGAAGGAATCATCCCAAAAATGATATCTGGAATATATCATATATATAATGAGATTCTTTATGTATGTATTTTCAGTGTATTGTTTTTTGGTTTGGGTTCCTGTCTTAGATTATGGGTTTCAAGGTCCATATTCAAACTAATAAATTGAATTTCCTTTTATAAATTATAAAATGTATTTTAATAAACATATTTTTTTGAACCTCATAAGAATTAATTATAATAATTTGATTACATTAATGTTTGATTCTATATCTTATTGACGAGGTGATAATGTGGTGATCTTTATTTATAATGTTTTAGTAGTGAAAGTAAATGTTTTAGTGTAGTGTGATTTATTAGTTATGCTTTGAACCAAATAATTATATAAACATCAATTATAAATGATATTTATATTTCTAAATTCTATGTTCTTTTAATGATTTATGGAATATTATATGTAATTTTTTCCATTTCATAAGACTTAAAAAAATGAAAAAATAAGATTTTTTATAGAAATAAATTTTATATTCCACTGTTAGTTTGATCCAAATAAAACTATGACCTTAAAAATGGTTATTTAATTGGTTATTAAATTTTAGAAAACACATGATCAATATTTTGATACTATGAAATGTCTATATAATTTTTGTTGTTATGAAGTTCTATCTAAAAGTTTTTATTGATTAAAATGGAAGATAAGTTTACCATTTTATATAATAAATTTTCTAAATATGATATTTATATATTTTAAAAAAAAAATGAATTTTAACACACTATGGGGTACCATATGGTTAGAATATCATTTTTTAAATCATAGATAAAATTAATATTTCACATTAAAGAATATGATTTAGTTATTTTGATGATGGATATATATTCACTATACAGTAGTGTCTAGAATCACATCATGGTTTTTAGTAGTATATATGTATTTTATTTTTATCATTAATGTATAATTTTTTTAATTCAATATTTATAAAAAATAGAGTATAATAGGATAGTTTTAGGGGAATTTTATTGAATTTTACCTACATTAAGTGTTTTCTTATTTCACTTATTTATAATACTCTCTAAAGAGAACAAGTGGTGTTAGTTGGAAATGGGAACTATTACTGAAGCCATTAATGATAGTTGGTAAAAAAAATTTCATCCCACATAGAGATGGTTTTATCTTACATATATTATTTTTATTTTTATAATGAAATTTTTAGATAAATTTCACATTTGAATGATGGTAAAACTACTTTATTTATTTACTGATTTATGTCATGGAACAATTTTTTTCAATTTTTAGTAATTTCCAACATGATCTGGGATTTACTTATGTTTTACTAGATCAATTTACTGGAAATGGAATGTAATTTTTATATACGATGGAAAATAATGATATTGTTGATATTTCAGTATACCTCAAACACTTTTTTTCAGAAAATATTTTACATATTAAAGAGAAAAAATAGATGATATTATTATCTAGTTGTGTAGTAATTATTTGAAATGGTTTTTGAGTTTCATATACATTGAAATCATAACATCAATATTATAAATGGATTTCACTAATCCACACTCAAAATTTACTCAATAAATAATTATTTTAATTTTTTGGGAAGGTGAAAGTTTCTTAAATGGTGGAGAATCAATCTTGGAGAATATCTCATATCACAACCAATTTTAGAAGGAACCAATATTCCTTGTCCATGTAGAACCCACTTACTTTTAATCATTCGTTTCACACTATGATGAAAAACTCACCTTTTTCACCCCCACATCATATTCCTCACTCAAAATGGATGAGTACGTCATGATGTTACCATTGGTCATTTCGGTACCCATCTTCCACTTCCAATATAAGGACTGAAATCCATGAATTTTCACTACTGGAAAAATAACCTTTACCAACGGTTTGGAAACGTTGGTATAGGCCTCCAAACCGTTGGTATAGCCTATACCAACAGTTTGGAGAACCGTAGCCAAGTAAGCTGTTGGTATAGACCTATACCAACGGTTTTGGAAACCGTTGGTATAGGTAATATGAAATCTATACCAACGGTAATGGAACCGTTGGTATATAAATTCCAAAAATAAAACATCCGCTGGGATTTGATCCCAGGACCCCTCGTTTATAATCGAACGACTTAACCCCTAAGCTAACATCACTTTTGTAAACATAATTTCATAAATATATATATGCATTATCATAATTATTTAAAATTTTGATTTATATAATGTTCTCAGTTAGTGGATCTGGAAAAAAATTAAAGAACCTATCCCAACGGTTTTCAAAACCGTTGGGATAGCCCTTTCCCAACGGTTTTCAAAACCGTTGGGATAGGTTCTGGTTGGGTGTATTGTAGTTGGCCGAATGTTTGATTTTTTTAATGCTTTTTACCAACGGTTCTTGAGAACCGTTGGGAAAGAGTGACCTTTCCAAACGGTTCACCAAAACCGTTGGGAAAGGGCCTAAAAACACACCCTTTTGGTGAACCGTTGGGAAAGGTCACTCTTTCCCAACGGTTCTCAAGAACCGTTGGGAAAGGGCCTCAAAAACACACCCTTTCCCAACGGTTTTGGTGAACCATTAAGAAAGGTCACTCTTTCCCAACGGCTCACCAAAACCGTTGGGAAAGGGTGTGTTTTTGAGGCCCTTTCCCAACGGTTTTGTTGAACTGTTGGGAAATGGTAGCTATACCAACGGTTTTTACAAACCGTTGGTATAGAAGTGTTGGGAAAGATCATGTTTCCAGTAGTGTGTTTTACAACATGTGAAAATGAGTATAAACTAAGAATGAAAGAGAATCCCCACAGGGAATGTGAAAAATAAATATGAACCAAACCCCTCTATGTTACCCTTTAAGTCAGATTCAACTCCAACATATGTATAAAATAATGTAAGGGAATGGTGTTTGTTTCTTTTAATGGCTATGAACATCATAAAATAACTTCACATAGGATATCAACAAGACCAGGGTGAAGGAACCTACTCAATAGGTTCTCTCAAACAATTATGGAACAACACCTAATTTTTCTAAACCCTATAAAGAGGACACACCCATTGTGTATTCAAAGAAATGTTCCCAAATCCTTGAGTTTACCAAACTATGTGACTATTCCCTCAAGTCCCTAATTCATAGTGGTGATAACCTATGGGACATCATTTACCTAGAGACCTAGTCTCACCAAGTGGATCCTGATCTAGGTCACCCCATATATATTCACTCTAAGGCCTTCATTATTACATTATAAAATATATTATATTACATGGTGATTCATTTGCTAATGTCACCTACCAGGGAACCCATTCTACCAAGTCACCTACCTAGGCTCTCATTAGCCCTTGTCACTTATTTGGGTGCCCTGTTTTCCAATGTCATATACCTATGTACCCATATACAATTTCTTCTTCCATGGAATCCTAAATTACATCACTGGTTCATGCACAATATATTGATCCCCTTCAATCATGTATTCATTTGAAAATGGTGATATTTTTTCCTTAAGATACCATCCCTATATTTTTCTCTATAACTGATAGAACCATTAATGTTTAAACAATCATGTTTTCCAATAATATGATAATCTCCTTAATTAAGTAACTCATGAAAAATCCACTTGCCCATGGTGCTCAAACTAGCTACCCCAATCTAGTCCCCATTTATGTCAAGTATTCAGTTATATCACCTACATCTAACCAACATTTTAGATATCTAGATATCCGTACAAGCCTCTGATAGAGTGTATGTCTTCAGCCCTCCTTATTGGGTGTAGTGACTCAGATTTTTTAGGAGAAAGGAATAATTATTTATTTTTTCAAATTAATAGGACATTTCCAGGGGTAAAACAATCAATTTACCCTATAATATTACCTTATTAAAAGCATATAATAGTTTTATTAATCATGTGGTGTGATTTTTACCACTAAATTAGGAAAATATGGTATTATTGGCACAACATGGCCTAAAATAAAATATATTTTGTATAAAAATACTATTTTTATCTCTTGTACATGTATTCAAGAGAATTTTTATTTTTTATTCTAAACTATATGTTGTATGGAAAATCCAACACCATAGTTTTTTTAAAACATGAATTTAACACTATAGGATTTATTACTCCAATTTTTATCAGGACCCTAGTAGTTTTCCATCATCATCCGATTAACATTTATTTTGAAAATATAATATTTTTGATATATTTTTTATTCTTAATTAGTTTTTAAATTTCCTTACCCTAACATAGAATCTATATAATGATATTTATGACAATCTATACATTTATCCTCATAAACCCAATAAATTGGGTGATCCAACATAGGGGAAATTTTGGTGAGGAATCAAAGAATAGTTCTTTAGGTCCACCAATAACAATGAATATGGGGTCAACCTTTACCAACAAGTTATCCACTCTTTATTAAGGTGGTCCATATTTCTTATGATTTTTTATCATGATTTTTTTGAAAAAATTTATGAAATAGGGTCCCCTAATTTTCATAAATGATTTTATGTAACTATTCTTCTCATGGCGGAGAATAAATGATTGAAAAAAATGATGAAACAAATAAAATTAGTATTATTAATTTTATTTCTGGAGTAAACATTCATAGATTTATTATAGGTCATTTCAATTAAAATATTTGACTAAAAAATTTGTTGATTTATTACATACATTATTATTGAAATATTGAAAAATTATTTTAATATTTAACTTCCTTATTTTGGTTTATAAATTTTTTGTGTTAAATAAGTAATGAAGAAGGTCTAAGATTACCACCTAATTTATCTATATCTTATCCTCTTTATCTAATATATCTATTATTTCTACCCTTTTCTGTCAAATTAAAAATATATTAACCCTAGATGTGATCATTGAAAATTAATATCATGGGGAACTGGGTGTGAGAGGGGGGGGGGTAGGAGAAGTTGTTAGTTTCATAGTGGCGAGAATAAAGGATGGATATTATAGCTCGAGGTGCCATAATCAGTGGTGATACACTAAAAAAGAAGTGGTCTGAGGTTAGGAAGATGCATATTGGGAGGCCATAAGTTTTTATTATGGTATATAGGTGGACAAAGGATGTAGATTGTAAATCATACTAGAAGTGTATAAAGATCAAACTATAAAAGTTTTGGTTTGGGTATAGTGTTCCCGATGTAGGATACGAGACCTAGAGGGCAACTACTCCTTGCTCCCATCCATATAATACTAAGGGATTGGATGCTTCCTCACCTACCAAATTGTGGGATTGGATAGAGATCATGGTCCCAAGCATACATTACCCACTATTCTCTTGGAAAGGTAGGTGAATGAACTATGTTAAGTCCACTCCGACCTGACTCGGGGGGTGGCTATAGACACATAGTGAACCGAGGATCCATTTTCGCATGCACAATCATATCCAATGGATTTAATACACTAATATAGGCATATCCTCTCTATAACTACTCGATATTTTAGTGTATATATATATATATATCATCCCTTAAAATTAAATATCTTTATTCGTGTGCACTAAAATAAAAATTATGATACAATAATAAATTAGAATTAATAAACATAAAAAGATGATTTTGTATTGATATATGATTTAATTTATTGAATTTTTTCAATATAAATGAATGTATAGAATAGTATTATAAACCCTTATTATTTTTTAACAAGTAAGAGTAAACCCCCTAATTATGAAAAAAAAAATCATCTTTTAAAAATGTTCGAGAGGTAACCCATAAATCACCCAAGTACCTATGACATGAAGACCCAAGAATATTTGATGAACTGAGTACATTGTGTCATAAAATATGGAAAATGATATAGAGGAAGCACACTTCATGAAAATCACTAGTTCAACGTCTTCCTACACCTTGTTAGAAAAACTGCACATGTGCTCCTAGTGAATTATGACTCATCACCCTATTCCAAGAACTATGTGGTTCCATCCTAACACAACCTGGTAGATAAATATTTCATATCAAATTATAAATGGGAGAGTACCATATTATAGGTTCCAATACACACCTCTCTTAAATGAGCCTCCCACCTGACAAAGCTTGCAAGCCACCTGCACCACCATTAACTTGATGCTTCACATCATATGATTGAAACCTAAAATAGAAATCCACAAGGATGGGTACCCATATTACCTACATTGGAATAGTGGATATGGATAAATGATGTGTGTCTACAAACCCATCCCCATTTCTATAAAACTCACCCAATGTCACTATAATGTGGTCCCCTATCTCGATCCAAATGTGACTAGAAAAAAATTGGGTCCATCCTATCACATACATACCAAAAGACATACCATAGGAGCAATGTTCCAAAGGGAATATAAAAATGTCCTTAAGTACCAATGATAAAAAAACCTTAAATAGACAATGTGCTACTCCACACTTCAGTAACTTACCAATCCGCACATTTCACCATCGTCGCCTTCCTAGATCAGCTCCAACATCGTGGTAGTTTCTACTCTTATTAGAATAAATGATATCACCAATAGGGGGAGGTAGAAAAATCCACAAAGAGAAACAGTGTCCTGATACCAATTAAACCATCTCTATATCCAATCTATATGGAAATCATTCCATCAATGACCAAAGAATCTTAGAAAATTGAGAACATCCATTAAACCATGAAGGAACACCATGACCAACTTTATCCCATAAGCATCCGCTGTCAATCAATGCAAACTAGCATCACCAGATCAAATTGTAAAAATCCTAGTTATGGATATCTTGAGAGTAGAGAGCTTATTATAATTTCTCCATGTTATTAGTGTATTCATAATATTTACGATTATGTCTAAAAATCCCTTTTGAAAAAAATTATATTATTTGTATATTATTTATTTTGAATTGAAGTTTAAATATTTAATTTTTAGATAAATAATTAGATTAAAATAAATTTTTTTATTTTAAAATACTAAAATCATTGTTTTATGATTTTTTGTGATTTTTCGGAAATAGATAATTTTTAAGTGAATAGTGAAAGTACTGGGTTTGGGTAATTTTATCACCAATTTTGATATTTTAGAATTAATTTTTTATAAAAATAGTTTTCAATAAAATTATACATATATAAATATTTATAAATATATTATATATGTTTAATATATTTAATATAGCAACTTTACAAACCCATGACTACTATTTTTTAACATATGTGGTATTTTATTGTAAAATATGTTTTTTGAAATAATTTACGTTTTAATTTAAAAGTAAATGATCTATTATTATTAAAAATAATTATATTAAATGGTAGATAAATTTTTAATCCCCATGTTTAAATATAATGGGGTGGTTTCTCTTATACATTTAGTAATAAATCAATGATAATAATTTATATTTAATTAAGTTTAATAAGTGTTTAAACGAATAATTTATGGTTGCTAGAACTTTCATAAATTTATATGACCTTTTGACCTTATAAACCCCTTTATTATTGTAATTTAGTACCCCAATGTCTTACCATTAATTGAAAACCTAACTCAACTAAATTTTATGCACTTCTATTCTTACCCCTTACTTTCCTTTCTTTTCCATGGAAAAGTCCATCTACATCACTGAGGATCAATTCCACATTTTCAAAACTCTACAATTATTTTGATATTTCCTTGAACCCCTACCCAAAATTAATTTTCATGGAGTCCTTTAAAAAACATTAACTCTCCTAGTCACAAACAAATTAGCCCCAGTATCTCAGGTCCAATGCCTTCATCAATAGGAAGTTCATGGTCTCAATGAAGGTGTCACACATTTCTTAACATTTATTTATTTTTAATTATATTCTAAACCAAATATGATCATAGTATGATAATGTAGTTAGTATATTTATTTTTCTAATATGAAATTATAATATGAGTATAACCATTATTTATTCTCTTCCATCTACAAAAAACCCAAATTGTCATTTGTGTGTGTGTTAAAATTTCTGCCTCTATGGAACAAGATTTTAATTTTTTTGTCACTACCTATCATGGTTGGTCATAATTATATAATTTAAGAATAAATATTATTTATATAATATATTTATGATTCTAAAAATATCACTTACTATCTCCCTTTACCCTGCTCATTAATTGATAAAAATGAAAAAGTCATTATGTGTGTTTGCAGACTACAACATCCGTGAACAACATGTTTTTTACATCAACTACCTACATGGATAACATTAAAAATGTTTTTCATGTATTAAAATGATATTTATAAATCTCTTTAAAAATTTTATTTTGTGAATATTTTTCAATATTAAACCTAATCATGGTTTCCATTTCTAGAGATTCGCATAAAATTAAATTAAACCACCTCGAGTAACCAACATAAGTGAAAAAAATTTATTGAATGATAAAATTATGATAATAAGTAGACATTAGTAAATTAATGATATATGTAAATGGTTATTGTTAATTTTGTCAATTAACATAATAAAAATATTCAGTATGTTGATTATATTTACAAAATGTTCTTGTACATAAAGGTAAGGGTTCTATCCCAATTCCATTTTTTTGGGATTTTTTTAATGTTATGCACCAAAATCTTATTTAAATGGTGTACATGCATCCAAATAATTTATTTTGGAATAGACCATTATTTACTTCATTATATTTATATGATCATTGGAAATTTGATCTCATAATGACTTTTGACTCGAAAATTACTAATGTTTTATGAGATTCATCACAAAACATCCTTTTTTGAGAAACATGTTATTATATGCATCAATTTTATTTTAAATGGTGTATATACTTCATATTGTATATTTAATATGGTTTAGTATCTATATTAATATTATTTTAGCTTCAAATTCAAAATATCATTATTTCAAGTGGATTTTTATTAGAATTATTTTATGTCGTACAAGTTTTTTGTCCCAAACTCCCATTATTAATATAAATTTTACTGTATAAACCAACATACGTTCATTTAGATTATATGATAAAAAGTTGTTTTTATCATGAAATATCTTTTATTCATGGTATTTTATGTTAATTTTCAAGATAATTTCTCATTTAATGGTTTTATTAAAATGATTTCTATCATTACATGTTTTTTTTCTCTCATGGATCTGGGTCTTGGGGTTACGATTTCTATTTCATGAATCAGGTGTGACAGGTCAGAAACATTGAGGAAAATATTTTATTTATCATTGGTCTATATTTTCCCCTTGTGTATCCATTTATTTTTAGAGAAAAATGAGAAAAATTAGGGTAGACAACCTAAGGTACGTGGTTGGCGCATCATTTGTAGAAACCCTAAGCCATGACCCATGTAATTGTGTGGTAGGTTGTAATTTTTGGACTAAAGCTACCACACATATTGTATATAGTTATTCATCCCATGTGGGATAACTGTGCAGTAGGTCCCTCTTGGATAGAGAGGACAACATTGTTTGTAAAACCATGTGGGGAAACTATGTGCATGTCCATGTCATTAAAAATTATGGATTTCATAAACTACCCACCTTAATATTTAGACCTAAATCTACCCCCATCCACCCCACCCAAGAGTTTCAACCAAGGGATCCTCCTTCAAGCTCTTCTAAGCTCCTTGGGAACCATTTATTGGGTGGTTTGGACATGATTCATTAAGGATTCATCAAGTGGGTTCCTTATTCTTGAATTTCTTCCATCATTCTAGGGCTTCCTTCTCTCCTTCTTGGGTCTTCAAAATCTATTTGGGTGTTAGACCTATGAAGGGTTTGATCGTATGTCATTGATTAAGATATTGATTTTTTTATTAAATATTACCTTTTTAGGGTCTTTTGGGCGTATGATTGGTGTTTTCCATGGTTTTATAGATGTTTCTACACATGAGGTAGGCGGTTCCATGATTTATCATTTTTAGATGATTTTAGATTTCTTGCATGAGTTTAAAAATATGTTCTATGATTCATTTGTGAGGCATGAAACATTTTTTGGAATTTTTTATACATGTTTATATGATGAAATTGTATTTTCTAAGGAAAATTTTCCCTTTTTCATGTGTTCCTTATTGTGACATTTTTTGGAAATTTTTTATGAATTGTCTGAGGGAAGAAAAATATTATCTCAAATGCAGTTGAGGTACATATGTATTTTAAAGTGAGTTATTCAATGAAAAATGATGTTTATGGATGTTTGGATTCATTGTTATGTACATTTAATTTTAAAAATAAATTTTTTATATGTTGGGAATCATGTTTAAACTTTAATTACTTTATGTGTGGATTTGAAAGGGGCATGGACTATTAAAATGGTTAAGTTGATTATGTGTTTTTCTTGGAATTCCGCATATTGGGTTTCATATATTATGCACATATTGTGAAATGAGTTTTGAAACAGTTTTTCTATGTGTATAATTGCTAGTGGTTTATTTATGGAAAGTAGTGATTTTATGGTGTGTTAATAGTTATCATAACTTGTATGTAAAAATTGTGCTTTGGGTTATATGTGAAAGGGGATTGAGCACAAGGCAGTCCCGGGGATCTAGGTGGGATTACTAGTTCTCGTATGCTAGTGATTCAGAAGTGGCACATCCTAGTTTAACTTACCTGGATTGGTATTTCTACATTAACTAGACTATGATGATTATTGGAGACGAGTAGGCTATTGGGGTGTCCCATAAAAGTGTATCATTCAAGAGAAAGCTATTAGTTATAGTTACTATACCACCATTTACGGAGGTATGAGGTTCTAGTGTCTCACTTGAGCAAGATTACCCCTAGGGATTTACCCATGGTGCTTTATTGTAACATGATACTTTTGTTATGTGGTGTCATCCATCGATATATTATGGTCATTGAGTGTATTTTCTTTTTAAGATAGTTTTCTATTTAGAAATGGTCTCCCTTGAAGTTATTCATCTAAATGTGTATATTTGAATAATTTTCCTTTAAAATGTTTTTCCTTAAAATGATTTCTCAATAATGTTTGAAAATATTGGAATGAATGTTCATTTTAATTTAGCTTTTAATGCTATATAATGGATTCCCTCTTTTTATGTGGCATCATACTGGGATTTGGATCACACCCTACATACACTTTTGGGTGTATGTAGAATTTGTTATGTATGGCCTAGGTAAAGACAAGATGTTTTTTGGTAGTGATGGTGGATCATGTTTCAAGTGTTCATTCTCATTGGTGGTGTTGGATATAGGGTGATTCCCCTCTTGTTTCATGGATGCTGGTCCAGGACCTTTCATTTTAGTTTCTATTTTTTAACTTGAATTTTTTCCAAAATTTGTAAAATATCTAATTTGAAAAATTCTTATGCCATGTTTGGATATATTTTTTCATCCTTGTGATGTTTAATATTATGGGGTTTTGGGATTATAAAATTAGGTAAAATCATTACCAAAGAATTTTTTTGATACTTGGGCACTTTTTCCTCCCCATGGGGATCAGAAATACCCCTCGGTCGATGCCATAGACTAAGTCAGGTGTTAGGTTAAGTGGAACCCTGACTTAGTTCGTGACACAACCCATGTCGTAACTATTTTCACATCTCATTTCATTTTTCTCATGATTTGTGAAATATACACATTCTTATGACCATGTGTGTCTCTTTTACTACCATTATCGCTCAAATGATATATTTTAATTTTCTCTAGGGGTGTTTCTTATCTTCATTAATATCCCCCCTTTAATGAAGCACATCCTCAAATAAATGCTTGATGCTGGTAGAATAACTCAAATACTTTCCAAATTATTTTTTATTATATGTTAATGTTTACCAATAAAAAGTGTGATAGGTAACCCAAATATATTTCGTATCAAGTTAACAACATGTTTCCCTTAACCTATTTTCAAATGAATGATATATTATTCCTTAATGATGAATTTTTTATATTTTTTTTAGAAATAATTTTACATATTTTTTACATGGATAGTTTTAAAAAAAATTAGAAATGTTATAAACGTTTTCAATAGAATTCTATACACATTTTTATAATTTTATAATTTTATTTTGAAAAAATTTGAAATTATTTGAAAAAATTCAAGAAAAAACATTTTTATCATTTTGTATATGGTTTATTTTCCATGGATTCAATCTATTTTACACATTTCTGTGTGAATGTACCATTTCATAGACATTATCATTTTTAAGAGACATATATTCTACACTTTCCGATTTTTAAAAAGAATTTTTTTATTCTCATGATTTAAAAAAAATTATTTTAAAATTATTTTATAGGATAATGGAAAACATTATTATCAAATAAATTTGCCTAATGCTTCAAAGAGTGTTATGAATTTAGGTTTTATGATTCATAAAGGGTATTATAGAAATTATACCATAAAACATAATTATGTATGTAGATTATGATGTTCTATTTAACATTTATGGTATGATAAATCACTGCTTTTTTCTTTCCAGACCATACAGCTATATAAGAATCCTTAAATTCTAATGATTTTCTTCTGTGAATGTCTTATGTACCATTACTTGTTTGAATTGTTTTCACCCAGATTTATAGTACATTGATTTATGGGGGATGTTTTTGTATAAAACATATACTCATTTAGTAGAAGGTGAGAATACAATATGAATAATAATATTTATTGAGTGGTATTTACCTTGAATTGTTCCTAATGTAATTGGATACCCATTTATTTTTTATGGATTTATTATATCATGTTTATTAATGATATAATGAATTATTACATAGGGTACCACTTGAAAAGGATATAAATCTGATTTTATTTCCTTGGTGTTTTATAATATGTTGATTTAAACCATGTGGTACACATACATATGATTTTAATTATGTAATGAGTGGGTCCATAATTACATATCCCCCTAAGGAATTGGTTAATATTTTTATCTCATGAGATTTCATAGTGTGTGGGAGGTGAGCCTATCCAATTATGGTGTGTGGGTAGTTATCATAGTCAATGATGTTATTTTAATGAGGTATGGATCCTTGAATTATGTGGATGATTTCATGTTTATGTTATTTCCCCAATACTATGAATCGATAATATTATGTTATGATAAGTGTTTAATCCATGTACATTTTTTATCATCTCATTTTTCCATGATTATTATTATTCTCATTATGATATCATATAATGGATCATATCCCTCATGTTATGATTTATAATTATGTTTACACTTTCCATGAATTATATATCACCCTTTCTTATGTTTCAATCTCCCTAGGTTATGAAAGAAATTACAAAGTATGTTAAGGGAAGAATAGTATCTAGTGTATAGAATTTATGGGTGACATTAATGTCTTTCTGAAGATTTATTTTAAATTTTATGTTATAAAAAAAATTATTTGAAGAGAAGACCTGATATTTATTAGTCAGTTAGTTTCCTATATCTCTAAAACTATAAACTAAATGGTTATCAGTTTTTTAAATGTGTGAAAGATATGGAAATCATATATTTGTGTTAAATATAGTACTTATGTTACGTGTTTCTGGAATCAACTCCAAGAGAATGGGCCTGAGGGCTCTATAGAATCTATTAAAAGATTTTCTAGATAACCCAAGATGATAGGTTTTTGTTGGTTGAGTATTAATTATGATTTTATAAGGAAATCAATATTCTATGTGTTAAGGATAGTCTTTGATAAACCTATATTTTGGAAGAGTTGGATATCTTACATATTTTGGGGATTATGATGAGAGATCTTTAGTAAAATCTACAGGAATAAGTCTAAGTATAATATAATATTTTGATTTTTTGTAAATAAGATATCATTTGGTTTTAAAAGTTATCTTGTCCATTTCTTGACACTATAAAGTTTAATTTGTTTCGATAGAGATACATCTAGGGGTAACAATCCTGAAAAATATTGTTCAGGTATATCTCTATCATCTTTCTAGTGTATGGTAATTGAACCCAAAACTATACACCCAAATAGACACACCCAATGGATATTTTTTAAATAATTCACTTTCTATTTAAAAACCATTATAAAGGATTTAAACATATGTTTTCAAAGAATTTAACTAGATTTTGTAACTTAATACTAAAATGGCCATATATAACCTAGAATAATGAAAATGAATCATTAGTTAGGATATGCATATTATTTATGAATAATTTCTGCCCTGATCATGGTTTTCCCTTTTGTACATTTATAAATTTAAGTATTATCATTGTTAAAAATTATTTTTATTTAATGGTTGAATCAGAAAAAAATCAAATAACAGATATAGTGGTTAAATTGTTTATTTTTTCAACCTACACTCTACTGGGACAAGAACTGGGGCTATAAATATTATTATTATGGCAAATCAAATATCATAAAATATGAATAATAATTTAAATATAGCCAATTTCAAAACCCCTCCAAAGATAATAAGGATAGTGTCTCATAAAAAATAATTTGATGAAGATTATGAGTTAGGAAATGATCAATTTACTTCATGTAAAAAATATGGGAATAAAAATACTAGGGAATGTCTCAAAGGAAATGAGAAATAATTTTTATATAGAAAACAAGGACATAAATCACCAAGATGTCCTAGTAAATTGAATATTTATATTAAATTAGTAGAATAAGAAGATTTTCCTTTTGATTTTACACAAGATATTTCATTTGAAAAATTATCTTAATTTATATTTATTTTCTTGACACCCTCATAATATTATTTTTGGAAAAAATTCAAGGGAAATTTTATTTATAAGAGGGGGGAGAATGTAACCATGTGAAATGTTAGTATTTATATATCCCTTTAAATTCGATAACTTTCCTACATCCACTAAAAATTAAAATTATGATACATTACTAAATAAATATTTATCACCATTAAAATAATATTTCTTTATCAAAATATAACCTAATATATTGATATTATTTTAATGTTAATACTTATATAAAAAAGTATTAAAAACAATTTTGTTTTGAAACCCAATTGGTCAACAAAAGTGTTATACATATATTTTGTATTTTCAAATAACACCTAAATATAACATATTATGAAATATAATTAGATAAAATTTACTTTATTTTTTGTCTTATAATTCCAAAATAATCTTAGTTGAAATTCTCAGATTTTTTTTTGAAAATTTTAATTTTTAGGTGACTAGTTTAAATATTAGTTTTGGGTAATTTTTTCTATAATTTTGATATTATAAACATAAATATTTATAAAAAAATTATATTAAATTATATATTATTATCTAATATATCATTTTCGCAAACACATGATAAGAATTTGTTTAACATAAGCAGTATTATATTATAAAAGATCTTTTTTAAAATATTATATATTTAAATTTAAAAGTAAGTTTACACTTATTTAGAAATTAAATTATTTTAAATGGAAGAAAATTTTGGATTTATCACATTGAAATGTTTTGGGAAGGTACTCCATATATTTTTAGTCATAAATTAATTTCCATTATTAATATTTAATTAATATTAATTGGTCTTTAAATAAATAATCTATATTTGATCGAATTTTCCAAAGTTTAAATGACCTTTAGATGTTCAAGAAAAAAATATTTTGTTGAAAATTCATACTCGCATGTTTCACCAACAATACCTCACCTAACTCACCAAACATTTATGCACTTCAATTTCAAACCATTACCATTTTATTCATGGAAAATTCCATCTTCCTCACATATAACTGGGGGATCACATTCACCCTCTCAATATTCCTCTCATATTTAATAATTTCAATGAAAAAATTACCAAATTTCATCTACTTGGATTCCTTTACATTCACTAAATCCCATATTCACCAAAAAATAGCCTATTTCCCTCAAATCTATGGCCTTCATCAATAGAAATTTTAGGGTCTCAACATAGGTATCACATCCTTCTTTACATTTTTTATAATAAGTACTTTATGAAACAACAATACAAATATTATATTAATTACCCCAATATCATCAGTGTATTGGTATTTTATTATAAAAGTGGTACTCCCATAATTTATTTTCTTTCTTATAATATGAAAAATAAGAATCTTTGTTAGTGTGTGTATGCACATTACTACCTCTACACGGTAAAACATTCTATTTTTCTTCACCACCTATAATGGATCATGTTAATGTTAATGTTTATTAATTTATATGATGTATATAATATATTTGTTTTTCTTAAATGATTACTTACTATCAAACTTCAACCCCCTTAATCATTGAGAAAAATTAAAACATTATCAAGCATGTGTGAAAACTACCACCTCCAAAAATGGTATGTTTGTTTTCCATAACCAAAAAACAAGGATAACTTTAATAATATTCTTGATGTTTAAAAATGATATTTATTACTCTATTTATAATCAATTGTTTTGTTAATAAATTTTAAATATAAACTTAACCATTGTCAACATGCTAAAATATTCACATAAACATCAATGGAACCACCAAGAGAAACCAACATAAGTTGAAATGATTTAATAAATAAAAGAATTATGATGATTATTAGACCTTGTAAAATTATTTATAGATGAATAAGGTTCTTATTATGGTTTTGAATAAACTAAATTCTGTTATACATGAAGTTAAGTACAAGTTTATAATGCCTTCTGACATTAAGGTAACAGTTATGTCTCAATTCCTCTCTATTGAGACATGTTTTTAATTTAATGAAATAAGTTATTATTTATATAGTGTGTATAGTTCCCAGGAATTTATTTTGTAATAACATGTGATTTAATTCATAGTATTTTTTATAACTATATGTATTTCAATATTCTTATGACTTTATATTCAGAAATAACTAATGCCATAAGGGGTTCGTCTCAAAGAATCCATCTTTAAGATACATGTTTTTATGCACATTATTTATTTTAAATAGTGTATATAATAAAAATTGTGAATTTAATTTTATGTATTACCACTATTAATGGTATATAAAGATGAAAATCCCAATCACCTTCTTTAAATATATTTTTCATATAATTATTTTAATCTATAAAGGATTTTGTTTCTTGAACTCCTTTCATTGAGAATCTTTTTAAATTATGCACAAATTTAATTTTATATATTATATATTATACCTACATGTTTTGTTATCATTAAATATCTTTAAATAATTTTATTTTAATATTATTTTTAGGATATTTTTCTTTCAATTGTTTTGATTAAACTGTTACTAAACTTATAATATTTATCTTGACTCAAGTCCTTTTTCCCAGGATTTATGAAATATCTTCTTGATTTTGATCATCCATGTCTCTTATAATACCACTATATTGAAAATGGTATACTTAATTTCACTCTAGGTATATTAATTATTTTCATTAATATCCTCCACTTTGATTAAAAACATCTTTGAATAAAAGAACAATGATGGTAAAAATAACTCTTATACTTTCTGATGGATATTTATTCCATTGTCCGTGTTTTACCTTCGAAAAGTGTGATTTATAACCCAAATATGTTTCATATCATGTTTTATTGATGTTTTACATCATATATTTACAAAATAATGTTTTTTGGATGTGGTTATCAAAAAATATTTCGGAATAATTTTCAATTTTTTCCACATGGATAGTTTAATAAAATGGTTTCCATTAAAATAATGTTATAAATATTTGAAAGACACATTAATAAATATTTTTTTAGTGTTATTATAAATTATATTGAGTTTTTGAGAAATTTTATAATGTGAAATATTTTTTTAACATTCTACACATGGGTCATTTTCAAAAGAAGGAATATATATTACATATTTCCATGTGAACATACCTTTCCACCACTTTTTCCAATTTCTAAGATATTTCTTCTCTCTACATTACAGTTTTTGAAAATATAATTATTATTTTCATAGTTTAATTAATTTGTTTTATTTTTTCAATGGATAACATAAATTCACAGTTTGAATGAAATTTTTCTAATGCTTATATTATTTTTCTTCTTCAATTTCATATTCTTGACCGAGAGTATTTATCAAATGATACCATCCACCTCTTTATCGGGATAGATTATGAAATTATCTTTTACATATACAGTATAATCCATAAATATCATTTTATTTCTTAATAATCCACTTATATATTCATGATTATATTCCTCTTGTCTTCCAATGTGAATTTCCTATATTTACTTGCTCGATTGATGGGTGTTCCCTATTGTATCCTGCCTTTTCCTTTCACAAACTTTTCATTTACATGGTACAAATAGAGAAAGTTTTAAATCGTAGTTTCATGGAAATAAGGTTCATAATACATGAAAATTAATAAAATATTCTAAATCCAATTGATTAAATCCTCACGAGTTCATACTATGTAAATTTACGACATTTCATATCTTGGGGACATACCTCAAAGGACATGGGTGAACCTGAGGCTCGGTAAGGGAAAACAATTTATATGTGATCATAATAAATATCAATAAGAACATGAGGAAAGTCATTAAGGCACGAGAAATGGAAAATAAGGAATACAATAATAAAAATAACATGAATCCTAAAATGTAAATGTTTCTATAACATTAAAATGTGACAGTGATCAACATATCACCATGTTTTGTCACCAAGGTGTCATAAATGGAAATTACTAAAGTTATTCACCAAGGTATTGTAAACATATCATCTCTAGAGAAACAATTCCTTACCAAATGCATTGGATAACTATTATGTACCACCATTAATTTTTATTAATTAATGTGATATGCATTGATTACAATAAAACATTTCATAAATAACTTGTGCATAAAAAATGGTTTCATGTCAAAATCATATAATTTAAAAAGTGCGTAAGAACATCTCCATTATATCATTTTTAACCCATGTAAATGGAATGTGGGTTACATATATGTTAATACTAGAGTAAAATAAATCATTTTTACATTTAGGGGAATACCCTTTGAAAATAAATTGGCATGGGTATTCATAAGAATAAAATAAAAGATATTTTCTAAAGGAGAAGATAGAAATTTTGAGTAGTAAATTCAGAAGCATATTGGCTATAAAATGTGGTTTTTTAAAAATGATAAATGAGGGGAGGGGGTAGAGTAATCTAATTCATAAAATAATATTATTATATTAGTGGTTTGAAAAATTGACAATATATTTTTTTTTTAAATTGGAATATATACCACATAAAAAAGATAACTTGAAGGGAAAAGAGAATGGTAAATTTCCCTTACCTTGAAGAGTTACTCCATGATATTGGGGAATAGAACTATGGGGGATTGAGGAAACCTTTGGGGGGATTGAATAGGAGTAAAAACTACCATATATTCATAAGGGATGAATTTTTATTGAATGAAAATCGAGGAATTGGTGGGTATTTATAAAAAAAGTTGTGTATTTGTTTAATAATTTCCAAATATAGGATTTCGAAATCTATGTTGTAAAAATAGAAAAACCAAATGCTTACACATGGGTTTTTACCATGTTTTTGGGAATTTAGGACATATTTAAGGTTATTTTGACCCACAAGAATTGAAAATCATTTTATATTAATTCTTTTGGCATGAAAAAAGTAGTGTTTTCACAAAATACGATTTTTAATGTTAAAGTTTCCATTTAAACTTTGGAAAGTAACTTGTAGTTTCTGAAATTGCATAAAATATATTAAAATACTGGATATTAATAAAATAAAACATTTTAGGTTTTATATTGTCTTTAATTAATTATTCAATAATTATTAACTAATTATGATTTCATTAAACATATTGGAAAATCCAAGTTGTATACTTACTATTCATGGACAAAATAATGTATTTTAAAAATTCACAAAAATTCTTCCAAACTTAATTTTGACATGAAGATTAGAAAACTGATGTTTATTTTATTTTAATAATTTTATAATTATAGTAATATTAACTTTTTATTATAAAATTATTAATTTATTAAAAAAATACGAGGTTAAATATGTATAGTAAAATTTCTAACACTTAAGTATTTTCAATGACGTAATTTAATTATTTTTTTATTTACATTTAAATGAGTGTTTTTTTTATCATAATATATTTTCAAAATAAAAAATATTCATAATACCTCCATTAATTATTAAAAATTTACATCCTTTTTAAAAAGTACAATTTGTGTCAGAAAAATCAATTTATTTAATTTGTCATATTTAAGAAAAACTATTCTTAAAACGAAATTGATGGAAAAAAATTATTTTTAAAATTGAATTATGATTAATGTAACTAAGTATGGGACATGTAACCCTTTATAACACCCATGTATTACCTATATGTAAGGTTTCTGATGGTAATAAATTTATGGGGTGGTTCGGCTAACATCAACCGAATGGTATGTTCCACTAATTTGAAAGTATCCCATAGACAGTCTTGTACAAGATTCACTTATTGAAGATCTACTTTGGTTTAGTCACATATGAACCCCAACAACGCTGCAAACCTACCATGTTCTGAAAAATGGTCTTCATATGGCACAACTCTACTAGTTTAGTCCATCGATTCTCCTTTCTACATTAATTATCCTTTGTTTTTTGTCTACTAAGGACATTAAATATTATTAAAACGAGTATAGTTTCCAATATTCATATTGAAAAATAGTCATATTTAACCAGTGATCATATAACGGTCAAATAACAATGGTTATATTTCCATTTATACTCTATAAATACTACTTCATAAAAAAGAGATATCTTTTTGTGGTGTATAACAAACATTTTTTGAAAGAAATTATCATTTAAAAATTATTTTGTAACATTCTTACCCAATTAAGATATTTTTTCCAAGAAATTCTCACCTCATTCTCTCAGATGAAAAAAGGTGTTGGTACTTTTGTATCATTGTATACTCTGGTTTCCATGCTTCTTCTTCATATTTATGGTTCCTCTAAAACACTTTTATGAAGTGGGTAATATTATTGAACAGAAAATTGTATTTATGGTCTAAGATCTCCACCAGATGTTCCTTATACGAAAGATCAATTTATAGATGTACGACCTATAGATTCAATAGATGTGAGGGATCAGGTATGTATTTTCTCAAGAGAGATACATGGAATACGTCATGGACATGAACTAGATTTAGTGGAAGTGTAAGATGTTAATCCACTCATCCTATGAAATGTAGGATTTCATAGGTGGAAATGTACTTGGGAATAAGATTCCATTTATTCCCAAACTACATGACTCTCTTCCTTGGGGATATTCGAAGGAAAAAATTGTCTCCAAAATCGAACTCCAAGTTCCTTTGATTGTTATCAGCATAGATATTATATTGTCATTGATCCACCATTATGTGTTTTCAGATGGCATGAACCATTTATGTAATATCTAGCATAAGATCAACACCTAAAAACTTTCTCTCACCAACCATATCCCAACCCATATAGAGATTCATATGGTTCCATTTGAATACTCATGTGGAAACTTCCATTATATGATAACGTAATTAATGAGAGGTGTTGATCTCATCTACCTTTAAATTCCATTTATTATATTCTCATTATGTCTTAGAGAGTTTAAAATTACATTCAAATTAGCCATCAGTTTGGTGGTGATATTCCATACTAAAATGATATTTAGTATTCAGAGCATGTTGAGGACTTCTCCGGATTTTGGATGTGTACTTTAGATCATGATCATAAACGATAGAATGTGTCACCTCATTCAACCCCAGCACTACCATTACATAAATCATCACAAGTTGTTCAAGAGAGAAATATTCCAAAATGGTGATTGAATGGGCAGTCTTAGTGAGTCAGTCCACTATAACCCATATCACATTGTTTCCTTGGGATGTACATGGGTGACCGGTGACAATGTCTATAGTGATAATGTCCCACATACATGTTGGTATGGGTAGTGATTGTAAAAAACATTTAGTAATTTTTTGATCCGCCTTCACTTGTTGATACAGCAAGAAGCTTTTGATGTGGTCAAAAATCTCCCTTTTCATATTATCACACAAAAAATGACCATGAAGGTAAGGGAACATAGAAACCTTATTCCCCAAATCAGTTTAACTACACCTTAAAGTAGAAAAAAATAAAAAGAAAATTAATTAAGAAACATCTCTTGCAAGATTATTTCTCTTTCTAGCATCAACTATATTGTTCTTCTCATGTTCAATTGTTTGTCTCCTGCCTATATTTTATATGCCTTAGATGAATAGTGGATGAATGGAACGATGAATGGATGGATTAATTGGAATGGATCTAGAATGGATGAGTGGGGATGGGTGAACGAGAGTATGGTAATGGATATGGAAGGATGTGAAGAAAGTAAATGGAATATAAAGAATGATGTGCTCTGTATAGAATGGAATTCATGATCTCAAAGAGGTGATGTTTCATAAAGTAGTAGTGAATGTGTGGGACCCAAAAATTGGATCTCTAACCCGCTAGAAAATTATGATGTTCCCTCTTCCCCCAACTCAAGCTGGAATGTCCCAAATGAGTCTATAATCATCTTCTCAACTGATTCCCCTCTAACTTGTTCCTTGCAACACATCGCACCCACATGATCACTCTAAAAGAGTCAAAATAAAAGAGAAAAATAATAAAAAAGAAATAAAAAATGTCAAAATTGAGAAATTAGAAAAAATAAATTAAATTATAAAAGAAATAAATAAATATATAAACAAACGTATTTATGTTTTTATATAGTTAGCATTACCAGAACTATAAATTAATAAAACAATATAAAAAAGTAGTTAATGTATTATTATAAATAATTATTAAATTATTTACATATGTATTTATTAATATTCCTATAAAATATATACATACCTAATAATATTATTACTAAAATTATTATAAAACAAATTAAAATAAAATTCACTGATTAATAATTATTATTAAATATAAAAAGTAATTTAATTAAATAATATGTATATAAATATAAATATAAATATATAAATAACTTTTTATAAAATTTATAATATATATCCACAGATATAATATTTATTATGATTATTATTATAATAATATATATTATAATATATATTATATTTAAAAGAAGAAGAGGGATAAGGGGGAAAGGGAGTACGTAGGAGAATGGGGAAGGAAGGGGGACTTCGGCAGGGGTCAGCTATTGTAGAGAAGGGGTGAGGCCACGTGGCAGCCGACTTCGTCCATGGGGGATGCAGACGGTGGTGTCTGGTACACCACAAGGCGACGACGTGCAAAGATGGTGATCAGAATTTGTGGTGGCCAGTAGTGGTGTCTCATTGATAGAATAGAGGTGGCACAAACATTTATCCGTGGTGAATCTACAGCTTTAGTGTGTAGCGTCTCAATAGTGGTGGTGTGGTGGGGATTCAATCGGCCAACGATGGCAGCTTCATTCATCCAGGTGGTTTTGAGGCTTTCTGATTTTCAATTGTATATCCTTCAATCTATACTGAATGGTTTTGATTTTGGGTTTACAGATAGGATCAATGATTTTCTCTTTTATCTGTGATGGTTTGAATTTTCTTCTTATAATATTTTGTGTTTATGCTGATCATTGTGAATATTTACTGGATTGATTTTCCTTCCCCTGGTAGAGAGAAATTTCATTCTATTTCTTCTATTTAAATTGTTCAATATGTGTGTTTTTTTGAGTTTGCTCATGCTGCTATGGAACTTTTATATGTTTACTGCATGATGGGATGAAAGAGGCTCAATAGAAAGTTTTAATACAATGGTCACTGATGAACCACCGATGTGTCGAGGGATAGTAATGAGAAACTCAAAGGATTGAGAACAGTGATACATTGTGGTGAATGAGAAGATATAACAATGATAGGGGTTGGTGAAGGGTTTGGAGGTGATAGTGTTTTTGAAGTAAAAATGGAGGTGAATCAATGAGTCACTATAATGTGATGCAGGGGTAGTAAAGGGGGAAACAATGGATTTTTTTTTATACGTTTTAAATTTTTTTTACAGAAAATGGTTATGGGGAAAAACAATTTAAAAGTGTGCCAGAAAGGTGGCATCTGCGATGCTGCCTTTGCATTTCATTTGAAAGTCGGCATCGCGGATGTCGCCATTGCACTGCCGGTATGGATCGCTGACGTGGTGAAGGCAGCACCTGTGGTACCACCTTTCTAGATAACATCATATGAAAGGCGGCACCACAGGTGCTGCATTTGCCTCCGCATCTTATAAAAGGGCAGCGCCCCCTCCCCTTCTCCTCACTTCCAAACACTCATTTATCTCTAATTTTCTCTCTTTTGCGGTGAAGTTTACAGTTTGAAATTTTTGGACAGCTTTTAGATGTATGGTTTTTAATTTTTTTGAATTGTTTTTAGTTAAATATTTTTTTAAATTTAATGTTTTTTATTTTGTTTAATTGTTTATAGTTAAATATGTTATTTATTTAGTAGTTTAGTTAGTTTTAAATTTTTTTGTTTATTAGGTTCTTTAATTAGTTATATATATTTATTAATTATAATTATCATTATTATAAATTAATTTATGATTCTTTTAATGAAATTTTGGTATCATAAAGACTATGTTTTCTAAGAAATCAAATCCTTGTCTGGATATAAACAAGTGAATCTGGCTCCGGTACAGATGTACCAAGGGGTAAAACCCGAAAAAACGGATTTGAGCTAGACTCAAATGGGAACTGGTGCATGACAACAGGCCTTGCTGCATTCTGGTTTGACACTCTAAGGGGATATGCTTAAGATATGAATATTTCTTTATAAACTACTAAAATATCTATGAAAAGAAATGATAAATTGATAATTTAGTAATGATGTTGATAGTTATTATTATGAATGATGAATTAGAAATTAATTAATTAATAACATAGAGTTAAAAATAAAACTACAGATAAAATGATATTCAATAACATGGAGTTAAAAAATAATATGGAGTTAAAAAATAACATGGTGTTAAAAAATAACATGGAGTTAAAAAACAACATGGAGTTAAAAAACAACATGGAGTTAAAAAACAACATGGAGTTAAAACAAAACATGGAGTGAAAGTGAAAAAAATAAATATCATGGAGTTAAAATATAAATAACATAGAGTTAAAAAATAAATAAGCCCATGTTTCGAGCTTCTGGAATTTATTTCAGTGAAATAGATATCAAAATTTCAGAAAACCCATGTGACAATGGGTTTTTGGAAATTTTGATATCCAATTCACTACAATAAAGGTCAGAGGCTCGAAACATGGGGTTATTTATTTTTTAACCCTATGTTACTTATATTTTAACTCTACTATGTTATTGAATAACTAATTAATAATTTAGTAAGGAATAAATAATGATTTAATAATGATTAACTAATTAAAAAGTGTACTAAGAAATATCCTAGTTTAGGATATAAGATCTTTTAAAATTTAAGTATCATAATGATTATATAGTTTATAAGTAGTAGTTATTATTTAAAGGTGAGGTAAAATCCAACTTATTTTTAATAAGTAGTTTAAATACATCTTTAAAGTATAATATCCAACTTATACTGGTAACCATCGTTCTGAATGTCACTTACATTATCAAAATATTGATCAGAAAACTTTTTTACGTAGAGCATAATGTTTGCCTGTGTGTACTGTTTGGGGGAGGTTATTCAAACTAAGCAAGGATATTCTTACAGTGCACAACCAATAATATTGGTTAATACAACTGATTGTGTAATCTTATGTGACCTTCAATATATAATTCATGGCTCATTAAATCTATGACATGATCAAAATATCAAGTCAATGAGTTATAGACATTTGCAGTTCCCATCAACATTGTGGCATCTAGCTTGTCCATTGGTTGATGATGCGCAATGGATCCAAATAATTAATTTGTTTTCTCAACGGTCGGATGGTACCATGATGGAGTTAGATATTGATGTTTCTACTGTACAACAACAACATTAGATTGTACAAAAACATAGACTTACAAGAGTCATTGAATATAGTCCTCCCCATGAAGTTGTGACTATTCAAAATAATGCACAAAAGGACAACCTACTTGATCCCCCAGATATACATGTTAACCTGACATTTGATGAGGAGTTTCATAATAACGAAACAGATGGTGATAATAGTGCTGATGAGAAAGGAACAACAGAAGTTTTGAGAAATGCATTAGTTATATGGCAGGCTCAGCCTACAATAAATTATCCACCACTCTTCATATCTATGTCAGAAGAAATGACACATGTGATTGAATTTGAAGATAATTTTCTCACACTGGAAACTGAGTTTCCTGGATTTATACGAGATAGGTTTTGTGAGATGGACAAAACTTTATATGATGGAAGGAATTTTCCATGTAAAGATGCATTAAAAAGTACGCTAAAGAGATTTCACATTGAGAGGAACTGTAGCTATGTAGTTTACAAATTAGACCGTAGAAAATATGTCATACTGTGTGAGAAGTGTGGGGATGATTGTAGATTTTGATTGAGGGCGATTCTGGACACTGCATTTGGATGTTAGAGAATCTCAAGGATTGAGGCAACTCATACTTGCGTTCAGCCAAGCCTGACACATGATCATACTTCATTGGATGCAAAATTTGTGTCATCCATTGTTGTTGAGATGATTATGACATGTTAAGATGTTCCAATAGCCCATGTGAATGAGAGGATACAAAAGACATTTGGATATAAGATTTCATATAATAAGGCATGGATGGAGAAACAGAAGGAAATTGTGAAGGTCTATGGTGATTGAGATGACTCATATCGAGTATTTCTGCAATTTCTAGATATATTGAGTCATCATCACAAAGTTTTATTCCATCTTGATACAAATGAATATGGGTCTCATGATAATAGACCCGATCCATCTCATGTTCAATTTTATTGATTGTTTTGGGAATTCTTCCCATGTATCTCCTCATTTCGTTTTAGCAAACACATCATTCAGATTGATGGAACGTTTTTATATAGAAAATACAAGGGCTTCGCAATCTACCTATTACTTTCCTAGTTCATGAGACATTATATAGTTGCGTGAAGTACTTTTTTGATAGAAAAAACTAGCATTGGATGGAATACATCAACGACTAATGTACGGAAGACATTTTCAATGAGAGATTGAAAAGAATATTGAAGATTCATCTGGTTATCATTTCTTCCTATTTCAACGAGAAGACTCTCGATTTGATGTTCATGAGAAGTCGAACCCCATCACAAATATCATTGGTGAAAAAATGGTGGTATTACTAAAAACAAGGCAATGTCAATGTGGAAACTTTCAGGCCTTACGGTTTCCATGCTCACATGCCATCACAGCATGTGCCTCTTTTAACATATCATGTGAAGCATATGTTGATCTAGTGTACCAGATGAACAACATTGCTAACTATTATGCTACACCATGGACACCTATTGGCGAGTTTCTTTATTTCCCAAGGAACGATGCTTAGATGATAGTGGTACCTAATATGAATCGGTTGCATCCCCGTGGGAGACCGAAGGCCAGCTGGATGCGAAATGAGATGGACTGGCATCAAGAACAAAGATAGAGTTTGAGATGCACCATATGTCATCAAGAAGGTCATAATCAGAAATTATTCCCTAACATTGTTGGGTCGAGTTCACACTCTAAGCCACAATGATGTATTAACATTATTGGGAGATTCACATATTATAAATTTTATGTTGTTATCTCTTCCTTTTACCTCAGTTTTCTAACCCCCAAAACTATAAATCATAACAGTAAACCCAAAAACATCTTTTTTATACTGTAATCCTAACATTATAAACCATAATCCTGAAAATCTTTTCTCAAATCATTAACCCAAACTGTAAAATGTTAAAAATAATACAAAATTGTAGATCCAGAAGGAAAAATGTGAAACCCTAATCTCTAAATCCTAAAATCGAAAAGATGAAACGTATACCCAAAAACCTCTTCCCTTTACATCGGTTTTCAAAACATTATGTGATTGAGAAAAATAATCATGAAACAGACAATCATGTGGAAAATCATATATAAATTCTAAATCACATCCATTTATAATAAACATCTATATAACACAGACAAATTATTTATATATATAGATATATAAAACCATATCATACAAAACACACAATTCTAGGTAAAAGGATATCTTAATAAACTTTAGTAATACACTTTGAAAAACATGATGTCATGCCCATTTCTTTTGGTAAAATAAATTCATTTGTTTATATATAGATGAATGAAACCATATTACTCAGTCTGCATGCCACCCATTGTTCACTGGTTGTGATAGAGGGTTGTCCAGATCGATTGATCAGGGTGCGTCAAGCGCACCATTTTCCTCACACAGAGCCTCCTCCTGCCATTATACCATAGTTGTGGCATACTGGATTCTATGGTATTGTGGTATCAAATTTTACATTTGTAGACCATCACCTACTAGCTTCACTCGTGAAGAGGTGGAGACCAGAGACAAACACATTCCACCCGCCTGAGAGAGAGATGACCATCACCCTCTAGGACGTGGATGTGCTTTTTGGTCTTTCTATCCAGGGGAGACCTGTTATTAGACCCACTCATCCATCTTGGACTGACCTTGCTCAGTGCTTGTTGGGCATTGACATTTTGTCTGATCTTAGTTCTACCGATGGAGCATCGACATCCATGCCTTGGCTGGAGTCACAGATTCCACTTTTATCTAATGATCCTAACGATCATATGGTGATGCTTTATGCATGTGCATATATATTATGACTTATTGGAGGGACCATGTGTACAAATCATTTAGGGATGCACGTGCACATGATGTATCTACCCCTTCTATAGGACTTTGATCGGGCAGGGAAGTACAGTTGAGGATCCTCCTTCTTGGAATACACATACAGAGCATTATGCAGGATATACGACAGGCAGTGCATGGGTCTTGGGGGATGTTTCATCCATATTCCGATGAGGGCATGGGAGCAGATCCCCACATTCTACCCTAATCTTCCTGGTTCACTGGTCGAGATGGCGGTGTTGCATGATGCTCTTCTTGGATGCTTGTATGATAACTCATTTCTATCAATTTCTGATGTTACTAAAAGTTATTGAGTTTAATTTCTCATAATTTATCACTATGATGTTTTATTTTATAGGTGGTTTCAGCGACACAATTTCAATGCAGTTCGAAGACAAGATTTGGTCGTATATCAGCTCGAGTTGGACATTATCTTACCCCATCAGGTATTTATATACAATCTATAACTGTCTACTAAATTTAATAATAGCATCACTTTTTTAGTTAAGAGTTTATCTAACAAGGGTAATATGTTATTTCAGATTTCATGTGTTCCATACTGGTCTGTTATAGACCAGTTGCCTCCATATTGCACGATTGGTCTTGATGATGTTACAACTATAGTGCCACTCATTCACTTTCATATTGTTGAGTGGCACCAGCCTGACAGAGTCATGTGCCTATTTCTATTGACTCAGCGGATTCCATTACTGTCGAGGCAGACATATCAACTTCATGGGATGAAGCTGACAGTGAGGCTGGATGATTAATTGCATCGAGTACATACTGTATTTCTAGACTGTTGGTGCAGACGCACAGAGTTTCATATCCAGGGAGTTCCTACGATATGGTTCTCTCTTTTAGCGCAGCACAAGTATGAGCCATGGTATAGACTGAAGTCTATATTGTATCTTACCCAAGCCAGAAGAGAGATGCATATGATTGTAAGTCAATTAAATTATATTACTATGTTTATTGAGTTATTTTCTAATTCATTTTTAATTTGTTTTTAAGAGAGTCACACAGAAAGTCTTATTCATATGAGTGATGAGGTCGAGGATAGAGCCTTCAGATAGGATGCCATTCATGCTCAAGAGTTGGAGGTGAGGTCATCTGTCCTTGCGTTTTCCAAGAGCCTCTTCGAGGTTCCGGCACGGAGACAACAGGTTCCGGCCACAGAGGAAGATCATGCAGAAGCTGCTGGTGCTAAGGAGCCATGACCCTAGCGACGTAGACAGCGTCGTCCTGCACGTCAGGCCTCACCAGTTCCACAGGCAGAGGTCAGCCCTCTAGTAGTCCAATATGAGCTGATGCAGGATGTGCCTCAGCTGTCACGGGATCCAACTTTTTTGACAGGATATCCACAGTTGTCACTATGGTGGGGTCTATATGGATCGCAACCTTTTTGTCCAGAGGCATCGCAGCCTTGGGGTCCAGACCCATCGCAGATTTGGGGTATAGTTCCACCACATGATTTGTTCCCCACTATGATGATGGCGGGTCCTTCTACCATCGAAGTGGGAGAAGGATTAGGAGGGCAGTATGAAGTGGATTTGACATTTTTTCCCATTGGAACAGAGGTGTATGATATGAAATTCGACGTTCCAGTGCCCGAGTACCAGCCCTCTCTAGGCCATCAGACTCCCCAGAGATCTCGCCGTGGACGTCCTATTATTTGACCACAATGTGGGACAGGATCTCTTCACCATAGACATAGTCATTTATTTTTTACGGTCATTTAAATGTTTTATGTCTATGGAAATGAAAAATAATTTATAAGCACTCAAAACCGCCTACTCGAAAGTTAAAAATGTTTCAAGTACATTACTTTGAAATACTGTAAAATATAAACCATAAGACCAATATAAACTAAACTTTAAAAATTCATTAAACATATAAAAACTTGTTGAAAAAAATCATTTCATGAAAAATAATTTATAAGCTTTTAGAACCAGCTACTTGAAACTAAAAAATGTTTCATGTACGTGACTTTGAAAGACTATAAAATATAAACCATAAGACCAATATAAACGAAACTTTAAACATTGATTAAAAATATAAGAAATTTTTGAAAAAAAAATCATTTCATAAAAAATGTTCATGAAAAAAAATTTATATGCTTTCAAAACCACCAACTTGAAACATAAAAATGTTTCAATTACATGACTTTGAAAGAATATAAAATATAAACCATATGTCCAATATAAACGAAACTTTAAACATTGATTAAACATATTGGAGTCAACCCCACATCAATATGATGCACGGTGTTGTTAGTATCACATACATCTATAATATTTGATGCATGAGAACATGTTATATCTCCTTTCATGGGAAAAAGAAATCCATTCTTCCACCCGCCATATCTATATTCATATCAACATCCAGCCGCATAAGGGTATGGTGAATGATATGCCACATTAAATGCTCATATGTTCCAATTCCTGCAAATACCAACCCCTTTAACACCACTATGCATCCAACCAATATAATTTCTTCTAAAATTGTCATCTCATTTCCCCAGGCCCAGTTGTTCAGATGAAAACACCAATAATTCCACATATCCCATCAATCTCTTCATCACCAAATCTTCATCCTTTATCAACTTCAAAAAGATACTATTGGACCTCCTTAATCTATCCATTCCAAACACTCACATACAAGTATAATATAAATATAAAAACCAACAAATCGGTTTATATTGGTCTTATGGTTTATATTGGTTTAAGTAATTTTTAATGTTTCCTTTATATTGGTCTTATGGTTTATAATTTTTAGTCATTCAATGTCACGTACTTGAAATATTTTTATGTTTCAATTAGGCAATTTTGAAATTTTATAAATTATTTTTCATGAACATTTTTTATGAAATGATCTTTGTTTTCATTAATTTCTTATATTCTTACTCAATGTTTAATGTTTCATTTATATTGGTATTATGGTTTATATTTTATAGTCTTTCAAAGTCACGAACTTGAAACATTTTTAAGTTTCAAGTAGGCGGTTTTGAAAGCTTATAAATTATTTTTCAAGAACATTTTATCTGAAATCATTTTTGTTTTCAATACTTTCTTATATTTTTAATGAATATTTAAAGATTATTTTATATTGTTATTATGGTTTATATCTTATAGTCTTTCAAAGTTACATACTTGAAACATTTTTAACTTTCAAGTAGGCAGATTTGAAAGCTTATAAATTATTTTTCCTGAACATTTTTTATGAATTATATATTTAAATAATTATATAAATAAAACAAAACAAGAAATAAAAACAAAATTTTCAAAAATGATAATTTTTACAATTTTTATGAATTACATATATAAATAAAAAAATATTCAAAACAAAACAAAAAATCAAAACAAAATTTAAAAAACTAATAATTTTTTTGTTAGGTGAAAGGCTGCAACCTCATGAACAATTTTTATGAATTACATATTTAAATGAATATATAAACAAAACAAAACATAACATAAAAAAATTTCAAATTTTTTTTGGGAAAAGGCGGCATCGCGGGTGCCTCTTTTCATCTGCAATGCAAAGGCGGCATCCGCGATGCTTCCTTTCACCTAAAATGCAAAGGCGGCATCACGGTTGCCGCCTTTACGATGCATTCTGAATTTTTTTTCCCTAACCATTTTCTGTAATTTTTTTAAAAGTTTAAAAAACTCAAAACAATGAATTAAATCACCATTGGGTGAGGACTAGAATAGTGAAAAGGAGGAACAGTGACATGAGTCACTGTTCTATGCAGTGTGGAAATGGTGACTGATGAGTTACCACCCAAGGATAGTGGTGGGATGAAGGCAGCGGTGACTCAAAAGTTGGCAGTGCCTTGTTGGAGCAGTACCAAGAAAACAAAGCATAAAAAATTAATTAATGAGAAATAAAATTAGGTATTTATTTAACAAAAAGATAAATTAAATAAACTAACAAATGTAATTAAAATTCTAACTCAAATTTGTATATTGTTAAAAAAAACAAAATTAATATTGAATAAATACTAATTTACAAATTATAGATTATTCCAAATTAATTTTAGAAACAATAATAATTAAATCGATTTTCATAAATTAATAAACAAATTAATCAATTAAGGAATTAATGACATGAAAGAATTAAAGTAAAACTAAATATTAAACAATCCAAAGAATTTAATTAAATTATTAATATTAATTTAATTCTTTATATAATCAAAACTAAAAGTGATCATTTATTTATTTACAAAATAATTAGATAAATTAATGATTTTATAAAATAATTATTTTCAAAAATAAATGAAATGAAAAAAATGAAAAAAATAACAAAAATGAAAAATAAAATTTAGAATGATAACTTAACAAGAAAAAAAGTTAAGGCATAATGAACTACTTAATTTATAATTGTTTCAAAACAGTAGAAATAGTAACTAAAATTCAAGAATTTTTCAACAAAAGATTATTTTTTTCAATTGTGAATAAATACTCAAAAATGTTAATTATTTTACAAAAAAATAATTTTTATATTAAAATGTCTATAAAAATATAAAAAATGATGTGGAAAATAGTATAAAAACAAAACCACATCAAACACCCCCACACTTAAATCTTTTTTTGTCCCCAAAGAAAATGTATACTTTTTTCTTTTTAAAACAAAAGGAATAATTTGTGACATCCTGTTCAAAATTTGCATGTCATGACCTTAAAAATAGAGGGATAGAATCTAGTTTGGATTTTCAAAGAATGAGTTCAAAGAAGGTCCTCCCAGTTTCAAAACACCAACTAAAAATCAAAGGAAACACAAATTCATCCACTTTTAAATATTTCATACCTCTTATATGAAATGACACACATTTCTACATTGATTCCAATTCAATTTCCAGTAAAAAAGTGAAGACATGTTAGATAAAAGTGTAATTAAAACCTTTTCCAAAGGCACCTTCAAGATTCACATTCTCATCAGTTCCAAAAACATTTTTTGTAATCACATCACTAATAAAACTCGAATGATATTTAATTAAATCATGTTTTAAAGGGAATATGATGGGATACGAATGAACATCCATGTCCTTTTCCATGAGTGTAATAAATTCTTCTAGCCTGGATAATGAATTATATACTTGGTGAAGTTTGGTAGAAGGAATGAAGACATCTCCATTTATAATTTCATCATTTATTTAGTGAAAAAATGATTTCCCCTATGTTTTCAAGCTCAATTTCTACAACTAAAAGTATGGAAGCCACTAAAGGAGTGCTTGTATTTGGGTCTACCATTTCAATTTGATTAATAGGGAACATAAAATCTATATGGATATTCTTGAATGTGTTAGCTGGGATCTTTTTTTAGACCTTTTAGAGTATTGATTCTTGTTATATCCTTTTCCATAGTTTGTTTCCCCTTTGTGTGATAAAACTCAACATCAATATAATTACACTCACAAGTTCTGAACAGAGCCTTGTTAGTGTGTAATATCCCAATTTAACCATTGAATCTATACTTGAGAAATTGGTGATATGACGAAGGAATGCTTGCATGTTGATGTATCCTAGTCCTTCACAATAAAATGTTGTAAGTTGTGTCCTGTCAGACAACCAAAAAATTTGAATTAGATAAATTGTGTTCTGAGAGTAATTTCGCATAGAGGTTCTTGTTCATTCTTTTCATAACCTTGCATCATTAGAGTGGTGGGAGATAAGTCATATTTAGTGATACCGAACTAGAAAAGTTTATAGATGGTAATGAGTTTGAACCCTGACCCATTATAAATGAATGCTCATTGGATATCAATATTAATGATCTTTTAGATATGTATAAGGGCCTAAGGTGCCTTTGTACAATATTATCCTCATATAGGTCCATAAAAGATATGACTGCTTGAAATTCATTATTATAATTCTCTATATGGTAGACCTCAGTAGCAACAACTTTTGTTTCAAACTCTTTATGAATTGAAAAACCCTCAATGAGTGCATCCCATAGATCCTTTGACAAATTTATAGCATCCAAGATTAATAACATGGCTGATACTTGGGCCAGTTTATTCAAAACATCCTAATTATAGTCCAAAGTTCTGTGCTTCCCCGTATGGATATTCTATTTTTCAGATGCCTTGGGAGTTAATTTCCCTGATGTTCATGGACCATCCTTTGAAGTAGGGAATTAAAGTGCTTCTACACATGGTGGTTTAGGTTGGATATGTGTTCCTACCCACTGATGAGATGGAGATGTAGAATATAACCGGTCTTCCAAGGTTTTTATGTTAAGGAAGACACTGTCAAGTGTATGAGAGTTTTCTTGTTCTTCTGGAGCCCATTTAAAGGCTCTCCCATGAGTTTCTGATGTATAAACGGTTCAAACAGGGGTGTAATTAAAATAGTGGCTTCTAGTATACCCAAGTATTCCCCTATATCCTCAAACATGATGACCTCTTCCCATAATTCCCCAATCAAGCTTGGGGTAATATGGTTCTTAATTAGGATCACTATTTTCATAGGGATCCATTAAGTGAATAACATTAAAGGATCTGAAGATAAACTCTTCATCAGATGATGATTCTTCCTGACAAGTAAATTCTTGTTCTACAGTTTTTTGGGATAGTGCCCATGCTTTTGCAATAGTTATAATGAAAACTTCCAAAATCAAGGACAACTTTGGGCTTGACATGATTTCATCTTCTTATGACTACTCTTTATAATTATAACCATGTCACTTCATTGAGGA
The DNA here is from genome assembly GCA_963277665.1 of Viscum album. Classification (NCBI taxonomy): domain Eukaryota; kingdom Viridiplantae; phylum Streptophyta; class Magnoliopsida; order Santalales; family Viscaceae; genus Viscum; species Viscum album. Next base: position 448,541,324 of record OY728119.1, read on the forward strand.
TTGGCATTTGGAGGATTGATCTTTTGATGAAGATGTCTTTGCTATAGCATAAGTGGGTTGAAGAATATTTAATATTTTCAACTGTGTTCACTGAATGACATGAGTTTGATTGCCCATTTTCCTAACCATCCAGTCATCGAACATCTGTGCATTCCTACTTTTGACTTCCTTCCACTTTTCTTCCTCCTCTGGATGGGTAGTAGTAAAACATTCTACGTGGGTTGATGAACCATTCATCTTCACTTGTCAAATGTAAACCATCTTCTATAAGAGGTCACTGAAAACAAAACACTATTGGATGGGATGCCCCATCATTTAATGTAAGGGGTAGTAGTTTGGGAGATTGTCATATCATTATTTTTTCAGATTCTTGGATGTTTTAAACTAGACTAAATTATTTTCCAAGCTATAAATAAAGTAGTAGGTAACTTTTTCATTTTGAAAACAGTAGACATTATTCTTTAAATCCTCAAACTATCTTTTCCTTTGATATTTTTGATCATATATATGAGGTGATTGTTGTTACTAACGCTCGTGAGGTTGAGCTTATGATATTATGAGGTATTTGAAGTAGGAGTTGTTATAGGGGCCATCTTAAGTGTAACTATAGAACCCATTACTTTTTCTGATCTTCATCTGAGAGATGATAGGATTACTTGAGATTATATATAGTCCTTGCTATTTAATTTTTACACTTTTTTAGAAATCAAGGACAAATCCCAAAACCCTCATGTGTATTTCACAAGGATCAAACATGTACTCAACTCATCATAGACATTGGATACCCTAATGGGTAACAATTATTTTTGAGGGAGTGGTATATTCAATGAGTATTCTAATCCTTTCCACTGAGAAATTAAATTTTATACTCTTTCTTTCCCTATTTTCTTTCTATTTATAAGATAGAATAATGTTGTCTTCTACAATAATGAGTTGAATTGAAAAAGGAACTTTGGATAGAGATCTTCTCATACAGTGATCCATCGAGACTAAAAACTTGTTTACCAAAAAAAATATGTCCCCCGTAGTGATTTTTTAAAAAATATGAGCTTCACTGCCTATTATGTTGTAACAGAGGCTGTTCGTGGATAATAATGGATTATAGTTTGTGTTTTCTTTAATCTTCGTATGAATGACCAGGGAGTTTTATAGAAACGTGGCCATACAATTAGGGTTGAAAACAGTATTGATGGTGGTGTTGTTTCCTAGTGTATGCCAAGTTTTTGGTCACCAAAATCGTGGATTTGTTCATAGCAATGAATGACTTGAATAATAGTGACGAAAATTAGAAAATTAAGGGAACTGTGTAGCCCGGGACATGGACCACATACCATGTTCATAAATGGTTCACAGACCGCATATGGAACACTAGGAACAATACACTAAGTGGTTTAAAGAACCAAAATCATTTCATGGTGAACATATGCAGATAGAGTCATGTGTTATGAAGATGACTAGAGGTTTCTAGGATATTTGTGGTTCATGATACATGAGAGGTAGGTGGTGGAGGCTATACCAAAGTCAAAGATTTTTTAAATCTTGTTATGGTATATTTTTTAGATCTATTTTTCTTAGATAATGATAAGTAATACCCTTTGTTAAAGAGCGATATTTAAATAAAAAATTTAGGAGAAATATGTAGAAGTGTTAAGTGGTTCATGGGAATAAAAATCCAAGAAAAAATTAGTAGTTCACAGAGGAGAAAACTATCCACAAAGGAAGAAATTAGTTCACATATGAAGTAAGAAGGTATGCGGAGCAAGGAAATATGTGTATGTGTTGATCAGTATGTGATGTAAGGTAGTACACAGAGAAAGGATGTTCGTAGAGGAGGTGGAGGATACATGGAAGTAGTAGTGTTTCATGGAGGAGGTGATCTATGTATCATACCTGGTGCACAATATGCAAAAGTGGAAAGTGGTATGATAAAAACCCAAGGAAGCTTGAAATTTGACCAAATCAGTTTTCAAAATTAACTTCCATAACCTACCTGTATCCAGGAAAGTAAATTAAATCTTTTGGTGAAATAAGAATTTAACAAAGCATTCATTTATAGTTTAATATGCGTTATTTAATGCTAAACCACTAAATTTACCTTGAAGTCTATAAACTGAGTGAAGTTTCTTCCAACTTAGTGAGCAAGGGGGAGTCAATAGAAGTGATCTGAGGGATGCAGTGTGCTATCCCTAAAACATTGTAATGGAAGTGTTCATGTCATAGAGTGACAATGTTAAACACTTGTAATCCACAACTTATGAATATTAGTAGTTTTTAGTATGATTGAAACACTATCATCATATGATCCTTAGACAAATCCCTTAGTGGTGAACACTGTAAAATTATTGTTTTATTTTTTCCATGTGATAGTTTGTTTTCTGAATTTACTCATCAGACAAGTTTAACAAGTTCCCACCAATGTGGGAACATGTTCCCTGAATTTAAAAGAAAAAATTTGACACCAAAATTTACCCCTACCCTCTAATGGTGTTCATGGTCACTTGATATTAATTATTAGGGGTCCTTTTCATGGGATCATAGTGAGAGATGAAATCCTTCATGTTCTACTTTAGTTGTCCTAATCCATTAAAGATTGGAAATCTGGGATTCCCAATGTTTGGATGAGGAGGAGTCAGATCAACCCATTTGGTATAAAACTTATTTTCTAGTTGAATAGGTGTGTGAAATACTTCCATAGTTTCAAATAGAGTTATTAATGAATAATGATTACTCATAAGCTTTTGGGAAACAGCTGGCTATGATGGGAATTGAACAGGTGAGGCACCTGGAGACTGAACGGGTGCAGTGATCAGTAAAAACACTAGTGGTGGAACTATTATAATCTATCATGGGTAACCAATAGGGATATTCATGTGGCAGTGTTCCTATAATGGATTCAATTCTTATCCTAACTCAGTTTCTTTAAAGAAAACTCTTTACTGATGTGTGAATACTAGATGTGCCAATTGGGGATCTTCTTGTAGATAATATCTTCTAGGAAGACTCTCTCAGTGTAACTCTGTATTGTGTCTTTTTAAGTCCTTCATTTATTCTTACTACTGTGAAAATATTTCTTCTAACGAAAGGAATTAACCATCTCTAAGGGGATGTTGAGACTGTTCTTACCTTTACCATTCTTTATATTAGGTTCCTTATAAAAATGGGGAAGTGGATTAGTTTTTATGGATGCTTTGATTTTGGGAAATCATTTGATTTATAGTATACAAACTTCTTTCATTTCATTCAATGTGAACCATATCAAGAACAACAACTTCATCCTCTGATTCTTCTAAACTAGGCTCATGCTCTGTAGGATCTACAATTACAACATTAATGACATTTACTGTTGTGTAATTCATTATAGGTGTTCCATAAGTATCTTTTCAAGATCAACTTCTTTCATTTCATCCACCAGACATGATACTTCTGTTTGTTGATTCCCAAAGAATTATCTAGATATTAGTTACTTTAAGAGAATATTCAGATAGTTTATCCATAAGTTCATTTTTCATCTTCTTCCCTATTTGGGAAAAAACTGATTTCTACTGAGGAGGGGATTTTGAATGTGAAAATACCCCATACCTGTGACTTGAGGTTGTTCCAATTATTCTTTTTCAACCCTTCAAGCTCTATTTGATGACTCTAAGGATTGGGTTACCCCCCCCCCCCAAATTCCTATGGGATGGGTGTCTCCTTGAATTCAATGGATGATATCAGTGCAACCTCTCTTATGATTTTATGAATTCTTATCTAGATATTGGTTTGGTGAATTATCTAACACTCACTAAAAATGCCTGTAACAAAATATGGTTGTGCTATTTCATAAATTTGTGAAATATAATGGCTAAAATCTTCTATGTGGGAGTTCTTCTCAATGTTCTCATATGCTAGATGAAAATTTTAGTCATTATATTTCTCTCTTTGGGCTTGACTTTGTTAAAAGCCAATCGAATCTATTCTTGATAAGAATATCTTCTTTCATGAATAGAATTTGTTTATTGTAGCTACACTGGGGAAAAAACATTGCACGAGAACACTTTTGGTATTCTTTTATGGCATTGGAGTACAATGAAATCATATGATCCATGTAAACCCAATCTTATGATATAAAATCTAGCTGGGGTTTTAGTGATCAATTGATGAACCCTATTTAATTCATAGAGGTATGAACATTGATTTTTATCTTGTTTCTTCTCGATAATTGGATGTTGGAAAACTGGGAGAGATGCCAAGTCAAATTGGTATTTAAACCCTTTTATTACCTTGACATGAGTTTCATATTCATCATGTTGTAATACCTTGGCTTTCATATGAAGAATAATCTTTTATAGGTTGAGGCGAATATCATGAGTACAATCTTCTTCTAACATCATTGCAATGTTGTACTGAGAGGTGGAGAAAGGCCTTAACATGTCTTATATTTTAGCTTTAGCCAGTTGTTTCCTAATGCTCAACATATCCTCTTCGTCTTTTTATATTGGTTTCTTAAGTTGGTCTGACTAGAGTGGATACTTCCTAATTTCTTTACCACAAGGAATGGGGTGAGTTGGTGTTTCCTCAGCTATATTAAAATGAAAATAACCCAATAGAGGTTTGGATAATGATCTTCACCTTAGATTTCTTTTGACTGATAAATTATTTCACCTGTGAGTAGACAAGCATCATACATGACTGGCCTTACATTTGTAAGTACCTCAAGATAAGAGGGAATTAACATCACTACATTTTTAGTTAGAGAATTATATAAAAAATTTGGAACACTACTACAGAGAGAACATTCAATTTGAGTTCCATCTTGGGAATTACCACCATGGTTTATTAAATAATGGGATAAATTCTCTTGATCCTATGTCTTCTAGACAGTTTAAGGGTTTTCATGAATCTTCTCCAGAGATAGGTTCTCGATATTGACTAAATTTTCATGAATCAAGTCTTCATGATGAGGTATCTGATGAGGAACTTCAAAATTACTTCTACGACTCTCATAATTGGTTAGTGGGAGGATAGAATCTTGAGATGTAATAGATAAATATATGAGTTCTTCAATAACTCTAACATTAAGAGGATCTAGATCAAAAATTGACTCTTGATTCTCCAACTATGCTTGGGGATAATTCTTTTTAAATTCCTTCATAAATGTAGATGGGGCCACTTCTAAGAAGAAGTGGTTATCAGGAACATGTGAACATTCTTACATGGGAGTGGCCATTAAAATAGGACAATTCCTATGGGCATATGTTATCGTTCTAGTTATTCATATGATATGGGGGAGTGTCCCTCATAAACATCCTATACTCTAAAAAAGGTGTGTATCTACTCCAGGATGGCATGCTAATGAGTCATCCTAGGTGTGTAGATATAATTATTTGTTCGTCACTATGGTATTGTTGAAGTTACCATTATGATATTCTGGAAAGCTTCTAGGATATGGGTAAGAATTTTTGTCTTCTCTTTCACCATTTCCAAAATTATCTTGGTGACTTTAGAGGAAACAATGAGAATATATTTCCATTATATATACATATTTGGTGTACACAACTACTCATATCATCTATTTCATATTATTTAATACTGATAGTAATCGTGTATAAGAGTAGAGGGTGAGTCAGCACTAGGTTTTTCATCGTATCTTTCCAGCTGACTCCTTTGGGTGTTTCCAAACGAGACTGTTGGAAGGCTTGATAGATGTTGGCAGGTGTATATGACTAATGGAATTTTTCCACTAAGAATGATCATAGTATTTCATTAAGTGCTGCTAGAGAAGACTACTAGAAAGCTTTGGGGGTACAGTAAGGTGTATGAACCATCTTGAAAATTGATTCTAGATGTGATTGGAAATCTACTTAGAATGCAGCCATATGAGTCTTCTATCTAAAAAAAATATTGTAAGTAGGTGTATATTTTTCCTCATGGTACTCCGTTGTATAGGAATGGTAGGGTTGGTTGGGCACTGCAATATGAGTTTCATGGTTGGCATAATGAATGTGTATGGGTGTATATGCTTGTTCTCAATTTTTCACCAAATTGGGATGGCAGTGGAGATTGTTGGCAACAGACTTCAGGAAGGACCCCTATGCCTTCAGGATGAGGACATGGGTGGCCTCTTGGTCGAACACTATAGAATATGTGAGGGATTTTTTATTGTGTTTCAGTGATAAACTCTAAAAATGGGTGAAGACAGTGTTTGGCATCATCTGCTTCTGGACCACCAGTCATCACTGATTGGATGATCGGGGGTGGTTCTTGATTTGGAGGTCCTTTCAAGTAGCCTCCATGGCTGGGATAGTACAATTTTTATAGTACACATTAACCAATGCATTATAGAACTAACATTGAAGACATTGAGATGGTGATGACATCCTTCAAGAGGGTGAGGATCCATCTTGAGTAGTAACCGGAGAATTAACATTTTTAAACATTAAGGATTCCATTTGGAATGAGGGGAGTAATTGGAATAAAGATCATATATATTTTAAAAATACAAAAAATGAACTCTGGTAAAGAAACAACTTTTTTGATGAACTCTTGAAAGGTTGATTTCTTTATCGGCCATGTTTTACCATTTTATAGGGGCATGAAAAATGGGTAACACTGTAATCTTGATTAAGGATTCATGTTGGGTTCACTAATTTTTTTGTTTCCATATGGGTGAAAACAGAATAGAATGATGGAGAATAACCACCCACTTATTTCTACATAGGGGTTTTTTTCTTCGGGATAACCCATCACCTCAGTTATGGATTCACATCAAATTTTCCATTTCTTTATTTCCCATAGAATGTGCATTTTGGTTAGTAATCACTATTTACAAATGCTTTCCAACACATTTGTTTATGGAACCGAAAATACCCAATGATTATTTATCCAAAGGGACTTACATTCCAAAGTTAGGTTCTTATTAAGGATTTTGACCCATGATGATTTAGAACTCACATTGGTTGAGAGGATGGGAGGTCGGGCTCATCACACCCTTTTGAGGGGAATTATTGCATACTACCAGGACTCTCTTGTAGATTTAAGATATTTTCATGAATCCTTATTAACATAACAAGTACAAGGTAGGTTTCTTAGGAAATTTTCAATAAATGGAGATTAAAATAATCTATATGTAGTCTAGTTTTTCATTAGTGTATATATATATGTATTCTAGGTTCTCCATGAATGGTATCAACTCATATACTATATAGAGATTCTTTAGTTGTTATTAAGACAATGATGGTTTTTAAGCCAATCTGTGGGAACTCTATACTTAATCATCATATAGTGAGAACAAAGTTGTTTTAATATCAGGATTAATCCCATAAATGAGCTTCCTACTTATCATTGTGAAAGGAATAATAACCCACGTAGTTTGGTGCCACTTAATGGGAAACATCGTACCATTTAAGGTAGTGTGAAAAGGACCCAGCCATAAAATTTAACCTCATGTGTAAAGGAAACCAAGGAGTGTGGTTCCATGTTAATTTTTGGTGCATGACTTATAAAAAATCATCCTGACAAACCTGGAAAGGATTTGAGTTTCCATATTGGATTAAACCCTACTGGGATTGTGGCTTATAGAGAACAGATTTGGTATGGAGGTTTTGGGTTTGAAACTCAGGGATGCATCCTATGTATCCCGTTTATATGGGAATAAAATCCCACATTGTTTGATAAGTGTTATAGGCGAACATGACCTTTTGAAAGTGATTGGTTGGGGCTTAATCCTAAAGAGGATTCCCTTATAACATGGTCTATGAGAGATGTCTTAACTCAGGGTGACTTAAAGGGGAATTAACATGGGGCTTACTCAAAAAGAGGATTCTTGGATTAAGGGAATTATTATTTGATTCTTGAGGAGGATGTCCAGTGCGATCAGGACCTAGGTAAAGTATTTCTATCTATCCCAGTTATGTTGGGAATCAGAGTTATTGTAGTTCATTAAATCTGGTCAAATGTGTGGATATCGTGATCACTAAAAACCTCTAAGTCCATATTATTTATGCTTAGTGTGGGAAACAATATAATGTGAAATATTCAACAAACCAAACACATTATTATCAATTAATGTAAGAGGATTGGACTATGGAAAAAAGAGGTTATGGGTATGTCACTTTCCCATGTTTTCTTTATATTAGATAATGGTCCAAGGTAAAAGTGAGGTGAAGGTGAAGAGTTTAGATAGGAGTGAGACTGAAACATCCTACATGAAATAGAATGGGATTAAACTAGGATTTATGTCCTCAAATGGGTCTCGTAGTGAGGAAAGATGATCTTACACTCTGTGGAAAGGAAAAGTAGGTGTGATCATCACTCTTCCTATTTGGCCTAGAGGATTTTGGTCTTATTGACGAGGAGGGAGTGATAGAGTCCTATCCTCAAAATATGATATTGGGAACCTAGAAACATTATCCATAGGATAAAGGTCTATGTGATTGTAGATATTCAAACCTACAGACCTCCCAAAAATGTTGACTTCATTATAAGACAAATGTGAGATACCTCTAACCGTAGAAATACAAACCCAAATGGTAGACAAACTGATGTGTTTTTTCTAAAGGTTTGGTAAATCATGAGGTCTTTGTGGAGATTTCAACTCAATAACTATCAAAAAATACAACCACGTATGGGGAGGCCCTTCCATGTGTGGTTTAGAAGAGGACTTCAATGATTGCTCGCGTAGGTAGTCCTTGCAGGTATGTCTCCTAGGTCCTTAGAGGAACTAAAAAATTCATAATAAAATAAGGATAAGCATGTGAAGTCTTAATAAGCCTTGGGAAATGGACTATCGAGACAATACCACTTGGGTTAGGTTTTCACATAAGCTCCCTGTGGGTTTCTTGATGTTCTTAGAAGAATCCCGTATAGGACTTTTCTTAAGGAAATAACCTTGTATATTTGACTTCTTCATATAAAAGGGGGGTCCTGAAAAAAGTATCTTATATTTTATATTCTGATAGGAATTTGATATATTTTATCCCTTTTGATTATTTATTCCCTCATGTTTTAGAGAGCCACTTGAGAAAATTTATGGGACCTGGGTGAAGAAGATACTCAATAAGTGCTTCAAGAGTTCTTCTAAAAAATTTAGTGGTTGAAATGCGGAGCCTAAGGGTCCTATTTTTTAGGTTTGGAGGGGACCTGGTTGAAGAGATTGTTTTATGTAGGTCTTCTGTATAGCCTCGTAGTTTTTATATTCCATGCACGAAGTTTAAAAAAATAAACTACCAAGGAGGACCCTAGCATAGGTCCTTAGCGTAGGGGGGTTGTGACTTCTAAACAACACTAGCAGGTCTTATGGTGACCTCTTGTTGTGTAGGTGTGCTATGTAGGTTTACCATGTAGGGGGTCCAGTGAAACCACCGTGGTGAACATACTTTTTTATACTGTAGGGGTGGTGCCCCCTCTCCCCTTCTCAACATCAATGTTGGGCATTGGTCTCGCCCTTTCGGGCTGGGGCCTTCGCTACCATCACCGACTCCCATGAAATAATCAAGAGTCATACAGTGAACTTTTTAGTCTCAGTCGATGACTTTTCAGTTTATAAAACATGTTATTCTAATATAATCCTTCCATTAAGATTTATTTTAATCTAACACAACATTGTGTATCTATGCAAGGTTCACATCTTCAATTGTACAGAGAAGTTCATGGAACACATTTCACGATGTCTACAAACATGAATGACTTTTTATCATACCAAAATCTTATTAGATACTAATTGTTTGTTCCAAGACTCATGATTGTGATCTATGATTTTTTTTTTATGATTTTATATTGATAACTATATATTCATATACCCTTATTCTCATGATATGATAATAAATGATCAGTTATTTATATCTACCATGATTACCCTTACTTAGAATTTGATATCAACCATTTTAATATTATGTTCCCAAGGTTATGATGAATGGTATTACATACGATGATCCTATTAGGGTACCTTATATAAAAAATAATTTTAGATGAAATGAATAATAATGTTAGATAAGATTTTTATGTAACTACTCTTAATGTAAAATAATCCTTTATCATTCTTGAGAATTTTTATTTCAGTGGAATATTTGGTATTCATAAAAAATATATAACATATTTTTATGTTAATCTTGGGTTGCTATATAAGGAGATTAAAGTATTACCTAAGGGATAACATCTAAAGGGAGATATAATATTCTCAAGCGAACCCCATTAATTATTTATTCTTCTACCCCCTAAAATATTTTCCTTTTATGAATGTATGCCAACTAAAATATTAATAGTATTCTTAAAAGGTATTATTCAAATGGAATATCATATGTCTACCTTCTTAGAAAACCATTCAAAAAAATATGATTTCATCATGAATACATTCAAAAAATTATCTTCATGAACAACATGTTATATTTTTCATAACTGTCCTATTTTGTGGTTTGAAAGAGTTATTTTATAAAAAAATATAATATTTATAACATTTTTAATATTATTAAATAATAATTTATTTTATTTTAAACATCCTTACAATTATATTAAAAATGAGAGTGTTATTCATGTGTAAGTGCAGATTACCGCCTCTAGAGAATGACATATATCATTTTCCATTACCACATAACATATCTATAATTGAATATGTGTTTAATTTATAAAAATATATTTTTGAAACAATTAATCATATAGAATGATAGAATTAGACATTATATAATCTATTTTAAAAGTAATGTTCATAGTAAACATAACCACTTTAAATGAATATTTCAAGTCACCCATATGAATTTGATTCCATTATGGGAAAACAAACAAAATTGTGTAATTTTTTTTGAAATAGAATATTGAGATACATAATACTCTAAAATTTTGGAGAATACGAATATATTTTACAAAAAAAATCACCATAGTTAATATAAAAAATGTATTTCAAAGATATTGACTAAACCACACCAATAATTAAGATAAGAGAAAACATTTAGTAGAGGAATAACGAAATATGATAAATAAAACATAAAAATATAAATATAGATTAAAAAATTTCATAATAAATTTTTAATAAATATAATTTGATTGTTTGGGAGGTTATTCTCACATGCATAATGACTCAAGACCTTAGTTAAGGGTTTTTTAATCTCAATATTTATTAATTTTGATATGATGTGTATTCTCCACTTGTTCACTTATTAAAATGTAAATATTTCCTTTATATTTTTTTAAAAGGTTGGGGACAAAGCCTCAATTTATTATTTAAATCAAATACCTATTTTTGAATGGGTATTGGGTGACCCATTACATAACCTGAAGTCCCAAGGGCATGTTTCATGAATACAAGGCTTGAAAGCCCATTTTTTGGCCCAAATGACCCCTCGGTGAACAATACTGCTACAGTAACCACGCTGCTACAATACCTACTTCAGTACCACCAACGGTACAGTACCTACTACAGTCCCTCCGCCACTACAGTGTCACCACTGCTACAGTTCTTCCGCTGCTACAGTACTACTACAGTACCCTGCTACAATACTGCTACAATAACCCGAGAATTATCTCATGCCCGGATTTGATCCTGGGACTTTTGGATGCCAAGAAAGAGCTTGTACCACTAGGGTACAAGCTCGTTGGAAATTTTTATAATTCGTTTATATAAATATATGGTATTATTAAATCCTTCCCATACTCAATGTTTATAGGTTCCACATTAAAAAGGCAATGAAGTCATAAGTTGTTTGTTGAAAAAAATTTATTTCTATTTGGGTCTTCCGATATCCTTATTGACTATTATTTTCTAGGTTAAAATTTTCATCTATTTCAAAATTTTAAATGGTGAATCATCCTTTTTCAATAGGAATAATTTCTTATTTAAAAAAACTTTTTCATTAATTAATTTCTTTATAAAACACATGAAATTGTTATGATTAATAATCTTCATTTATAATGGATTTTTCTCCTCCACGTCTAAAGTGTTCATTAACATGAATATTATAATTTACTATTTGGGAACTAAAATATATTTTCGCTCTGGTGATGAACATATTTTTACAAAAATTTTAAAATAAATTTTTATCATCCTTTTTTGTGTATCAGAATAAAAAAAAGTATATAAAAGGAGAAAAATAGATCCTTCAAAACCCTTGTTAATTTTTGGTAATGTGTTCAATTATTTCTCCCTTTTTCCACTATATTATTATAATTTAGTTCATACATATTCCATATATATATTCCATACATTTATATATATAGTACATTACATTTATATTGGATTCTATGTTTTTTATGTTCCACTCCTAATTCCCTATTTAAAGTATAACTGATTTTAAAGAACATACTAATTAATTATTTCATGTCATATACCATCTCTATAAAATATTTATACAAATTAATATCTTTTAAAAAAACCTATCTATTTTAAGGAAAACCATCATGGTTTAATTTATTTCTAATGAAAAATAATAAACCCCTACATTAAATTATCATTTAATAATTTCATAAATCAACTCTTAAGTGTCTCATTTTTATTCATAATTCTCCAATATTTTACATAAAATTTTCAAAATTAGAACCCAATGTTCATGACATATGATTTTTTTTCAAATATAAATATCCAAAATAATTTCATTCATTCTTCTCATAGAAAACCTTATGATAGAGACTTTGGTTATGACCCGAGATAAGATTATTAAACCCACTTTTTCTCATAATTTTTTAAATGCTTATGATTATGTATAGTTTATTTATTTCTCATGGGACATATATGTGTGTATATGTTATGAAAATAAAGAGTGTTCCATGATATTTATTCAATGCATTGGGAAATGGTTTCATCTCTTGATAATGCATATATAGTGGATGATTTTTTCACTTATGCAGATTATATTATGTTTTCATGGAACTGATCCATGACTTATGCTTACTGTGCATGAACGATTAGCCTGAAAAAACAATATTAAATTTTCTAGGTAGTTAGATTTGGCGATGGTGGATAGCTGGTAAGAAAAATTACAATATCTTTTATTACCTAGATAGTGATCCTTGAATTATTTTTTTTATAAATTTTTATAACTTCATATTTATGATTCATGAATGTATGTTATAATTATTTTATGGTATGTTTCCATGTTTATATTGCACACTTATTTCATGGTACATGTATTTTAAATTGAAATTTCATTTACTACAATAATTAAATTTGGATAAATCTTATTGTTACATATTCTTTTTATTAATATATTTCTCCCATATTAATTGTTTCTCTCATTAATATGATAAATCCCAATTGAAAAGTTGATAGATTTTCCCTAAATGATCATTTGAGGTCACTCATTTATTATATATCCATTCCCCAGGTTATGAAGATGAGTATGACCTTTTAGAATCTTATAGGGGAGTCTATTATGGTTTAATTATTGATAATGTTCACATGTATAATAAAATATGTTTCTCATATATTTGAACCAGAATGAAACTAACCCTTTTTTCTTGGGATTGTAAATTTAATGTATGTTTTAATATTTATCCAAAAAAATGAAAAATAAAAATATGTTTATCATGGATTGATATAGTTTGTATTAATTTAGGTTTTAGTTTAATTTTAGGATTATATAATTCTTTTGGGAATTAATACAAGAAAACTTTTTTGACAACCATATAAATAATTATAAGTGTTGGATTGAAACCTAATGTTTTTTAAAGTATAGATTTTATGTTTTTTTAGAAACTGTATCCCTCAATGGATAATGGAATGCTAATGTTATTGTGAAATTGATGAAAATATGAGTAATATTCATGATAAAGGCTAGTTGAGTGTTAACACAATATTTAATCCGATCATGATGAGTGGACCAATGATTTCACACCTGGTTAGACACTGGTAGAATATTTTTTACTCTATAATATTCTATATATGATCATTTCAGAAGAAAATATTGTGTTATATCATTTGGTTAAGGATTACTAAAGATCCCAACCTAATGAAACCAAGATTGAAATGAAGGTTATTTATGTTTAACTAAAATATAATGTAATGGTTTTAAAGTGTAAGACATTTCAAGACTAAGTTTTCCATAAGATCATATATAATAATAAACTTATGATGTTACTTATTCATCACTCACATTGGCCCATTTTGGATTCATTAATAGATGAATACCAAAAAAATAATCAATAGTTGTTAGGGATAATGAAAATATTATCCCAACATGAATCCAAATGGGGGAAGAGTTAGAGTTAGAAATTATTGAACCTTTGGTTATATTGTTGTATTTTTCAAAAATAATTGTTCATGTGTGAATATTTTTTATATTTAACTTCATAGAGATATGAAATGTACTGGAGCCGAGGAAGAATAGTTTATAATAGATTGGAATTATATTTTTTACATCTACTATGTAGAACAATGGCATCTATTGGTAATGATAGCTCCAATAGAATATGAATGAGTTGTGTAAATGAATTATCCATCAATGATGACTTCTTCTTGAAGGACAATTACATGTTTTCTAAGATATCAATTGTAAGTGTTTGAAAGGATGGAAGATGTTTATAGGTTTGCCAATTATTATTTTCTAATAATATTAATTTTTTTTAGGTATAATGTGATGGGGTAAAATATTGAGGGAACAAAAAATATCCTATGGAGACCCACAAAATATAATTCGTATATACGACACAAATTATGAGTTGGCCCGATTTTGATAAGGGGTTTATCTAATGTGTACATGTAATTTTTAAATTTTTGGATGTAAATTATTTTATGTAATAAAATAATTTAAGCCACGCAAGTAGATTTAGTTATACATTGATAAATATGAGTCTTCCATACATCATAAATTATCTTATCTTACACACTAGTGGTTTGAGTGCCTATAAGATAATTAATCTTATACTGAGAAGATTATAAGCTATATAAGGCAATTTATCATATGTATATAATGAGTTCTAAGTATGTATATATATTGAATAAATGGAAAACAAATCAGATGGTTTTTGTGTGATTCTCTGAATAGATCAATCATCATGACCAAACACAAGATTGTGATTCTTTCTGTGATGAGGTCTCTATGATACAAAATTAAGTACCACATCACATGTCATGTGAATCCATGCCAATGTGAAAATATCATGATAAGTTAATGGTGAAGAATTCTAATAGGAAGAGTCATATGGTATTAAAAATATCACAAGAATGAAATAAGTTGATTCATCAGCCAAATATTATAGAATTATTTGTATGATTCATTGAGTTGTGGTTTAAAATATTGGAATAAGTTTTTAATTCCACCGAGATTCTAGGAGATTTACGTAATGGTTATTTAAATTATACTCAAAAAATATTTAATAAATATAAATATCAAGAAACTGGTTATAGGATTATGAAGAGGCATGTGTGTGATAAAACTGATACACTACTATATCAAATAAAGTCACCTGAGAACATTCACAAAATAATTTAGCGTAAGGAAGAGGAATAATATTATCATATTTATTCAATGTGGAGTATCATTTTCTCAATATTTATCATTCATAAATAATGTTTTTATTTTTCTATTGATGTGGAAGTTTAACTAGTTGGTTCTAGAAAATTTAATGAGTTTGTTTTACTTCCCTCACATGAGTGTCATTTGATGATATAAAAGGGATTATCTTTATGGGATAAGAACCGTAACACACAGGGGAAGTATTACTCCCAAAATAGAGAACCCTCATTAAAAATTTGTATGTTCCTTTCCATACTTAATTAGTTATAATATTAAACAGAGTTGATAAAGAATCATAATAGAGGAAATGATTTTAATTTGAACGAGTACAAAAACCTTTCATTACGTCGCACTATTTCACTTCGGTTTTTGAGAACCGATGTGAAAATATCTCAAAATCGATTTTTTACGTCGGTTATTATATAACCGACGTAAAAAACATGTTCTCAGATTTTTCACATCGGTTATATAAGAACTGATGTGAAGAATCCATTTATTCTGAATTTTCACATCGGTTATATAATAACCGATGTGAAAAATCAATGTACATCACTTTTCCACGTCAATTATTTAATAACTGACGTGAAAAATCCATTTCCATGAAAATATATTAAAATTTTAGCTTATTTTTCACTTCGGTTATTATGAAACTGACGAGAAAAATTGATTTTCATGACTTTTTCACGTCAGTTATTTAATAACCAATGTTAAAAGGTACTTTTCATGTCAGTTATTTTAAATACGATGTGAAACAATTTTACAAAAATGTAGTTCATTTCCCAGGTTTTAATTTGACAGGTCATGGAGCTGAAACCGAGATACGGATTAAAAGTTATGGCCTTCATAGTTTGGCCTTCCCTAAGACATCATTTAGAGATGATCAACTTCTGAAGGCCATAACTATTAATCCGAAACTCCGTTTGAGCTCCATGACCTGTCAAATTAAATATTAGAAAATGAACTACATTTTTTTAAACTTTTTTCACGTCAGTTATTAAAAAACCGACGTTAAAAAGTCATGAAAATCAATTTTTCACGTCAGTTTTATAATACCCGACAGGAAAAAGTGATGAAGATTGATTTTTCACGTCTGTTTTATAATAACCAACATCAAAAATAAGCTAAAATATTAATATATATTCATGTTAGTTATCATAAAACTGATGTGAAAGATAATTTTAATATCCCACGAATGCGACATTACAATTTTTTTTACATCGCGGCATCCAAATTTTGAATTGCTGCCTAATATTTTTAATATCGTGTTTTCTCTTAGCATCTCAATTATATGTTTCCATTATAAACATATCATAATTTAACGATCATTTATTTCAACCATTATCCTTCCCCAAAATCGACTCTTTTGATCTTCAACATAAATCAATTATTTCTTCTTTCCGCGATCTCGTCAAGGTATGCTTAATCATATATCCATGATTTAGGGTTTTTATGATTTTTTTTCTTAATTGATATAACATTTATGATCAATTAATTTTACCATCATTTTTCCATGGAATCAACTTGTTTGATAATCTACTTGAATCAAAAAGTTCTTATTTCCGCGACCTCGTCATGGTATTTGAAATTATTTTCCAACGATTTATATTTTCTATGAGTAATTTTCTTAATTGATATACCATTTAACAATTATTAATTTATTATAATGATGGATTATTCTTTATATAATGGTAAAACTATGAATCCCCCTATAGATTGAAAAATCTTTCTAAGATGGTGCTACGGTTGGCTCAATTTATCTTTCCTCAAAAACAATATCAAACTTCTGATGGTCATAACTTTTGATCCGTAACTCTGTTTCAGCTCTACGACCTATGAAATGAAAGATAATGAAATTTTATACAAGATGGTAAACATTTTTTACGTCAGTTAATTAATAACTTATGTTAAAAATTACTTTTAACATCGATTATTAAATAATCGACGTAAAAATAGTGTTTTAACGTCAATTTTTTCAAAAACTGACGTAACAAATCGCTTCATAACGCCATTTCCAGAACATATTTCATGTAGGATTTTTAAAAAAGAACATTAAAAACCATAAAACCCCATTTTTTCATCGGTTATTAAATAATCAACGTAAAAAAATCATATTTTTAACGTCATTCGCAATAACATCGCCTAAAAACCGACGTTAAAAAGAAAAAAAACCAACGTAAAAATAGTTTTTGTACTAGTGTTGGTATACATGCCAATTCAGCCACACCCTCTCAGTGTGTCCCACCATTCATGTGATACAAAAATTGTTATAAGAAGGGAGTTTTGTGATATTATTTTAGGTACCATATATGGATCAACACAATTAAATTAATTTTGAAGGAATCCCAATGTTTTATAGGAATGGTTTTCAACCTTAGAAATAGAGAAAAATACCATAAAAATATTTTACTTCTGCTTAATGTTCTTATTTTTGATTAACATGGATTCACCTTTCCTGATTATATCAAATCTTGTTCTTAGAAAAATTAAAGAAAAATTTAAAATGATGGGAATTATATGATCGCCCTTTATCATTGTTATCAATAAAAAGGGAATTAAATTTTTCATGGGATGTAGATCTGTTAATGGTATTTGGAAGAATCATCATAGCATTTATGAATGAAATAAAAATTTCAATAAGAAAGGAAATATACTATTCAATAGTGATTTGAAGATGTTATAATTCATGGGGATGAAATATTTGATGAATTATATATCAGGGTAAATTTAATTATGATCACTATTAAGGGGTTTGGATAAACTCCTAATGATTTTAATTTTGTAAAATAATTGAATAGAATCATGCAAGATAAATTTAATGTTAGGATATTAATTCATAAATATAGGGATCTTGAATACATTACCAAAAATTAATTCATATCACACTAATTAATTATTAAATATTAAGAGGTCCTACTCTTAATAGTAATTGTAAGTATGAAAATGAAATTCAAATTAAATTATTTCAAAGAGTAAAGATTGAATGGAATCAAGTCATATAAAATGATTGTGAAAACATGGAAGAAAATGTTTATAATATTTCTCTGAAGTCAAGAAACTTTCAAAGAGTAAGAGAAAATTATAGAGGTATAATTACTTTTTTATGATTTAAAATTGGAAATGTTTTTAATTTTTATAACAACTATCCTATGATATTTTAAGTAGAAAAAAATAATGAATATGTTTCCAATAAAACCATTTTTAGATAACACTAACCATTTAAATAAATTGGTAAGATTAATTTTTATCCAACTTCCTCCAAAAATAAATTTTTCTAATAAAATAATGTGTTTTTGATAGTGAGGAAAGTGATGTTGATGAAGCTCCTATAGATGTTTTTGAAAGAGTGCTCATATCACAAGAATAAATTGTGTTAAACCAATATAACGATGAATCACAATGTAATGGGGGGTATGAATTTAAGGAATGATAGACTCTCAATGAATACACTATGAGAATAGAGATCAAAATATGTCTAAAATAAATTCATATAAAAAGAGAATATGTTACTCAATTGAAAAAAGGCACTGATAGAAAATGGATATTATTGAAGAAATATACAATATTTTCAACTAAATTGAGATTATAAAGCTTGATATTAAAAATAAGGATACAACCATTAAACATATTATAACAACTGTCATATTATAAGATATTTAAATTAGAAAAATCAGAAGATTTAATGATAAAACCAAAAGGCATAATGAAAAAATAAAATATGGGGAAAAGGTAAATTAAAAAAATATGAATTTTTTATGTAGGATTAGAAAATATCTAATCTAATAATTAAGGAAGATATAAAAATGGAATGTGTAAATAGGTTCTATACCAAAGGATATTACATCTATTAATGAAAATCCATATAGATTACAATATCGAACGACTGAATACACTATAGAAATACTAAAATATGATAAGATATAGAAATAATGATATTAAAAAAAGACACTAATCAATGAAAAATCTTCATGTAGGAACACTATAAAAGGATCTTGTGATATACTGTCATTTAAGGGATGAACATAGAGTAATATAGGAACCCATTATATAAAGGAATTTTTACCCGAGCAGAGTATTTTTGTGGTACAGAAGGGGTTGTGGAATATTTGGATAAAGTTATTATAACAAACTATATAATACATATCTTCCTAGATTGAGAATAGAGAAATAATCAATGGGGATAAAATAAGATCAAGTGAGAACTCAACCAAGATAATAATTTTTTGAAAAGAAGGATGAAGTTAGAAATAGTTTTGAATTCTTACAAGAACAATGTGGAATTTTTGATAAATAATTATATACTTATGATGTTCATTTTGACTTTATTCCAAATCAATTAAGTATTATTATATGGATTGGTAATTAATGGAATCAAACCCAACTAAAGATATAAGAAACTTTTGTTGAAGATAATCTCAATGCATGAAAATCTAAAAACCCATGGATTATGGATAATGGATGTTCATCAAAAATAAAAGATGATAAAAATAGCATGAAAAGTTATGAAAAATGATAAGTAGGAGTTGTGAAATATGATAATGATATTTATCATCAAATAAAAGTTAATAGAATGAAATAATTGGTAAAAGAAAAATCATCACAAATATCTTATTGCTTTTAGATTCCCTAATACAAATTTTTTTAGGTATGTCAAAACTACATAACACTGTAAATGAGTTAATCTAATGAAAAAATGGATCAATAGTAAAAAAAATGAAATATAGTGATATTGTTACATTTTTTTAAGAACCATTGGATTTTTTTTCAAATTAGGGAAATAAAAAAAGGCCAATACATGAAAAAACATGCCGAAAATGAGTTATGGCATTGAAGTCTTGGACAAAAATGTCAAAATAATACAAATAGACAAATTTTAAAAGATGTTCTGAGAAATTTACGCTTGATTAAAAAAGAAACTATTACAATTTGTAAACTATAAAAAGTATGAAACAATGAATAATACTCACAATGGTATTGATATTCAACCATTGATGCCTCTTTAATTGAATCGTTATGATGTTTATGGACTTACAAAAATGATTTCAACAAATAGTGGGATGTATTTAATGACATCTATATATGAATTCAGAAGGTGAATTGAATAATATACATTTATCATAAATCATAGACCATCTAGAGATTCAAGAGCATCCAGATACCTACAAAAAATAATACAAGCATGCACATATAAAAGTTAAGGATTGTTAATTTAGTATTATATAAAGATAAATAATTCACTAAATATATTAACACGAATAAAATCCTCTATGAATATAGTTCTCCATAAAATCCTTAATAATGTAGTGTGGATGAAAGGAATAATATGATCCTTGTTGACATAGCTAGAACTATGATGACATAACATGACACATTAAAGAATTATTAGCTCAGGACATCACAACTATAATAATATTTTAAAATAGGTGTCTCATAGTTCAAAACTCTCACATCACTTCATATGAGATATGGTTTAAAATAAATCCAAAACTAAAATAGTTTAGGGTATTTCATAGTCCATGTTTTATTAATAAAATGTGAAAAGTGGATGAAATTATGATAATGTGGATAAAGATAAAATGTTTCATTCGTACACATCAATTGGAAAATTATAAAATTGTTTCAATAAGTGATCGTAATGGATTATTTATAGTGATGATTTCATAGTTTACTAAAATGGGAAAGTGACCCTCCATATAGTCTTTATTGATGATGACTATGATGTTTTCATTTCAAACCCTATCGATGAAAATAAACAAAATACATAATCTAAAATCAAAGATATATTTTATCCTTTTTCTTATTACTGTGATGCAGAAGTGAATCCTAAAAAGTTGAATAATATACTAAGAAAACATGTAAATTATAATATCATTACTTTTTATAAGAATCATGTTGTAAAAATAAGACCGATGATCATGGAAACTAGCCATACCTATCATTTTTCAAATGTTGAACCATAGTCATTTGGGAAGGATTTCAACAATAAGGTGTGGGTTTAGGCCAAGAATAAAGAACAAGACAAAATTGAAAATAAAAAGAATTTGAACTTGTCCCTTGACCTATAGAAAATAATTTTGTTATTTCTAAAAGGGTTTTTAGAAAAAATATTTATAAAAATATTTACTAGACATAATGATAGGCTTCTATAAAATGGGTACTCACAAATTGAAGTGGTTGGGTTTGATGATACCTACCATCAAGTGTCCCGACATGAATCAATTAGAATATTCCATTCCATAACATCTCAGAGAAACCATAAGGTAATCCAAATGGATATAAAATATGTTTTTCTATATCGGGAACATGATAATAAGGTGTATCATGAAAAAAATGAGGTATTTTATTATATTCAAATGAGATCATGGTATGTAATTTAGATAGATATCTTTATTGATTAACAGTGTTTCAATGATCGTGGTATTTAATACTTACCATGTATCTAAATGGAATGAGTTTTTAGAGTGGAATGGTGGAATATAATATATATTCGAAGATGATTAAGAGAACATCACTCTTTGGGTTTTTATGTTGTTGAAATAACATTTTCTAGAAATGAAGAAAGGTGATGTGAGGAATAATTTATAAAGATGAAAGAATGTTCTGAAATATAAATTCTAGTAAAATGATATTTTTTATTTGGATAAAATTTGTGAAAACAAAATGTTATATAATTAGCTAATAAGAAAATATATAAGATTCCTATTGAATATTATTGATATTTTAGAAGCTAAATGAGTATCCATACTAGTCCAAGTAGGAATGAAGTTAACAAATGATAAAGAAGGGAAAGCATGTGATGAAAAAAATTTCAAAAGATTGATTGGTGGCCTTATGTATCAGATAGATTCATGAAAAACTTTTCTTTGTTTTATTACATTTTCTGTATGATATCAATACAATCATAAGGAAACACATATTTTGGAAGAAAATAGGATATTGAGATACATAACAATCCAACATAATTATGGGATAATGTGTTAAATAGAAAGGGAGCTATAATTAAAGGGTCATACTGACGGAAACCAGAAAAAATAGTTCATGAAAAAACATAAACATTTGGTTGAATATATTTCATTGCACGAAATATTGTTTCTTATTATTAAAAGAAGAAAACCTTAATTAAATTAAGTTATAATGAGGATGAATATGATTTTTTAATCACAATAAGATACAAAAATTATATAGATATATACATAATTAGAATACATGTGTATTGATGAAACTTATAATCTGATAATAGATTGTAACAATTAGAGTTCCATAAACATGTAAAAAAATAAAGTAAAATGGTGAAATTCAAGGAATATTGAGAATCAGTTCCACTTTATATAGGAGAAAGTTAAATAGGGAATATTGCGACTATAATTTTTCCCCATAAAAAAAGGTGTTCATATTATGAACAAAACTATCTAAACTAAATAATTTGTGGAGCTAAGCATATAAGTGGGTGTATTGGTCATTATCTCTCATTGATTTTTGACATAATTAATTCTTTACCATGTTTCCTTATTATTTAAAAAAATATTAGAGAGATGTTGTTTGCATTGGGAGATATTTATACTATATATTTATGTGACTTTTTTAGTTATACCTGATTTTTTTATTAGCTTGTAGAATCAGTGGTGTGTGGTATTTGAATAACATCATTTATTATTGAAAGAAGTAGTATTTTTTTCTACAAATATCTACATCACATAAAAATATAGATTATTTAGTAATGATTAATTTTCATTAAATAATGTTTTTTGATCTGCAACAGCTACTCCCTTTGGCTTTATCTCAATAAGTGGGATAATAATTAGTGTTATTTCATAAAGAAATTGAAGGATGAAATTTTTGATTATTTTTTCTTGACATTTTATTTATTTAAAATACATGTTTATATTTTATGGTTTTTTATTTTTACCTTCATGGTGAAATGAGATACTTAAGATATGATGGAAACTATTATAATATATTGGAATGATTTTTTGTATAGATTTTTTGAACAACATATAGAACTATTTATTATAATGTTGAAAACTATCTCGAATATAACATGAATGAGTTGATTAAATTAAGAATAACTCCACGGTGTCTAGATCTAGATGAAAAATGTAATGTTTTCATAGAAGACTATTCAAAGTGTTTTATACGGTAGATTTTTTTTAAATGTCTCACATTTTTTATCTCAAGATGATTAGTATTTATTCTGGGTTTAATATGATGGAGTATAATACTCAAAAAGTAAAATATCATATAGAATGGCAGGTAATATAATTTAGCTATAAAAGAAGAATTGGAAGTCTTCCTTATTTAGATGATTTATTTAACTTACATACAGAAGATAATTTCAATTCTTATAAGTAAATTAATTTATATTTTATGATAATTGAGATCGTGTATTTAATTTAGGTTACGAGAGGAGAAATATGTGTCTAACAGATTCGAAAAAAGAATTTATATTACTTGTTGGTGGTTTGACAATCCCATAGGACATTATATATTATTAATATAATATTATAATCTATTATATAATTTATATTATTTATAAAATGAGTTCCTAGAATTTATATATTCTAACGAAATGGCAGTCAAATAAAATGATTCTGGATGGACACACTCCATGGATCAAATATCACGATCAAACTCATGAACATTATTCTTTATAATATGATATCTCAATACATCATATTTACATACCACACCACAAGTTTCATGAAGTGATGCCTTTATAGAAATATCAAGGATACCAAAAGTCACAAATATCAAAAAGGAATAAGTCCATGATATTTCATATATCATAAGAAGGAAAAAACTGAGTCATCATAAAAAAATTTAGGAATAATTAGAATGATAAATTGACTCATGGTTTATTAGTTTTGAATGAGTTAGTCTATTACATCAATATTCACAGAGATTTAATCAATTTTTTTGAAATGATATTCATTCAATATTCAGTGAATATAAATGTTACATAAATTTTATTGATGAGTATGAAAATGTTTGTTCAGGAGAAAACCAATATGCTGATATATCAAAATAAAATTATATGTGAATTTGAAACTAGTTATCTAAGGAATATGTTATTTTTATGTTGTTGAGAATGTGTGTTTCGAACTGTCTCAGGTGGTGGGGACAGATGCGCCCAACGGTCGATCTCATGGAGGGGTGAGCTCCGCTCAATTGCTTAGGTCAGGTATATCGGTCTTCATTTCTAAATTCCCAATGGTTCTGTATCCAATGATATGTGGACCTGCTTACCAAAACCAGGTGTTCACTGGGCGATTTGGCCAGTGATTCTTAGGAACACACAATGGTCGAGAGGATGGGAATTTGGGCACATCGCACCCTTTTGGGGGGGAATTATTTCCTATTCTGGGACTCTCTAATATATTTAAGAGGTATTCATATGTTCACGAATCTTTGGATTGTACTCAAGCATAGTATCCACAGATTACTCCTGGTTGGAAATGGCTAGCTGAACGCATGGATTTAGAATCATTTAGGCCCTAGGTTTACCATCCCTCATTGGATTAATGACTCTGAGGAGTTTGGACTCATTAAGACAGCACTGGTTTGATGCCCCATAACTGGGCACTCTGGAGTTTATCATCATCCTGGGGGGATAGATAACTACTTGCGAATTTGGATCGAACCCATGATACAGGCTTCCTACGTATCCTCGGGAGGGGAAGCAGAATCTGTGTAGTTTGGCTGAGATTAGGGCTTACACGTGAGAGTTGCCTATTATTGGGATTGAACCTCGAGGAGGCATCCTATGTACCCTGCTTAGGAGATAGGGATCGAAACCCATGTAGTTCGTTCGAGATTAGTGCTTACACATGAGAGTGTCCTGTTATTGGGATTTAACCTCGAGGAGGCGTCCTATATACCCTTCTTAAGAGATAGGGATAAAAACCCACGTAGTTCATTCAAGATTAGGGCTTACACATGAGAGTTACCTATTATTGGGATTGAACCTCGAGGTGGCGTCCTACATGCCCTACTTAGAAGACAGGGATAAAAACCCACGTAGTTCATTCAATAACCACCATCGTTCAGATGCCGTAACCATCACAAATCTCTATGCCCACGTGAGACATGCTCGGTGTGAGAAACAAGAGAATTCGACAAACATGGAAGGCCTCACACATTCTTCCTACTGAGGGAAGGGGAGGAAGACAATGAGCGGAGGAGAAGGCAGGGACCACTGGACTCTCTTTATCCTTGATGTTGGGGGAATGTAGAAGTCGCGCAGCGGAGCAATGAACCTTCCGTGATGAGATGGGGAGGGTCATCTTCTTCTTGTGAGGATAGTGTGGGGCTTTCACTAGAAGGGATGCACAGCCACACTCAGGAGGGGGTAGAATGGATCACCTCTGATGCTCTTCAAAAGGAAACGTGAGCGAGGTCCCTCAATCTTGGCGTGTGGAGAGGCAGAAAGGGAACTCTCGAGCTCAGACCCTACACTACCATGGGTATGTGAACCCCAGAATGTTTCAGGAACCTGCTCAAGGGCCGGAGCAACCACATTAACGTTACCTACCATTGGTATGTGAACTGAAACCAGCGCATGGATTCACCTGAAGGATGCATCATATGGGTCTGGTGGCTTCAGTAGCAGCCTTTGTTTGGGGACAAACAATAGGCCAATGAAGGGATTGCGAAAGATTAGGCCGGATTGGAATGATTTTATCTGGCTTGGGGAATGGGAACACCGAAGGAGTTGGCAGGCCACATGGGTGTATGAGGAGAGGTTCCCTTTGTGTAGGAGGGTGCTACGCAGCTGGAGAGGTCGTCCGCGTACCAGGATTGTACGTGGACTGATAGGCATCCCATGTACCAGGGCGGTATGCGGCTTCAGGTTCGACCCGCGTACCATGATGGTACGCAAGGGAGTCCACGCGAGCAGCAGAGGTAAGGGGCGACGCCAGTTGGGGTTTCATCGGTTAGGGATTCACCCACATAGGAGGGTTCTATGTGGTGCGTTGGATAAAAAAAGAGGCATAAACTCCCTGGTCCGCAGGGAGTACATCCACAGAGGGGCCCTGGCTCGCGGTCTTCTTTTTTTTTTAAGTTTTCGGTTCACCAATTTGTTATGCGTTTTTTGGTTCATTTTTAATTCATTTCCAGTTTCATACCTATTCTGGTTCGCAAATTGTAACTTCGCTGATTGCGAAATCCTATGCTCCATCCTCTGAAATCCTTCCACCTGAATCCGCTCGATCCCTTCTTCTTCCCCTCGATGTCCTTTTGTAGAGGGGGGAAAGAGATGTATCTGTGGTCATGGGGCACCTTTTATAGAGGCCCATTACCTAAAAATCAGTTTACGGATGACTCGGTCATTACGGAACTCACGGGGGGCACCAAATGCACCTCACATGCGAACCAAATTGGTTCGGGGGTGCTTTACGGCTGCGAAGTGCTCTTCCTCTATTCCACGAAAAACAATGTATGTGGTCTGGGCCAGTTGGTGCCTCTCACTACTAGGGTGGTTCGTGATGGTAGACCGGACTGACACCCGTCCTGCTTCACGCCCGCAGAGGACTTCTCGCCTCCCTTTCGCGATTGACGTTGGTCTGCGGAGGGGGTGGCTCGCTGAACTGGCTGCGTACCATCAATGTCGGACCGGTACGTAGACCGGTTGGTCCTTCTCCAATATTTATTAGTCTCCACATTTTTGTCCAATTATTCAAGGGAAATTGGTTAATATCTTTTCTCAAATTAAAGGATTCCCATTCTCCTTTACGTATTTTTCAGAACCCTACAAATGCCTCCCATCAGAATGGGGTCCGATCGGAATGAAGAGGGGGATATTCTGATGTAGCGTGGTCCTAAAACTTGGATAGCTTGCGGTAGAGGAGTGGACCTAGTAGAAGACCACACCTATAAATAAGGGGCGCCCTTCTCTTGTCTTTTACCAGATTCTTCACGAAAACGAAGCTATCTTTTTGTCTCTGCATGCCTGCCTCCTTCGAAAAACTTTTCGTCCGCGAATCAGCTACTATTTCTGCAAACTATTACTCATTCACGCTTTCCTTCATCTGCAGACCAATATCCCAGCCACGAAATCAAACTTTTAATCAATTACAATGTAAGTCACAATGGGCCACGTAAGAAATTGCTACTCATTTTTGGATGGTATGTGGACTGGAATAATCCAGACTTTGAAACTTCTGAAGTCTCCCGAACATAAACATTTAAAAGATTCTGCAGAGCATCCTAGTTCGCGGATTGCTGGACAATGCTCCACAGGCCAGAATATCACAAAATTCTTCTACATATTTCTGGTTCAGGGATTTCTTCATCGTGATCTATCCTATGAGGCTAGCCCATGGATCTCGTCATGAAGGCGTTTGACAGAGTCCTTTGTCAAATGTTTGGTGTTTTTGTCCAAATATTAATATTTTTTACTAACCATCTGTATGGTTTCCATGATACAGGGAGAAAACCTGGTTCCTCCTTGACCTATGACTAGGCTTTTCCCTGAGCCTCTTTTGATTGGTCCAGGGAGACGTCTAGATATGATCCATCGAGCTGCGAACATCAAAGAGAACCCTAGTCGACCCATCATGCACGACGATGGTGTTTTGAAGGACATACTCTCTCCTAATCTTTTGGGCTATCCGCTATCGAATCATCTTCCACTTTATGGTATTATCCTTCTAGGCGACGTCCCTATCCCCCCTGTCTTCTTAGGTCTTTTGCCCCATTGTTTGGAAGCATCGCCGAAGTGCGCTCAAGCGAACCTCGCCCAGTCAGGAGAGATGATATCTTATTCTAATCCAAAAGACACTTTTATTTTTGAGAGGATCTATTTGGACTCAAGGTGATCGGTACACTCAGGAATTCTACAGAGAGGCTGTCATCAAGAGTTATCCCTCCTTGATCAACCTTGACTGAGAGGATCCTGATGCAGGATGGATTCCCATGTGGGTATCATCATAACACAGTAATCCCACTTCCTATCCTTCAGCCTACCCTACTTGATATAGTTAGAGTTCGTCTGAAGTCCCTCAGCTCTGATGAAGTCATCAAGAGTTGGAGTGACTTTTCCCAGTTCTCTTTCACTCCCTACCCTACTCTTTCCGGCGTCGTGGTTGACGACTAAAGGGGGAGCTTAAAAGAGCATTCTTACATGATTTCATTGCGGGATGGGTTTTTATCCACGTGGATTGATGGGGTTTCTCTGGGTGAGTTATACACCCCATATTGTTTCTCTTGCTATTTTGGATGCATGCAACTCCAAGATTCCCTTCCCCATCCTCAGGCTTGAGGACTGCATCCGTGAATTATCCGTCAATGGTGGTTGATGTTGATGCGGGAGAGATTGGGTACAAGGATTCCCTGGCCTAAAATAGGAGTGGCTGCCAGCCTATCCTTGGAGAATACGAGAATGTGGATAAAGAATTATCCAGATCGGATCTTGGGGAAGGCTATCCAGCAATTTCCCAAATTGGGGGTTATTGCGGCTGTTGTGCCTACCGCACCTTCCTCGTCGGCTTTGCGGGAGGACCGATTGATGGCATGTAGGTCGAAGCGGCTCAAGGGATATTCCCCTTTCAACCCCTCTGCGGACGAAGTACAAACAGATTCAATCCTTTTGGATGTAAATGGGGATGACCCCGTGACTTTGGTCTCCCATGACGTAACTCCCAAAGCTCCACCAGTCAAGGATGGACTTACTAGCTGAACTCCCAAGCTCGAACCAGGGCTAGAGGCTTCTAACGCTCTAGTTTCATAACCATCTTCTAGCGCACACATGTCTATGCTGGATCTAATGCCAGACTTCATTCCTGTGTTATCTAGCAAGGATACCAAATATCCTCGTGTCATGGAAGACCATCGAGTAGTGCGAAGGTGGGACTGGCCCCGAATCTATGAGATTGTTGCCGAAACTCCTCTGGCTGAGATGGCGACTAAACCTGAAGCCCTTCGGCAACTCCTCCTAGGCTTGGGGTTAGGTAGGTTCGACTATCAGAAACTTCATTTTCTTGTCTTCCAGGTTGTTATTTCCTGAGGGGAGGTTGCCGCTTGTGAACACAAACATGATCACCTCGCTAACTCTCATTGTAGTCCCCGAGATTTTGAGGAAGCTATGATGAAGCATCATCAGCTGATAGCACTATAGGGGAGCTCTCAAGATCAGGTGGCCACCCTATCTACTGAGCTGCATGAATGCGTAGCTCAAGCAGCGGTGTTGAGGGATCAGTTGTCATCTTTGACTGGTGACCTTGAAGCTACTAGGAAACGGATCAGTGATCTCCAAACAACGGTGATGCATACTCGTTCGGTGGCTGATGTTGAACCCAGGGAGAAGGTCGTGCTAGAGAAAACTTTCAACAACATTCACCGCAAGGTTGCCGATCTGATGGAGAGAGCGAGCCAGACTCCTTTGTGATTGCCAGAGCTATTTATGTATTGATGCAAGGAGAGAATCCGGCTTCTGGACATCCTCCCTTTTTGTCTAAATGGAATACAATTTTCTGTCAATTTTTCCTTGCTGTAAAATTTGATTGTTACTGGAATGACTATTGTATAAATAACTCACTGAATCAGAATTAATCATAGTGCATGAAAATGATAAAATAGAAATGATCTCTAATTTTTTTTCCTGGATCATGGGATCCAACGAGCATAGTTTGACTATTTCTAGGATTTTATAGAAAAACCCCACAGAATTTTGTCCATTCTTTCAATACCTTAATTTTTCCTAGGCCTATTTGGTGTGGACCTAGTGGGTATGGCTAGGCTTTTTCTTAGGTCGCCCTTTTTGGGTTTTCGGCATAACGGGATTTGTGCCACTTTTTGTGAACAGTTTAATGTTCCGCCGACAAGACTATCATTACTGATGCTTTAGGTTGAACAGATTTGACCATATATGGTGGGGAGAGGGCCCCGACAAGGCTCAGTTGATTAAAAGATGGCTCTATAACTTTTAGACTCATGTGGGGGGAACATGTTTAGATTTGAACAACATGCAAGGCATGTCTCAGGGAATGGGAGCTGTATTGGCGTGCAGAAGTAGGAAACACGTTACCTAAGGAAGAATTGCCTTTGTTAGAAGGGCCAGGGGTTATCGATATGCAGATCCACTGAGGGAATGGTATGATTGTCATGCAATGGTGTCCTTAAGTCAATGACTGCTCATTTCTGATGGCCTGAGGACTTAATGGATGTGCGTATTATGGAAACCAACAGGGGTGGCTCCGAAAGGGTATGTGACGTCCGAAAGGGTTTGGGAACATCTATATGAATCAAGAATGTGGACGAAGGGTCCCTATCCTATGCATTTAGTCAGCGTAAAGGATGGTTGGAGCTTGGCGCAGTTTAAATTCATGCAGCTGGGAGATTCTTTAAAATGGAATAGCTTCTCCTGATTCTCGTTAATCTCATTAGAAATGTTACAGCATATTCAGGAAGGGTTGTGAAAGAGGTTGGTAAAATGCATCGTAGAGGGTTTCTGAATCCTGGGATGGATATGGGGGCTCAGAGGCCTAGAGGTTTGTGGAGAGAAGCACTGTCTGAGGAAATCTTGCCTTTGGTAGATGAGACAAGGGCGATCAATATGCGGAGCCATTGAGGGCATGGAATGAATAGTCATGCAAAGGTGTCCTTTTTTCAATATTCTCCCAATAGCCAAGAAACATCAAGGTAGTTGGGATTCGGGACCACCAGGGGTGTCTTATAAGGGTTCGTCTCTTTCTGATTATAGAGAATGATTTATGAAAAGTGTTCGCCTGAATGTGGGAGAAACATCTAGGATAAACTTCTCCGGATTGGGTAAATTCATCCCTTCTCACGCTGGTGTGAGACGGTGGTTTTTGCAGGTCTAGCCCATGCATTGAGGCACAGTGGAAGACCTCTATTCTTAACTGAACATGTGAAGATTTCGAACATGCAGTTTAATGTCATGCTACAAGGATAGAGGGAATTTTAAATTTCATGCAGTTTAATGTCATGCGGTAAGGACGAATTCCATTCAGTTTAACGTCATGCGGAAAAAACGAGGAACATTTTAAAGATACTGTGTAGTTTAACTTCATGCAGTGAGGATGGGGGGCATTTTTAAATCTGTGAAAATTCTTATAGTTGGAGGACTTTCCTTGTTTGTTTAATGCTTGGTCTTTGCAGCTTCACACAATGCGCAAAGACATGTTCCATGCAGTTTTAGCTGTCATCCAGTAAGGATGTAGTTGCAAAGGACACTCCTGAAAAGAATTTAACTGGGCTAGAATATCTCGGCATGTCCATGACGTGGAGAGGGGTTGGTGGTGTAAACCGTGGTTCCAGGGCTTCTTGGATCAGGAGAGATGATATGGGGTCTCTGAGGCCGGTTAGTGTATGGAGATAGGAAGAGTATCGCCTAAGGAAATCTTATCTTTGTTAGACCGGCCAGGGGCTATCAATATGCAGAGCCGCTGAGGGAATAGTATGCATAGTTGTGCAAAGGTGTCCACGGGTCGATGAATTTCCACTTCCGATGGCCATGAATGATTATGAGGATCAGTGATTGTCTGAGCCACGAAGTCTATCATTTGGTAAGGAAATATCTGGATATGTTGGGGATGTTCATCCCAGGTTGTTGTTAAATCTCAGAGATTTCCCTGCACTAACTTATCTTGTGCAGGGGTGTGGCTTTACTCCATGCAGTTTAATGTCATGCGGTAAGGATGATGTAATCATAGTTTAACAGTTGTAGAGTTTGGACCATTGGGTGAATATTTCTACAATCACCTGGAGAGCAATTGACTTATGATGATCTGGTATACTATGAAAAAGTGTGAGGGAATGAGGGTGTAAACTATAACTATGGGGTTTTCATGTATCATGAGATATGGTATCGGGGATCTGAGGCTGGTAAGAGTATGGAGCTAGGAAGAGTATCGCCTGAGGAAATATTGACTTTGGTAGATGGGCATGGGCTATCAGTATGCAAAGCCACTGAGGGCATGGTATGCATGGTCTTATAAAGTTTTCCATGGGTCGATAACTTTCCATTTCCGATGGCCATGGATGATTATGAAAATCTGAGATTTCTCATAGCACAGGGTTTGGAATATGGGGATAATGGTGTCCAAGCATACAACAAACACCTTCATCGCAATTGCTTATCATGTCAAAGTAGCTCAGCCATGGATTGATGTGTGTAGATGCAGATCGTCATGTTAACCATTGGAAGACACATATGCTAACTGGTTAGGGATAACCTAAAAATGTTTGGAAGTGAGAGGGGAACGAACTTATAAACCACTGCTTCATAAACTTTTGGATTGCGAGATATGATATGGGGACACTGAGGGCAGTAAGTGTACAGAGATAGAAAGAGTATCGCCTGAGGAAATATTGCCTTTGGTAGACGAGCAAGGGGCTAGAAATATGTAGAGCTGCTGAGGGAATGGTATGCATGGTCATACAAAGGTGTCCATGGGTTGATAACATTCCACTTCCAATGGTCATGGGTGGTTATAGAGATCTACAATTATCTAGGTTGCGGAGTCTGATGTATGGAGAGGATGCATCCAAATGCACAAGGATTATTCCCATCTTTTTTCACCGTATATCTTGGGTGGGTCGAGAAGAAGTCTGTGTAGTTTAACATCGTGCGGTGAGGATGAAGTCTGTGCATTTTTAACATCGTGTGGTGAGGATGAAGTATAAATCGACGTGAAAAGGGGATTCTGTTCAGTTTAAGGTATTGTGGTAAGGACACTGGACTATGCAGTTTAAGGTCATGTGGTAAGGACACTGGACTATGCAGTTTAACATCATGCAGTACGGACGATGGGTATATACACATGTGTCTTCTTTTATCGGTGGTTGGTGTAGGAGATAAGATCCCAGGGTCGCAACGTATCCTGCGAGGGTAGGAATCAAGCCCCACGTAGTTCTTTTGGGGAATAAACTGCATGCAGATCTGGTCAATACGATGGAAAGGGTCAATATATGTTTTTATTTCTTATCCTTGCGGTTTTATCGTTGTGTCGTAAGGACAATGGATACACCCTGCAAAGGTGTGGTCCTTGCACGGGGGAAGGGGGGCATTTTTCGCTTCATTTAGGGTGTCTGGGCTAGGGAGTGGAATACTGGTGTCACTATATATCCTACAAGGGAAGGAATCAAGGCGTACGTAGTTCTTTAAAAGACAATACACCCCGTCCAGGTCTAGTCCACACACAAGGGAAAAGGGCATTTTTAATCTTCATTCGAGGATGGTTGGACCAGGATGGGGGGCCCTAGCATCACTACGTATCCTGCGAGGGAAGAAATCAAGTCATATGTAGTTCTCTGAAACCCATGTAGTTTGTGTTCACACAATGGGACCCATCCATAATTCTTAAGCTCATTTGAGTAATACTCATTGTGAGAAATAAATAATGGTGGAAGTACCGGTTGCATAATGTTTGAATAGGAATGCTAAGAGAAGCAGTGATGATGGTGGTGGATGGACTCGGTCATGGGGTCTGGGTGTAACTACGTATCTTGTGAGGGTAGGAATCAAGACACATTTAGTTCTTTGAAAGAGGTACATCTCATGTTGGGCTTTCCCGTACATGGGAGAAGAGGGCTTTTTGGGGGGGTGGCTGGGCCAGGATGTGGGATCCTTGCATCACTACATTTCCTGCAAGGGAAGGAATCAAGCCGTACGTAGTTATCTAAAACGGATACACCCAGTGCAGGGTTGGTCTATGCATGGGGGAAGAGGGCATTTTTAACTTTATTTGGGGATGGTTGGGCTAGGATAAAGAATCCTAGTGTCTCTACGTATCTGGAAAAAGCAGGAATCAATCCATACATAGTTATCTGAAATACATGTAGTTTAACGTCGTGCGGTGAGGACAAAATACTCTTAGTTTATGGTCATAGATTTTGGTCCATTGGAACTTGGCAGTTTAACGTCCTGTATCTCGGACGAGAGAAAAGTACCCTTAGTTTAACGGTCATAGAGTTTGGAACATTGGGTCTTGGCAGTTTAACGTCCTACAACTCGGATGCTAGAAAATTACTCTCAGTTTAATGGTCATAGAGTTCGAACCATTGGGGATTGGCAGTTTAACATCCTACAGCTCGAAAAAAAACTACTTTTGGTTATGCGAAATACTTCTTCAAAAATCTCACGTTCATAGGAGTGGTAGTGAACTGCCTGTCCATGGAGATCAGGGAATATGCTCTATTGTAGTAGACCTTGTGTATAACATATGGTCCCTACCACACCAGCTCTAGTATTGGAGGCTTCTTTCTGGGTATCATTGGGGTCCGGAGGACCAACACCAATTCTCCTTCCAAGAAAGACCGAAGACAAACCATTTTATTGAAGGCTCGTGCAATTCGATTCTGATATACATCAAGATGGTGTAAAGTGTGCAACTTCTTCTCATCTAGCTGTTCCAATTCACTTATCCATTTTTATGATTGCTCATCATTGGGTAACTGATCACAAATGGAAACACGGAGCGAGGGCAATTAGAGCTCAATTGGAAAAACTACTTCTGTTCCGTATACTAATGAGTATGGAGTAGCCCGAGTAGTGTTGCAGATTGTAGTTCGATAAGCCCAAAATGAATGAAGGAGTTTATCCGGCCATGATTTCTTGCCTTTGTCCACCATTTTCTGGAGAATGTTGGATAAGGTCTTTTTGAAAGCCTCTATCTGTCTGTTGGCCACTGCATGGTAGCGGGACGAGTGGTTAGCCTTGATATAATATTCTTGGTATAGATTCTCCAATTTAGCAGAGCATAAGTTGGTTCCATTATCCATCAGTATGGTATGTGGGATTCCAAATCTGGTAATTATATAGGTTTTCAAAAAGCTGACAGTGTTTCTTGTTCTGACTTCCTTGAGGGGTACAGCTTATTCCAATTTGGAAACGAAGCCAGTTGTTGTGAGGATGCACTTCAATTGTTTGGCCATGGTGGGAGGATATGCTTCCACGATGTCCATTCCCCAGAGGGAAAATGGCCAAGAGTACTTGGCCTGATGAAGTAACTCTGGGGGTTGGTGAATGAAGTTGGCATGAATTTGGCAGGAGTGGCATTTTGTGGTAGAGTGCTCACAATCTCGTGCCATAGTGGTCCAATAGTACCCAAGCCTTCAAACCTGATGGGAAAGATTAGACCCCAACCAATGTGCTCCACATACTCCAGCATGCACTTCAGTTATGACGGAATCGGTTTCTTCTCCAACAATGCATCTGAGGAGGACTCCATTGACGCTTTATTTGTAGAGGACCTCTTGCTGAGATGTGCCGCCATATAGGAAAAAGTTTCTTTCCCTTCTCCATATTTTCTCCCGTTCAGCCCTGTCTGATTGAAGTTCTCCACTTTGAAGGTAGTTTTCAATGGTGGTCATCCAACCGGTGGTAGGAGCATATGGCTCAAGAACAGGACTGACATCATTGATTTCGTCCGTCATAGACTAAACAAACACCGAGACCATTCGACGATGAGAAATACTGATAATTGTTTCATCCTGGTCTGGGTTAACTAGGGTTGTGTCCGCATTAGCTAATGCATCCGCATAGGCATTCTGAGACCAGGGAATATAGGTCGATGATGGTTCTATGGGGAATACCACCATTAACCTTCGGACATGGTCAAATAGGGGAATCAACTCCTCCTTTTTAATAGCATAGTTTCCATTGACATGCTTGATGACCAGTTCCGAGTCACCTTTTACCTAAAGGTGTTGTACTTGTGCCTGGAGTGTGAGCTCCAGTCCCACAATGAGGGATTGATACTCCACCTCATTCTTCATACATCCTTCGGACAAGAAGAAGGAAAACAACAAGACTGCCTTTTCTAGGGGCATGAGTATTATCCCCAAACCCACCTTGTTAAATTTGGGATCCTCCATACCTTTCCTTGTCAGGCTTCGGGATGTGCTATCGAAATACATTTCCCATGGTGGAAACACCTCTTGAAACGAGAATATGTCTTTATTAGGTAACTCGACGTCCGGTGTGGTGGTCCCTATCGAGGGGTGCTCTGCCAGAAAATCTGCTAATTCCTGGACTTTGATTGCTTTCTGAGGCACAAACCGGATGTCAAACTTTTGGAGGATGACTGCCCATTAGGATAGGTGCCCGGTCAGCATCGGGTGGCTGAGGATGTACATGAGTAGGTTACTACGCGAGACCAAATGGACTTCATGATGTTGCAGATAATGTCTTAATTTTTGCTCATTGAAGACCAAAGCCAAACAACTCTTCTCAATGTTTTAGTATCGATTTTCAGCGTCGATCATGGTTCAACTGAGGTAATAGAGACTATTTTCACTACTGGAGTCATTTTTCTGCGTGAGGTAGGCCCCCAGTGTCCATTCATGGGCCGTCATGTATAGGATAAGAGGTATCCCTTCAACTTGGGGCATGAGCACCAGTGGGCTTAAGATGAACTTATTTAGGCTGTCGAATACCTCTTGGAAATCATCTGTCCATTGGTACGTAACACCAATTTTCATTAACCTTGCGAAGATAAAACATTTACCCGCCAGGATGTCTATGAACCACTTAATGTTGGTCAAGTTCCCATGGAATCCTCTGAACTTAGTGATATTGTGTGGAGGTGGAAAACCAAGGATAGACTTTATCTTTTCAGGGTAGACTTTGATGCCACGATGGCGTATGACGAAGCCAAGGAATTTCCTTGAGGTAACCCTAAAGGCTCATTTCAAGGGGTTCTTCTTTAGGCTATGTTGTCGAAGTTTGTTGAAGATGGTTTTAAGGTCTGAAAGGTGATCTGATCGCTCTCTTGATTTGACCACCAAGTCATCCACGCAGAATTCAACAAATCTCCCTAGGAATGGTTTACAGATATGATGCAAGGCACATTGATATGTCGCGCCAGCATTCTTGAGACCAAAGGGCATAACCCTGTAACAGAATACTCCTTGAGGGCTATGGATGCAGTGGCTTCTTCATCTTCTTTGACCATCTTGATTTGGTTAAACCCAGAATAACCATCCATGAATGAGAGAGCCTCATACCCGGATATTGCATCGATTAATAACTCAGTAATCGAGACAGGGAAATCATTTTTCGGGCAATGCCGATTGGGATCTCTGAATTCGATGAAGACGTAGATATATCTATTTTTTCTTGACGGGGACAATTTTGGCAAGTCAGATGGGGTATTGGACCTCCCGAATGAAGATTTATTTGATAAGTTTATTGACTTCAACCTCTATTTTGGCAGCATGTGTGGGGTGTCTCCTTCTGGCGGCTTGTTTATAGCCCCGGTGGACTTCTTACAGATGTAACGCCCCGACTCCAGTTACCCAGAGTCGGTGCCTTATTGCGTAACATTGGCAAGATCACAAAAGATCAAGTCTCGAATGAACGATTAGTTTAGAAGCCTTGGAAACACTAGATACATTCATAAATGTTACATTACATCATAAAGTAAAAAATCACAATAACATAGTCTCCATAGTCCACACTTTTATCCCCTTCAGACTATCCCTGTAGGTCAGTCATAAAATATTTCTTCACATCCTGGCAAAAATAAAACATTGAAAGGGTTGAGCTCAGATGCTCAGTAAGGATAACAATATAGCGGAAGCTTTCATAAATAAACATAAACATTTAAGGCAATGTATAACAAAAAAATCCTTTTAAACTTGAACTTCAACATAATATTGCAAAAGTAAAATGAGATAATTTCATTTACTTATTCACATGGATATTCTACTGGTCGAATAATCACATTCAATATCAATAACCACTTTCATAATGATGGAATGTATAATGACAGACTATCATAACCACGTAGCCAAGGCCTCGTGCCAATACTATAAATAATATTTTGTCAAGGCCTCGTGCCAAGAAACTAGTTTGTCTCATGAGATCTGTCGATGCAATTTTTTAGAAGATACTTATGTTTAAAATTGCTAAAATATATTCCAGTGTTTTTCTTAAAACATTATACAAGCTTCTGAAAACAAAATAACTAATTCTGAGACTGCATGACTAATTACAGGCCATGATCGGTGCACGCCCAATCCCTTCCTGTCTACCACAATCGAGAGTCGGGTTTTCTGAAAATATTTTTAATATTGCGTTAAATACGTATACATTTGCACTATATTTTCATATATTTTAGAGAAATATCTCTCTCTTTTATGAAATCATTTAAAAAAGTTAAGGCTTGTGGAAGAAGCTGAAACTCAAATAATGGTCACGGTGGTAGAGAAATCATTGTCGCCTCATACATACGACAAAAAAACATTCCCTTTTTTCGTTTAGGAAAACACTTCTTATAAAAAATATTCCTTTTGAATAAACATAAAAGTCAAAGGGGTTTATACACCGTATAAATGAAATTTGTGTATAAAACAAAATATGCCTCAATGAATAGAGATTGAGACGAAATCCCTTACAAAGATCATTTTTTAAATAAAATAGATATATTATGAGTATTCACTATAAGTACACATAAAGAAAGTAAAAATACAATATAGGACATAATAATATCATGACATAATTTGAAAGTAGAAGATTGACCCAAATAACAGAAATTAGGTTAAGAAGTTCTCATACCTCGTGTCCGACTTGACTCGATCGTTCATTAATCTCCTGAATAATAAATTAGAGTTAATTTATACTTGCTTAAGAACCTTTTTAAAGTTCATTATTCCTTTTATATCACTTATTACCATGTTATGAACATTATGTAATTATTTAAGTTAATAACGGTCGTTTTGTCGATATTTGGTACCTGAGTCAACAATAAACCTCTTATAATTACAATTTGTTTATGTGGTAGAATATCCATTATATCCAGAATTATATTCATGATGTAGATATCATATATATCATATATATCTAGTATATAAATTCATTCATAATATTACATTACATTTAGAGGTAAGAAATGAAGTGCACCGTTCATGGAGACGGTAAGCCGTACGTACACATGAACAATAATTTAATTTCTTTTTTGTATTTAATGGAATGAAATTATAATTATATAATGGTATACTATAATTCCAGTATAATATAATGTATAATACCATTTAATCCACCATTTATGCATCCCACATATGGCATTAGCGATTCAAATCACTTTGAGGGGGCGGTAGTCCGCACTTCCTAAAATGAAATTATCGCGTTTACCCATAATGGAAATCATAAAGGTATACCGTAAATGAATAATACAGAATCATAAGAAAAAAAAACATAATATATATCATATATAAAAATAGTGTCCTCATAATGGCCACCATGAGAGGTGTTAAAAAAATATTGAACAATCATCGTTTCGTGAGGCAGTAATTTGTCACCCACAGAAACAGTATGTTCTTTAACCATTAGACGAAGGTGTGTGTAAGTGTAAATAAAATAATTCTCATAAAAACATCCAAGTATATTGAGGATACTGATTTTGTTTCAAAATAAAGTAATAAAAAGATTTTAGGGGGTTAGAGAAGCAAAATAAAACCAAAGAACACAAGAGAAGACATTACCTTAAAATCGAGTAACTCTTTTTGATTTGAGCCAAAGGCTTCCTTGGGAAGACTCATGCCCAAAGTGAGGCTTCCAGGAGTAAGATTTGGAATTTTGGAGAGTATTTGGGCAGAGTTTGGCTGAGACAAATGGCTTTGATGGTGTGAATAAGGTGGTAGTGGTGGGGGCCTTTTATAAGAAGAGAGGAGGGGCACTCTTGGAAAGTCATGAAATGTTACTTTATTATATAATGAGTTTCGGATTTTAAAGGTCCCACAGTTATATATGTAGAGAATAAGGTTATAAGGGTTCTAAATATACTCATCCAATAGGTTTTTTACAAGTGTAAGTCTTAGATTTTACATTATCTTTTCATTTTATTTAAATCATTAATTAATGAGGTAATCTCTTCATCATCCTTGTGTCATTAAAAATTTAATTTATTTAATGTATAAAAATTATAAAACAATAACAATGATGTAGGAAATCTTTTTATATTTCCAATTAATATTTATAGTATAAAATTTAACTTATATAACCCCATGTAATAATTGTTTTAGTAAAACAACACATGTTTGTGACAATTTTATTTTTACTTTAAATAAAAATTTATTAATGTCATTTTCTTACCCAAGTGGCTCCATGGGGTCCCCAAGTTGACCCATGGATTGTCTTGGTCTGCCATGACTCATCCAATAAGTGTAGGACAAGTGTAAGGGTATTTTTATATTTTTATAATATCATTTTTACCTTAAATTTCACTAATTATCTTTAATCATGATTAATTAAACATAAAAGTTAGTATTCACTAAAAAATTATTTTAATCCCATTGAACCAAATTTTACTTCCTAATTACAACCATGTATGTCAGATTTTTGAAAATAAAATCACAGAAGTGGAAATGTTTCATTTAAATGAAAAATCAGTTTTTTAACTACCACTTAGTGGTTTCACTATTCATCAAAAATTGATGTTTTTCAGAACAATGCCAAAATTTCACCCTAAGCTATAATTGATATTCCGAATTCAAAAATGATGTCTATTTTACAAAATTACAAACATATAAGTTTCATTATTTAATTTTATATTTAACTCCCGCTGTCACAACAAATAGCGTGTTTTTAAGAAACAATATATATCAAACGATTGACAATTGTTTATGTCCAATTTCAAAGTGAAATTAATTCTAATGACCATCATTGTATAAAATGGTAAAAATATATTATAATTATACATTAAAACCACTCAATAGTATAATTTATCACTATAAATTATTTTTATTAAAAAAGTTGTTTTTAAGTATTTTTCACTATTCATAAAAAATTGGATGTTCTCAGAAAAATACCAAAAATTCAACATAGGCTAATTTCGATATTCCAAATCCAAAAATGAAGTCCATTTTGAAATATAAAATATATATAATTTCAAAAAGTGGGTATTACTATTCATAACTACTACTTTGATTGGTCGCGGTGTGTTAAATCTCGAACTTGCGTACAATGCAAGCTATTGCATTATTGAAAGAGAAGCATATCGCAAAAGCTTGGGGTTTTACATTCTCCCATCCTTCAATAAATTGTGTCCTCACAATTTGAAAGTTTTCTTTGAAAATAAAAGGGTGAAAATAGAAAATACCTTTGTGGAAAACCCACATCGGAAATAAGGTTAATAAAATTTAGCCTTAATAAGAGGGAAAGGGAAATGAAAAAGTCACCACCCAATTATGATCTCGATAAGGAGAACATTGGTGGAAATTAGAGACATATAATTGGAGGAAAACATAAATATTTGTAGGGAGTTATTGAGGTCATCAATCACAAACAAGTGGTAAATTGAGGGCCTAAAATCCTTCAATCTATGTTGATTTAAAATATTATCAGTTCAACGAGACATAACGTATTAGGATAACACATTTTTTTGTTTTAATATCCCTTTACTAAAGTTTTAGAATTAATTTATTCATATAATAAGAGATAGTTATATATATATTTATGCTTGAAAATTAGAGTTTCGACCTTCAACTAATTTCTACCACAAACTCATCTTTTACTCAAAAAGATGATAGAACTCAAAAATATTATATTTATCCTAATCGTACAAGGTTCAAAATATTAACACATACCATTTAGATTAGGAAAACTATTTTGTAATAACCAGGGGCTTCCTGTAGGCTAGAGGTAGGTAATAATGTCCAATCTCACTATGGTTGTGGGTTCGATTCCTGCAGCTTTGTCCGACATGATGGGTTATCCCCCAACCTTTATAGTTATCCAAAGTCCCTATGTCTAT
The DNA here is from genome assembly GCA_963277665.1 of Viscum album. NCBI lineage: Eukaryota > Viridiplantae > Streptophyta > Magnoliopsida > Santalales > Viscaceae > Viscum > Viscum album. The sequence goes on from OY728119.1 coordinate 448,583,451, forward strand.
ACTTTCTCTAAAAGGTCTCTAAATTCCAAAATCAATTGTAACATTAGATTCCCCAAACAAAGTAAAGTTTCTCTTATTGTCACATACTAAAAATATGATTACCATCATCATTTTAAAACCTTAATGAAAACAACAAGTACTGCAGTACAATCCATATATATGTCACATTATTCTTATAACCAGAATATAATCCTTGAGTCCAAAAGCACCAATACATTAATCATTCCACTTCAACTGTAGTAACAGCATAAGATTGTCCTTGATCCCTTGGCCTTTTTTGAGGAAAGTTTCCATGATGCTTAGGACATTCATTTTCATAATGCCCCATTTCCCTACAATGTAGCATTCAACATTGATAGCCTCTTTCTTTCCCTTGCAATCACGAGCCTGATGACCTTTTTCTCCACATTTATAACAAACTCCCATTCCTTTTAGTCATGTACCGGGGTGATTCTTCCCACAATTATCGTATAATGGAAAATCCTTCTTTCCCTTTTTCCCTTTATCTGTCTCTTGTTCCACTATTCTCTTCTTCTCTTGCTTTACTTTATTGTCTTAAGATTTAGAGAATTCATTTTCTGTCTTGATATCACATGAGACAATATCTTCATACGACGAGAAAGATTGTGAGACAAAGGCTCGATATAGAAATTCTTTTAACCCTTCAAAGAAACAATCAATCTTACTTCTTGGGTTACGTATATAATCTGCAGCATGTCTTACTAACCTTGTAAATTTGGCCTCATACATTGCGACATTCTCATCCTCCTTTTGTCTCAGACTCAGAAATTGCCTTTCTATATCTGCTCGATGGTCACGAGAAAAGTATTTTTCTAAGAAAAGATCTTTGAACTCTCTCCATTCCATACATGATACTTCCTCATCTTCCTTTTTATTTTGAATCAATGACCACCATTGATCAGCATCTCCAGTGAGGTGGTAAACTTCCATGATAACCTTTTCCCTTTCACTACTTCCCAAGGCATGGAATATTTTCTCTAAGGAATTTATCCATTGCTCTTCTACTAAGGGATTTGTAATTCCATTGAATGTTGGTGGTTGTTGCCTCATGAAGCGGTCAAACATTGATCCTCCACGTTTCAGATCAGGGTGCTCCATACGAGTAAGGTTATTATTCATAACCTGAGTGAGTTGTCCCAGTATGGTGATAAGTTCATCAGCACCAGTTGTATCTCCAGCTCCACAATAATTATCTTGGGAAGGAGGGAAATCCCTACATGGAGTGCGTGCATTGATATGGTTTTCATTCCTCCCACTAGGCGCCATTTCTAAACAATGGCATAAACTATATTAGTTTATGAATCAAAATACATAATTCCATACTTGTAAAACATGTAACATAAATTTGACAGTTTATGGATACAATCCTTAATCATAAAAATGTTTTCTTTGAGAAGTGTATACACATAAACCCTTCATAATGGTTGGTAAAGAAAATTAAAATTAACCTAAGAGTATCCCCTGGGAGTGTCGTAAACAAGAGTGCAGCAAGGCCCGTTGTCGTGCACCAGTTCCTGTTCGAGTCTAGCTCAAAGCGGTGTTTTCGGGTTTTACCCCTAGGTATATCTATTCCAGAGCCGCCTCTACCTGCTCATATCCAGACAGGGATGTTTTACTCAGAAAACTCAAAAAATCTTTATAATACCAAATTTCTAGGAAGTTCTTCTATACTAATCCTCAAAGTATATCTTAGGGCTATGTGCTCTAATCAGAGTATCAAAATACAGCTTCAAAGGTTAGTACTAAACTTCCTCTGATACCAACTGTAACGCCACGAACCCAGTTACCCAGAGTCGGTGCATTATTGTGTAACATTGGCATGATCACAAAAGATCAAGTCTCGAAGGACCAATTAGTTTAGTAGCCTTGGAAACACTAGATACATTCATAAATGTTACTTTACATCATAAATTGAAAAATCACAATAACATAGTCTCCATAGTCCACATTTTATCCCCTTCAGACTATCCCTGTTGGTCAGTCATAAATTATTTCTTCACATCCTGAGAAAAATAAAACATTGAAAGGGGTGAGCTCAGATGCTCAGTAAGGATAACAATATAGCAGAAGCTTTCATAAATAAACATAAACATTTAAGGGAATGTATAACTAAAAAAGCCTTTTAAACTTGAACTTCAACATAATATGGAAAAAGTAAAATGAGATAATTCCATTTACTTATTCACATGGATATTCTATTAGTCGAATAATCACATGCAATATCAATAACCACTTTTATAATGATGGAATGCATAATGCCAGATTATCACAACCACGTAGCCAAGGCCTCGTGCCAAGACTATAAATAATATTTTGTCAAGGCCTCGTTCCAAGACACTAGTTTGTCTCATGAGACCTGCTGATGCAATTTTTTAGGAGATACTTATGTTTAAAATTTCTAAAATATACTCTACTGTTTTTCTGAAAACATTATTCAAGCTTCTGAAAACAAAATAACTAATTTTGAGACTGCTCGACTAATTACAGGCCATGATGGGTCCATGCCCAATCCCTTCCTATCTACAACACTCTAGAGTCGGGTTTCTTGAAAACATTTTTAAGATTGCGTTAAATACGTATACATTTGCACTGGATTTTAATATATTTGAGGGAAATATATCTCTCTTTTATGAAATCGTTTAAAAAAAGTTAAGGCTTGGGGAAGAAGCTAAAACTCAAATAATGGTCACGGCGGCAGAGAAGTCGTTGTCACCTCATAGATATGACAAAAAAACATTCCCTTTTTTCGTTTAGTAATACACTTCGTATAAAAAAGATTCTTTTTGAATAAATGTAACAGTCAAAGCGGTTTATACACCGTATAAAAGAAATTTGTGTATAAAACAAAATATGCCTCAATGAATAGAGATTGATAAAAAAATCCCTTACAAAGATCATTTTTTTAAATAAAATAGATCTATTATGTGTATTCACTATAATTACACATAAATAAAGTAAAAATACAATATTGGACATAATAATATCATGACATAATTTGAAACTAGGAGATTAACCCAAAGAACGGAAATTGGGTTAAGAAGTTCCCTTACCTCGTGTCCGACTTGACTCGATCATTCTTTAATCTCATGAATAATAAATTAGAGATAATTTATACTTTCTTAAGAACCTTTTTCAAGTTCGTTATTCATTTTATATAACTTATTACCATGTTATGAACATTATGTAATTATTTAAGTTAATAACTGTCGTTTTGTCGATCTTTGGTACTTGAGTAAACAATAAACTTCTTATAATTTCATGTTGTTTGTGTGGTAGAATATCCAATATATCTAGAATTATATTCATGATTTAGATATCATATATATCATATATATCCAGTATATACATTCATTCATAATATTACATTACATTTAGAGGTAAGAAATGAAGTGCACCGTTAATGGAGACGGTAAGCCGTACGTACGCATGAACACTACTTTCATTTCTTTTTCGTATTTAATGGAATGAAATTATAATTATATAAAGGTATACTATAATTCCAGTATAATATAATGTATAATACTATTTAATCTATCCTTTATACATCCCACATATGACATTAAGGATTCAAATCACTTTGAGGGGGCGGTAGTCCGCACTTCCTAAAATGCAATTATCACGTTTACCCATAATAGAAATCATAAAGGTATGTCATAAATGAAAAATAAAGAATCATAAGGAAACAAAACATAATATATATCATATATAAAAATAGTTTCATCATAATTTCCACCATGAGAGGTGTTAAAATAATATTGAACAATCATCGTTTCGTGAGGCAGTAATTCGCCACCCACAGAAACAGTATGTTCTTTAACCATTAGACGAAGGTGTGTGTAATTGTAAATAAAATACTTCTCAGAAAAACATCCAAGTATATTTAGGATACTTTTTTGTTACAAAATAAAGTAATAAAAAGATTTTAGGGGGTTGGAGAATCAAAATAAAAAAAAGAACACAAGAGAAGACATTACCTTAAAATTGGGTAACTCTTTTTGATTTGAGACAAAGGCTTCCTTGGGAAGACTTCTTCCCAAAGTGAGTATTCTAGGAGAACTATAGGGAAGTTGGGAGAGTATTTGAGTGGATTTTGGCCGAGCCAAAAGGCTTTGATGGTGTGAATAAGGTGGTAGTGGCAGGGGCCTTTTATAAGAGGAGATGAGGGGCACTATTGGAAAGTCATGAAATGTTACTTTATTATATAATGAGTTTTGGATTTTAAATATCCCACACTTATATATTTTGATTCTAAGGTGATAAGTGTTCTAAATATACTCATACAATAAGTTTTTGAAAAGTTTAAGTCTTAGATTTTACATTATCGTTTCATTTTATTTAAATCGTTAATTAATGAGGTAATCGCTGCATCATCCTTGTGTCATTAAAAATTTAATTTATATAATGTCTAAAAATTATAAAAAAATTACCATGATGTAGGAAATATTTTTTAGCTTTACAATGAATATTTATAGTATAAAATTTAACTTATATAATCCCATGTAATAATTCTTTTAGTAGAACAACACATGTTTGTGACAATTTTATTTTTACTTTAAATGAAAAGTTATTAATGTCATTTTCTTACCCAAGTGGCTCCATGGGGTCCCCAAGTTGACCCATGGATTGTCTTGGTCGGCCATTACTCATCCAATAAGGGTAGGACAAGTTTAAGTGTATTTTCATATTGTTATAATGTCATTTTTACCTTAAATTTCACTAATTACCTTTAATCATGATTAATTAAACTTAAAAGATACTATTCACTAAAAAATTATTTTAATCCCATTCAACCACATTTTACTTCCTAATGACAACCATGTATGTCGGATTTTTGAAAATCAAATCACAGAAGTGGTAATATTTTATTTAAACGAAAAATCAGTTTTTTAACTACCACTTAGTGGTTCCACTATTCATCAAAAATTGAAGTTTTTCAGAACAATGCCCAAATTTCACCCTAAGCTATAATTGATATTCCCAATTCAAAAATGATGTCTATTTTAAAAAATTACAAACATATAAGTTTCATTAATTAATTTTATAATTAATTCCCACTGTCACAAAAAATAGCGTGTCTTTAAGAAACAATATATATCAAAAGATTGACAATTGTTTATGTCCAATTTCAAAGTGAAATTAATTCTAATGACCACCATTGTATAAAATGGTAAAAATATATCATAATTATACTTTAAAACCACTCAATAGTATAATTTATCACTATAAATTATTTTGATTAAAAAAGTTTTTTTTAAGTATATTTCACTATTCATAAAAAATTGGAAGTTCTCAGAAAAATACCAAATACTCAACATAGGCTAATTTCGATATTCCGAATCCAAAAATGAAGTCCATTTTGAAATAAAAAATATATATAATTTCAAAAAGTAGATATTACTATTCATAACTGCTACTTTTATTAGTCGCGGTGTGTTAGAATCTCGAACTTGCGTACAATGTATGTTATTGCATTATTGAAAGAGAAGCGTATCGTGAAAGCTTGGGGTGTTATAGCAGACCTAAGTGGTGGGTCACCACTTTGGGATCGAGTCCCAACATTTCTGTGTAATTCAAGGAAAAAACAACTCTATGTTTCCTCAAGAAAGAGGTATACACCTCGTGATCCTCCGGAGACATGGTTGTACTAATGAGAGTGGGCCTCAGGTCTTCCTCGGAACCCAGGTTTATTTCCCTGAGCTCGTCCATAGTGGTTGATATACCTTCCTCAAATGCGCTAGGTGCATCCCTGAGATCTTCCTCCTCTTCTTCCCCCACATTCTCATTTTCGTGATCCATTGGTGGGAGGGTTCCCAGCGCGGGCTCTTAAGAGTCAGGAGGCAAGGAGTTTTGTGTGCCCTCGCTCAAGTATTCGCCCCCAAATTGAGGGTTATTAGTCGTTTCCGCATTGTCATGTTCAGCAGTTACGGCTGAAGTCATGAGGAAAGCTGAGTACATGTCCGGACGTGAACCCCTGCTCTCAACATGGTTGATCGGCAGTACGTAGTCTCTACTGAGATGCTTGATGGGGTCATTAAGAACCATTTCTAGGCCGTTTGGAGTGAGGATCCAGTCGATACCATCGACAAAAGGAATCGTTTTTTCCTTTGCTCATAAAACCCGACATCAATGTAGTGTTACTCGGAGAGCTCGAAAGGGGCCTTGTCAGTGTGAAATCTCCCACTTTTTCCATTGACGTAATACTTGATACATTGGTGGTAGGATGAAGGAACAACCATGTGCTTATGGAGCCACGACCTTCTTAGTAGGGTATTGAATGATGTGTTTTGCTGGACCTCCAAGAATTCTGAGTAGGCCACATGGTCTCCAAAATTGGTTTTTAGCTTGATTTGTCCCATTGGCTTCTGTTCACTCCTTTCGTAACCCAACAGAGTTGTGGTTGAGGGTATTATATCATCCTCATTGTATCCCAACTTACAAAGTTTCCGTAGGGTAAGGGGGTTAGCTCTAGATCTGTTGTCAATAAAGACTTTCCAGATCTCAACATCATTTAATGTACCAGACACATATAGTGGTTTGATGTGTCCTTGCATGATGGTATCTCAATCCTGATCAGTGAAGGAAATCACCGCATTGCATTCATCCAGACCGGTCTCCATCTGGTAAATCTCGGTGGCGGCTACCTCAGATTGAAACTCCCGGGGGCTGAGAAAAGTTTCTATAAGTTCCTTACTGAGATCTGCTGACAAACTCAGGGCATCCAGGACTGATAGTTTGGCTGGTACTGACGCCAGATTATTAAAGATATCATACTTCTATGCCAGTGGTCGGTGCTCCTCCTTTGGTGAGATACTTTTAGCAGGCACTTTAGGAGCTGGAGTATGTGATAAGGAGGGACTGGCCATAGGGACAGAGGTCGATAGTGTTCCCACGTTCTGGGGACTCGGCCCGACCGGTCTATTTGTGTGCACTAGGCGGCTAGACATTTGTTCCTCCTCTAATGGGTACCACAGAATTACGGGGCCAGAGTGGCTGCTTGTGGAGGTGGAGGGATACTCTTTCTCCTACTGAGTCTGTTGCAGGGCTCTCCCATGGGTTTCCATGATATTAACGGTTTGGGCCAGGGTTAAACCATAGGGTTGGTTTTGGCTGCAACTCCACCTCCCCTGGTATCCTCTACTTCTACCATTCCTCCTCTCATCTCCTCATGTTGGGAACTCGGGTTCGTAACCATACCCTACTTCAGAGAACGATTCCATTAGATGGACGACATTGATGGAACCAAAGATTAGCTCCTCGTCCCGTGACAGGTCAACCTAGTCGGTTGTCTCTGATGGTGTCGTTTGGTGGGTCAGTACTCATGGCCCCAAGTTTAGGGGTATAAAATCCGATAGTGTCGGGGTAACCTCGGACTTTTTGTGGGATGCTCCGCTTGTGCTTGTTTCCTCCCTTTTCGATTATGCCTGGATGACCTGCTCGTAAGGTTTTGTGAGGCCGATATTGTCAGTTGTGCGGCATCAGGGGCTGCTGGAAGTGACACCGGCTGCTGTAGTTGAGCTCAGAGTATGACCTAAGCTCAATCGACAGATTTTCAAGTCATCCAGTTATTAATTTTCTACCCCTTCTTGCTGATGACTTCCTGCCACCCCTCCCCTTTGTGGGAGTTGGTATTAGAAATATACTTCACATGTGTTGGGGGTGGTCCCAGCTCGACCTACCCAGAGTCTAACATCCTTTGCAAGAGGTCGTTGAAGATAAAGCATTCTTGGATAATGTGCCCCAACATTCGATGGTAGGGACAACAATCTTCCATGTCATCGTGGCCGTCCTCTTCAGGCTTCCTTGGCTCCGGGAGGTGGAGAAAATTGCAATTCATTGTGGTGATGAAGTAGCCACAGACATGGTCCTCTCTAAAAGAGTATATTTTGTGTCTTCGTTCCTCAAACGAGTTCCTATTTGATCATCTCTAATCATCCTTCCTGGGAAGAGGCAGCTACTGATACACATGGGCCCCCTGCCGATTTGGTGGAGGCCTAAGCGGTGGAGGAGGCGCAGGGGCTGGCTTGAGCATGACAGAGGACGCTTCATCTCTGGATGCTCTTTTTGCAGGAGCCTATGAGGCTATTCAAGACTTCAGATTAGTCCTCTGCATGGAGTCTTCAATTCTCTGGGAAATGGCAGAGAGATTGTGGACGCCAGTGGTGCACTCCACTGGTATGAGCATTATTCGCAGCTCATCTCGAAGGTCGTCGATGCATATGGAAAGCATCTTGTCTTGGGGAATTGTCCTGTTCAGAGAGTAGGTCAGACCCTTCCATCTGGCAATGAAATCTGAGACCCTCTCATTCTCCCTCTGTTTTCAAATCATGAAGTCACTGACTGTTTTTTTAGGTAGTATTGAGATGAAGTGGAACAGGAACTGCTGTCGATGGTCTTCCCAGCTTTTTATTGACAGAGCTAGCAGATTCGTATACCTGACGAAGGAAGATCCTTGCAAGGCCCGCATGAAGCATCTGAGTTTCACTACTTCTTGTTGTTCTGGAGTTCCCATCATAGGGTCGTAATAAGACACGTAGTGTATCAAATGTTGTTCCAGATCTCCCGATCTATTGAAAATAATGAATATGGTGAACCCAAAATTGGGTGTAGGAGGCGTGTTGCTCACCCAATCTGGGTAGGCCTTTTTCTCTGGCTGTATCGGAGCGCGCCGACCTTCCATTGCTTCCAATAAAGCTGTTAGTGCATCGATGGTGTTGGCAAGACACTGTTTTACATCCTGTTGGGCCCGGTCATGGGAAGGTGTGGCCCGAGGCATTGCTTGAGGATCGAGCTCGGCCGACACCACAGGTGCATATACCATTTATGACACCTTCGGACGGTTCAGACATACTCGCTCCGGTTGCTTCCTGAGTCGAGGGAAGTCTTGGTATTCACCCGAATCCATGTTCAGGTAGTTGAATGGACCAGGTGCTTCGTTGTGTGGGGGCCCTGACCATGATTCATTTGTCGGGGCAAACCATGGTCTTTAAGTTGCACTTGCTGGGACTGCATGGTGAGACTCTTCTTGGGAACCGCTTTCAATAAGGTGGTTCCTCTTGAGTATCTTGGCATTAATCAACCTCAATTCTTTCCATTCCTCTACCTGTCGAGAAAATATCTCTTCAAGTATAAGTGGATATTTTTTATCAAGAGAAGGAGGTGGGTTAAGGGTAACCGGTCCTTTGTTCTTATCCTTGTTGGGAGCTCTTAGGGTAAGCAAAGGAGGGTTAGCTGGAGGGGCGACCATATTTAGGGCGGCCCTTTTGTTCTAGGTGTGCACACCTAGATATTCGTTTTAAATCATAGCCTCAATGGGACTGTCATCTCCCGATCCATCCAGATTTGCATCATCTCTGGTGTCACCCGTGGGGTTAACCTCTATGGAGTTGACGGATGCATATCATGGGGTGGAGGAGATGTCATCTTCCAAATAGAAGGAGGATCTCCCACGCCTTTTACTGGGCTTCCCCTTCTTGTCCCGAGATTGCTTGCAGACTCCTTGATGAAGGGTGACACATAGAGTTATTTGATATGACCTTATAGTACACCTCCCTTTTTGAGGGGATGATGATTCCAAGGAAGGGATAGGGTCGTAACCTCCTCTTTTGATTTTCCTCCCTATACGAGAAAATACTGATTCTCGTGGGGGAGGTTGTTTTTGAGGTGGTAAAAAATCCCCCAGCCCTGAGGGCTGGGGTTGGCTATTTTCCTCGGACGTTGAGTCTCTTATTATTTTTATTGGTATTATGGGGGGGTTTGTTTTTAAAAATTCCCCCAGGCCTACAGGTTGAGGTTGAACCTGGATTGCTGCAGTGGATGCTGCTATCGCTACCTGTCTAATCTTGCATGCCCCCATTCGGGGGTGAACTGGATCTGATGCTGAGTTCACCTGTGGATTAATCTCGTCTGGGGAGGCAAGCAATGATTTCTAATTGTCCTCTCTTAGGTGAGATGCATGGTGTATGCTTTCGGTGGAATGATTTAGGATTTCATGAATGGCTTGTTCCCGTCAGGCCTGACTCTTCTAGGACTTACTCAAGGCCTATCATTATTGGGTGTGTCACTCTTCCTGAACAAGGACCCCAATCGTTTGTTGTCTTGACGTGACGATGTTTCAAGACATTATGCCGAATGGGTTCTTCTAGGTGTGGAGAGGAGTGAAATTTAGAGCTCCTTGTTCTCCCCATCCTCTTATATGGACTCCCATCGGAGCGTCACCAATTAGGTGGTGCAACTGGTGTAGTGCATGGAGGCAGGCTAACTCAAGGACTCCTTTACGCTTCACATGTCACGGTTGCCACACCAAAGGAAGAGCTTCCATGTTGATGTGACGCATGATGTCTCCTATTGTATTGACATGGTCTGTATACCCATCATTGGGAAGGAAGTAATATTTCAGCCGATAGAGGGTTGTACATATATTGGAGTGGATGTCGTGCACACATTCTTCTGGAAACTTTCTGGGTATGTCGAATTGAGAGGTGGTCGTGGGCCAAAACACAACTGGTACATCATCTCTGGCTTGTCGATTCCTTAGGTGCAGCATGTCGGCATACTCCTCCACTAGTGATTCCTCTACCTAGTCAGCCCAAAAGAGATTCTCACTGATAGTGTGGTCGGAGGCAGTGGGGCCGGTAGGTATTGAATTATGATGTGGGTGATTTCGAGGTGGTTCAGATGATGAACGTGGCCCCAGACCGTATCTTGATTGAAGAAGGTTGTCATTGGCGACTAGATGGGAATCTGACATGCTTGATCCCATCCTTCTGAGTTCCTCGACATATGAGGTCTTTTCTGTACATGATTCGGCTGGGGGAGGACCTTCCTGTCGATATGATATGTCATTGAGGGGAGGACCTTCACAATAACTTCCATCATGGTGAGGATGACCATCATGGTTTGACGTTCGATGTGTATCCTGGGGAGGACCTTCAAGACACACTACGATAAAGGGAGGACCTTCTTGTTGCCTGTGGCCATTGCGGGGAGGACCTTCGCAATGGCGGTCGTGGCAGCGAGGACTACCCTCACAGCTGCCACAATGGCGAGGACTGCCATCACAGCTACCGCATGGAGAATGTGTGCGGGGTACACCCTGGGGAGGGACTTCACAATGTACTGCAACAAGGGGTGGGCCTTCTCACTGCATGACGTCTCTACGGGGAGGACCTCTATTATCAGCGTGGTGAGGACTACCATCTTGATCTGATGCTTGGATACGCAGAGTGTCGTTGCAACATTACCCCTAGGGAGTACATTCCGGGAAAGCCATGAAAAGGGGAGTGACTTCTTGTCATGATGAGACGTCACTGCAGGGAGGGCCTCTGTAGTTGTGACTACAATAGTGAGTAATACTATCATAATCTGCGGTCCCACTCCATGGAGAGTGTTTGCAATGTAAACCCCAAGGAGGACCGTTAGGGTGGACCGCAGAAAGTAGAGGGCCTTCTTGATGCTCGATCATTTGGTCATGCAGAGGGATTCTGTGACTTTCTTCAAAAGATAAGCTCTCATGATTGATCGTTATATGCTCGTGGGGGAGGCCCTTGTAGGTGCTCTAGAGAGGACCTTCAGAGCTGCTGGTAGCGACATTGCGGGGAGGACCTTCGTAACTGCTACTGCCACTCCCATAATATGGTAATGGGTGTACAGGGTTCTGAGCCTTCAATATATGCTTAGTGTAATTGGGAACCCCAGCATCCAATAGAGAAGAGTCATGAACCCTCTCATTATTTTCCGACTGCCTTCGGCGCATTTGAGGCACTTTCTTTTGGGCATCGGGGACTGGCTGCTGTTGATGACGGCTATCACCTTTGGGTCCCTTTCTAATTGGGTCCCTGTAGGGTCCTCAAAAATCCGAAAAGGAGATTCTACCCAAATCCCCCTATGAATTGGGGCATATAATGAAAGAAGAGACACAAATAGGACCGGTCCACGAACCGGTCCCATGGAAGTGCAAAGTGGCCAGGCCCCGCGAGGCACCCCCCTCCGCGAACCATTGTTGTTCACGAAATGGAGGCGGAGAGCCTCCGCGGTCGCTAGGCAGGATGGGCCCAAGTCTGGTTCACCATAACAAACCGCCCCAAATGCAGACCGCGTCGACCGGTTCAAGCCGCACCCGCTATCGTTTGCGGAATGGAGGTGGAGCCCTCCGCAGCCGCGGAGCACTCCTCGAGTTCGCCTCGCGGAGGGGGCGGGGAGTGTTCAATACCCACCGCGAATCGTGGATTGACCATGTCAGCTGTGAATCGGGTATTTGGTTATGGACCTCTACGAAAGGTTCCACGTGGCCATAGATACATCCCTTTCCCCACTCTATAAAAGGGGACCAAGGGAAAAAAGAAAAATAGGGGGAAGGATCGGAGAACTGGAATCGGATTCGGAGGGATTGGAGATTCGGAAGGAGATCGGTTGAAGGAAGGCTTTGGATTTCGCAAACAGTGAAATCCCCATCCGCGAACAACAGTAGGTATATGAATTAACAAGGAATGGGAAAACGCATAACAATTTGGTCAACCACGAACCTAAAAATAAGGAAAAAGGAGAACCATGAACCATACCCCATCCGCGGATGACTTCCACGCAGACTAGGGAATTTATGCCTCTTTTTTCATCCGTCATACCGCGTAGCACTCCCCTATGCGGGAGAAGCCCCGACCGACAAGCCTTCGATTTGCACCAACCTTGGCCATTGATGCCCACCAGGAACCCTTCGCGAACCACCTTGGTTCGTGGATTGATCACAAAGCCACGAACCACCCTGGTTCACGGATTGAACCCAAATTTTTGAACCACTCTGGTTCGTGGGATGCCAATCATTCCACGGACCACCCTGGTTCGTGGACGGCTTCTCCAGCCGTGTGGCACTTCCCCGCGCGAAGGGCGCCACCACCCATACCACTCAGTGGCTCCCCAAATACTTTGGTGTTCTCATTTCCAGAGCCAGGTAAAATCTTTCTGATCCAGTCAAGTCCTCCGTGAATCCCACATTGGCCTATTCATCAGTCCCAAGCCAAGGCCCATGCCAGAGCCACCAGATCCGCGTGGTGTAACTTTCAGGCGCATCAGTGGGCCATTTTGAGTTCACATACCCACGGTAAACATGGGAAAAGGGGTTTCCCCGACCCTTGAGAAGATTCCTCAAGCATTCCTGGGTTCACATTCCCAGGGTAATGTGGAGCCTGATCTCGGGAATCCCTTTTATGCCCCTACAATTGTTGAGTGTTCCTCAGAGATGGTAAAATATCCATCATAACGAAGCCCTCATGCACTACAAGAGAGGATATGGGCACAAGAGCACCCCCCTTTCCCTCTCCCACTGGGCTATGTTGCCCCGGGAGTCCATCTCGTAGTAATCCCCGACCTTTTGGGCCTCCTCAGAGTGTAATCCCCAATTCATCATCATGGGTCGTGCCATGCATAAGCCCCACTCTGCTTCTCATGGACGGACCTTTCGCAACATGATCCTATTGTCCCTGCTGCCTCTTGATTCTCACACGAGCATGACTCACGTGGTCTTAGAGTAAGCATCAACCATGACATCCTACCATGGGCCTCCTCAGAGTGTAATCCCCAATCCATCATTCTGGGCCTCCTCAGAGTGTAAGCCCCAATCCATCATTCTGGGCCTCCTCAGAGTGTAAGCCCCAAGCCAAAGCGAACTATGGGGACTTTGATCCACACCAAAGCATGGTACATAGGAAGCCTCCATGAGGTTAAAGCCCACCACTTGGTCGTTTCTTCACGTCGAGTTCCACCCTCGTCCAGCATGACATCAAACTGTGTATCCGAACTATGTGGACTTTGATCCTTGCCTTCCTAGGCAGGGTACATAGGAAGCCTCCATGAGGTTCAAGCCCACCACCCATTGGACCACCCGGTCTCTCATCACGTCGGTTCCCTAACACTTATCCGAACTACATGGACTTTGATCCCTACCTCCTAAGAAGGGTACGTAGGAAGCCTCCCTGAGGTTCAAGCCCGACAACCAGTCTATCCAATCATCTCCACACCGATTCACTATGCCACTCCTAGTGCCGCCTCAAGTGAGTTCCAACCCTTCAGGGTCATTAATCCAACGAGGGATGGTAAACCTCGGGCATAAATGATTCTGAACCCCTGCGACCATTTGACCATTTCCCACCAAGGTTAAATCCGTGGATACAATGTTTGGGTATAAACCAAATATTTGAGAACATATGAATACGTCTTAAATCTATAAGAGAGTCCCGGAACAGGAAACAATTCCCCCTAAAAAGGGTGTGATGAGCCTGACTTCCCATCCACTCGACCAATGTGAGTTCTTAAGAGTCGCTGGTCAGACCATCCGGTGAACACCTGCCTTTGGAAAGTAGGTCCATAAATCATTGGATATAGAGCTGTTGGGCGTTTTGGGGCCTAAAACCAAAATGAAACAAAAAATGGTGAACCCGACGTGAGTCTTTGATCAAACATGACGGATTCAACTTAATCCCACCTTGTGCCCCCCTATGCTCTAGAGGAGGGCCAAGAAAGGTCATTAATTACGCATGGAATTCTGAGATTATGCTTTGACGGGGTTTCCGCTTGTATTTTATAAAATGTTTTGCAGGCACTACATTCATAACTACCTTTGATCCAATGGCATCACAAAGGAACTCACAAGAGCGTGCTTCCGACAACGCAATGACTGGACGTCCTCACCTACGGAGGACCCCGTCACCCACTCAGCGTCTTCAATGCTGGGTCTCGGACGCACTGATCCAAGTGTACCACGTGAACGGTACTCTCCCAACGATGGAGGCGGCCATGAACGCCCTCCAATCTGTCCAGATTCATCGGTCGCCTGCCCAGCAGTGACTGTAAAGGCGGATCCAGACAGCCCCTGTCGCCGTCTCCAACCATTTCGGGAGTCTATCCCCGGAACGGGACAATGCGTACCTCCTTTATCTTAGGGAGGAGGATGCGTTCGACGTTGAGGACTTCATCCCCACCGAACGGGGGTTCTGCTCCAAGGCCACCGCTGAAATGCATCATCGCGGTCGCGCCACAACTCAACATCCTCGTGCCGAGGAGGATGTCTCCTTGAGGATTCAGGCCCACGCTCCCCGAGCTCTGGATCATCGGACCACCCGACGGGAGCGGCATACGTACAATCAGGGACCGGTCATCACCTGGGTCCATGAGGAGGATCTCCACTGCCCAGCCACGAAGACGTACCACGAATAGGCACCTACACCTGTTCGCTCCTCCCGATCCTGCCATCCAGATATGGCGGTATCGTACGAGCTAGCGCACATCCCCGCCAAGCTCCATCAAGCCCCTCACTCACACATGATGACACTTACATGGCAGACACCTCTCCCTGGCCAGGGTCATGAATCCCACCAGCTTGACGTGGTGGCGACCCGACACCTATGGGACCAGCTCCTGGTAGTTGCTTTAGACGCCCTCCATCCTGATATGGTGTTGATCAATAAAGCCTTCCACCCATATGTGGCGGAAAATCATAGGCGGGAACGTCTCTGCGCCAACAAAGGCCACCGACTCGATACGGTGAGAAACCAATATATGTAGGGCCAGCACCCTGTGGATGCATGTAAAGTCTGCCACCCCGATGTGGCAGCAAACAGAGAGAGAAACCGGCGTATCCTGGAACAGGGGAAGATTCGTTCACCTACCCCGACACATGAGAATTGTCAGTACCCACTGACCACTAGAGGACTGGATCCAGATATTCCTACTTCGATAGCGATATGGGCCTTCATACCCGTTCCAGCCAAAGATGTCTCTTTACATATCCTGGCAATGATGGAGGAGCTGGTATTGATCCCAGATCATATCTTGCAGAATTTCCAGAATGTAATTGCATCAGCGGAAACCGCAAGGACTCTAGCCCGTGAGCCCATCTCCCCAATTGTGGTGACTCATATAAGAGACAAGACAGCCGCCTCGGAGAAGATCTACATCCCTACTTCTAGCCAGGAGGGTCTCCGACCATATTTCACGACGCAAGGGCAACCGGATCGAGCATCTTCACTTGTTCCAACTGGGGGACACCCGTCCATCACGGTGGATGCTCCAGAGCAGGCATATATGCCTGTTAAATGTCAAGTTGTTTGTCATCATATCTCGGTGGAATCTCAGGACCCAATTAGATAGGGACCCAAAGGAGGTTAAGGCCATTGTCAACAGCAGACGGTCCCCGCTGCCCGCAAAAGAGTGCCCCGAACGCGCCGAAGGCAACCGAAAAATAAAGAGTGGGTTCATGACTCCGCTTTGCTAGAACCTGGGGTTCCCAATGCCGCTAAGAACAAATCAAAGGTTTAGAACCCTAGACACCCATTACTATGCTGTGGGAGTGGCAGTAGTAGTTGAAAAGGTCCTCCCCGCAATGTCGCTACCAGTAGCTCTGAAGGTCCTCCTCAGAGCACTCGTGGGGGCTTCCCCCACAGGCATATAATGATCGGTCATGAGAGCTTATCTCTTGATATGAGTCACAGAAAACCTCCACGTGACTAGAAGATTGAGCAGCAAGACGTTCCTCCACTTTCTGCGGTCCACCCTGAAGGTCCTCCCGGGGTATACACTACAATCACTCTCCATGTAGGGGGACAATAGATTGTGATGATAGTCTTCGCTATCATAGTCGCACCTATGGAGGTCCTCCCCGTAGTGACGTCTCATCATGACATGAAGGCCCTCCCCTTGTCGTGGCCTGCCCTAAAGGTCCTCCCCAGGGGTCACGCTGCAATGGAACTCCACGCTGCCAGGTATCAGGTCACGATGGTAGTCCTCGCCACCCTAATAACGGAGGTCCTCCCCGTAGAGAAGTCGAGCAATGAGAAGGCCCTCCCCTCGTTGCGGTACATTATAGAGGCCCTCCCCAGGATGTATCCTGTAGATATTCTCCATGCACCAGCAGTAATGGTAGTCATCGCCATTGTCGCAGCTGTGATGGTAGTCCTCGCCACCACGGCTGCCATTGCAAAGGTCCTCCCCACAATGGCCCCAAGCAACAAGAAGGTCCTCCCCTTGTCACGGCATGTCCTGAAGGTCCTCCCCAGGTTGCACGTCGAATGTGAAGCCATGATGGTCATCCTCACCATGATGGCAGTTGTTGCTAAGGTCCTCCTCGTAACAACGCTACACAGCCAGAAGGTCCTCCCCTTACCGCAACATGCCTTGGAGGTCCTCCCCATGGTGTGCACTGAAAAAGTCCTCTATGTTGTGAAGCGTCAAGCAGTAATGGTAGTCCTCGCCATTATGGCTGTTATTGTGAAGGTCCTCCCCATGATGGCATACTATTTAAAAAGTAAGGCCCTCCCCCTACTGAAGCAAGCACCGAAAGGCCCTCGTATGCCGAGGAAACTCAGAAGAATGGGATCGAGCATGTCAGATTCCCAACTTGTCTTTAGAGACACTCTTCTTCGATCAGGAGCCGTTCCAGGGCCGCATTCATATTCTGAACCACCTCGGAATCACATACAAGACAATTTGATACCTACTGGTCCCACTGCCTCTGACTACAGTGAGAGCCTTAGTTAGGCTGACTAGGTAGAGGAATCACTGGCGGAGGAGTATGCCGATACGCTACACCAGAGGAAACGACTGGCCAGGAATGATGTACCAGTTATGTTTTGGCCCACTGCCACCTCTCAGTACGACATACCCAGGGAGTTGTTGGAATAATGCATGCACGGCATCCACCATAATATATGGAACACCCTCCGTCGGCTAAAATCGAGCTTCCTGCCCTATGATGGGTATGTAGACCACGTCAAGAAGATAGGGGACCTCTTACATCACATCGACCAAGAGGCCCTTTCCTCGATGCGACAACAATTCCCTGAGAGGCGCAAAGGGAATATGGAGGCATCTTGCCTCCTTGAACTGCACGAACTGCGCCACCTCATTGGTGATGCTCCAACAGGAGTCCATATTAGGGGATGGGGGGAACACGGAGCTCTACATTTCACTCCGCTCCCTACCTAGAAGAACCCATTCGATATGGTGTCTTGCAACATCGTCACATCAAGATGTCAATCGGGTGGACCCCTTGTTCAGGAAAGGCAACACACCCAACATAGTCGGGCCTTGAGTAAGTCCCAGAAGCATCAGGCCCGGCAGGAACAAGCCATTCAAGAACTCCTGAATCATGCCACCAAGAGCGTCAAGTAGGCCTCTCACCTAACAGAGGTCAATCATCTATCTTTGTCTGCCTCCCTAGAATGGAATGATTCACAGGTGAATTCGGCACCAGATCTGGTTCACCTCCGGATGGGGGCACACGAGATCAGGCAGGTCGCGATAGCCACAGCCACTGCCGCAATCTAGGTTCAACCTCAGCTGGTAGGGCTGGGGGCATTTTTGACAAAAAATGCCCCCGTAAGACCAATAAAACCGGTAAGAGACTCAACCTCCAGGGAACAGAGCCAACCCCAGCCCTCAGGGCTGGGGGCATTATTACCCCCTCAACAACAAACTCCCCCACGAAAGTCAGTATTCTCTCGTCTGGGGAGGATAGTCAGAAGAGGATGTTCTCGTCCTATCCCGTCATTTGAATCATCATCCCCTCTGAGAAGAAGGCGCACCATAAGGTCGCATCAAAGAACTCTCCGCATCACCCTTCGTCAAGAAGTCCGACGGAAATCCCAGGTCAAGAAAGGGAAGGCCAGCCGAAGACGCGGGAGACCCTCTTCCTATTTTGAAGATGACATCCCCTCCACCCTGCAATATGTGTTCATCAAAACCATTGAGGCTAACCCCATGGGTGACACCGGAGAAAATGAAAATCTAGATGAATCAGGAGACGACGGTTCTAGTCAGGCTGTGACTCACAACGAACCCCCAGGTGTGCACACCCGGAACAAGAGGGACACTTTAAATATGGACTCCCCTTCAGCTAACCTCCCTCCGCCTAAACTGTGAGCTTCCAACAAGGATAAGAATAAAGGATTGGTTACCCTTAACCCATCCCCTTCTCTCGATAAAAACGAGCCACTCACGCTCGAAGAGAGGTTCGCTCGACAGGAAGAAGAGATGAAAGAATTGAGATATCTTAACGCTGAGCTACTCCAGAGGAACCACTTTATTGAAAGTGCGTCCAAAGAAGAACCACATCATGCACTCCCAGCAAGTGCACCTCAAAGGCTAAGGTTTTCCTCGGCAAACGAAATACGGTCAGGGCTCCCGCCCAATGAGGCGCCTGGCCCATCCAACTACCTATATGTGGATCCGGATGAATACCAAGATTTCTCTCCACTCAGGAAGAAAACGGGGTGAGTACGCCTGAACCCTCTGAATGTGCCACAAACGGCACATGCACCCTTGCATCTGGCCAACACGGATCCTCAGGCAATGACTCGGGCTATGCCTGCCCAAGACCGAGCCCAACAGGATGTAAACCAGGGACTCACCAACACCATCGAGGCACTCACATCTCGATTGGAAGCGATGGAAGGTCGACGCGCTCCGATACAGCCGGAGCAGAAACCCTAACCAGATTGGGTGACCAACACACCGCCTCTACCCAATTTTTGGAGCCCTGTGTTGCCCATCTTCAATGGATCAGGTGATCCAGAGAAGCATTTGATGCACTACACGTCCTATTGTGACCCTATGATGGGGACTCCGGAACAACAAGAAGCAGTGAAACTCAGATTCTTCACACGGACCATGCAAGGATCCACCTTCGTCTGGTATATGAGTATGTCGACCCAGTCTATAAAGAGCTGGGAGGACCTCCAGCAGCATTTCATGTTCCACTTCAGCTAGACGTTGCCCAA
The DNA here is from genome assembly GCA_963277665.1 of Viscum album. Lineage (NCBI taxonomy): Eukaryota > Viridiplantae > Streptophyta > Magnoliopsida > Santalales > Viscaceae > Viscum > Viscum album. Next base: position 448,603,235 of record OY728119.1, read on the forward strand.
AATGACGGTCAGTGACCTCATGAACTGCAAGCAGAGGGAGAACGAGAGGGTCTCAGATTTCATCGACAGATGGAAAGGCCTGACCTATTCTCTGAACAAGAAAATGCCTCAAAATGAGATACTAGCCATATGCATCTATAATCTTAGAGATGAGCTTTAAACACCGCTCATATGAGTGGAGTGCACCACTGTCTTTTTCCATCTCTCGGCCATTTCCCAGAGAATTGAGGACTCCCTACAACGGACTAATTCAAAGTCCCGAATAGCCTCGCAGGCTCTGGTGAAAAGAGCTCCTAGAGCTGAAGCGTCTGTTGTCACACTCAAGATAGCCTTTGTACCCGCTCTGCCGCTCAGACCTCCACCAAATCGTCAAGGGCCCCCTGCATATCAGCGGCCGCCCTCGCCTAAACAGGACAATCAGAAAGGACCGAAGCAGAACCAGTTTGAGGAACGAATACAAAAAGTATACTGGTTCCGAGATGATGAAGTTCGTGGCTACTTCATTGCCGCCATGAATTTCAACTTTCTCCGCCTCCTAGAGCTGAGGAAGCCTAAAGATGTCGGCCGCGATGGCAGGCCAGATTACTACCCCTACCATCGGATGTTGGGGCACAATATCCAATAATTCTTCGTCTTCAAAGACCTCCTGCAGAGGATGGTAGATTTTGGACAAGTCGAGCTGGGACCACCCCCAGTGCATGTGGCATGTATCTCAACCACCAAATCCGACAAAGGGGAGGGATGGAAAAAAGTCACCAGCAAACAAGGGAAAAAATTTGATATCTAGATGACTCGGAAGACTATCAACCGAGCCCAGGGCATTCTCTGAGCTCATCTATAGCAGCCAGTGTTGCCACCAACAGCCCCTGATGCGACAGAGCTGACAGCATCGGCCTCACAATCCTCTACGAGCCAGTCATCCAAGCAGAGTCAAAGGAGGAAACAATCACAAGAGGAGCAGTCTGCGATGGGGCCATAGTTAGTCCTGACCTTGGCAGACTTTTTTCCCTCGAATTTGACACCCCGGGCACCGACCCACTAAACAACACCATCAGGGAAAACCGACCAGGTTGACCTTTCAGAGGATAAAGAGCCAATATTTGGTTCTATTAACATCATCCATCATATAAAATCATTCCCTAATGAAGGGTATGATTACGAACCCAAGTTCCCTACATGAGGAACCGGGAGGAGGAACCGTAGAGGTAGGGGATACCAGGGGAGGCGCAGCCACGACTGAAACCAACCCTACGGCTGGACCCCGGCCCAAACCGTTAATATCGTGGAAACCCGTGGGATAACCCTTCAGCGGACTCAACAGGAGAAGGAATTCCCCTCTACCTCCACAAGCAGCCACTCTGGCCCTGTTGTTCTGCGAAACCCACCATAGGAGGAGCAAGTGTATGGTCACCTAGTGCGCACGAATAGACCAACTGGGCCAAGTCCTCAAAATGCAGGTACGCCATCATCATCCGTCCCCGTGGCTAGTCCTTCCTTGTCAAATGCTCCAGCTCCCAAAGAACCCTCCAAGACTCTCCCACTAATGGAGAAGTGTCGACTGCTGGAGAAGAAATATGATATCCTTAAGAAGCAGGCGTCGGTACCAGCCAAGCTGTCCATCCTGGATGCCCTGAGTTTGTCAGCCGACCTTAGGTAGGCACTTATCGAAGCTTTGATCAGCCCCCAAGAATTTCAAGCCGAGGTAGCTTCCGCTGATATTTACCAGACAGAGACTGGCCCGACTAAATTCAATGCAGTGATTTCCTTCACCGATAAGGACAAAGATTCCATCATGCAAGGAAACGTCATACCACTATATTTGTTCGACATGCTGAATGGTATTGAGATCCAAAAAATTATTTATAGAAAATGGCTCTGGAATTAACCTCTTTCCCCTATGGACACTCTGTAAGTTGGGATACAGTGAGGGTGATCTAATTCCCTCAGCCACAACTTTGTTGGGTTACGATAAGAGTGAGAGGAAACCAATGGGATGGATTAAGCTAAAGGCCCATTTTGGTGACCTGGTAGCCTACACGGAATTACTGGTGGTTCGGTAGAGCACAAAATTCAATGACCTTCTGGGAAGGCCATGGCTCCATAAGCACATGGACGTTACTTCATCATAACACCAATGTATCAAGTACTGCGTGAATGGACAAAGCGGGTCGTTGCACGCCGACAAGGCCCCTTTAGAGCTCTCCGAGTCACATTACATCGACACCGGGTTCTATGAGCAAAAGAAGAAGAAGCCTTTGGTCAATGGCATCGACCGGATCCCCACTCCAAATGGCCTGGAAATGGTCCCTGATGACCCCCTCAGGTAGCTTGGCAGATATTATGTCCTGCCCATCAACCACATGGAAGGTAGGAGTCCAAGTCCGGACACGCATTCGGATGTCCTCATGACTTCATCCATGATTGTCGAGCACGGCAATGCGGGAACATCTACCAACCCTCATTTTGGGGACGAATACTCAAGCAGGGATGCCCATGATGCCTATCCCTCAAACCCTCGAAGGATCAGACCGGAAACTCTCTCCTCTTCAGATCAATAAGAAGAGTTCTTGGGAGAAGAAGAGGGGGAAGATCTCATAGATGCACCTCCCACATTTGAGGAGGGTATCTCCACTACTGTGGATGAACTCAGGGAAATAAACCTGGGTAATAAAGAAGATCTGAGGCCCACTCTCATTAGCGCGTCCATGTCTCCCGAGGATCATGAGGTATATACCTCCTTACTAAGGCAACACCGGGATGTCTTCGACTAGAATTACACAGAAATGCTAGGACTCGATCCTGAGGTAGCGATGCATCACCTGGGTCTTCCAGAAGACCACCGGGGCTACAAATAGGCCGCTAGAAAGATGCAAAACTCACATGCTGCCAAGATAGAGGCTGATGTCGATAAGCTCATTAAAGTAGGCTTCATTAGGGAGGTCCAGTACCCCATTTGGTTGGCCAAAATTGTCCCTGTCAAGAAAAATAATGGGCAAATCCGCGTCTGCATTGACTTTTGATACCTTAATCAACATTGTCTGAAAGATGACATCCCAGTCCCAATCACCGAGTTGTTAATTGATACAACGGCTGGGTATGAGGCTCTATCCTTCATGTGCGACTATTATGGATATAATCAAATCTGGATGGCCCGAGAAGATGAAGAAGCCACTTCTTTCAGGGCCCCTCAAGGGGTATTCTGTTACAGGGTCATGCCCATTGGTCTCATGAATGCTGGCGCCAGATATCAGTGTGCCATGCATTAGATATTTTAGCCATTCTTGGGGAAATTTGTTGAATGTTACGTGGATGACCTAGTGGTCAAGTCCAGACAGTGCTCGGATCACCTATCGGACCTTGAGACCATCTTCATCAAGCTCTGATTGCATAGCTTGAATATGAACCCCTTGAAATTCACCTTTGGGGTTACCTCAGAGAAATTCCTTGGCTCCATCATACGCCATCGTGGCATCGAAGTCGACCCCGAGAAGACGAAGGTTATCCTAAGCCTGCCACCTCCTCAAAATATCTCTAAGCTGAGAGGATTCCATGTGAACCTGGCCTATATTAGGCGTTTCATATCCAACCTGGTAGGAAAATGTTTTTCTTTCACCAGGTTAATGAAGAAGGGGGTCACGTACCAATGGACGGATGACTTCCAAGAAGCATTCGACAACTTGAAGAAGTACATCTTAATCCCACTGGTGATCATGCCCCCGGTTGAAGGAATACCCCTCATTCTATATGTGACGGCTCTAGAGCAATCACTGGGATCCTTCCTCGCACAAAATAATGATGACGACATTGAAAGCAATCTCTATTACCTTAGTCGGACCATGATTGATGCTGAGACTCAAAACTCAAATATCGAGAAGAGATTTCTGGCCTTGGTCTTCATGGTTCAAAAGATGCGACATTATTTGCATCATCATGAGGTCCATTTGATCTCGTGGATTAACCCGCTCAATTACATCCTCAGTCGCCCAATGCTAACCGGACACCTATCCCGATGGGCGGTCATCCTGTAACAGTTCGACATCCGGTTCGTGCCTCAAAAATCCATCAAGGTCCAGGCATTAGCAGAATTTCTGGAAGAGCACCCTTCAACAGGGACCACTGCACTAGAAGCTGAACTACCTGATGAAGATATCTTCTTGGTCCAAGAGGAGTTCCTAGCATGAGAAATGTACTTTGGCGGGGCATCCCGAAGCCCCACCGGGAAGAGGATGGAAGATCCTAGATTCAACAATGTGGGCCTGGGGATAATACACGTGTCCCCAGAGAAGGCATTCTTGCCATATTCCTTCCTCCTATCAGAGGGATGTACAAACAATGAAGAGGAATATCATTCCCTCATTGCAGGCCTAGAACTCGCACTCCATGCACAAGTACAACACCTTAAGGTAAAAGGTGACTTGGAGCTGGTCATTAAGAAATTCAACTGTGACTATGCTATCGAAAAGGAGGATCTGATCCCCCTTTTTGACCACATCTGAGGGCTAATGTCCGAGTAATCCACAGAACCAACATTGGCTTATATTCCCCGGTCCCAGAACGCTCAGGCTGATGCATTAGCCAATGCGGCCATAGCCCTAGCCGACCCAGACCGGGATGAAACGGTCATCAGCATTGCTCACCGTCGAATGGTATTACCATTTGTTCAAGCTAAGATGGAAGAAATCCAGGAATTCAGTCCTGTCCCTGAGCCATATGCTCCTGCCACTGGCTGGATGATCCCCATCACGAACTACCTTCAACGGGGAGAGCATCCATCAAACAAGGCTGAATGAGAGAAAATACAGAGAAGGGAAATCAATTTTGTCTTGTATGGTGGCGCAGGCCAGCAAGAGTTCCTCTACAAACGAGGCCTCGATGGAGTGCTACTCAGATGCATTGAAGAAGAAGAAACTGCCGCCATCATTACTGAAGTACATGCAGGAGCATATGGAGCACATCAACCGGGGACCAAGCTTTCCCATCAGGTTCGAAGGATTGGGTACTACTGGCCAACATTGGCACGAGACTGCGAGCATTTTACCGCAAAATGCCACTCATGCCAGATTCATGCCTACTTCATATAGCAACCTCCATAGTTACATCATCAAGCTAAGTACTCCTGGTTGTTTGCCGTCTGGGGGATGGACGTCGTGGGACCATATCCTCCCGTCACGGCCAAACAGCTGAAGTATAACCTCACAGCCACCGACTTCTTTTCCAAATGGGTAGAATCCATACCCCTCAAGGAATTCGGGGCAAGAAATATTTTCAGCTTCGTGAAGAACAATATCATCACCAGGTATGGTGTCCCTCATACAATAATGATGGACAACGACACCAATTTCTGCTCTGCAGAGTTGGAAAAGCTATACCATGAGTATGGTATCATGGCTAACCACTCATCCTGCTACCATGCAGCAGCCAACAGACAGATAGAAGCTTTCAACAAAACCCTGTCCAACATCCTCCAGAAAATTGTGGACAAAGACAAGAATTCATTTCTAGATAAACTCCTCCATGCATTGTGGGCTTATCAAACCGCAATTCACACCGCTACTCAGTCTACCCCGTACTCATTGGTGTACGGCACAAAGGTGGTTCTACCCATTGAACTCCAACTTCCCCCACTCCGTGCTGCCATCTGTGATCAATTATCCGATGATGAGCAGTCAGAAAAGCGGCTAGGTGAATTGGAATAGCTAGACGAGAAGTGGTTGCACACTCTGCACCACCTGGTAGTGTACCAGAATTGGATCGCATGAGCCTTCAACAAAAAGGTCCACCTCCGATCTTTCTTGGAAGGAGAATTAGTGCTGGTCCTATAGACCCCAATGATACCAGGAAAGAAGCCTCCCAAGTTGGAGCCCAAATGGGAGGGACCATATGTTTCACACAAGGTCTACTCCAACGGAGCATATACCCTGATCTCTATGGATGGAAAATTTACAACCTCTCCTACAAATGCAAGATTCATGAAGAAGTATTTCGCATAGAAACCGAAAGTGACCACGTCCCCACCGCATGACCTTAAACTGCATGGCTTACGTCCTCACCGCATGATGTTAAACTGCATGGAGTACGTCCTCACCGCATGACGTTAAAATGAAAGGAGTAAGTCCTCACCGCATGATGTTAAACTGCATGGAGTACGTCTTCACCGCATGATGTCAAACTGCATGGAGTATGTTTTTACCACACGACGTTAAACTGAACGGATAATAAGGGTCATGAATGCTCCCTCCCCCCGTGTACGGACCAGACCTACATGGGGTGTATTTCTCGTCCTCACCGCACGACGTTAAACAACACGGAACTTGTCCTCACTGCACAACGTTAAACTGCATAGACCCCCCTTCTTTTACTTTTTATTTTCATGTCAGGTCACCTACGTCTTTACCGAACAATGTTAAAATGAACGAAGTTTGTCTGAGCATCATGACGTTAAACTGCCAAGCACCCAATGGTCCAAACTCTATGTCCTTATACTAAGAGTATTTTGTCCTCACCACATGACGTTAAACTACATGGACAGAGTGATTTAAAAATGCCATGTTCCCCTGTGTATGGACCAGACCTGCACGGGGTGTATCCTCTTTCAGAGAACTACGTGAGGCTTGATTCCTTCCCTCACAGGATACATAGTGATGCCAAAATTCCACACCCTGGCCCAGCCACCTCAAAAGGAAAAAAAATTCCCATTCCCCCATGTACGGACCAGACTTGCACGAGGTGTATTCACATCCACACCGCATGAGGATTAAAAGGCATGGAATCCAATAATACCCTCGTCCTAACCACATGACGTTAAACTATATGGACCTCGTCCTCACCACATGTCGTTAAACAGTACGGATTTCAGAGAACTGCGTACAGCATGATTCCTACCCTCGCAGGATACGTAGTGACACCGGGATCCCCTATCCTGGCCCAGCCACTCCCTAATAAATGTCTTCTTCCCCCCATGTATGGATCGGACCTATGAGGGGTGTATCCCTAATCCTCACTGCATGACGTTAAACTTCACGAACAACGAGTTTTAGCCATTCCCATTCCCCCGTGTCTAGACCGGCCCTGCACGGGGTGTACTTATTTCAGAGAACTACGTGCGGATTGATTCCTTCCCTCACAGGATACGTAGTGACGCCAAGGTTCCCCATACTAGCCCAGCCCCCTGAATAAAAAATAAAAATTCCCTTTCCCCCCATGTACGAACCAAACCGGCATGGGTTGTACTTCTCATCCTTACCACATGACGTAAAACTGCACGAATAGCAAGATTTTAAAATGCTCCCTTTTCCCCGTGTATGGGCTAGACCTGCACGGGGAGTATTTTTGCGTCCTTGTCGAACGACGTTAAACTGAATAGACGATAATGTTAAAATTTCCCCTTCCCCCGTATACGGACCAAACCTGCACGGGGTGTATACTTCGTTCTCACCGCATGACGTTAAACTGCACGGACTTCGTCCTCACCGCATGACACTGAACTGCACAGACTTCGTCACGACCCACCCAAGACACATGGAGATACGAGATGGAGATACTCCTTGCACATTCAGATGCATCCCCACTATACACCAGACTCCACGAACATGAAACTTATGGATCTTAATAACCACTCATGGCCATCAGAAGTGGAAATTCATGGACCCATGGACACCATTGTATGACTATGCATACCTTGCCCTTAGCAGCTCTGCATAATGATATCCCCTGGCTCTTCTACCAAAGGCCAGATTTCCTCGGGCGGTACACTTCATAGCCCCATACGCTTACCGTCCTCAGAGCCCCCATACCATACCTCCTGATCCAGATGTTTATGGAAAAGTGGTTTACAAATTAATTCCCCTTTTCACATCCAAGTGTTCCTAGAGTATCCCTATCCGGCTAGCATGTGTGTCCACAAGAGGTTCACATAGCGACCTGCATCAACGAACATCAAGCCAGGACTAGGATACTTTGACTCAACGGACAATTATGGTGAAGATGTTTCTTATATACCCAGACACCATTATCCCCACATGCTTAACACTGCACTATGAGCAATCGCGGATTCTCATAACCATTCATGGCCATCAGAAGTGGAAAGTCATCGACCCGGGGACACCTTTGTATGACTATGCATGCCATGCCCTCAGCGGCTCTGCATAATGATATCCCCTTACTCATCCATCAAAGGCAATATTTCCTCAGGAGGTACTCTTCCTAGCCCCATACACATACTGGCCTCAAAGCCCCCTCACCACACCTCCTGATCTGGGAAAGATCAAAGTTGCAGTTTACGACCTTCATCCCCCACCTTGTTCCAAGTATATCAGAACATGTTGACTCAGTTGTCCTTCGAGTGACTGCAGCAATGGTCACTCAATGGTCCGAGCTCTATGACCGATCAACTAGGAGTACTTTGTCCTTACTGCATGACGTTAAACTGCATAGAATGAAGGCACACCCCCCGTCCAAAAAAACAAGAGAGAGAAAAGATCAGTGCAGGGGGCTCTTTGAAACACAACAAGCAACCAAGGATGGATATCCTCGACATGTTGAGACATTATCCTACCAAAAGAAAGACTTCATGGCCCGGATAATTACGGATCCTCATAACCATTCATGGCCATCGGAAGTGGAAAGTCAACGACCCGTGGACACCTTTGTACGACTATGCATACCATTCCCATAGTTTCTCTGCATATTGATAGCCCCTGGCCCATCTACCAAAGGCAAGATTTCCACAGGCAATACTCTTCCAAGATTCGTATGATTACCAGCCTCAGAGCCCCCATATCATCTCTCCTGATCCAAGAATCACAGGAACCATGATTTACACCAATCAAACCCAGCCCCACATCTGGAGCATGTTGAGGTATTCAAACCCAGTTGAATTCTGATGAAGAGTAGCCTTTATAAAAATACCCCTTTTCCTCACTGCATGATGCTAAACTGTGCAGCAACCTTTAAAGATACCTCTCGTCCTTATCGCATGACGCTGAACTGCACGAATTATGTCCCAACCACAGGACGATAAACTACACGGTCATACTCGTCATGGGATTACTGAGAAACATAGGCTTTTTCTCTATCCTTCAGTGCACGGGTCATACCTGCACGAACCACCGCCTCGCAACAGCATGAGAAAGAATTACTTCACCTGTTCGTGGGAAGTTCAGTCCAGATATTTCCCCCGTATTCAGGCACCCTCCCATCAAAATCCATACTCTATACTCAGAAAAAGAAGAACTCTCAAAAGACACCCCTTGTGGTCCCAAATCTCAATATCCCTGAAGTTGCTTTGCTATCGGAAGTGGATAGTATTTGAATTAAGGACACCATTGTACGACTATACATACCATGCCCTCAGCGGCTCTGCATATTGATCGCCCCTGGCCCGTCTACCAAAGGTAATATTTCCATAGACAATTCTTCTCTCTGTATGCCTCTTGGCCTCTGAGCCCCCATTTCTATCCTAGGATTCGGAAACACTCTGATCCATAGTTTACCAACCTCTTTCACAACCCCCCCTAAATATGGTGGAAAGTCTTTGACAAGATTACTATGAACTAGGAGATGTCGTTCTATTTTAAATTATGTCCCAGCTGTATGACTTTAAACTGCGTCAAGACTTAACCATCCCTTACGCTAACTAAATGCTTAGGAAGGTGGTCTCCGGAACATGCTCCTGATTAGTACGGATGTTCCCAAAACCCTTTAAGATGGCACACTTCCCTTCTGAGCCACCCTTGGTGGTTTTTATAATTTTCCAAACCACCCATCGTGGTTTCCATTATCCGGACTTCCATGAAGTCCCCTGGCCATCAGAAATGGATATGTATTTGACTTAAGGACACCTTTTCATGACAATGTATACCATGCCCTCAGTGGCTCTGCATATTGATCGCCCTTGGCCTGTCTAGAAAAGGCAAGACTTCCTTAGGCAAGGCTCTTCCTACCTCTGTACACCGACACGACTCCCATTCCTTGAGACATGCCATGCATGCCGCTCAAATTCAAACATGTTTGCCCCCACGTGTGTTTGAGGGGTATTGAGACATATTTTAATTAGTTGAATCCCATTAGGTCCCTCAACCCACTATATTTGGTCAAAGATTATTGACCTAAAACATCAGTAGTGATAGTCTTGACGGCGGGACTTTAAACCGCTCATGAAAGAAAGAGGCACAAAGACTATTCATCCAAAAACACGAAAAGGGAGACCTAAGAAAAATTCAGGTTATACCCGCTGGGTCCACACTAAATGGGCTAAGGAAAAATTAGGGCATTAAAAGAAAAAAAAATTCTTTTGGGGTTTTCCTATAAAACCCTAGCAATAGTAAAACTACGCTCGCTGGATCCTATGGTCTAGGAAAAAATTAGAGCTTGTTTTCCCGAGTTATGATTAGTTCTAATTCAGTGAATTGTTAGTTTCAAAACAATTATTCTAAGTAACAATAAAATTTCACAGCAACAAGTGATTGAGAGAGACTCTGTTTCTTTAAAAAAGGGGGGAGGACATCCTCAAGCCAGGGTCTCTCCTTCACACAAAAAAAAGAGAAAAAACCGGGGTAAGTAAAATAAGGGAGAAAAAAGTGGCTCTGATAGTTATAAATGATCCTGATTTGTTCTCCCCCCCCCCCAGATCAGCGACCGTGCGGTGAAGGTCGTTGCAGGACTACTCCAAAACTGCTTTCTCCCCACCAGATCTGCCACCCACCCGTACAAAAATTGAAATGGTCCGCTTAGACAGTAGGGTGACCCACCCACCTGCATGTGGCTTAGTAGCTCATAGATACGGTCCAAAGAGGGAACGACTAAATTCACCAAGCGGCCCTCTGCTAACTCAGCCACCTTCATCAAATTGCAGGCCTGGATACCTGGGTTAACATCCTGGGAAGGAAATAGCCATCTGCACAAAAACATAGCAAACAAAACGGCCAACCGGAGCATAGGTGACACACCAGGGTGCACCTCGTAACCCCATGAAAGTTAGTCTCTTGATTCCAGAACCACCCAGTAAGAACCTTGAATGGTTCGTGATTGTTGGGAAGGATGAGTCCTGGGATGCTTAATCTTTGGTGTAGGACCAGTGGTGTTCTGAAATAACCCTATCCAAGTGCTATAAGGAATAAGAGAGCGGGCATGCAAGGCCTGACCCAGTGACTGCTCCACCATTGCCAACAGATCCTTCACCAATAAAGGCACCTGTTCAATGTCATCCCATTCGTCTAGAGTGGGAAAATATTTGTCATACATCTCGCCACCAACCGGCAATCCTTTTATCTAGTAGATGTCCCACAGACTAATGCCGACTTCACCGTGGGAATGGTGGAAAGTATTAGTACTTGAACACCAGCGGCTGAACAGGTTGGGCATGATCAATGATTGTGGGTAAACAACAAATTGGGAAGCCCACACTGCGGAGTATAGATTGACTGCCTCCAGTGAATCGGGAGACTCCCGACAATGATGATGGACCCAGAAAGCCCAGGGCCAATCATTTGAGAAGAGCCCGCCGAACCACAGATCCCACCTGGGAACATGCCCCGCGTCAGGATCGCTCCGAGAAAGGTTGATAATAGAAGGGTTGTCCTTAAGGACAGCTTTCTGAGAAAAGTCTTGAGTGCACTGATCGCTTTGGGTCTAGACAGAGCCCCTTAGAATAAATGTGTTTTTCAGACCAAAATCAGAGATTATCTCCCCGGATTGGGTGAGGTTTTCCTGAATGAATTTTAAAGGTACTTCTAGGAAAGGAGAAGGGAGACCTGAGAAAGTAGGGGGGATAGGGATGTCATCCTGAATACCAAAGCCATAGAGTGGGAGCTGATTGGATAGTGGATAACTCAGAAGCTCCGGAGAGATCAGGTTCTTTAATGCACCATCATCAGGAATTATGGACGGACTAGGGTCTTCTTTGACGCCCTCCGATCTGTGAATCATAGCTGAATGTCTCTCTGAGCCAGTTGAGAGGGGTTATGCAGCAGGCCTCGACACAGAATGAGGGGGAACCATATTTTCGCCCTACACAGTTGGAGGCAACAATTGGTTAGTCCGGAATAAAAATCTGGACAAGAAAATAACCGGATATATGGTTAAGGAGCCTTTATAAGAAAAGCCTGCAAGGAGGCCTTGAAGGATGGTTCATGATTACATCATCCCACGAACCAGCCCTTTGCGAAATCAGTCTGCAAGGCCCTAGCCCAGGGAGTGTTGGCTAGGAAACTGCGAACCAAGTCACTCTGTAGAATTTCAATCCCGAGTTTATTTGGAAGACTCAGGTACTTTTTAAGGTTCTAGAGATTTTTAGTCCGTGGAGCATCGAAACAGCGAAGCAAGTTCCTCCGCATCCCGTTATCACTTAATTTTTAATTTGTTAAGAGTAATGGTTCATGGTTGGGAAGATGGTTCGCGGGTGAAGGCGACCACGAAGAAGGAATGGTTCGCAGAGGTCACTGCCAGTTCACAGACAAGGCACTTCGCGAAGGAGAAAACACACGGAGGCGAAGGAGCTCTGGTTTCGTGAGGAATTCGGTAAAGGAAACATGAAGGGATCCCCATATTTATAGGCATGGTCCCCTACCAGGTCCACCTTTCTACCGCAAACCATATCAGTTTCAGGACCACTTTGCATCGGAATGGCCTCCGCTTTGTTCCGATCGGACCCTATTCTGATGGGGGGAATTTGTAGGGTCTTGAAAAATCCACAAAGGAGATTCTACCCAAATCCCTCTAATAATTGGGGAAAATTATCAAAGAAGAGACACAAATAGGACCATTCCACGAACCGATCCCATGGAAGTGCAAAGTGTCCAGGCCCCGCGAGGAACCCCCCCTCCGCAAACCATTTTTGTTCGTGAAATGGAGGTGGAGATCCCCCGCGGTTGCAAGGTGGGATGGGTGCCAGTCTGGTTCACCATAACGAACCGCCACAAATGCAGACAGCGTTGACCGGTTCAAGCCTCACCCACTATCGTTCACGGAATAGAGGCAGAACCCTCTACAGCCACGGAGCACTCTCTGAGTTCGCCTCGCGGAGGGGGGGGGGAGCGTTCAATACCCCCCACAAATCGCAGATTGATCAAGTCAGTTGTGAATCGGGTATTTGGTTATGGGCCTCCGTGAAAGGTGTCGTATGGCCATAGATACATCCATTTTCCCACTCTATAAAAGGGGACCAAAGGGGAAATGAAAAAAGGGGGAAGGATCGGAGAACTGGAATCAGATTTGGAGGGATTCGAGATTCATAAGGAGGTTGGTTGAAGAAAGGCTTCGGATTTTGAAAATAGCGAAATCCCCAACCGCGAACCACAACAGGTATACGAAGTAACATGGAATTGGAAAACGCATAATAATTTGGTGAACCACAAACCTAAAAATAACGAAATAGGAGAACCGTGAACCATACCCCATCTACGGATGACTTCCCCATGGACAAGGGAATTTATGACTCTTTTCCAATCCATCGTACTGCGTAGCACTCTCCTATGCGGGCGAATCCCCGACCGACGAGCCTCTGATCGGCGCTGCCCTTGGCCGCCGCTGCCCGCCTGGAAGCCTCCGCGAACCACCCTGGTTCGCAGATTGAACCCGAAGCCACGAACCACCCTGGTTCGCGGATTGAACCCAAAGCTGTGAACCACTCTGGTTCGCGGGATGCCAATCAGTCTACAGACCACCCTGGATCACAGACAGCTTCTCCAGCCGCGTGGCACTTCCCCGTGCGATGGGAGCCACCACCCATACATCTCGGTGGCTCCGCAAATACATCGGTGTTCTCATTTCCAGAGCCAGGTAAAATCCTTCTGATCCATCCAAGCCCTCTGAAACTCCCCAATTGCCCTATTCATCAGCCTTGAGCCAAGGCCTCTGCCAGAGCCACCGGATCCATGTGTTGTAACTTTCAGGTGCATTAGCACGCCATTTGGAGTTCACATACCCATGGTAAACATGGGCAAAGGGTTTCCCCGACCCTTGAGCATATTCCTGAAGCATTACTGGGTTCACATTCCCACGGTAATGTGGAGCCTAAGCTCAAGAATCCCATTTCTTCCCCTCCACTTGTTTAGGGTTCCTTGGAGATGGTAAAATAGCCATCATAAGGAAGCCCTCATGCACTACAAGAGAGGAGATGGGCACAGGAGCACCCCCTTTCCCTCTCCCGCTAGGCTTTATCACCCCGGGTGTCCATCTCGGAGTAAGCGTCGACCTTCGGGGCCACCTCAAAGTGTAAGCCCCAATTCATTATCCTAGGCTGCTCAATGCGTAAGCCCCACTCCACTTCTCATGGACACACCTTTTGCGAAGTGATCATATGGTCCCTGCTGCCTCTTGTTTCTCACACCGAGCATGACTCACGTGGGCTTAGAGTAAGCATCAACCAGGACATCCTACCATGGGCCTCCTCAAAGTGTAAGCCCCAATCCATCATTCTAGGCCTCCTCAGAGTGTAATCCCCAATCCATCATTCTAGTCCTCCTCAGAGTGTAAGACCCAATCCATCATTTTGGACATCCTTAGAGTGTAAGTCCCAAGAAAAAGCGAACTACGGGGAATTTGATCCATGCGAAATCATGGTACGTAGGATGCCTCCATGAGGTTCAAGCCCACCACTCGGTCGTTTCTTCACATCGAGTTCCACCCTCATCCAGAATGACATCAAACTGTGTATCCGAACTACGTGGACTTTGATCCTTGCCTCCTAGGAAGGGTACGTAGGAAGCCTCCATGGGGTTCAAACCCACCACCCATCAGACCACCCGGTCTCTCTTCACGTCGTTACCTGACACTTATCCGAAATACGTGGACTTTGATCCCTGCCTCCTAATTAGGTTACTTAGGAAGCCTCCCTAAGGTTCAAGCCTGACAACTGGTCGATCTGATAATCTCCACACTGATTCACCGCATCACTCCTAGTGCCACCTCAAACGAGTTTCAACCCTTCGGGGTCATTAATCCAACGAGGGATGGTAAACCTCGAGCATAAATGATTCTGAACCCCTGTGTCCAGTTGACCGTTTCCCACCAAGGTTAAATCCATGGATACTATGTTTGGGTATAAACCAAAGATTCGCGAACAAATGAATACGTCTTAAATCTATAAGAGAGTCTCGTAACTAGCAATAATTTCCCCCAAAAAGGGTGTGATGAGTCCGACATCCCATCTTCTTGACCAATGTGAGTTCTTAAGAGCCGTTGGTCAGACCATCCGGTGAACGCCAGCCTTTGGAAAGCAGGTCCATCAATCATTGGATATGGAGCCATTGGGCGTTTCATGGTCGAAAACCAGAACGAAACAGTCCCGTGATGCTGTCAGGATATTCTGACGAACATCTTGACTTTTAGTAGGGATATATGTCTCTTCTGGAGAATCCACCTTGATGTATGGGTGCCCCCTAGTTGGAATGAGTGAAGCTGCTCGATCCGGTTGCCCTTGTATCATGGAATATGGCCGAAGACCCTCCTGGGTGGAAGAAGGGATGCATATCTGCTACGAGGCTGCTATCTCGTCTCATAGATGAGTCGCCTCAATATGGGGAGATGGGCTCACGGGCCTGATTCCTTGCTGTTTTCGCTGATGAAATTACATTCTGGAAAGTCTGCATGATATGATCTAGGATTGATACCTGCTCCTCCATCATTGCCAGGATATGCAGAGAGGCATTATTGGTTGGAACGGGTATGAAGGCCCATTTCGGTATCGAAGTAGGAATATCCTACTCCGGTCCTCTATTGGTCAGTGGGTAATGATAATTATTCTGTGTCAGGGGAAGGTGAATGAGTTTTCCCCTGTGTCGGGATATTCCAGTTTATCTCTCGGTTTGCTGCCACATCGGGATGGTGGACTTTACTTACATCCGCAGGGAGCTGACCCTGCATATGTCGGTTACCCGCCATATCGAATCAGTGGCCTTTATTGGAAAGGAGAAGTACCCGCATATTAATTGTCTCCACATCTGGATGGAGAGATTTGTTGATTTCCACCACATCAGGATGGTAGGTGTCAAGAGCATCTGCTAAGACTAGTCCGATAGGCGCTGGGTTTCCACCATGTCTGGTTTTTGGGATTCATGACCCTGGTAAGGGAGAGGTGTCTGCCGATTATGTGTCGTCCTATGTGAGTGATAGGCTTGATGGAGCTCAGAAGAGATGCACGCCTGCTCGTATGATGCCTCCATGTCTGGATGGAGGACTTTGGAGGAGCAGACATGTGTATTTGCCTGCTCATAATATGTATCCATGACTTGGTAGTGGAGCTCCTCCTCAGGGACAAGGGTGATTTCTAGTCCCTGGTTGTACGTTTTCCACCCTCATCGGGCAGTCTGAGGGGCCGGAGCCTGGGGATCATGGGCATGGATCCTTGGAGATACATCCTCCTTAGCGTGAGGATATTGAGTCGTGGCGTAACCATGACGACGTCTTCCGGTGGGGGCCTTAGAGAGGAAACCTCGTTCAGAGGGGATGAAGTGCTCGATGTTGACCTCATCCAATTCCCTATGATAAGGGAGGTACGCGTTGTCTCATTCCTAGGACAGACTCCCAAAATGGTTTGAGACAACAACATGAGCCGTATGGATCTACTTTCATGACCGCTACTAGGCAGGCGACCGGTGGGTCTTGGCAGATAAGAGCGTGTGCATGGCTGCCTTCATCGTCGGGAGAGTACCGTTAAAGTGGTACTCTTGGATCAACGCATATAAGACCCAATGTTGATGACGCTGAGTAGGTGACGGGGTCCTTCATTGGTGAGGATTTCTGGTCATTTTGTTTCTTGAAGTACGCGTCTGTGAGTTCCACTGTGATGCCATTGGATCGAAGGGATTTCTGATTGGTACTTGTACAATATTTTAACAAATACAAATAGCAATCCCGTCAAAGCAGAATCTCATGATCTCATGCGTAATTAATGACCTTTCTTGTACCTCGTTGTGAGTATAAGGGGTCACATAGTGGGATTAGGTTATATCTGTCATGCTTGGTTAAAGATTCGCATTGGGTTCACCATTTTTATTTCGAACCGTCTCGGGTGGTGTGGACAAACGCGCCCGATGGTCGATCTCACGGAGGGCTGAGCTCCGCTCAATTGCTCAAGTCAGGTTTATTGGTCATCATTTTGAAATGCCTAACGGTTCCGTATCCAATGATATGTGGACCTTCTTTCCAAAGGCAGGTGTTTGCTGGGTGATTTGGCCAATGATTCTTAGGTACTCACATTGGTCGAGGGGATGGGAAGTCGGGCTCATTAACCCTTTTGGGGGTAATTATTACCTATTCCAGGACTCTCTTATTGATTTAAGATGTATTCATATGTTCGTGAATCTTTGGTTTATACCAAATTATAGTATCCATTGATTACTCCTGCTTGGAAATGGTCAGTTGAACGTAGGGATTTGGAATCATTTTGGCCGGAGGTTTACCATCCCTCATTGGATTAATGACTCTGAGGAGTTTGGACTCATTGAGACGACACTGGTTTGATGCCACATAATTGGGCGCTCTGGAGTTTATTATCAACCAGGGGGGAATGATAACAACATGAGCATTTGGATCGAACCCATGATGTGGGCTTACAAAGTATCCTCATGAGGGGAATCAGAATCCACACAGTTCGGTCGAGATTAAGGCTTACACGTGAGAGTTTCCTGTTATTGGGATTGAACGTCGGGGAGGCGTCCTATGTACCCTACTTAGGAGACAGGGATCAAAACCCACGTAGTTCGTTCTAGATTAGGGCTTACACGTGAGAGTTTCCTATTATTGGGATTGAACCTTGAGAAGGTTTCCTACGTACCATGCTTGGGAGACAGGGATCAAAACCCATGTAGTTCATTCGAGAGTAGGGCTTACACATGAGAGTTACATGTTATTGGGACTAAACCTCGAGGAGGCATCCAAGTACCCTGCTTAGGAGACATGGATCAAAACCCATGTAGGTCGTTCAACCACCGCCATCGTGCAGATTTCATGACCATCACAAATCTCTAAGCCCACGTGAGTCATGCTCGGTGTGAGAAATAATAGATTGCAACAGACATGGAAGGCCCCACACATTCTTCCTACCCTGGGAAGTGGAGGAAGACGACGAGCAGAGGAGAAGGCCAAGACCACTGGACTCTCCTTCTCCTTGATGTTGGAGGAAGGATGAAGTCGTGCAGTGGAGAAATGGCCCTTCTGTGATGACAAGGGAAGGGTCATCGTCTTCGGGTGAGGATAGTGTAGGGATTACTCCAGAAGGGATGCCCATCCACTCTTAGGATAGGGGAGAAGGGCTCACCTCGGGCTCTCGTCAAAATAAAAAACGAGTGGGGTCCCTCAATCCTAGTGAGTGGAGAGGTAGAAAGGGAACTCTTGAGCTTGGACCCTGCACTACCATTGGTATGTGAACCTAGGAATGTTTCGGGAACCTGCTCAAGGGACGAAGCAACCCCTTTGACCTCGCCTACCTTAGCTATGTGAACTCAAAGTGGCGTGCTGATGAGCCTGAAGGTTGCATCATATGGGTCTGGTGGCTTCGGTAGCGGCCTTGGATCGGGGTTGATGAATACGCCAATGAAGGGATTGCGAATGATTAGGCTAGATGGGAAGGATTTTATCTGTCTTAGGGAATGGGAACATATTAGGAGTTGGCGGGCCACATGGGTGTATGAGGAGTGGTGCCCTTCGCGTAGGAGGGTGCTACGTGGCTGGAGAGGTCGTCCGCGTACCAGGACGGTACGCAAACTGATAGGCATCCTACATACTAGGGCGGTACACTACTTTGTGTTCAACCCGCATACCAGGTTGGTACGCGGGGGAGTCCACGTGAGCAGCGGCGTCCAGGGGTGACACTGGTCAGGGGTTCATCGGCCAGGGTTTTACCCACGTAGGAGGGTGTTACGCGGTGCGTCAGATTGAAAAAGGGGCATAGACTCCCTGGTCTGTGGGGAGTACATCCACAGAGGGGCCCTGGATCACGGTCTTCTTTTTTGTTATTTTTAGTTCATGGTTCACCAATTTGTTATGCATTTTTAGGTTCCTTATTAATTAGTTTCCAGTATCATACATGTTCTGGTTCGCAAATTGGAACTTCGTTGTTTGGAAAATCCTAAGATCCTTCCTCTAAAATCCTTCCACCTCAATCTTCTTGATCTCTTCTTCTTCCCCTATATGTCCTTTTGTAGAGGGGGGAAAGAGATGTATCTATGGTCATGCGACACCTTTTGCAGAGGCCCATTACCGAAAACCCGGTATACGGATGACTCGGTCAATCCGAAACTCACAGGGTGCATTGAATGCACTTCACTCGTGAACAAAATCGTCTCAAGGGATGCTTCGTGGTTGTGCAGGGCTTCGCCTCTGTTCCATGAACGACAGCATACATGATCTGGGCTGGTTGGAGCATCTTGCTGCTGGGCCGGTTCGTTATGGCGGACTGGCCTGGTGCCCGTCCTGCTTCATGCCCGCAGAGGAGTTACCGCCTACCTTTCACGAATGACATTGGTCCACGGAGGGGGCGGCTCGCTGAACCGGCCACATAACATCAATGTTAGACCGGTTGTTCTTTCACCAATCTTGAGTAGTCTCCACATTTGTGTCCAATTCTTTGAGGGAAATTGGGTACAATACTTTCTCAAATTATATGATTCCCATTCTCCTTTGTGAATTTTTCAAGACCCTACAATGTGTAACTGTTTTTTTCCAACAGATTGATCATGTTTATGGTCACACACTTGATCAAGTTCATATTGAAAATTAACTGAGTACTATGTGTATGGGTTTCAAATCATAACACATTGGAGATGTAGTCCTCCATAATATATTGAAATTCTTAATAATTCTATTTTTTCTTCCATAAATCAATGAGAATATTAAATATATATAATAAAGAAGCATTATAAAGAATGATATCTAAATTTGGTATACATATAGAATCACCCCCGACCCCCTTAGTGTCATCCACCCTTCTTGTGATCAAAATGAAATCTTTTCATAATTCCAAACCAGCTATCAAAAAATTACAGTCAACAATATAATAAAATTGGAGTTAAAAAACACACTAATGAAGAGAATGATGTAGTATCACAATAGTTATAGTTAAAAATAAGATTAAGGAATGATGATTCAATATCCTTTATGTTGAAAATATGGGAATATGCACCCATGATACTATCTCAAAGTAATTGGAAGATGTATTATATATTGGAAATGAGGTCACCAGGAAAACAATTTCCAAGGAAAATGGAATAGTTCCTTTAAAAAATGGTAAAAAATAATATTCATCCTACTTATCCACAAGAAATTTGATATTAAATGTGAGAAATTAGGTCTCTATGTAAACCAGTGCACTAATCAATGGGAGTTAGATAAAAATAGAATAAAAAAACTTTATAGACCATGGGAATAAAGAAATTCATATGGAAAGAATACTATTGAATTGTATAGTGATAATTAAGTAATTTTAGGTGTTGTTCATTCTAGATTTATAAATGTTATATGTCATAATTGTTTTCACTAAATTTTTTCAGCTAAATTATAAATAAAAACACCTTATAGTATCAATTTTTTACCAAATTTAGACGAATATCCATAATGGTTTATGGGATTAAGATTACGGAATGTTGTATTGTACATACATTAGATGAATTTTATTTGATTATTGAAATGTTTTGGCTATCTGTGAATTGAATTCTCATTAATCAAAAAAATAATAAAATCAGATTTTTTATTTTAAACCATCCTATTATCATCTAAAAGTGAATGGATGGCCATAATCTCTCTTGGAAAAATAATTCTATTATAGATTTTATGATACCTTGTCATAAAGTATGTTTTTATCAAATGAGTAAGGAAAAACACAAAATTAATATTGACCAATTATAATGGTAAAATATATATTTCCTATGTTGTTAAGGTTAAAATATCTCAATAAATTATAAGTTGACTCATGGATATCATTGACACACCAATATATATTTTTATTAGAAATTGAAAACTAAATAATGAGGACCAGAGTATTAAAATTGGGGACAATTTAACACCCTACAAAGTTAAATTATATTTTCCATTAAAACATAATGTGGCCAATAGCATGCTTCATAGACAACATTGAACAAAAATAAATTGTGAAGCATCTTATAACCATTAAAATTTAGTAATTGGATTGGTGAGAAAAAAATATAGGTAAATTCATTATGAAATAATTTCATAAATACAATAATGCCCATTTTTAATAATAATTCATTGATGACATTCATTTAATGGGACTAAATTACAAATAAGGCTATATGATGAAAATATATTTTCTCCTAAAATTGGATTTTTATGTGCTTTATTTTAAGAAAATATATACTAAATATATAAAATATATTGACGATATAAGTAATATAATAGCACCAATTTATTTAGTAATTCATAGGAAATATGATATAGAATAGTAAAATTGAAAAAATTATATTTTCCTAGGAAAATGGTTTTCATTGTATTTTTCAATTTTTCATTAAAAGTCAAATTATCAAATTAAATAATTTTTACATGACCAAATTAAATACAATTCTTATAATTATTTATTATTGTTGATTAAATTTATTTAAATTTTCAAAAACTATTTTCTTGGTGAATAAAGAAAAAATATCTATTTTTTAATGACATCCATTTTTTGATATTATCATAATATAAGGACTATCTATAAAAATTTGAAACGTTTTTATGTAAATACATTAACATATATAATAATTAAATAAATAATTTTTAAAATAATTTTTAAAATTTATAAAACCCATGATTATAATTTTGGTATATTTAGTAATATTTTTGTTTATGAACGGTTTTTATTCGTTTGTATTAGGAATTTTTTCCATCACATCTATAAATTAATTAAAAAATGTATTTCATATTTTATAATAGAATTTTCACAATATTTACTTATTTAAATTTCACTTATGGTCATAAATGATTTATTTCAATTATTAAAGATAATGACCATAATAATGTTGAAATAGTTATTTTCAATGATTTATTTTATTTGTGTTAAGTATTTTTTTATATAATAAATAGAAATGGTCTATTATATTTAAGTAATTTTATATTATTTTAACCCATATATATATAATTATTATCACCCATTAAATTGGTAATTAATAAGATCAATAAAACTTAATTGTTAAACAATTATTTTTTATAAAAACTAATTTTCTATATATTATATATTCTAATTTTAATTTTTTTCTCACATACAAGGAAATTAATTTATAATAAATTCAGTATATTGTTTTTGAACATAAAAAATTATATTTCATATCATTTAATTTTGAAAAAAATATATTTCTATAGGTAAAAACTATTTAAAAAAATAAAAAACGAAAAATGTAAAAGTAATGAAACTAATAGTAAAAGAATAAAAAAATTTATAAATAAGAAAATTATAATTTTGGTGATATTATATTTATTACCCCATCCCTCAATCAATTATTTTCCATTTTAATCCTCTTACCGTATAAAATTGTAAAAAAAATTAGTCGAATGAGTAAGTATAAAAGTAACATTTTCTTCACATATAAAAGGTGATCAATTCGAAAACATTTATCCTCCAATAATAAATAAATAGATGAAACAAAACTTAGACCTTGTGTCTCATAACCCCTATATCCGTGTCCTAGAGTCCTTGGTATTTCAAAGAGATCATGTTAAGGATTAATATAGTGTTACCTAAAGGTGAACATCCAAAGGGAGATGTAATGATCTAAACTATGCTCCTTTAATTCTTTCTTATCCACCCCCATAAAATATTATATATCCATTAAATTAGTATAAAATAATTAATATTAATATTATGAAATATTATAAATACAATCCAATAAAATATTTCAACCTTTTTTCAAAACCATTTGATAAATGAAGACAATGACATATGGGTCTGTTGACAACAACCTTCACGAACAATGTGTTCTAATTCTGTTAACTCAGAAAATGGATGGTTTAAAATAAAAAAATAATATAATATTAAGAAGAATAATAATATTTTTTCATGATAAATAATTCTATTTTTCCTCCCTCTCATTCTATGAAAAATGAGATTTTCCTCCTTATGTATGTGCATATTCCCACCTCCAGAGAATGAATTATTCTATTTTCCATTACCACCTAGCATGGTTTAATTTAAAAATATGTTTAATTTTTAAAATTATATTTTTGAAACTATTAATTTTATAAAAATTTAATTTTGTACACTCTATAATTGATATCATGAATAGACATTCGTAGTAAACTTACCTGTAATAAATGACCATATAGAGGAAACAAAATAAATTTTGGACTAATTTGGGAAAACGTATGAAACAATATAATTTTATCATAATGAAATAATTAAATAAATAAAAATATAAAATTATTAATATTATGATATTATTTTATAAAACATTTTACTATTATCAATATAACAATGATGATTTAGAGAAATTTATCGAACCACCTCAATTAACTGAAAAAAGGAATCTTTTTAATAAAGGAATAACACATGATAATAAATTGAATATATAAAATTAAATATAAGTGAACAAAATAATAATTTTTAATATAGACGAAATAGGATTTTTTTTTAAGAAGGTATTTGGCCATGCAACATGAATTAGGACCCTAGGTAATGATTTCTATATATAAATCACGATTCATTTAGAAATAATTTTTATTCCCCATTTTTTCTCTTTTTGATGTAAATATTTCAAATAGATGTTTTTTATTAATAAATTTATTGAAATATAATGGGTTTCAAAATCTATCACATGTTCTACATTTATATTTTTTTGAATGGAAATATTAAAAAGTCAGGAGTGGTTTGTTGACTAAAATTTCATCCAATTTGGGTCTTACGATATCATTATTTACTATTCATTTGTAATCATTCTTATTCAATAATTTATCAATTCGTCATGGTGAATCAAATTTTTCACATTAATGGTGTTAATTATTAAAAAACTAATTCTTTATTTGGTTATTTCATAAAATAATATTTTGTTAGGATTGAAACCTATCCATTCTAATTGATTTTTCTCCTCAATGTCCATTTTTTCTCTTCTCACCAATGTCGACAATTTTTATTTTGGAATCAATTTTTTTTTCATATATGACCCTAATATTTATCCTCACCCAATTCCAAAAGAAAAATTTATTTTCAATTTAATTATTTATGTTTCAAAAAATATATTTTAAAACTTTAAATGTGATCTTCCCAACCCCCTCGTTACTTTTGGGTTATACATTATCTTTCATTTTATCACTTTTTTTTATTGTTTTCTCATCTAATTAATCCATATTCGTAATATATGGTCAATATATATATACCTTTTTACATTACCTTTTTTTGTTTGGGATAATACATCTTTAGAGTTCCCTTCACGATTCTCTCTTTTATGTATAACTAATTTAAGTGAACATCCAAATTTCTTATTTCATGTCAAGTATAACCTCCATAAAATGTTATCATAAAAGAATATATTTTAAAAAATCATTATGATATAGAAACCCATCATGGGTCAACTCTTATCTAATGGAAAATAATAATCTTATCTCTTCTTTAATGATTTATTAATTATTTCATAAATCATCACCAAAGTAGATACTTTTTATTTTTGCATCACTAATATTGCTCATGAATTATTCTAAATTAGAAAATAATGTTTAGGAACTATATTTATTTTTCAAATACGAATATAAAAATTAATTTATTCAATATTTTATTTGGAAACATAATGATTTACCATTTGGTTATAGATTAACAAAATATTATGAAACCCACTTTTTTAGGATGGGTTTTATCATGCTTATAATTTTGGTATGGTTGATTCCATATATTGTAAAACATATTAATGTACATGTTATGAATATGAATAGTGTCCCTTGATAGTTATCTAATGAATTGGTATATTTTATCTCATGAGATAACATGTCTATTATATGGGTGGTTAAGCTAAGCACATAGTGTTATATTGTCTCAGTGGTGAGCCTTAAATTATACTTATAGTGAATAGTGTTTAGAGTGGGCATAATATGTCATATTATCTTGATATTAATCCATAACTATGGTGTATAAGTGGTAAACCTAAGAACACTATGTTATATTGTGTTGTTTGTGATCATTGAATTTTTCTTAAGATCTTATATATTATGTTTTCCCATATATTTAGGATTCCATAAACATATGTCATTATTACCTTATTTCAATTATCCATCTTATTTCACACTCTAATATTGTAGTATATGTTTTCCCAATTGATATTTCATGTTTCACTATCATTACTTCTGGATAAATCTTATTATTACATGTTATTTTAAATTTTATATTTCACCCCTATTCATGTTTTATTATTCGATTAATGTCTAAACCTTATTGTGATGGTGATAAGTTATCCATTACTATGTTTTTTATCTCATCCCATCCTTATATTTTAAATCCCTATGTTATGAAGATGATTATAACCTTTGAGAAGTCTATAAGGTAGTATATTATGGTTCAATTATTGATAAAGTTCACAAGTATCATAAAATATGTGGTTCATGTAGCTAATCCCTAAAGACAAAAAACCAACCATTAGTTTAACTATGAGTGTATTATGAGATGTAATGTTTATATTAATGAAATTTTGTAAAAAAAGATATTTTTATGTTGGATATATATAGTATTATTTTCTATTTTTATGTTTTAAATTGAATTTCCCAAGTTACAACTTGTCTAGAGGTATTTACGCTTGATTTGAGGTAGTTTTTTATCCATTTCCTATAATTGGAATGTCATTATGTTATTTTTTATTTTAAATACCTTAATTGTTAATTTAATTTTTTTTGTGATTTTTTCATTGAGTTTTATATTTTATTCCAAATTTAATTCTCACATTAAATAAATGAATTAAATTTTTATCATATTTTTTGAGTGGAAATTATAAAACTAAATTCTTTTGAAAAATGTTTCAGAATAGTATTTTTAATGGGTTTTAGTATATAAAGGGTTTGACTGTATTTGGGTCAAAGAAGAAATTAATGGTTTATGTATTGGATTTTATGTGTTCTAAGGAAGAAAAAAGTTAGTTCCATTCATTAATATTATGATTAGTTTTATAATTAATTTAACTAAAATATGATTTAAAAATTAATTTGAGATATTATAAGGGACTTAAAATACCATGTAGTTTGCAAGATGGATGATTTGGAACATTAAATATTTATCAGATTGTGTTGGTGTGTATGACCATATTTATCCCCTTTCATTTTTATTATTTTTATAGATTGTGACCCTAGAGGTAAATTTAATTGTTAATGTGATTGGAATAATGTGCCGAAATTTCTTGTGAGGGGATTGGAGGTGAGTTGAGATTTGTTTGAAATATTTAAATATCATTTTTTGCAAGATTGTTTTTTTTAATTTTTTTCTCACCTCATGTTAATCATTTAATGGGATCCCTAGGATAAGATAGAGGCATAGAATAATGATACACTTGTTAATACACTTTCATAAATCATCTACCTTGTTTTGTAGTATGACATTGATGGTTGGGAGGTTCTATTATGAAGATGATTACAATAGCTTAAAAATTTCATTATATGATTAATAAAAGAACATTTTTGTAATGGTTATTTTATTAATTTGCATGATCGATGTATATATAAATAAAATTACAAAAATAACATTACATTCCATGTAATAAAACCAATTACTACAGAAATGACTAGTGTAGGGCTATAGACTCTAAATAATAGTGGCCACACAATTATATGCTCCATATTATCATAAACCCAAATGAAGATATAATATTCATTAAAAACTATTCAATGAAAATAAACATTTGGAATACAATTCAAATTAACAGTTGAATTATAAAAACCATTTGGAATGAAGTAGTAAATATTTATGTTTAGTGTTATATATAGGGTATAATCCGAAATATGACCACAAAGTTATGACTGTTACATTACTATTACATTAAGGATGTTCTATAGGAATGATGGTCAATATTAACATTCAGAGTTATAACCATTGGTATTGTAGTATTTATGAATGTACGATTGTGATTAGCTTATAATAAGAGAATTTAAATGGGGTGATTTAATGCAGATGGATGAAAAAAAATACAGACCACATTTGTTCCTTATAAGAATTTGATACATATATATATATATATGTATGTATGTATGTATATATTCAGAGAAATGATCTGAGGCGGTGTGCGATTCAAATTCCTGGTGTGCCCAAAATTAATTTAACAAAATATTAATATATTTTACTATAGGAATGCATAGTTTCATACATAAAATGGGATAACTCTTAAAAATATAAACCCAAATCAGAATTTTGAGACCACTATTGATCATGAAATATAATGATTATCAGGGGAGTGACCTCAAATAGGTCAGAGTGGGGTGTTCAAATATTCCAACCATTGGCGGGTGTGGTTGGTTAAAATAAATAGTTACATTTATTTATTTTAATTAATTAAACCAATTTTTTTTCTATTAATACCCTCTGATGAAGATTTTTCTAGGGTTTAGTATATAAACACTGGGACTACTGATTGGAATTATTCCTGCTTTCATTGGTGAATCAAGAGACAACGATGATAAGACAATAGATTCTGGCTGATCGAGACGTAGAAAACACAATGATTCCTCCAATTCATTATAGAGTGTGTTATTCAATTATGAACCATCCAATATCTAGGTAGGACTCTTCAATTCATGGATTATGCCCTTATTGATTAAATTGATTGCCCAGGATTATCGTGTTCTGCGATTTGTACCAATTATCAGACTTTTTATGTACCCATGTATTGAAATTAATTATTTAATAAATTGTTATATAACTTGGATCTCATAATTGTATCTGTTGGCCACAAACTATGGTCAAATTAATGTTAAACATTTTATTTTATTGATTTTATCCCCCAAATTATTTAAATTATTTTCCATTGAGAAATGGCGCCATGGATCAATGATCCCAAGTGGTTCAAACCCCAATTAGACCCTTGGATTCATGGAGGGATCAAGTACGACAAACACATTATGGAATCATTGATCAAATCAAAGGTTTTGCAGGTTTTAGATTAATGGTTTCTTGATTGAGGATCCAAACTAGGACTTGGATATGATTTGAGGTGTTGTGTTTTATGGTGGACATGTGTTCATAAGAATCAATGGAATCATTTTTTAGGCAACCAAATAAGTGGAAACAGTGAGATATTACAAGACCCACTAATTTTGGGTGGTCATAAAATGTATCTAATGGTAGGGATACTAGATCTGCAGCATAGGGAATATATATAAATTTCTATAAAAATCACAAATTCACAGCATGTAGTCCAATGATCACAAAACATGTAGGTCCTTAACTGCAAAGTTTAGTGTTTCATAAAATTTTAAGTACCAAATGCCATGTGGGACCCCCACACATTATGTGACCTATTTCTAGTGACTAGTGTTCTACTATGGGAGTACATGGGAGTGGGAATTTCCATACACATGATGTGTGCCTAAATTCACAGACATGGGCATGGTTACATGACCTAGCCATAAGAACACAACTTTTCCCCAAGTAGCTTTGAAATTATGTGTAGTCCACCTGCACTCCATGTACTTCTACATTGGTTGGGAATAGTGTGCTCGTGAGGAACCAACCAAAAAAGAGGGACACACACCATTTAGGTCCCCTATATTATGTGTACCACTATTTTCCATCTAAAGAAACCTCAACCTCTCATATCAACTTTGTTTGGACCAAATGTTTGCTTGAGAGTAGCCTATGTTGAGTTTTTTTAATTAGAACATGATTTCTACTTTTTTTTGTATTTTAGGATATGTTTCAATATTTTCAATGCATTAATCTTAGTTAGTGATAAGACACTATTTTATTGAATATTTTATTGATAATAAATGATATAATATCCTCACATTGTGTTAAATATGTTTAATTAGAAAGTATTTGGGATTAGATCTTTCAATTGAATATTTGATGAAAATTCCAGTTTTACCCTTTATAATGCACTGTAGTATTTTGAAGATACATATTTTTATATTTATTATTTGAATTTGACATTTTGTAATAGTGTTTATAACTTAATTATATACAACTTGTATTCAGGACACTAAATCTAAAGAGTGCATTTGGTTGTTGAAAATGGGCCATCAAGTCAAAGTTGGGCTGGACTCGCCATAATGGAGAATCTTCTGTATTTCGGCCATAACTCCTTCATCTGGGCCTAGATTAAGCCCATATTTTTATAGAAGATATAGGACCCATATCCTCACATATTAGCCTTGTGGAAGGCAGGCCAATTCACGCGTTTTGTAGTTAAATGGGCGTTTCAAATTGGAATAAAATATTTGGCCGAATTTCCGCATTCACACTTGAAACCACTTGTAACCTCTCCTCCCCTCCCCTCTATAAATTTGATTTCTTCTTATTTGGAGGGTTTGGGACGTGAATTAGGAGATTTTAGGCATAGGATAATTTGTTTCACACAAATTCTCCGTCCATTGTAATAGGGGTATCTCTTGAAGCAAGGATCCCCTCATCGAAGCCTCCTTCTCTTCTTCATTTTGTAATGTTTTCATTTGTGTAATAAACTTATTTGATCTTATTTTATTCTTCATATTTTCTTCTGTTTTGTTTAAATTTATTCTTCTCTTAATCTTCCTAATTGGGTTTTAATTCTTGAGTATAAGCGTTATTGGGTTATACCCATTATAAACCTTTTCACATGCAAAACGCTTCTACGATGATTACGCCACCCATGGAAGAGTAGACTTTTAGTAATCGATCTATATTCTACCATCTTCATTTAATTATTTTGAATCATTGAGATACTGTAATTCACTTAATATTATCCATGAATTGTGTTTTTAAATTTTAAGAAACTAAGCAAGCGATTGAACAATTAACACAAAAAAACGCGAGGTTGAGATTTTGTGTAAATTGTCAGAGCGCAATCTTAATCGGTAATACAAGACCACATGGTATACATTTATAGAGTTCAAATATAATCCCAAAACACAATTCATCCTCATTTACAGAGGGTAAATGTGCTTTAATTTACCACTGACCATAAGCTAATCTTAGAACTTCAATCAAAGCAGGGTGCTGTGATTGCATATTCCGAAGTTAGCCTAGGGTTAAATTCACTTCATCTTTGTGGTAAACTTTATTCTCGTAGGGTTCGGGATTTAACAAATTAAAGGATCATAATTAAGTGAATATTGATTTAAATGATAATGATTAATAATAGAGAGACGAGGTAGAGTTAGATCGATTACGCCGTTTAAAATATTTTCTAAAAAAACATCTTCTTGTTGTTTCTTTTTAATCATACTTCATTTCAAAATTAAAAAAAACAAATGAAATCTTATTCCTTCAAACTTCTTCTAGATTTATAAACTATAAACAACCACTCACCATACTTTAAAGTAGTGTTTTTATTCCCTTTTATTTTATTTCTAGAATACCTCTGAAAGGTTTTTTTAATTCACTTCCTCCTTTGAGAGATGACCTTGGTTAGCCACTCTGCTGCACCTAAGTACCCCAAAATCACACTAATCATTTGAGGGAGCCCACGATAGCGCTCTTCCAAATTGCCGCCGTTTCTGGGGAGGCAAGTAAATATTTCAACCAATTAGAGGTATTTATTTTATTTTACATTTTATTCTCTTCCTCTCTTCTTTCTTCCTTCTTTACCCAATCTGATTTTTCTTCTTCTTCTTTTATTTTCTTCTACTTCTTTTTGGACCATCAACTCAAACTTCCCATTTTTATTTTACTATGGTCCACTTTCTTTCTTTTTATTTTTATTTGATTTATGACACGAACTAATCCCGAAGATCTCTTAGATCTTGACCCTAAGATTGAACGTAGCCTTAGGGCTCGAATCAGACATTCTTGGTCTACAGGAAGTTTCAATATTCAACAAGTTGGTGAATTTTTATCTTATGGAAACATTGAAATTGGAATCAATTCAAATTCAGACATAAAAGAGGATCCAATGGCTGGAAATAACGGAAATGAACTTAATAGAACCATTCGAGAATTGGATGCACATGATATTAACTATCAACCAAATTGTATTGCATACCCAAACCTCGAATCAGACTTTGAATTGAAATCTAGATTAATTCACCTTCTTCCAAAATTTCATGGCTTATCTGGTGACGATCCAAACAAACACCTTAAAGAATTTAATGTGGTTTTCTGAACCCTTAAACCAAGAAATGTTTCTGAAGATCAAATAAAATTAAGAGCATTCTCATTCTCACTTGATGGAGCTGCAAAAGATTGGATGTATTATTTACAACCCAAGGATGTAACTTGTTGGAACGATTTAAAATGTCTTTTCTTGCAGAGATTTTTTCCAGCATCGAGGACCACTTCCATTCGTAAGGAGATTTCGGGGATCAAGCAAGCACAAGGGGATGGAGAGGAGCATGGTGGATACCACAGCTGGAGGAGAATTGGTGGACAGGACACCAGTAGATGCACGTGCGTTGATCGACAAGATGGCCCAAAACTCCCAACAATTTAGTGATAGAGGTACACCACATGTCAGGGGAGTACATCAGGTAAGTCCTTCTTCTCTTGAAAGTCATTTGATTGATACTAAGTTGGAAGAATTGACCACTATGGTGAGGAAAATTGCTTTGTCACAAAATACATCTCTACCCCCCTCCTTCAAGGCCTTGTGGTATTTGCATTGAGACAAGCCACCCAACTGACTGTTGCCCACAACTCCAAGAAACAGAAGATTGTGCAGTAGTGTTCTCTGGGAGACCATATCAGCAGCAACAACAACCACCATATCCCCAAAAGAAGTTTGATCCAGCATACAACCAAGAGTGGAAAGATCAGTCGGACATGAGGTATGGCTCTGGACAACAAAAAAGACCCCCTTTTCAACCAAACATCCAGCAGCCTCCACCTTGCCAACAAGGTTTCCAACAACCCCAAATGAGATTCGAAGCTCAAACATCAACGAGTTAGCAACAAGGGAATCTCCAACACAAGGTAGACTCTAACACTGATGATATTTTGAAACAAATTGTTCTTAGTCTACAAAATGAGTTGAAGAGTCAAAGTTCGGAGTTGAGGGAGTTGAAGACTCAAATGAGCCAGATTGCCACCTCCCGCCATGAACTTGTAAGTAAGAATTCCGGAAATCTACCTTCCCAACCCACTCCAAATCCAAAGGGGAATGTTAGTTCCGTCACATTGAGAAGTGGGAAGCAAATGAACGATACATCTGTACCTACCATTCCACCAGGATTCACCTCTACTCCAGAGAAGCCGTATTCCATACCAACTCATGAGAAATCCAAGGAGAAAGATAAAGGTAAGAAAAATATTGATGATGTTCCTCCTAAACCCCTTCCTTTTCCAAAAAGGGTTGTTCAAACCAAGAAGATGGCTGAAGAAGCAATGCAAAAGGAGGTTTTGGACACATTCAAGTGTGTGGAGATCGACATTCCTCTACTTGAAGCCATTAAGAAAATCCCAAGGTATGCCAAATTCTTAAAAGAACTCTGCCCCAATCGAAGAGGGATCAAGGGAAATGAGAGGATAAACCTTGGAAGGAATGTCTCGGCACTCATTACACCAACTCTAGCAATGCAAACAAAGTGCAAGGATCTAGGGACATTCACCATCCCATGAACCATAGGGGAGTTGCACTTTTCTGATGCACTTTGTGATTTAGGTGCTTCCTTAAATGTGATTCCTCACTCTGTATTTTCTTCCTTATAGGTTGGTGAGTTGAAGACAACAAGAGTAGTGGTGCAGTTGGAGAATAGAGCGATGACATATCCAGCGGGAGTCCTTGAGGATGTACTTGTCCGGGTAAGAGACATGATCTTTCCAGCAGACTTCTATGTGCTTAACATGGAGGATGATCAGGTAAGTTCTCATGCCCCCATTATCATAGGTAGGCCCTTCCTCAAAACTGCAAAAACTATCATAAATGTCAATGAGGGTACACTTTCCATGGATTTTGGAGATGAAGTTGTGATATTTAATGTTATGGATTCCATGAAGTACCCCTCAGAGGACCATTCTGCTTTTGTTATCTCCCATTTTGAACCACCAAATAAAAACTCCATAGAATTTGATTGTCCTGTGCTTAGGGAGATTATGATTATTGGTTTGATTTTGTGTCTAAGAGCACTTCCACAAATGTTACTAATACACAATCCTCACTTGGATTTTATTTTGATGTGGATTCATATTCTGATTTTGATCATGTTCACTCTGATTATGACATGGCTGTTGAGTATGATGATGGATTTGATTCTTTATTCTCTAATTTTGATGATGTATATTCTGATACTAATGCTCTTTGTGTACATATTTCAGTTCCTTCAATGTATCCATCCATACTATAGCCTCCTTCATTAGAACTCAAGCCATTGCCACCAAATCTGAAATACTCATACTTGTTGAGTGGTGAGATATTACCTGTTATCATTTCTAACAATCTCCCTTTTGGACATGAAGAAAAGATTTTGAATATTTTGAGGGAGAAAATCAGGGTGATTGGGTGGACCTTGGATGAAATATCAGGTATTAGCCCCTCCATTTGCATGCATAGGATTCTCTTGGAGGATGGGGATAAACCGGTGAGATAGCCACAAAGGAGACTCAATCCCACCCTCCTGGGAGTTGTTAAAAAAGAAGCTGAGAAATTCCTTGAGGCAGGTATAATCTTTCCCATTTCATATTCTCAGTAGGTAAGTCATATTCAGGTTGTGCCTAAGAAGAGTGGTGTTACTATTGTTAAAAATGAGAAAGATGAGTTAGTTTCAATGAGGGTGAAAAACAGTTGGCGTGTGAGTATTGATTATAGGAAACTAAATCAGTCCACTCGCAAGGACCATTTCCCCATCCCATTTATTGATCAAATGCT
Source organism: Viscum album (assembly GCA_963277665.1). Lineage (NCBI taxonomy): Eukaryota > Viridiplantae > Streptophyta > Magnoliopsida > Santalales > Viscaceae > Viscum > Viscum album. Next base: position 448,637,116 of record OY728119.1, read on the forward strand.
TGAGAGACCAGCTGGGAAAACACACTATTGTTGCTTGGATGGATTTTCTGGAAATTTTCATGTTCCTATAGCTCCAGAGGATCAGGAGAAGACTATATTCACCTGTCCCTTGGGCATATTTTCATACCGGAGGATGCCTTTTGGACTTTGCAACGCCCCAGGTACCTTCCAGAGATGCATGGTGAGTATTTTTTCTGATTTTATTGAGACCTGCATGGAGGTATTTATGGATGATTTTACAGTGTATGGATCCTCATTTGATGAATGTATAAAGAGTTTGGGAAAGGTATTGAATTGTAGTATTGAGAAGAATCTGGTCCTGAACTTTGAAAAGTGTCATTTCATGGTAGAGCATGGCATTGTCTTAGGGAATATAGTGTCAAAACATGGGATAGAGGTTGATAGATCTAAGATAGACATTATTTCATCCTTACCATATCCTTCATGTGTGCATGATGTTAGATCTTTCCTAGGGCATGCAGGATTTTATCGGCGCTTCATCAAAAAATTTAGTATGATTGCTCTTCCTATGTCACGATTACTCCAAAAGGATTCTGATTTTGTGTTTGATGATTCTTATAGGACTTCCTTTAATGATCTAAATAAATGTCTGACCACACCACCTATCATACAGCCCCCACGGTGGGAGATTCCTTTTGAGCTTATGTGTGACACCTCCAACTTCACGGTTGGAGCTGTCTTATCTCAGAGGGTGGAAGGACGTTCACATGTGATTGCCTATGCATCAAAGACATTGGATTCAGCCCAATAAAACTAAACTACCACAGAAAAGGAGTTTCTTACTGTCATATTTGCTTTAGATAAATTTCGTTCATATTTATTGGGCTCTAAAGTAGTTGTTTTTTTGACCATGCAGCTTTGAGATACCTCCTAAAGAAGCCAGATGCAAAGCCACGACTTATCCATTGGATGCTCCTTCTTCAAGAGTTTGACCTTGAGATAAAGGACAAGAAGGGGTCATAGAATTTGGTGGCAGACCACATGAGTAAGATTACTCACACAATAGAGGATGACACCTTGGACCAGGTACCACTTTGGGACAATTTTCCCGATGAGCATCTTTATTCCATCTCAGATACGCATCCTTGGTATGCTGATTTAGTGAACTACCATGTTGCCTCTGAAATACCTACAAATTTAAAGAAACATCAAGTCCAAAAATTAAAAATTGAGTCTAGGTTTTATGTGTGGGATGATCCTTACCTCTGGTGCATGTGTAGTGACCAAGTCATTAGGAGGTGTGTTCCCGATAATGAGTTTGAGTCTGTTCTGCATTTCTATCATACACTTGCTTGTGGTGGACACTTTGGACCCCAACGGACAGCTAGGAAAGTTTTAGACTTCGGATTATATTGGCCTAGCTTATTTCATGATTCCCATGTGTTTTGTAAGTCATGCCATTGTTGCCAACACACTGGAAATATTTCAAGGAGACACGAGATGCCCCAACAACCCATTTTATTCTTTGAGATTTTTGATGTTTGGGGAATTGATTTTATGGGTCCTTTTCCTAGTTCATTTGGATTTTTTATATTTTTGTTTATGTTGATTATGTGAGTAAATGGGTGGAGGCCAAGGCCACCAGGACTGACGATTCTCATGTTGTAGTTGATTTTGTCAAGGCTCAAATTTTCTGCAGGTTTGGAGTACCAAAGGCTATCATCAGTAACCAAGGGACACACTTTTGCAATAGGAATTTTGCTTCCCTCCTTCGAAAGTATGGGGTGGCACACAAAACATCAACACCATACCACCCCCAAACAAATGGCCAGGCTGAGGTTTCATATTGTGAGTTGAAACAAGTTTTGGAGAAAACTGTGCAGCCAAATAGGAAGGATTGGAGCACGTTCTTGGATGATGCATTGTGGGCTTATAGAAAATCATACAAGACCCCCATTGGTATGTCCCCATTTCGGATTGTTTTTGGGAAATAGTGTCATCTCCCAGTGGAAGTCAAGCATCGGGTATATTGGGATATAAAGAAATGCAACATGGAATTGGCCCAAGATGGAATTCAAAGGAAGTTGCAAATTCAAGAGCTTGAAGAGATTTGAATGTCATCATATGAGACCTCAAGGCTCTACAAGGAAAGATCAAAAGCAGTTCATGATAAAATGATCCAGAAAAGGGAGTTTCATGTTGGAGAGAAAGTCCTACTCTACAGTTCACGACTGAAGTTGATGCCTGGTAAGTTGCGTTCCAGATGGTTAGGTCCTTATATTGTATCTAATGTTTTTCCTTATGGTGTAGTGGATATCACACAAGAGGACACTAGAAGGAGCTTTACAGTCAATGGGAAACATTTTAAGAGATACATTGAGGAACTTCCTACTGATGTAGTGGATTTTATCACACTGCATGACCCCATCATCACTTGATCACATCAGGTTGTTCCTAACCCTTTCAATTTTATATTTTTTTCCTATTTAAAAATTCTTCATTTCATGTTCATATATCATCTCATAGGTTCAAATTGAGGAAAATGCAATATTTTAAGTGTGGGGGAGGGAACCTTTTAGTTGAGTAATTTCAATTGTTTTCCTTTAAAAAAAGAAACCAAAAAAATTGTGTGTTTTTCAAATTTTGTGTGTTTATTTTTCAGTTTTCTTTGTGTTTTTTGAAATTTTTGAGCTGAAATGATTCTCATAACAATTTTGAAATGCATATCAATGAGTGAAACAATTTATCCCTTGAATCTAATATTAAATGAATGATGAAAATGACTTTGTTTCAAGTTCAAATATTTAGTAATTTCATAGAAAGTAAGCTGAATTTTGAATCCCATGCCACATCTCACTGTCTTTATATTTGAAATCACTATCCGGTGAGGCTTCTAAACCATTATTTTCATATTCTTTACATTCACTTCACTTCTTGATAGAACCAAACCATGCTTGATTTAACAAGAATTTGATCTATTCATGTCAAAACTTGAGGGTTTGAGGTACATATGATTAAATGATTGAGGCATTTGTTTGGTATTAAATCCACTATTTCAAATAATATTTTTTTATAATGGCTTACCTTGAATATTTAATCCTTGTATCCCTTATAAGCCATGCACAACCTATTAGGTTAGCCACATTACAAGCCAATTTTCCCTATCCAACCAACTCTTGAAGTGAAATTGCATAATCTAGTTGAGATTAAGTGTGGGGGAATCTATCTTGTATTGTGCCACCACATTCTGTGATAATTTGGGTGGAAAATTAAATTCTGAAGAGATGTGTTTTCTACTAAAGAAATTCATTATATTGAAAGTTGTGCCTTTTCTGGAGCGTTCATGACAAGTGAAGTTGTGCCGTTTCTGGAGCTTCTAATTGAGGTGGAAAGATGTGCCTATCTGGAGCTTTCAAGAAAATCATGTTTGAGAAGATTGACAATTTTTTATGCTGAAATGAAGAATGGTGTAAACTTTTCATGACTTTTCATGATGATGGAGGTGAATTGATACTATGGGGATTAATGAGGAGACCATATTTAAGTGAAAATTAGATTAATGCAATTTTCCTTCAAAAAGAGTCAAGTCCTCCTTATTCAGCCTCAGATTTTTTCACATCTAAATCCTACCAACCGAATGCCACAGAACAACCCTGAAAAGTCCTCATGATAAACATATTTCCTCTACTCACATCGGGTAGCGATTTAGGAATCTATCATGCCTATGGTGTTCCTTGTATGAGTTTGGATATGAAATACATTGCAAAAAAATGATATTTGAGTGATGAGAGAAAATTCAAGCGAGGTAAGTGTTTTGTGCATGAGAGGATAAATGAAGTGGAAATATATTGAATGATATAAATGGAGAACTTGAAATAAGGTTTTTTATGAGGCATGATATCTTTTGTTTCTGGGTGTGTAATTTTTTGATCTCAAGGATATGTGTTTTAAAATTGGTTTTGATTTGACATTGATGTTTACTTGATATGAGGTTTTGCTCAGGAGTGAAAAAGGGTAAGTGTGGTGTAGTTGATAAGACACTATTTTATTGAATATTTTATTGATAATAAATGATATAATTTTCTCACATTGTGTTAAATATTTTTAATTAGAAAGTATTTGGGATTAGATCATTCATTTGAATATTTGATGAAAATTCCAGTTTTACCCTTTATAATTCACTTTAGTATTGCGAAGATAAATATTTTTATATTTATTATTTGAATTTTAAATTTTGTTACAGTGTTCCTAACTTAATTATATACAACTTTTATTCAGGACACTAAAGCTAAAGATTGCATTTGGTTGTTGAAAATGGGTCATGAAGTCAAAGTTGGTCTGGACTCTCCAGAATGGAGAATCTTCTGTATTTAATCCATAACTCCTTCATCTAGGCCGGGATTAAGTCCATATTTTTAGAGGAGATAGAAGACTCATATCCACACATATTAGCCTACTGGAAGGCCGGCCAATTCACGCGTTTTGGTGGCCAAATGGGCGGTTCAAGTTGGAATAAAATATTTGGACGAATTTCCACATTCACACTTGAAACCACTTGTAACCTCTCCTTCCCTCCCCTCTATAAATTGGGGTTTTTCTCATTTTGAGGGGTTGGGACGTGTATTAGGAGATTGGAGGAAGAGGATAATTTTTTTCACACAAATTCTCTAACCATTGTAAGAGGGGTAGCTCTTGAAGCAAGGATCCCCTCATCGAAGCCTCCTTATCTTCTTCTTTTGTAATGTTTTTATTTGTGTAGTAAACTTCTTTGGTCTTATTTTATTCTTCATCTTTTCTTCTATTTTGTTTAAATTTATTCTTCTCTTAATCTTCCTAATTGGGTTATAATTCTTGAGTAGAAGCGTTATTGGGTTATACCCATTATAAACCTTTGCACATGCAAAATGCTTCTACGATGATTACGCCACCCATGGAAGAGTAGTCTTTTAGTAATCAATCTATCTTCTAACCTATTCATTTAATTCTTTTGAATCATTGAGATACTTTAATTCACATAATATGATCCATGAATTGTGTTTTTAAATTTCAAGAAACTAAGCAATCAATTGAACAGTTAACACAAAAACACGTGAGGTTGGGATTTTGTGTAAATTGTGAGAGCGCGATATTAATCGGTAATACAAGGCCACAAAGGATAAATTTGTAGAGTTCAAATATATTCCCTAAAAACAATTCATCTTCATTTCCAGAGGGTAAATGTTCCTTAATTTACCACTGACCATAAGATAATCTTAGAACATCAATCAAAGCAGGGTGATGTGATTGCATGTTCCGATGTTAGCCTAGGGTTAAATTCACTTCATCTTCATGATAAATTTAATTCTCATAGGGTTCGGGATTTAAGAAATTAAGGGATCATAATTAAGTGAATATTTGTTTAAATGATAATGATTAATAATATAGTGAATAGGTAGATTTAGATCGATTACGCCTTTTAAAATATTTTCTAAAAAACATCTTCTTGTTGTTTCTTTTTAATCAAACTTCATTTCAAAATTAAAAAAAAATGAAATCTTTTTCCTGCAAACTTATTCTAGATTTATAAACTATAAACAACCACCCCCCATACTTTCAAGTAGTTTTTTTATTACCATTTATTTTATTTCTTGAATACCTCTGAAAAGTTGTTTTAATTTACTTCCTCCTTTGAGAGACGACCTTGGTCAACCACTCTGCTGCACCTATGTACCCCAAAATCACACTAATCATTTGAGGGTTCACACGACAGCGCTCTTTCAGTTAGGGGATGAGAGATGATGGTAGAGAATAAGAAGGATCACCAGAGGCACTAAAGTGTCACCCTTTTATTAGGATAGGACATGAATCCTCTAGAAGTTTATAGAGTGGAACTTTCTTGTTGAGTAGGGAAAGGGTCCTTGTCAAACTCTTAGACTGTCAACCTCTAACTAGGATGGGTAGGGAACCTCTACATACTATTATAGTGGCTCTCCTAAATTAGGATAGAACAAGGGTAATCTACGTACCACCAAGTGGCACCCTCCTATGGAGACAGGGCACGAGTCACCTACTACAAGAGAAACACCCTATAGCTGGGATGGTTATGGATCCTATATTAACTATATGATTGGAACCCTCATCAGTACGAGGGGATGGATCCATAACTATTAGAGTGTCACCCTCGAGCTGGGCTGAGGATTGGTCGTCTACCATTTACTCGAGTATCACCCTCCTACAGATTCAGGGAATGGGTCCTTCAGCAATCTACTAATTGAATCCCTCTTATTATACTATGTCATGAGTCCTCAACCAATATATTGATTTCCATCAACAATGTGGCACATTGTAAAGGTGTGTCTTCCCATGGATGTTTTCTGTGGGGAAAACGGACGAGAATCTATGGATCCTTGATTTAACATTGGACTTGATGGATTTGTTTGTCTATGTTGGGATATGAGATGGATACCCATTTATCTCTTGACATTGGGTTTCTTTGTATTGAGAATATATATATATATATATATATATATATATATATCCTTGTTGTTGGATTATTTTTACTCTCTTACATTTCGATGATTTTTCTACTATTTATATTTTATTATCACGTCTCTTACTACTCAACCTTCTGATTTCAATGCATCCTACTAGGTAAGTATATACTCACCCCTATATGAGATTATCCCACATGTTTTATGTCTTAGTAAGATGAAATATAGGTCGGTGTTGACTACATATAAGCCTAGGGATACTTGGTGCATTGTACCATGTATGGTGGTCGGAGATTGGAGATCAGGAGATGGACTCTCTCGATACTTTTATATTATTGTCTTCTTAAGATGCTATATCTTTCTAGTCTGGTGTTTATTTCCCTCCTTTACATTTAGTTTTCACTATTATACACATGTACACTTTAATGCTGCAACCCCAGTTACCCAGAGTCAGTGAATTATTATGTAACATTGGCATGATCACAAAAGATCAAGTCTCAAAAGACCGATTAGTTTACTATCTTTGGAAACACTAGATACACTCATAAATGTTACATTACATCATAAAGAGAAAACTACAATAACATGGTCTCCATAGTCCACACTCATATCCCCTTCAGACTATCCCTGCAGGTCAGTCATAAAATATTTCTTCACATCCTGGAAAAAATAAAACATAGAAATGGGTGAGCTCATATGGTTAGTAAGGATAACAATATAGCGGAAACTTTCATAAATAAACATAAACATTTAAGGCAATTTATAACTAAAACAAAAGCCTTTTAAACATTAACTTCGGCATAATATGGAAAAAAATAAAATGAAATAATGCCATTTAATTATTCACATTGATATTCGACTACTCGAATAATCACATGAAATATCAATAACCACTTTTATAATGATGGAATGCATAATGCCATACTATTACAACCACATATTCATGGCCTTGTTCCAAGACTACAAATAAGATTTTTTCAAGGCCTTGTTCCAAGACACTAGTTTATCTCATGAGACCTACCGATGCATCGAGGACCTATAGCAGGCTCCACCCGTCACTTATTAAGTCCAATTCATTCCTTATACAAAAAGGTTTAAACATATCATAAAGCATAACATAATCGTATCACATAAAACGTGCATAAAGAAACACAACATTTACACATTTAAATCACAAGATATCAATACAACACATTGATTTAATAAATAAATTATCAAAACCATTTTCAATAACAAAATAAAATAAAATTAAAACATGGTATTTATTTTTTATTTAATGAATGTTATGTCTTGTAGAGGAAGCTGAAACTCAAATAATGGTCACGGCGGAAGAGAAGTCGTTTTCACCGCATACGTATGACAAAAAAACATTCCCATTTGACATTTAGTAAAACTATTCATATAAAAAAGATTCATTTTTAATAAACATAAAATTCAAAGGGGTTTATGCACCATATAAAATAAAGTCTTGTATTAATACAAAATATGCCTCAATGAAAGAAGATTGAGACGAAGTCCCTTACCTCGTGTCCGACTTGACTCGATCATTCTTTAATCTCCTGAATAATAAACTAGAGTAAATTTATACTTTCTTAAGAACCTTTTTCAAGTTAATTATTCATTTTATATAACTTATTACCACGTTATGAACATTATGTAATTATTTAAGTTAATAACGATCATTTTGTCGATCTTTGGTACTTGAGTTAAAAATAAACATCTTATAATTACAAGTTGTTCATGTGGTAAAATATACATTATATCCATAATTATATTCATGATTTAGATATCTTATATATAATTTATATCCATTATATACATGAATTTATAATATTACATAACATTTATAGGTAAGAAATGAAATGCACAGTTCATGGAGACGGTAAGTCGTACGTATGCAGGAACGCTACTTTCATTTATATTTCATATTTAATGGAATGAAATTATAATGATATAAAGTTATATAATAATTCCAGTATAATATCATATATAATATCATTAACTATATCCTTTTTATGTCCCACATATGGCATTAACGATTCAAATCACTTTGAGGGGGCGGTAGTCTGCACTTCCTAAAATGAAATTATCACTTTTAACCATAATGGAAATCATATAATTATTCCATAAATGACAAATAAAGAAGCATAAGGAAAACATAAAAATAATATATATCATATATAAAAATATTTTCATCATAATGGCCACCATGAGAGGAGTTAAAAGAAGATTGAACAATCATCGTTTCGTGAGGGAGTAATTCGCAACCCACAGAAACAGTATGTTCTTTAACCATTAGATGAAGGTGTGTGTAAGTGTAAATAAAATACTTCTCATAAAAACATACACGTATATTTAGGATACTGGTTTTGTTACAAAAGAAAAGAATAAAAAGAATTTAAGTGGTTGGAGAAGGAAAATAAAACAAAAGAACATAAGAGAAGACATTACCTTAAAATCGGGTAACTCTTTTTTATTTGAGCCAAAGGCTTCCTTGGGAAGACTTCTACCAAAAGTGAGGCTTCTAGGAGTAAGATATGGAAGTTGAGAGAGTATTTGGTCAGATTCTGTCTGATCCAAATGGCTTTGAAGGTGTGAATAAGCTGGTTGTGGTGGGGGCCTTTTATAAAAGGAGAGGAGGGGCACTCTTGGAAAGTCATGAAATGTAACTTTACTGTGAAATGATTTTCGGATTTTAAAGGTCCCACAATGATATATTTCGAGTATAAGGTGATAAGGGTTCGAAATATACCCATACAATAGGTTTCATATAAGTTTATGTCTTAGATTTTACCTTATCTTTTCATTTTATTTAAATTGTTCATTAATGAGGTAATCGCTGCATCATCATGGTGTCGTAAATAAATTTATTTATTTAATATCTATAAAATTATAAACAAATTACCATGATGTAGGAAATCGTTTTATATTTCCAATTAATATTTATAGTCTAAAATTTAACTTATATAACACCATGTAATAATTGTTTTAGTAAAACAACATATGTTTGTGACATTTTATTTTTACTTTAAATAAAAAGTTATTAATGTCATTTTCTTACCCAAGTGGCTCTATGGGGTCCCAAAGTTGACCCATAGATTGTCATGGTCGGACATGAATCATCCAATAAGGTTAGAATAAGTGTAAAGGTAATTTAATATTATTATAACATTATATTTACCTTAAATTACACTAATTACCTTTAATCACGATAAATAAAACTTAAAAGTTACTATTTGCCAAAAATTATTTTCATCTCATTGAATCACATTTTACATAATAATTACAACCATGTATGTCGGATTTTTGAAATTCAATTCACATAAGTGGTAAAATTTCATTTAACCGAAAATTTAGTTTTTTAACTACCACTTAGTGGTTTCACTATTCATAAAAATTGAAATTTTTCAGAAAAATAACAAAAATTCACCCTAAGATATATTTTATATTTCTAATTAAAAATGATGTCTATTTTAAAAAATTAAAAACATATAAGTTGAATTAATTAATTTAATAATTAATTCCCACTGTCACAACAAATAGCGTGTTTTTAAGAAACAATATATATCAAAAGATTGACAATTTTTTATGTCTAATTTCAAAGTGAAATTAATTTTAATGACCACCATTGGATAAAATGGAAAAAATATATTCTAATTATACTTTAAAACCACTAAATATAATAATTTATCACTATAAATTATTTTTATTAAAAATGTTGTTTTTAAGTATTTTCTCAATTCATCGAAAATTGGAAGTTCTCGAAAAAATACTAAAAATTCAATGTAGGCTAATTTCAATATTCCGAATCAAAAAATGAAGTCCATTCTGAAATATAAAATTTATATAATTTCAAAAAGTGGGTATTACTATTCATAACAGATACTTTGATAGGTCGTAGTGTGTTAGAATCTCGAACTTGGGTACAATGCAAGCTATTGAATTATTGAAGGAGAAGCGTACCGTGGAAGCTTGGGGTGTTACATACACCATGGTGGTTTTTCATTTTTTCTTTATACATTATTTTTTTCTTATTTATTTTATTATTCCTCGACATTTTATTATTAATATGGTCACGTCTGTGCATACATGTGCATTAGGTAAGTACCTACCCATGTTAGATATTCCTTTCATCACTTGTCTCCATCCCCTGGAATGTGGAGGTAGGCAGGGGGTAGTTTTGGATCGAGCACTATTGTGTCAGGTCATGATAGTTTGGAATCAAAGGTTGTTTGATCATTATTACAGTGTTTTGAGTAGTCCCCTTATGAAGATTATGTTGGGATTTAGGGAAAAAATTTCAAGGTTCCTCAATTGCAAATCTCATGAAATGTAACATAGTGTTAATGTGATGGATGATTTGTCTATTTACTATGAACTTGACTACCTGTTTTTTGAATCAACATACCGATATATTGGTTGCATGGATAAAATAGTACATGCATCTTATAGGATTGAGTTTTTTAATTTCCTTTTTGAGTTAGCTCCCCATTATATATATATATATATAATCTCATCTTACTGTGGTATTTATTTATTAAATTCTCCAGATGTCTCTATGATGATATCAAATTAGGATACATGTTCCTAAACATGAAAATGATCTTAGAAGTGATAAGGCCTTGGTTTGGGGTCCATCCAATGTGATCATTCCTGAAAGTTGGTGGGTATCATCACCCCACATTATGAGAAACAAATCATACCAATAAGATAGGTTGAAGATACAAACAGTCTTAGATCACTCTCTGTTTTCCATTGCTATAGGCCACTGAGGTTCTACGGTGATCTAGATCATTAGGTAGTAGGAAAATGGATAGATTCAGTCGTACCTTTTTTCATGATTATTTAGATAGGGATGAATCTAGTTATTGGAATAGAAGATATAATTTTCCAAATATCATATAGGCGATGGGGGATTCTTGTTACCTAGATACATAGTGATTCAACACTCTCTTGGACTGACTTCCACCTGTTGTTTCGTGTGGAGTTCTACCACTCTAATTTTCCCGTTAGTTTGGATTCCAGAGCATTTGGAACTATGTTAGGGTGGCATCAAAGTGTCCATGTTTATGTTAAGGTTTAAGAACCATATGTGGTACTCTCATGACATGATCTATGATTGATAACATCAAGCACAAATGTTAGTGTAGAGACACTTTAGATAGATTCACGCCAGTGTGGTTCCCTTTTACATTACCACCTATACTGGGTTGTTGTAGTGGGAACTGGGGATAAAGATCTTACTACCATACGAATACAATGAAGCTAGAGTATGAATTGGGTATCATAGGGCTATAAAATATTTATCTACTATAAGATTCTAGTCGACATGATCTCAGTGGAGGATTTATTCCCACGATCAAGGTTAGAAACATTGTACGAATCATAACAGAGGACCAGGGTATTCTGGAGAGTGTCCGTTTTATTTTCGTGATAGAGAAGGTCGCAAGTTGTGTTACTAACCTACGAATCATGCTAAGGAGTGTTGGTAGACGGCAGACATACTGACATGGGAGAGATAACACCATGACCAACGATCTCTAAAGAGAGGGATGGGAGGCCCCTAGGGAAGAAGAGGTGGAAGAAGAATATGTGGAACACCTAAAGGATGATTTTTGGGTGGTGCAATATTCTATGAGATCCTTCCAACACCCCCGGGCATCCCACGCCAGGGTTAGGAAAATAGCATTTGGGGTCGCAGACAACTATAGGCTATATAGGCATACAAACCAACATCACACAATGTTATTAGAGGTATGATATATATTTATTATACTCTTACATCAGTTATTAGTAGACACATGTGAGAGTCATTCCATAATCTCTATACTTCTGGTGTGAGAGCTAGAACTACCTACCTAGGTGCTAACCTAGTATCATTTTCTTGGAGATCCTATAGGGAATGCATCTTCTATATCTTATATCATTTATCATAGATATATATTTCTTGGTGAAGAGAGGTTCTCATGGGATCTCTTGGTCATCATGATGGAACCTTATGAAGTTATCTTGGATATAGATTATTTTCCATGTCTTGATACTAGATTTACTATCAGTGCATATATGTTAGATTCCAACATACTAATAGGTAAAAAAAATTCTCTCTAGGTGATGGAGATATCCTAAAAAATGAGTGGGTTTTGTGAGGATGAGTCTGTGGTCCATCACCCATCAGTTTGTGAGTATATCCCTTGGTGAATAAGTCTCTTTGAGAATTTGGATTCCTTTAGTCATGGAGGATTTCATAAATCTATTCCCTAATGATGTTTCGGGACTCCCTATAAAGAGGGATATATATTTTTGTATCAAATTTCATCCCAAGATTGCTCTGATATATTCAATGGAATATCAAATGGTCCCAACCAAGCTCTAAGAGATGTAGTTGTAGTTAGAGGACCACTGAGAGAAGGGTTTTATCAGGCCCGGTTTGTCCTACTAGGAAACACTATTGATATTTGTTAAAAAGGATAACATGAGTTTTCATCCTTACATAGACTATCATAATGAGAACTAACCCACGAAAAAGAACAATTACACCTTTCCTAGGATTGACGACCCATTTGACCAATTTTGAGGCATGCGATGGTTCTCAAAGATAGATCTCATGTCTAGATACCACTAGTTGAGAGTTTGGAAGTATTTTATTATAAAGGTATAATTTTGAAGTTTCTACAGACAATATGTGTTCTCAATGATTCTCTTTGGTGTGAATCATTCCCCCTCAGTGTTTATGGATGTGATGAACTATGTTTTTTATACTTACATGGAATAGTTTGTGGTTTCCTTCCCTGTGGACAAACTCATCTACTCTACGTTAGAGGAGCATCATGAAATGTACTTAAGGATCGTCTTATATTTTCTTCAGGAGAATTATCATTATTCAGGGCCCTCAAAGAGAATGAATGAGGTTAACTTTCTGGGGAATTTCATTCCAGGGAATGGTTTGGTTGTGAACCCTATGAAGAACGATGTATTTATTTCATTGGGTCCACCTAAGATCATTTTAGCAGTGCAGAATGTTCTATAATTTTTGGGGTGCTGCAAGAGGTTTAGGTCAGACTTCTTCAGGATTACAACCCCTTTGACCACCCTGACACATAAGGTGTAGTAACTTACATGGGAAAGGTAGTTCTAGAGGGCCTTTGAAGAGTTTAGGCTGATATTGAAGAGTGATCCGATGTTGAGACTTACAATGGATGGCGTGGAGTACATAGTGTATTTGTATGCATCATGAGTGAGGCTCGACAATGCATTGATGTAGAGGAAGACAATTTTTACATATGGGTCAAGGTAGTTGAGACATTGGGAGAAAAACTGTATTACTCAAAACCTAGATCTAATAATGATATTATTCACTCTAACGATGTAGTGGAACTATCTTCTGGGAGGTTTCATTATAGTTTACATATAACATAAGAGTCTCAGGAATGTTGTCATATAGAGATACTTGAACCATAGATAGAGACACTAGTTGGAGTTTCTGTTGGACTATGAAATAGAGATAGTCTATACTATGGGGAATGTAAAGGTAGTAGAATATCCCATTGGCATGAATTACTTGGATTTTTTGGATAATGAGGGTTCTAATTAGATGGCTTCCTTTTAGCTTACCCTTGTTGAGAAGGATGGTGAATTATTTTTAGTCAACGGTGTTGTCTCTTTCACTCCATCATTGAGTGAGAGAGACCTTTTTGAGAGACATCTATTGTGAGGTATTTCATGACTAGATATCCTTTATATATTCAATATTTTTGTTTTCAGAATGAGGGAATCACACCATCCTTTTATAGAGATGGATAGTGGCCCAATTTCTGATGTCAGAGGAGGTGAGGAGAGAGTTCCACACATATACATTGTTCTACACCATGGTGTGGGAATAATGTATAGAATAGTTCATCAGTAGTTTTTGTGGGAAGGAATGAGAAAGAGTGTGGTTATGTTTATCTCATGGTTCCTAACCTATTAGTAGGTGAAGTCAAAGCACCATGTTCTAAAAGGTTTGTTACAACCCCTTGAGATCCCAGAGTGGAAATTAGATGGCATATCCATGGACTTCGTGATATAGATTCCATGGAAATTTAAGTGTCACAATGCCACCTGGGAGATTATTTACTGACACAAAATGTCGACATACTTCCTTAATACCATGGAGAAGATATCAGTAGATAGTTATATATATATGTACATGTGGGAGATTTTTTTCCTTCATGGGGTTCCATCAATGATTTTCTATGAATAGGATGCTTGATTCATGTCAGTATTGTAGAGAGGTCTACAGGAGGCATTCAAGACACAGAGGAGGTTGAGTATATCCTTTCACCCTTGGAAATATGGGAAGCCTATGTGCACTATCCCAGTGTAAGAGGATATGATGAGACATTTTATATTAGACATTGTACAGGGTTTGAAGGATCACTTGTCACTGGTAGAATATGTGTATAATAATAGTTACCACTCTAATATTGGCATGATAGATTTTGATTCCATGTATGAGAGACCATGTATGACACCTTTTTAATAGATATATATTGTTAAGGCATCGCCTGTGGGACTAGAGTTAGTGAATGTGATGAAAGAGAAGGTCCAGGTCATCTATGATCGGATGAGGATAGCCCAGAGCAGGAAGAAATCATACACAAATTGACTTCATAGGCCATTGCAGTTCGAGAAGGGACACCACATTTTCCTATGAGTCTCCCTATGATGAGGATTATATAGAATAAACTAGAGAGAAAATTTGTCCTCGAGGTTCAGCAGGTTAATTTAAATAATTTAAAGGGCTGGAAAGGTTGTTTACCAACTCACCCTACCACTTGGATAACGTTCATGGAATCTTCCAAATGTAACAGTTTATGACATACCTGCATTACAAGATGAACATTATTGATAGGGGAGAGCTAGAAATTGAGGATTGATCCACTTTTTTAGAGTTCTCTATGGCGATTGGGGATCATCAAGAGAGAATTCGGCATGGATGGACTAATCCTCTGTTCAGGTTCTTTGAAATCATAGGAGTATGTTGGAGATCTCTTAGGAGAATGATATCTATATATAGGATTACTATCCTAATATATTTTCATTGT
Organism: Viscum album; assembly: GCA_963277665.1. NCBI lineage: Eukaryota > Viridiplantae > Streptophyta > Magnoliopsida > Santalales > Viscaceae > Viscum > Viscum album. Next base: position 448,652,630 of record OY728119.1, read on the forward strand.
TGGTTCTATTTAGGGATGAAAAAAATAAAATATTTAATTATTTAGAGACTCTCGTTTTTCCTTATAACACTTTAAAATATTTCTATATATATATATATATTCAGATCCAAGTTCTAAGACCACCTATGTTCTTGAGGTCCGCTGTCCTCAGAATTAATTTTATAAAATATTAAATATATTTATATTATTGGAATTTAGTTTATTAAATAAATTTGGATTAATATTAAAATAAATCTCAATTCGTAATTATGAGACCATGTTTGAGTCCAGAACATGATGTTTACCCAAGGCACAACCTAAATAGGTGGATGCAAGACGTTTTGAAATTTCAAATGTGGGTGAGAACCATTGGTTAAAATAAATAAATAAATTTAATTATTTTAATTAATTAATCTAATAGTTTTTACTATAATAAACCACTTAGGAATATTTTCCTAGGGTTAACCACATAAATCCTGGGATAATTGAGAGTTTTTCATCCACCATCTATTGGAGAACTGATATCAAATAATTAAAAGACTTTGGATCAAGGTAGATCAATATGTAGTGAATTAAAAAATACATCCTCTACAATGGTGAGTGTGTTATATGATAAAAAATAATACAGTATCTAGTATGGACACACCAATTAATGGGTTACTCATTTATTGATTTAATTGATAAAGAAGGATCATCAATTTCTTTGATCTGCTCTATCTTTCATACATTAAATGCACCCATGTATTTAAATTAATGGTTTATTCAATTATTTTATCCCCCATATCTCCCATATATATCTGTTTTAAAAATCACTTGGAAAACAAATGTTAAAAATTTTATTTTGGTTCTTTTCACAGTATAATTATTCATGTTCTTCACCATTGGGTAATAGGGCCATGGATTAATGATTCCAGGTGGTGAGGAGACTGATCAGACCCCCAGATTCATATTATGATCACATATGGAAATTTTATTTCTGAATCAGGAATTAAGCCAATGATTTTTTGGTTTTTGAGTGAATGGTTTGTTGTTCCAGGATCCAAAATGGGTTTGGGATATGATCAGAGGAATTGTGGTGGGAGTTGGATCATGTTTCCTTCATTAAAATAATCCTAATTATTTTTATAGAGATTGGATAGCCAGAAATGGTGAGTGAGAACATGATCCTCTAATTTTCATGTGGTCAAACAATGAGTCCAAAGGTGGGGATACCAAATCTGGATCAGAAAGACTAGACATATATTTTTTGATAAATCATGACTACATGTTGTGTAATCCAAATAAAACACAAAATGTATGGCCTCAGCTATAGGAGATTTGGTTTTGTGAAATTAAAATTATAAAATTCCATGTGGGACCCACACATTCCATATTACCTTTAAATAGTGAATCAAATTGTACTCTATGAGTACATGTGCATGAGCATGTCCAGACACACACCATGTTCCATAGTACATAGACCTGGGGAATGTTACACGACATAGCTTGAAGAACATAGCTCAACACAGAGTAAATTTAACATGTCTAGTATTCCACCTGCATATGTTGGACTTCTACATATGATGGGATAAATTAGTAGAAGAGGAACCAATCAAGAAAAAAATGGACCACACAACGTTTGGGTTCCCTATATGCCATGTACCCATTGTTTTTTAGGAAACATCAACATAGCATACCTTCTATATTTGGAGTTAGATTTTAGCCTAAGTGTATCATATCTTGAGTATTTTTACACATAGTACATGGTGGTGGACTTGATTTTTTATTTTGGGATACCATGTGAGATTTTCCATCAATGATGCTTATTTAAGAAACACCTGAGGATAGAAGTATTTGGACTGGATCACCAGAGACACTAGACTGGCTATAGCGACCCTACTTTTATTACATTACTTTCTCATCATTTTAATGATAAAAAACATAAAAACATTAAATAGTGAGGATCCAAAGGATTAGTGTCCTGGGAAAATGAGGACCATACCTAAAATTTACAACATAAATAATAAATATTTATTTAATTCCTTCTTCTCTGCCTTTCTATTGGCCCTAGTGTACCTCTTAGAACATATAGTCACATGAGGATATATATCAAAAAGGGGGGAGCTAAACGCCTAGTATGTTGATAGATAATAATATTAAACAATATAAGATGGGGTGAGAATATTCATAACATCATCATCATAATCATGAGATGAAGGATTAGATAATAGCATTGAATATGCCAATACATAAAAATGAAACTTCATGTCTTATTGGTATACTATAAAAAATAATTTTGAACAATGATAACATCATGTTCATGCAAATTTTACTTTAGTAATGAGGTTATTCACATTAACCAATCCATTGGAGTGCTATATTATTCTGGGTGCAGCCATCAAATCATAACATTTTCATTGTGCTATATAATTTTGGGCACACCCATCACATCATAACATTTACATTATCATGCTTTCCACATGAAACATATATCAATATTGAAAAAAAAACATCTCATTGAAAGGAATGGGTTTCACTTCATACTTAATACATTTAAAAACTTTGGGTTCACAAATGAAATATGGAATAATATTCTTGATACAATAAACATCAAGCCTGAGTGGGAAGTAAAAGGTGAGTTTTTGATAGACGAGTTGTTTTGGAAAACATTGTGTTGGACATAAACTCTAGAAGAAAACATGTATATCCTAGAAAAGGTTAGATTATGATGAATAAAATATTTTTATGTAATAACCATACAAAAAATGGACTGATATAAGGAAACCCTGAAGATATAATGTTGTGATCCCCTTACCTTGTATCTGAACACTTTCTTCAATTTAATGTCCTATATAATGACATTATATTAAATAATTAAAAAATAATGAACCTTGTATATATGAATATGGTTCATTATGGTCTCATTAAATTCTTCTATGGGCCTTTGGATGAGTTTTGTTATTTAAATTGTTCGGGAGTACCCTTATTCATAATTTTCATAAACGGTTCACTTGTACACATGAAAGGAAGTTCATGTAGAACATAGAAAAACATCTTGAATTAATATAACATCTTATTAATGATACTACAAGATTATAAATTATCTTATAATTATTTTTGTTATATTACACATGGATTAATCATTAGATAAGATTTATTGATTATCGTTTTAAGTTAATTTTGGCGGTTTTTGGATCACAACGAACATGTATTGTTTTATCATTTAGCATTATGTATAAAAGTTGTTTCCAGTACATAAAAGTGTTTAAAACAAAAATATTAAAATATTTATTCAACCATTTAATTATCTTGTTGATATCCTTTAATGTTTTTATGTAAAATGGAAGTCCATCAACAAAGATGTAATTAAATTAATACATCATAGGGACGATTTCATTTTTATAAACAAGGAGAGAGAGAGAGTAATATAATGAAAAATATTACATTAACATGATAGAATACCATTATATCAATAATAATATAGTTATCAAGACATTTATATAAGAGTGGGTGAGGATAACATAAGAAATGACATTAAATTTGAAATGAAATTGAATGAAGAGAGAGAGAGAGAGATAAATTTCCCCTTGAATATATCTTCTTTGAGAGACTCTTTATGGGAGATGTTTTGGTCATTTTATGGGACTGAGGGCTGAAAGACATTGGGGAGGAACTTGGGAATTGATTTGACCATAATTTATAGTAGAAAAAAAATCTTGATTGATTTGAGGAAATGAGGCTATGAGGGGTGGTATTTATAGTGGAGGGGAGAGGGGTTTTCTCAATATTATATTCAATAATTTATTATTTTTCTAAAAGACAATAAATTGTGATGATTCCATGACTAAATATCATATTACAATCATCTATGTTCAAAACAATGGTTCTTACATATTCCAAACATCACCCATGACTCTATAATTCATGTATATAGCTTTTATAGTAAATTATCGTATTTTACTATTCACAAAAATTCACATATTTTAGAAAAAGCACAAACATTCACCCTATCCATTTTTCAAGATATAGAATCAAAAAATGAACTAAATTTTATGAAAATAATTTTCTAAAGAATATTAATTTAATTTTTAATTTAAATCATAGTTTACTTGAAAAATACATATTTTAAAATTAAAAATACTTTTCTGTCACTTTGAAAAAATAATTATGGTCTCATTAAATTATCATATAATAATAATACATCTAAATACATGATTATGAATACATTTTATGAAAATAAATTTTCTTTTAACATATTTATTTAATCATTAAATATTCATAACTTACAAAAATACCAACACATTATTATAATTATATCATATTATCACTTAAAGGATAGATAAATTTTATTTATTCTATCATTGGTAAGGTTCCTATTCAATTGGCTGATTTAATTTTCATAAGGGTCATATTACTATTCATAAGGGTAACATTACTATTCATAAGGTTATGTTACTATTCACTAAAAATTAAGTTTCTCTTATTGGACTCTGAAAATCTTACTGATCACAACCACGTAAGTCAGGTTTTCAAAATTCAAACCACAGAAGTGACAAAATTTGTTTAAGTGTCTCATATAATTTAGTAGTTCATTTAAGTATGATGTGTCATTGTGTTTACTATTGTGATTTTATGTGGTTATAAGAATGGAATTCCATTGATAAAAAATTGAGGCACTACGTTCTTTCCCCCTTTTGAAATTTCACCCTCAATGTTTAATTTCACATAAACAGGTGACAATACTTCTCCTTCATCACCTCCTTCGGTTCCCATGTTTCTTCTTCATACTTATAGTTCCTCTACAACACATTGACAATGTGGGTTTTTTTGTTGTTTAAAACATTATCTTTCTAGTCTATAATCCTTACTAGTTGCTCCTAATAAAAAAGATAATCTTCCAGCAATACCACTTATGAGTTTAGTACAAGAGAGATATCTGGAATGTAATCCCCAGGAGTGATATGTGAAACCCATCATGAAAATTTTCTATATTTGATTGATGTGAATGCTGATAATCCATGACTCCAATGTAGTTAAGGATCTCAAAGGGGCCAATGTACCTTGGGCTTATCTTACCTTTCTTTCCAAACCGTATGAATCTCTTACCTGGTGATATTCAAAGGAAGACTTTATCTCCAACATCAAACTCCAAGTCCCTATGACGGTTGTCAACATAGCTCTTTTTCCAACTCTTAACAGCTTTGATATAATATTGGATGGATTGAACCTTCTCAATCATCTATTGTAAAAGAATTGGCCCATTTGGAGTTTTTTCTCAAACTTTATCCCAAAATATTGGAGTTATATATCTCTTTCCATATAAAGCTTCAAAAGGAGCCACCCGAATACTCAAGTGGAAGATATTGTTGTATGAGAAATCAACCAATGGGAGATGATGATCCCATAAACCTTTGAATTATAAAGAGAAATATCTTAGAATATATTCAAGAATTTGAATAGTTCATTTATATTGGCTATCATTTTGGGGGTGATAGGCTCGGATGAAATCAATTCAATATTCAAGGCATTTAGAAAACACTTCTAGAATTTTTATATGAATCTAGGATCATGATCAGATACAATTTAGAGTGGAACCCTAGGCAGTCTTACAACTTCCTTCACATATATCATTGAATGTTGTTAAAGTGATAGATCTTCATGAATGATGATAAAGTTGGCTTCCATGGTGAGTTATTACACCCCAACCCATTTCACATTATTTCTCTTGGCTATCTTTGGGAGACCTGTGACAAATTTCATAGTGACACTCTCCCATTTCCACATGGGTGTAGGAAATGGTTGAATCAATCTTTTGGAATTCTATCATTTTTATTTAACTTACTGACATATCAATCACCTTAGTATATTCTCATAAATACCCTTCTTCATGTTATCCCATCAGAAGTGTTCCCATATATCATAATAAATCTTAGTGATACTAGTATAGATAGAGAAAGTTGATCTATTTGCATTGTCCAATAGCTCATTCTTTATATCAGGTGATTAAGGCACACTGATCTTTGTTCCAAACTGATTTACATCATCATAATTTATAAGAAACTCTTGAATATTCCATTAAATTACTGCATTCAAACTCTTTTTCAACTCCAGATCACCCCTTTGTTCCTCCTTAGTCTTCTCTTGGTTAGATGGTTAGGCAATCATTTGTTCAGGGTAAGATGTATTCCCTGCTATTAAAATTTCCAAATCTATTCTTTTCATATCCACGAAGAGGGGGTGTTTACCAATCTACATCATGGATAGTGTAGTAAGTTATTTTTGTCTTAGAGAATCATCAACCATGTCTTCCTTGCCAAGATTATAGTGATTAGAGTAATCACAGTCTTTGATTATATCTAACCAACTTCTTTGACACATGTTGAACTCTTTTTTTTGTGAATATATACATAAATCACTTTTTATTGGTATATATATTACACTTCCTACCATATAGTTAATTTTTCCAGGTTTTCAAGAAAAAAAATCACATCTGTTAGCTCTAGATCATGCATAGGGTAGTCCTTCTCATTGATCTTCATCTTCAATGAGGCATTTTTCACAATTAAAAAACCCAATCCTTTCTTGGAAGCATCACTGTATATTAAAAAACATTCTCCACTTTTCAGTAATGTGAGTATATGTGTAGTGATCAATATTCTATTTAAATCCATGAATATTTACTCACATTCTTCCATCAAGACATACTTCACCCCTTACCTTGTTAACTTAGTTAGCGGGTCTGACAATCATGTGAAATTTCTCAAAAATTATCTATAGTACCCTACTAATAAAATAAAACTATAGATTTTTGTGACACTATAGGGTCTGGGACATTCCTAAATCACCTTTGTTTTTGGAGGGTCTATAGAAATTCCCTCACTTATGATCAGATGCCCCAAGAATATGACCTGTTGCATCCAAAAGTCACACTTTTTGAACATGGAATACAACTCATCCATCCTCAATGCCACTAACATGATTTGTAGATGGTTTTCAGGTTCCTCCTTACTCTTGGAGTATATTAGAATGTCATCGACAAACACTACAAAAAATTTATCAATGTAATGTCTAAATACTATATTCATCAAATCCATGAAGATTGCAGGTGCCTTAGTATATATGAATGGAATCAACATAAACTCATAGTTCCCATACCTTTTATGGAAGGAAGTCTTCTGAATATCTTCCTTCTTCACCTTTAACTAGTGATATCCGTAATGAAGATCCACATTTTTGAATTATTATGCTCTTTAAAATTGATCAAACATGTCTTTAATCATTGGAAGTGGATACTTATTCTTAATGGTGATATTATTGAGTTCCTAATAATCTATACATAGCCACATTGACCAATAATTATTCATCACAAAGAGAACTATCACACCCCAAGGTGATGCACTTGGGTGTATGAGCCCTTTTTTCAAATGCTCTTGAAATGGACTCTTTAACTCCTTCAATTAGATAGAAGCTATCCTATAGGGACACTTTGAGATGGGAGTATCTCTTGGTGTGAGATCTATTAAGATATCTACCTCGTGTTCCGGGGGTTGTCTCGGTAACTCCATAGGAAATACATCACTGTATTCCCTAACAATGGGAATTTCCCATAGGTTGATACCTTCCATTGAATCAAGAATTTGAGTGAGTTATGATACTTTATAGGGAATCAAAACCCACACAATTGAAGGTTATTTAAAAGGGGAATAATGATCATTATTGAATTTTTATAGGAGTATGGGAGGGTTCAGAATATGAAAAGATATTTCCTTTTCTTGATAATTGATCTGTGCACTATTTAACAAGGGCCAATCCATCCATATTATAGAATAGAGTTCCACCAAGGTAAGTATTACAAGATTTTATTGAAAAATATTCCCACATAAAAAAATAAGGGAGGATTCCAAATCACGAGTTTCAATTATTGCACCACTAGGTCTTTTATAGATATTTCTACTTCAAGGTTTTGGGAATTCAATTCATTAGTTCTAGAAAACTTTTGGGATATAAAGGAATTCATAGAATTAGAATCAAATAAGACCTTTTCAATTATTGCATGAATAAGAAGTGTACATTGTAAGAATTCATTTTTATTCTCTAATTCTATAATAGTTATGGAATAATCCTTCAGTTGTTCCGTTGGTTTCAATGGCTATTCATGTTTTTTACTCTCAAGGACTCAGGGTTTTTTGGACTAGCTTTCAAAGTTTAATTTCTGCCTACAGTTGTATCATTAGACCATGGGTGGTGCTCTCATTTCCTCCACCATATTCTCCTTCCTTCTCATGTATTTTAAACATTCAAGATTTTGGTGGACTTCTTTCCCACGCTTGAAGCATTTCCTCTTACATTGAGGAAATTTCAACGATGCTTCTTCCCACATTTTTCAAATGTTCTTAGTTGAGTTTTCTTTCCACCTTTCTCATTAGATCCTCTATCATGAAACTTATATTTTTTTCTTATCACCATATCCATGGGACCATTATCCAAACTATATTTCCACTTAGAGAGAACGTATAACAACTTCTTCATAACTCCCAAAATCTCAAATTGAAGGATCTTTTTAAGGTGTGTATTTAATACACTAAGGAATCTATCAATTTTTTTATCATTGCTGATAACAAAACCCAAAGTTCACCTTGAATTACTTGAAAAATTTGATTCATAGAATGTGAGATATTCTCCTTCTTTTTTATTGAGCTCTATGAATTCCCTATCCAACTTTATTGAATGATTTCATGGGAAATACTTTTTAGGAAACATTATCTTAAAGTATTTCAACCCCATCTCTTCAATTTCTCCCCTTGTCTTGGTTTTATTAATAAAAACCCACCATTGTTAGGCCTCTCTATCTAGATGATAAAAAACCAGATTCAAAATCTCCATCTTAAAATAGTGAAGCACTGCAAATATATTCTCCGTCAATTTGACCCACTATTCTGCAACAAGTGGATCAAAAGATCCACTAAACATTAGTGGTCATTGACATATAAAATACTGGATATCCATTTTCTCACTCCTTGGTGGAGATGAAAATTCCAAATTACCCAGATTATTATTCATAACCTGAGATAGTTGAGTAAGAATCTCCATGAATTTTTGAACTCCACCTCCCACAGCATTGGGGATATCATTCATGAAATCACTACATTGTCCCTCACATGGGTTGTTGGCATGGTTTCTCCTAGATCCCATTATTTTATAAAATAGAAAAGTTTAGAACAAAAAATAAATCAACAAGTCATAAATAGATCATTACATTGTGAAATTATGTATAAACGCATATATTTTGGGATCCCTGTGTTTATCAAATATTCTTGCATGCTTACCTATACATATTATCATAAAACATATTTTTCCTAAGCTTCACTAATCTTAGTTCTCAAATTAACTAATCTATCCTATGATACTAACTATAGAGACCCTTATATTCTTATATCACACTTATATAATTTTAATGATAAAAAACATAAAAAAAATTACACAATGATGATATAAAGGTTAAGTGTATTGGGAATACTAAGACCATTAAAAAAATTTAAATCATAAATCATGAACATTTATTTAATTCCTTCTTCTCTAGTTTCTTATTGGCCCTTATGTACTCCTTAGTACAAGTAGTCACCTAAGGATATAAATCAGAAAGTGGTGACCTAAAACCCCAGTAAGAGGATATATAAGAACATGAAACAATATAACATGGGGTTATCATAGTCATAACATCATAATCATAATCATGATAGGAAGCGTTAGATAATAACATGGAATGTGGCAATGAATAAAAATGAAACATTATGCCTTAGTGGTCTACTACCACACATATATGTGAAAAAACATAACATCATGTTCCTATATATTTCAATTTACTCATGAGGTTATTAAAATTACCTAATTAATTGGATAACTATATAATTCTGGTCCCACATGTCACATCATAACATTTGAATTGCCTGATATAATTCTGAGTGCACCCGTCACATCATAGCATTTACATTATGATGCATGAAATAAGGAAAATATATAAATCTTGAACATAAAACAACCCATGTAAAAGAATGGTTTTCACTTCATAAAGCATACATTCATAAAATTTTCATTTCTAAATAAAATAGGGAATAACACAATTGATACAAGAACAATCAACTTTTAGTGGGAAGTAAAAGGTGTGTTTTTGAAAGAAATGTTATTTTGGAAAAAATTATGTTTGACTTTAACTAAAGTGGAAAACATTTATATCCTAGATAATTATGTTAATTATGAAGAAATTATTTTTATAGAATAACCATAGTGAAAATAGAGTTAAAGAGGGAAAACCTAAAGAAAGAAAGTAGGGTTCATGATTTCCCCTTACCTTATATCCGAACACATTCATCCAATTAATTTCATGTATAATGAAATTAGATTAAATAATTAACAATTAAAAAACCATTTATACATGAATAAGGTTCATTATGGTTTCATTATGTTGTTTTATGGGCCTTTCGATATGTTATAGAGTTTAAATTCATTGTTTGAGAGTGTTCTATTTCTTAGTATTCATAAACGGTTCACTTATACACATGAATGAAAGTTCATGTAAAACATGGAGAAACATCTAGAATTTATATTACATTTTATCAATGAACTTCTAGGAGTAGAAATTATCGTATAATAAATCTTTTTATATATAATTTGGATGAATCATTAGATAAAAGTTAATGATGGTCGTTTTAGGTTAATTTCGACAGTTTTGGGATCACAACGAATGTGTTTTGTTTTATCATTTAGTATTATTTATAAAAGTTATTTACCTAACATAAAAGGGGTTAAAAAATAAATATTAAATTCTATTTCAACCAATTAATGGTTTTATTGAAAATTTTTAAGCCATTAATGTAAAATAGAAGTGCATCACCCACGATGTAGGTAAATTAACACATCACAGGGACAATTTCATTTTTATATACAAAGAAAGGAACAGTGGGGATTATAATGAATAAAATTACATTAACATGATATAATACAATTATATCAATCACACTGGAGTTATCATGACATTTCAATAATAGAAGGTGATGATGAGATATGAAATGAAATTTAAAATGAAATTGAACGAAAAGAGAGAGAGAAATTACATCTTGAATATATCATCCTGGAGGGCCTCTTTTAAGGGGAGTTTTTGGTATTTTTATGAGACCAAGAGCTGTAGGACGTGGGGAGGATCTTGGGAATAGATTTTATTAGAATTTGGAATAGGAATAAGGCTTGATAAGTGTGGGGAAATGAGGTTTTGAGGGGTGGTATTTATAGTGGAGGGAGAGGGGTTTTTTCAATATTATATTCATTAATTTATTATTTATCCACATTATAAGAAACATGGATGACTCTATAACTAAATATAGTAACATGAGCATGTGAGTTCGAACCAATGGTGCTTACATATGCAGAATATCATCCGTGACACAATAATTCATGTATTTAGCATTTATCATAAATAGTCATATTTTACTATTCACCAAACATTAATGCATTTTAGGATAATCCAAAAAATTCACCCTAAACATTTTTTAATGTGTATAATGAAAAAAATGAACTCCATTTTTTAAAAATAATTTTCTAAATTTAAGTAGTTTAATTATTAATTAAAAGAATAATTTACTTCAAAATATCAAATTTTAAAATCTAATCTTATTTTCTAACATTTTGAAAAATTAATTAAGCTATCATATAATTACAATTTAATTATTCGAAAAATAAAGAATAGTTTATGAATAAATTTTATGAAAATATATTTTCTTTAAAAATATTAAATTAATTATTAAATATTCACGACATACAAAAATACTAACACTATAATATAATTATATCATATTGTCACTTATAGGATGGATAAATTTTATTTATACAATCATTGTTAACATTGTAACTCACTTGGATGATTTACTATTCATGATGCTCATATTACTATTCATAAGGGTAGAATTTTTATCCATAAGGGTATTTTACTATTCCCAAAAAATTAAGTTTTTCATATTAGACTTTGAACATCTTACTGATCGCAACTGTGTATGTAAGATTTTCGAAATTCAAATAACCAAAGTGACAAGAGTATGTTTAAAGGTATCATAGAATTTAGTATTTCATTTAACCATTATGTGGCATTGCGTTTTCTAATGTGATTTTATGTGGTTATAAGTAAGGCATTACATTTCTAAAACTATGGGTAATTACAGTGGAACCCTCCAATTTGGATAAGTCATAGGTCTTCAACCCATCTATAGAATGTAACCCTCTTGCTGGAAAGGTAATGTGTATTTAATTTATTCTTATAGTGGAACCCTCTAGTTGGTCTAGGATTGGGTATTATACTGACCATTAGATGGAATACTTTTACTAGGATAGGGCATGGGTCCTCTGCATGCCCATAAAGTGGCTCCCCCTATAGACACAAGGAAAGGGTCCTCGACTATGACTGTGGAACCCTCCAGAAGGTCTAGGCATGGGTTATCTGTTTGTTTTCCAAGTAGCACCCTACTATTTTATCAGTTTATAGGTCCTTTACTATTATAGTGGAATCCTCTATTTGGGTTTGAAATGATTCCTATAGTGTTTACTTTAGTGGAAACCTTTTCTGGAGTCAGGTTATGGGTCCTGTAGTTATCTACTAAGGAAAACCCTCCTATTGTACAAAGAAAAGGATTCTTTACCTAGACATTGTTTCCCCTTGACTATGGGGATAGTGGTGAGGTCTTTATTGACTTGGAGGTTTTCTATGCGATAGATGTGTGAGATGGTGGGAATCATTGATGGTCCTTGGGAACTGATGAAATTATTTCCAACAGTGGGATGTGTGATGGATATACCATTCTCTCACAACTTTCGGTTTCTTTATTTTGAGAATATATATATATATATATCCATGTTTATGGATTCTATACTCTCTTACATTATGTTTAATTTTCTAATGTCAATCTATTCATGTTGCATCTCTTACTACTCTCCCTTTATCTTTCAGTGTGTCCTATTGGGTATGTATATTATCACCCATTCATGGTCTTATCCTAATTGTGTCGTGTCTTATACGGAAAATGGAATGGTCAGTGTAGATTATAGAGGATATTAATGAATTATTTATGAAATGGACTGCATATGGTGGTCGGAGATTGGAGATCAGGAGTTAGGATCTCTCGGAAATTTTAATTTCCAATTTTGTTTGGTTCAGATATCTTTCTCGTTGGGTGTGTATTTTTTCCCTTTACATTAAATTTGTACTGTTGTACTCTTGTAAACTAGAGATTTTTTTCATGCTTGGTTTATATTCTAGATGTTTCATATTTATATTTTTTTCTAGTTTTGTTTTGTATTGAGGTGGTAAGGTGTGTGAAAATAGGTACATTAGGTAATGGACTCCCCTTGTTAGATATAACTTTCGGTAATTTTCACCCACCCCTTGCCTATGGAGGTAGGCTTGGGGTAGTTTTGGATTAAACCCCTTTGGTTTGGGTCATGAAATATTGGTATCTAAGGTGGTTCAATCCTTGGTATGGTGTTTGGAGTAGTACACATATGATCATTACATTGGTATTTAAGGAAACAATGTATATGTGTCTCTAGTGCATATCAAATTCCATAAAACTAGTGTTTTTTTATGGTCGATGTTAAATTCACTTGGACCATGACTATTTTCTTGTTGACTCAATATATCAAGACATTGGTTGCATGGGTAAAATGGAACATGCATCATATAGGACTGATTCATTAACTGTTAATTTTTTATTCATCTCCCCATTATATATATGTGTGTGTGTATATATATTCGCATATGACATTGGTGTGGCTTAATTAAATTTCTAGGATTCCTCTGCGATGATATCCATCTAGGTTACAAGTTCTCGATCGTGACAATGATCTGTTGAGAGATAAGGCCTCTGTTCAGGTTTCATCCTGTGAGATCATTCCTCCAGGTGGATAGGTAGACATAACCCCACCTTTTGAGAAGCATATAATACCAGTATGATAGATTAAGGATGCACGCAGGCTTAGTATGCTCCATGTGTTTGAGTGCCAGAGTCCATTGAGCATCCACAGTGATCCAGATCCTGAAGTAGCATATGAATGGATAGATTCAATATTATATGTTTTCAAGGTTAGCCAAATATCTATACATCATGTGGTTATGCTAGAGGAATACCTTTTTCTTGGATTAGATGAGGGCTAGTAGAGTCTTGTTACCAAGATGTATGATAGGTCGACACTCTCATGGCCCGATCTCCAACAGTTGTTCTATGAGGAGTATTATCCCTCCTATCTAGTCTTAGTTTGGATTGAATAGATTTTATAGTTTTATTATGGAATTGTGAATGTGGATGTGTACGTGGTGAGGTTTATAGAACTTATGTAGTTCTCCCTTAACATGATTCATGATGGATACTTACAATAATGAATGTTTGTACTAAGAATCATTAGATATATCTATACCAGTGTGGTACCCTGGTGCATTCGTACATATGTTGTTGTATTGGAGTGGGAACTAGTGATATAGATAATGCTATCAGATAGACTCTAGTAAGCTTGATCTAGTAGCGAGTATCATAGAGCTGAGACTTCTATAGAGGCTAGCATGTGCTATTTGATAAGATCTCGGTGGAGGAGGTATTCCCAGGACCATTCTCTAGTACATGTATTGGGGAATCAAATAGGACCAGGACATGATCGAGAGGGTCGGGGCTATTCTTTTAACAAGATAGGTCACATGGAGAGTTCATGGCTGACCATTCATTCTGAGGAGTGCAAGAATATATCATACAAACCACTATGACAGAGGCATCGTTTTGGTCAGAGATCTCCCAAGAGAGGTTCGGGAGGCACCAATGGAGGTCAATCTAAAATAGGTGTATGTGGAGATACAAGAGGAGTCTCTAGGATTTGTGGATGATGTTATGAGATCTTTCCACTACCACCACCATGAATCACACATCAGGCTTAGGGATCTGGTGTCCGGGCCGTGGACAACTGCATGTTATAGATGCTTACAACCCAGTGGAACACAATATTATTAGAGGTATGATCTAGTTTCATAATAAATTTACCTCCTCAATATCACTAGTCATAGTTTTGAGTCATTAACTTATCTCGATTCTCATAGTGTGATAGCAAGATCTCCTAGTTGAAGTGCTATCCCAACAGCTTTGTCTTGAGGTTTCTATAAGGAATTATTCTTCTGTATATTTTATCTTCTAGTTGGGATATATATTTCATGGTGGATAGATGTTCCTTTGGGACGATTTGGTTGACACAATCAAACACTATGATTCTATATTGGGTATGGATTAGTATTATATGGATTGATCCTAGATTGAATGTCTCCATAGATGAGTCATATCCCATAGTACAAATGGGAAAAAATTCTTCTTTTGGGGTGAGAGAGATCTCATGGCATGATGACTGGGTTATATGAGTTAGAGAATGTAACCCATCAACCATCAGTCTGTGAGTGTATCCCTTAGTGCATCAAACACTTCAAAAATATATATTCCTTAAATCATAGAGGATTTTATAGAATACATCCACATGGATGTCCTGATACTACCTCTAAGAAGAGAGATGGTGTTTTGTATCAACATGCATCCCATGACCGCATTGATAACTTTTTTAGTATGTCATATGGTTCTTACTACGATATGATATATTTATTTATAGTTGAAAGACCATTGAGAGAATTGTTCCATCAGTATCAATGTCAACCCTTGGTAAGATAACATGTTTTTCATGAAAAAGGAAGACATTAGTTTTCTATTTTTCATAGATTATCGTCACCAGAACTAGGCCATGATAAATAAAAAGTAGACCTTTTCATGTATTGATGACCTCCTTGACCAATTTCAAGGGGGATATGGTTATCTAAGATCAATATCCTTTCCAACTACCACTAGATAATATTTAATGTGGTTGATATTCCAATGTTGGCATTCCAATGTAGCTAGGAACACTATCAGTTCCCGATGATTCCCTTTGGTGTGAAAAAATCAATTTTTGATTTTATGGATTTGATGAAACTAGTTTTCTAAGCATACTTTGACTAGTTTAATTTTGTATTCATTAATTACATAGTCATATACTTTTTTCATAGTAGGAGAATTCTGAGAACTTGAGGGTGGCATTATATTCTCTATGGGATCACTAGCTTTATGATAACATTTCAGAGTTGCAGTTCTGGATTCAGGATGGTCACCTTTTGGTGCATGTCATTTCTGAGTATGGTTTGGCCATGGACTTGGAGAAGATTAGAATAATTATTTCATCAGAGCCACCCAATAAATTTTAAAAAATGTAGAGCTTTCATAGTTTAGAGGGGTACTACAAGGGTTTTTCAGACTTTTTAAGGATTATACCACCTTTGACCACCTTGATACAGAAAGGGTAGCCATTTATCAGGATTGGGTAGTTCCATAGGGACTTTGGGTAGTTGAGGATGAGGAAGTAAAGTCATACGGTGTTGAGAATACTAGAGGATGGCATAGAGTGTGTAGTGTATTGTGATTCCTTACGATTTGGGCTCATTTATGTGTTCATAAAGAGGCTTGAATTTTTCACATTTGGTGAGAAATAGTTTATAACCCTTGATTATAACTATGTGACTCATGACCTAGAGCTAGAACTAGTTATATTCATGCTGAGGATGTGGAAAAACAATCTTTTGGGAGTGTACTATGTGTTTTACTCAGATCATCAGAGTGTCAAGAACGTCTTCATGCTGAGATAATTGAACTTGGGACATCAACACTGGTTGGGGATCCTACAAGACTATGATTTCAAGATAGTATATACTCTAAGGGAGGTAAATGTGATAGAATATTCCTTTAGAAGGATTTACTATGCTTGTTTGGTACATGAGACCTTTAATCAGTTGGATTCCTTATAGTTGGCCCAAGATGACCAGGAGGGTGTATCTTTTCTTCAGCTGATGGTGTTGAATCCTCCACTCCTTAGTGTGGGAGAGTCCAAGTTGGGACACATCAACTATGATGTTTTGTGTAACTAGATATACTCAGAATATTCTCCTTATGGGTTTTCTTAAGGATGGAATCATATCTTCATTTTATAGGGAACAATGGTGGTCCTAGTCACGATGTGGTAGGAGGTGATGCAAGAGTTCCATGCATCTATTTTGGTTGAATATCTCAGTGTGGGAAATATTAAAAGAGATATTCAGTAGCAGTTTTGGTGGGCTAGGATGAGATAGAGCTAGGTGACATTTGTGTCACAGTGCCTCACCTATCAGTAGGTGAAGGCAGAGCACCGGGTTCTGACATGTCTCTTGTAACACCTTGATATCCGTGAGAGGAAATGTGATAAAATATCAATAGTCTTTATGATAGAGATTCTCAAGATAGTGAAGGTTCAGGATCCCTTCCGTGTGATAGTTGACTGACTCATGATGTTGATGAAATTCCATATTATAAAATAGCAGTGTTTGGTAGAGATTTTGGGGTAGATTTATTTATAGGAGATTTTTCGGCATCACAGGGCACTCTCAAAAATTTTGTTATAAATTTATTCATGGTTCAAGTTAAGATTTTGGAGAGGCCTGTATGAAGAATTCAGGACTAATATGAGATTAACTACAAACTTTTACCCCTAAATAGATGTGTAGCCTGAGCTCACAATATTTGTATTAGAGGATATGCTGAGGAAATTCATGTTATACGTTTTTCAAATATGGGAGGATCAATTTCCACTATTATAGATTGAAAACAAAAATATATACCACCCTACTGTCGATATGAAAACATTCAAGGACCAGCACAAGAAACCCTACAGGCCACCCTTGTGCTAGATAGATATTAGTGAGGCCTATATTCCTATGGGTCTAGAGTTGGTGCAAGTGATGATAGAGATGTTCCAAATCATCTATTATCAGATTAGGACAATCGAAAGAGGGTATAAATCATATAAAGATCAATGTTGTAATCCCTTGAAGTTGAACCAGGGAAACTCTGTTTTCCAAAAAATCTCCACTCAATAAGGATTGTGGCAATTTGGTCTGAGAGGAAAGAAATCCTAAAGGTTCATTAGGTTGTTTTAGATCTTGTTGAGGGTTGGGGAGGTTTCTTACTGACTCTCCCTACCCCCATATTTGGGGCTGGTTCACAATGTATTTGACGTGACGTGGCTATGGAGATAATTGTATAACCCCAAAAACTTAATTGATTGGGTCAAGATGGACATCAAGGATGGATACACTTTTGCGGAGAACCCTATAAAAATCAAGTATTGATAGGAGAGGATCCAACGTCAATGGAACATCCTCTTGGTTCATGTGTTGTGGCAGCATGAGATCATACAAGAGAGATCCTTCTGGTGGGAGATCCATATGTGGGATCATAATTCTGAGCATTTTACATAATTTTTTCTTTTAAGGGATGAACAAAATGATGGAGGTAATGATGTATAGACCCTAGTTTCTCATATAAGACGTTGAAAATTTTCTATATATATTTTTTAGAGCCAGATGATTAGATGACGTATGATTCAAGGGCATGGTGTGCTAGGAATTAATATTATAAGATATAAAATATATTTTTCATTATTCCCAAATAAATTTTTAAATAAAATGGGATAATTATAAAATCAAATATTGGATTAGAATTTTGATACTATGGTTGAGTATAGAACATGAAGTTTACCCTACGTGTGACCTAAAATTGGTTGACATGGGGAATTTGAATATTTCAACATTTAACATGTACATTTTTTTAAAATAAAAAATTAAATTTATTTATTTATATTAATTATCATAATATATATTTTCAATTAGTACCCTCTTATGTTGATTTTCCCAACGTTGGTTGTATAAACCCTAAGATAATATAGATGATTTCATCCTCCTTCATTTGGTTAATCAATATCTAATGATGACAAGACTCTGTATCGATGCTAATCTAGATGCAACAAATGGAATGATTACTCCTCTTCATTGGTGAGTTAATTTTTCAACATTAAATGATCCATTATAAAGTTCGGCTTCATTGATTAAATTATATAAGTAGGATAATCCCTTTCTCTGATATGTGATAATTTCAGAACATTTCATGAAACCATGAATTGGAATTAACTATTTGTTCAATTATTTTCTCTCATAGATCTCCCAATTGTATATATTTTCCAAGAATGCTTGTCCCACAAATCAGAAACTTTTTATTTTGGTTCTTTTCTACCTTTGATTATTCATGTTCTTCACCATTGGGATATTGGGTCATGGCTCGATGTTGTTGGGGGTACCAAGCCTGATCAGAATCCAAATTCATGATAGGAACATGTGCAACAAACAAATTACAAAATCAGGGAAGAAATTTAAGGTTTTATAGGTTTTTGATGAAAGGATTGTTGATATGGGATCCAAATTGGGACTGGGAGATGTTAGGGGGGCCAGCTGTGTGAGGTGGATTATGCAGCCTTTGTACGAATCAGAAAAAATTGATTTTCAAAACATTATATGGATGAAACAGAGAGAGGGAATGAGATATGATGATTTAAGGTGGAAAAAAAATGGATCTGATGGTGATGTTACCAAAGCTATAGTGTAGAGACTATATCTCCCATTATGGAAAAATCAGGACTACACACCATGTAGTCCGACGAAGACATGATGTGTAGTTCCTTAACTATTATGACCATGTTTTCATGGAATTATAATTATCACACACCACGTTGGATCATGACACACAACGTGACATTATGTTTGTGACTCAACGTGTGCCCTGGGAGAACACTCACACTAACATGGCTAGTTAGATGCTATGTTCCAAAGTATATGGGAATGATAAAGGTTACATGACATGGATAGAATAACGTGGATCGACACCAAGCATCTTGGACACACCATGTAGTCCACCTACATGTCATGTAATTCTATATGGTCTATGAATTGTGTACTTTTGAGGATCATGATAGTGAAAAGAGTGGGATCACATGCTATGTGGGTACCCTATATGCTGTGTTCCCCTAGAAACCATTTTAGTAAATTTCAACCTCTTTTATATCCTTCATTTGGACATAGATTTTGGGAAGCAAGTACTCTATTCTAATCATTTTTCTACATAGAATATAGAAGTGTCCATCATAGTGGGTTTTGGGATATAAAGAGAAATTTTACATGTGAGACTATTATTTAGGCATTTCTCAACAATGGTAGTGATTAGGTAGGATTGGTAGAGGCACTAGAGTGAAATAATTTTATTGTAAAAGTGCATGGTTCATATAGATATCTATAGAATGGAACCATCTTGTTGGGTAGGGAATGGGTCCTTGACCGACTCATAGTGTGGAACCCTCCAGTTGGAATGGGAATGAGTAATATACTAACCATTAGATTGGAAGCCTCCTACCGGGATTGGTCATGTGTCCTATACCTACCCACTTAAAGGAACACTCTCGCATAAATATGACATGGGTCCTCGACTATGAGAGTGAAACCCTCTTACTGGGTCGGGCATGGGTCCTATATATTCTATCCAAGTGGCACCCTACTATGAGATGATGTTATGGGTCCTCCATTATTATATTTTCACCCTCCAACTAGGCTGTACATGAGTGTTCAATCATTTATTTGTGTTTCACCCTCTTATAGAGTTTAGTAATTAGTCATCGAGCTATATAATGAGTCTAACCCTCCCATATTACTGGGTAATGGGTCCTCTACCAAGATATTTTTCCCACTACAATGCATCATAATGTCAAGGTATTTCATGACTTGGATGTATTGTACTTGGTAGATGTGTGAGAAACTAGTAACTATCGATGGTCCTTTGTAAGTGATAGAATTCTTGTATGGTATGGGCTGTGAGATGGAGGTACCCTTCTCTAATGGATTTGGGATTCATTGGTTTGATCATATATATTTATATATCCATGTTGTTGGATTCTATTTACTCTCTTTCTTTTAGTTGAGTTGTCTACTATGTATCTATTAAGATTGTTTCTCTTACTTCTACCACCTAATCTTTCAGGGAATCCTACTGGGTATGTATATACTCGCACCTACTTTGGGTTTTCCAATATGTGTCGTGTATTGTGAAAA